>OX393549.1:82836318-83436318 GCA_947650365.1 Chamaelirium japonicum
GGCATAGAATAAATTGAGACTTTTCACGATGAGAAAGGCTAATCAAAATCAGCAAACTAATCTAGGTTTCCAGCACAATACATAGTGAATGCAAGATGGCAAGGAGAAAGTAGGGTGAATTTGACGGACAGCCAAATGGAGGATTCTATTATGCAGTATACTATGAAACACATGATATTTTGCAAATTAAAATTAAAGAAAAGGAAGCGAAAGCTGAGCAATTTTGTCTATGTGAGATGCTATAATCATGCCTAGATCAGAAGAATGCATACTAGATCTATATGGGGGAGAATATTCAACATATTACATGAAGATTTTATTGCTTCAAAAACTAGCATAGGATAAAGAAGCAACTATGTAGTATGTACTACTTGACAATTAACAGTATAACACAATTTGATAGACGACCTTTCTACGAGAGCCACTTGTTATCAGATCAAATAGACTCCTTCTAATGTTTAAGTACAGAGTTATCTATATGTAGAAAAATAGTTTAGTTCCAAAAAAAAACCAATGTTTAAAATTCCTAGTTTCCTACACACACTAAGAAAATTATGCAGCAAATTTTCTAATAACATAATTAATGCATATGGGAGCACTTACATTTACATCCACCAGATTCAATCAGATTAGGCACAAGGGTGAACTTACAGTCTTGTGGTGGAAGCACTCGAATTGTTGCCCGTAACTCACTGATGGAAGAGGGAGGAGGGGATGATGTTGGGCGACAATAACCGGTGTGCATGAGAACTGACAGACAAGTCCAAAATAAGAACACCAAATCATAGGACAAAAGAGGCCATGACAGAATTAAGTAAGATCAAATATACCGGCAACAAGATCTGAATCGTTTGTATATACATCTGTTCCCCACAATTGGCCACCCCTGACCTGCACAAAATGGACCTCAATAACAATTCACTAATGTATATCTGAAACAAATTTATTCCCTTAATCCAAAAGATTGAATGTGCATATACACAACTACATGTAGATGAAACTTAGATATTAAATCTAGATTTGGCAAGACATGGACAAAAAACCAACATTATAAAGAATATTCCAAATTTCCAATAACTGATTGAATGGGTAAGAAAAGGACACCAGAATGGAGTAATCTAGTTCTACGGTTCTAACTCACATCAAGAATTTTCAATTCTTGAAAGAAGATCATCATGCCTATTAAATTCTACTATACGATCCAAAAGAAGATAGGTGTGGTACATTGTGGGAGAAGATGAGCTTTATTAGGACATCAACTACGTATTATCAAATTCGAGCTCAAGAACAGCTGGATCGAGGCAGCGACAACGGCTGCAAGCGGCAGCGACGAGTTTGCTGGTGCAAGACGAGCGTAGATCGCGATGCGAGGTGCGATCCGATTGCAAGAGGACGAGCAGCAACGGCGGCTACCGGGTGCGATCTAGTGGCCGCGATTTGTGAGGTAAGATGAGGTTGGATCCGCGGGGAATGAGGTGACTGCAGGCCTCGCAATCAGGTCTGTGCGATCACACGGAGACTTGGATCTCGCAGACGGTGCTCGCGGATGAGGGGTCGTAAACAGTGCTCGAGACAGACTGGAGATTGAAACGATCACGCAGATGGGAGTCGCGAACAAGTCGATCGCACAGAGGGGAGTTGCGGCGCTTGTGGAAGGGAGATCACGGTACTTGAATCGCGTGGATCGTGCGAAGGGGAGTCGTAAACAAGTTGATCGCGCGAAGGGGAGTCACTGCGCTCGTGGACGGGAAATCGCGGCACTCGTGGACGGCTGCGAGGGGCCCAAGGATCGACGGAGACGAAAGGAGCCGGTGGTGATGCCGGTGATCAAACTTGCTCTGATACCATGTGACAAACCCTATGTGAGAGAGAAGAGAGAGACTAGGATTTGGAGAGAATAAAATTACTCTCTATTGGGCCAATAGGACAAGTATATATCGACAATACATGTGTAGCCATGTGTGAGTCTATACATGGATACAATATATTAACACAAGTTATTCTAGTCTCTGGTTGTCGAGATATTAGGGGTTCAAGTAGTACACATACTATACATGATCTGAGGTTAGAAATTTTTCTATAGCAAAGTATGTTGCTTTTTTACGATATTTGAGGGATACCCTTAAAATTGCAAATCAATCTGATCTCTGGATGAAGAGCTTTTAATGGTGCAAATTAAGGTTATTACCTATTGTTTATACTTTATATGGTCCAGATATTAGAAAGTTGGCTATATGTCGAATTTTGACAAAATTTGTAGAGAACAAAGTTCTTTCCTTGGGGGTCTAGGATTAAAAGGTCATTCGAATCTCTGGTTGAGAAGAGTGCATAATTAGAAATTTGGTTCCTTAAAAATCCATGTAACATGAGTAAGTTCAGCTAGAATTGGACTTTGAGAGACACGTGGAAGTGAAATGGCAGTCTGCTTCCCTGCCTAAGAAAATAGGATGGTCCGATGGCCGACCCCAAATGGAGAAGTTTCACTTGGACTACTACAATACTCTAAGGTAACCACCCACCTTGGACAAAGGGAACAGGGGAGTCGGTGCCTATGTGGGCTATTTTCACTTGGACTACTCCAGTGATCCAATTAAAAATCCTAGTGTAAAAGTGAAATACGATAGGAACCCTTGTATTATATTAAGATCCGTTGGCCATCAAATTCCACCAATAAAGTACATAATTTCTTCTTTGTTGGCCTCTACTGACAATTGCCTTAGTGTTTATACTTGACGTTACCACTGTTTTAAAAAGCGGTTCGAGCGCCCGCCTAGGCGTCCGCTTAGGCATTTTGGGCCTTCGACCGCATCGCTTAAGTTGAGACCCGCTTTTCTCGATGTTCATAAGAGAAAGGTCGTCGATGTTATCGTCAAAGGCAGTCATTCATAAGTTTTCACTCTCCCATTTGTCTTCATTTTCTTCATTTTAATCTTCTTTTTTTCTTTTTTAACTAGTACACTAGTGTGTAGTGGTTCCCTTGACCCATTGTGCCGACCTGAAAAAATGATGTTAGCGGCACCCTTAGCCCATTATGAACTCTTGAAAGAAGAATGACACTATAAACATAATAGTTATGCAAATTCTAAGTAAAATATTTTATAAAATTTTGGGCACCTTAATCTAGCCCGCTTGGGCATCCGCCTTACCGCCTAGGAAGGTGGAACTCCACTACCGCCTTAGGTCAGCCTAGCGCTTTTTAAAACATTGGACGTTACTTTCTGAATTTGCGCATCCATCTTTTAAATTATGCATCTACACTAAGTTACTAACTCATATTACATAGATCCTTGTTAAATTGTAATCTAGATCCTTCACTAAACTTTATCTACAGCAAAGCCTTTCATAAGCCTTCCAACATCCTGAATTTCTACTGCAAAAATCTAAATCCAACGAGCACAGATTTTACACATTCATACATTCCAATCCTCCTTGACAATAGACTTCCTCTTTTACTTTTCAAGCATCTTTGACCACTCTTGTAGTGAAAACTCAGCTCTTATATTTTGTAACCATCTTGAGGTCTCGTCCAAACTTTCAAATCCACTGGAGTTCTTCCCCTTTGCACCACAAATTATTTTTTTATTACATTGAACATCTTGTGATATTTTTTCTCTCAGATGATTTGCAGTTCTCTTTCTACCCATTGCATTTTGTTCTTTCATTAAAAATCTATGCCAATCACTATGAGCACTTGCAGCATAGGTGGGAAGATAGCAAGGTCAGAAGTTTAAATAATACTTATCTTTTATCTAATCAGTGTTTTCAGACTCGTTCTGACTCGGACAAGTCGACTCGTTTTGACTCGACTCGGTCTCGATTTCGACCACTCGCAGGCTGCCTGACTCGTCCGAGTCATGGTCTGACTTGTGTCTAACTCGGACGAGTCATGGTCTGACTCGTCCCATGACTCGTCTGAGTCATGGTTAGAGTCGTCAGACTCGTTTCTGACTCGATCGATCATTTTTATCCACTATATTTTGATAGTTGCATGACGTTGATGCATTTTGTGATATTATTTGGCATATGAATGCAATATATAGCTCTAAGTTTTCCCAAATTTCTATTATTTTATCTAATGTTATATATATATATATATATATATATATATATATATATATATATATATAAATCCAACGAGTCACTATGTTTATGACTCTTACCCGCCACGATTCAACTCTTCCGAGTCGCATCGCTAAGGGTTGTAACGAGTCGCTTTTCGAGTTCGAGTCTAAAAGCATTGTATCTAATCATGAAACAGAGAACATAGATCAAGAAAATTTGGATACAAAAATTCTTTGGGGCCAATTATGACTCACTTGTCGATTGGTGGCAATGACATATTCTGCAGGTATTCTAATTTCCAGAGTTGGACCATTTTGCATGCTTCCTTCATTTTTATCATCTTGAGATGCTTCAAATTCTTTCCATGACTTCAGAAGTTCTTGCATGCACAGACCCGCTTTGTAAACAATTGTGGATACTTCAACTATACCTGCAGTAAAAGGACAATTAAGCAGATAATATCAAAGAAATGAAGAAAATATAAACTAAAGAATTAAGAAGTAATTTAAAACAGAAAAGCACCGCTCCTTCTTAAAAGTTAAAACCAATACTGAGGTCCCTAAACCAGATATGGTTGACAATTCATTATTATTTCTCGAAAATATTAAACCTATCCCAATTTTCGTAAAAAAGGAAACACATTAAACCCACTCCTCCGTTACCATCTCTTCTAATCAATATGCATGATAAATATCTAAAGAGGGTTGAAACGCCTACCCCTACAGAAAGAATATTGTAGTAGTCAGAGAGGCTATGTGGCTCTTAGGCGTTTTGGCTTGTCCCCGCGAGGTGCCACCTAGGTGATGCCCAAGCAGCATGTAACACACACACAAACGCGCACGCCCATGCCCACACACACGCACATATGTATAGGATGGGGGAACACGAAGCCACAAAGGTTTGCAATTAAGTTGGATACGACACAGCAGTCGCCAGATCTGAAAACAAGAACGGCTTGGATTCACTGCCTTGTTCCACAACCAGGCAGAGCATTAAATGTTATCAGGCGGTGCATTTGTCATGTCGGCTCAAGGCAAGCCAAGGAGGGGGTTTGTTGACCACTGCATCATACCTTGTGGCCAATTGGTCATACCTTGTGTGCCCCCTGCTCGTACGATTTGGCCACCTGGTCATATTTTTTGCAACAGGAGAGTAGGAGAGATATTTAGATGGTATGATGCTCCTAAGTAGATATTCTCAAATGAATCGACATTTGTGTATATACACTTGTCGACTTGTAGTATGAGTCCTATATAACATCAAACAGATTAAACTATATAGCATAGAAAAGATAAGAAACCAATCATAATTTACAACCATTATTATAAAACAATCTTATTTAAATAAAGTTTCCCTATGCGCCTCAAATTCTGCCTTTTTCTCTTGTTGATTCAGAGACACCCATATCAGTGTCCATGCAAGAACACCCATCTCAAAACTGCACTTATGGTCCGTTGGGTTGGCGGAGTTTCAAATACACCTGCAGTTGTAATTACAACCACATGTAGTTATGACTATTGTAGTTGGAACTACAATTGTTTGGTTTACTGTAGTTGTAAAACTTGAAATTGAAAATCCATTATTTGGTTTGATGTAATTGTAGTGGTTGAGTTCCAAATCAACTGTTTTGTTTGATGCAGTTGTAAGAGGTCGACGACGGTGGTCAGCGGTTGCAAAAACAGTGGTGGCCAATGCACAACTTGGTCCACATCGACGGATGGAAGGGGTTGTAGAGAGAGAGAATGTTGTAAAGAGATAATATAATTGTAAAGAAAGACTATTATATAGAGATAAAATATTGGAGAGAGAATGTGTTATAGAGAGAGAAAGTTGTAGAGAAATAATGTTAAAGAGAGAATAGTATTTAGAGAAAGTTATAGAGAAAAAATATTATAAAGAGAGAATTTTATATAGAGAAAATATTATTGAGTGAAAATATAACATTTTCTCTCTACAATACTATCTCTATAACATATTTTCTCTCTACAATATTCTCTCTCTACAACATTATTTGTCTATAACACTCCACAATATTTTCCCTCTCTACAATATTCTATCTCTATAATATTTTCTCTCCCTACAACATTCTCTCTCCACAACCTTTTTTCTATAATATTTTCTCTTTATAATATTTTCTCTCAACAACATTCTCTTTCTAGAATATTCTCTCTACAAAATTCTGTATCTATGACACTCCATAATATTTCTCTAGAATATTCTCTCTATACAACAT
This sequence comes from Chamaelirium japonicum, assembly GCA_947650365.1. Lineage (NCBI taxonomy): Eukaryota > Viridiplantae > Streptophyta > Magnoliopsida > Liliales > Melanthiaceae > Chamaelirium > Chamaelirium japonicum. The sequence continues at coordinate 82,842,614 of OX393549.1, forward strand.
TCTCTATAACACTTTCTCTACAATATTCTCCCTTGGCTCTCCACAATCTTTGCTCCTTGTAATATTCTTTCTAGAACATTCTCTCTACATTTTCTTTCTTTATAATATTTTCTCTATAATATTTTCTCTTTATAACATTATCTTTTATCACCTCTTCTCTTTGTAATATTTTCCATCTCTATAACGTTTTCTTTCTCTAGAATAATTTCTCCAGAACATTCTCTATCTAAGACACTTTCTCACCATAGTATTTTCTCTCTCTAGGGTATTCTCTCACTATAGCATTCTCTCCATAACCTTTTCTTTCTCTATAATATTTTATCTCTCTATAACACTTCATCTCTCTATAAATCTTCCTCTCTATAATATTCTCTCTAGAATATTCTCTCTCCACATCCTCTCTATAACATTCTCTATAGCACTTCCTCTCTCTAGAATATTCTCTCTGCAACATTTTCTCTCTATAATGTTTTCTCCCTATAACTTTCCCTCTCTTGAATATGTCCTCTCTATTGTATTTTCTCACTACAAATCACTTCGACACTACGATATTTTCTCTCCCCAATATTTCCTCTCTATAACTTTCTCTTTTTGAAGATGTCTCTCTACAATATTTTCTCTCGCTATAACACTTTTCCCTCTATAATATCCTCTCTACAATATTTTTTCCTCTCCACAACACTCCACATTTTCACTTAACAATGTTCTTATTCTCTTACACACACACACTCTCTCACTCTCTCTCTCTACAGTATTCTCTCTCTACAACAATGACTATAATATTCTGTCTTTGCAATCTGTTTTTGATGACGATGGAGGTAGCCGACACGGAGGGGTGGGGTTGGGGAGGTAGTTTGACCCACAACAATGGGAGTTGAACTTCGTCAAACCGTAGTTCAAATACTATAGTTTGTACTCCACCTATTTTGGTTGTAGTTCAAACTACAACAAAAGCACCCACTTTCTAGTCTGGAATACTTAGTTTGATCACGAATCGGCCAACCAAATAGCCGTATTGGGTTTTGTAGTCCAAACTACTATAGTTTGGATTCTACAACTCCTCCAACCAAACGAACCCCTATAGGTATGTCAGTGATGTTGCCAGATAAGAACATCTTATCATTTCTTAAGTCCAGTTTATTCCTGAACTTGAATCTTATCTTAAAGAAAACAGGTGTACAAATTTCAACTTTAACATCCTATATGTAGGATAAAGCGACATGACAATTATACACAAAGTAGCTATTAACTCACCAGATTTTAACAATTACGCAGCACAAGTTGCACACTGATGACACAACTAACCCATTGAGAAAAAATAAAGGAAAAAATCAAAAAAAAGGAAGCAAGGAAAGAAATTCATGCTCAGGCGACGGGGCTTTGCACCAGCGAGAAATGTTACTCTTGGTTCCAACTTGTTAACAAGCATTTGCAATGAAAATCGTAAATACAAAGGAACATCTTGCTGACCTTGAGATCTGCACACAAAAAAAAAGGAGAGAAAATATTGCTGCTGTTAAACGATGGAGAGAAACAAAATGAATTGTCAAAATATGAGACTTGTATATAGAAAACTAATCATCAAATAAAATGCTTGCTGCAGAAATTCATAAACGCAATCCCAAATAAAGATGTTCCACGTTAGTTAGGGTTATTGGATTTTGAATAATGCATGTCAGAGAAGACGACAAAAATAAATTACCAAAATGGAGTCTGTTCAAGCTAAATTACTTGAAGAGCAGGAGATCTTTAGAAGTTTCTAGCAACAAAGTGCAGCATTATGTCTCCAATAAAAATATACATGAAAAGATACTACATTTCTGTACTCAATGAGGTATGTGGGAACCACAAATTCATCATAAGATTCATAACACTATCATTCTTAAGAAAAAAGTAAAACAACAGATCCTAACCTTGAGATAAAGCAAAAGATATATAATCAGAGCGCAATTCACTTTGTGGTGCAAGCAAATCACAATTATCATGCAGATTAGAAATTGTGAAGCTGCTGCGGAATATTAAAAAGCATAAGGTGACAAATTCCTCAACACTAGAAGGAAAAATCTAGAATGATAGATTCTTGAATTGAATTGAGCATCAAGCTACTTCTTAGATAGCAGACAGAATTGGATTCCATACGAAGTTAGGAAGTGAGCAGTTACATGTGATGAAAAAATAAACCCTGCTATATATTTAACACGTGTAACCTCTTAATTTCCAACTTTTACCCTTACATTAAATCCAGGTTGAGTCACGGTGATATCTTCATAAAAAACAGCAAAGGAACATCATACGTATAATTAGAGGATGTATGCAAACAGGTTGCAATATACTCTACAGAAAGCGAGCAGAATGGTGGTGTAAATAGAAGAAGAATAAAACCAAGATATGTAGAGAGACCAGCAGCACCAAGAGCAAAATTCTGTATGAAAGCCACAATTAACCAGTGTCCAAGTTAATGGACAACTAAGGTCAAGTTTCATGGCTTCCGCAAAAGGGTGTGAAAGCAAAAGGGAAGACCTAGCTTTCTTTTTGGTGTCCAAAAATACATTCAGGATAAAAGTAGTTAAAATAATGAGTAGAATGATTTTTCCTTTAAAAATCCATGCCTGAACAAACATGATAATTTTTTGAAACAAATTACTAGGTGCAAATGTTAAGAGCTGCTTCAATAGTTCGGCTTATATAAAGGAAAGGCACAAATTAGATGGAGAACCAATGTTACAGAACAAATATATAAACAGGAATTCTTATTTTGACTAAAAAAAATATGACAACATACCCCTCATTCTGCCGTGCTCTAGATCGAAAACGAGGTTCTCGATGAGGTGTTTGAGGAGTCCCCCTAGATCGCAGCATCCTCCTACGTTGATGAACACCATACCCGAAGGCTTCAATGTCCCTTTCTGTAACTCCATCTCCACATCCATCATCTGATTCCTTATCATAACACCTATTACGCTTTTCAGGTGTATCCCCTTCTATATCTACATCCCTTTCTCGTTTCTTGTCATTAAGTTCCCTACCAAGAGCTTTCCAACCATCATCTCTCAATCCCTTTGGCTCTAACATTGTGTTTTCCTGCTCGAGAATTTTCACAGATCCGTCCACTAGCTCCTTATCATTGTGCAAACTCTCCTTTTCACTTGCATTTGGCAATTCCCTCTTAATAGGCTCCTTCTCCATGTCCTTCCGTTCCTTGTCTTTCTGAGCATCCTTTCTCTCCCTCTCCCACTTATCCACATCTTTTTCTTCTCTCACCATTTCCTTGCGTTCATTACTAGGACCACCTAGCAGTAAATTGTTTCTACGATCATTTCTTTCCTTCTCCCTTTCTGCCCAATCACTACGCTTCTCATCCTTCCTTTTACTATCTTTATCTCTGAATTTATCTTCACCTTTCAAATCGACCTTGTTTTCCCCAACAGCCTCATGAGCTTCAAGGGAATCCCGCTCTTCAGCTATTGAGATATCCTTTCTGACCCCATCTGTGCTGTGCAGAACATGCCGTGAAACGCGCCATGTATCCAAACTATCACTTGGGAATTCAGAATATCTTTTAAATCTGTGGTGTTCTTTAGGTTCTTTCAACTTTAAATGACAATTTGGTGCACTGTAGCTATCTTTTTCTAACTTACTAACACCCTTAAAGTCACTGTGAGACTGCCTATCAGATCTTAATTCTTTTTCATCCACTCTATTGTCTGGCCTTGTATCATCATCAGCTTTGCTACTTAGAGGATCCACTGTTGGTTCAGTGTTCAACTCCCTAGTTTCTGCCTTTGTTTCTCTTTTTTCAGTCCTAAAATCTCTAGCATCCTTGATCTCTCTCAAATCTAACCTGTTTTCAGAGGTATATGTATGATCTAAACAAGAGTTATTAGAAGAGGAAGACATCCTATGCAGCAAGGATGTTCTTTTATCAACAAAACGGGATTCGATACGTTGCACTTTTGCCAATCTCCCATCCTCCCCTGGTTCAAATGGTAGGTGAAAATCATTTGCAACAGATTGAATCAATTTCCCAGAAAGACTGGAAAATAAGCCTGTTTCTTCAAGTGGTCGTTTTGATGTTGTAGGGTTGCTTCCCTCCTCCTGCAACCTTTTGGAAGCACCGCTCATAATGTTCAGTTGTCACCACTAACCCAATTGTCTGAGAAAGATGAAAATAGGGAAAGCAAAGAAAATCAAAACAAATTTGACTGGCTTCCAAAAACATCTGTTGACCAGCTCCTGCCAATAACAATTAAAATTAGTTTCTAACCAACCAAGACCCACAGAACAGATAAGTAAAAATATTACCATAGGATCATGAAAACCAAGTTATAAATAAAAGGATGCATACTGCAGAGGCAAAGCACAGTCAATACAGATATTCATAGAATAGAAAGGAAGTATAACTGGTCTAGTCGGCTAAGGCAGGTATATAAAAATGAGAAAGAAAGTCTAACTGGTCTAGTAGGCAGGTATCCAGAAATAAGAACCACACATGACAAACAGTTACTGAAAGAACAAGGTAGCAAGACCATCATGATACATGAATTCCAGCCAAAAAAAAAAGATGAAAGGAAACAGAAAGACACAACATATAAGAATTATGTTATGTTGTCAAGAGTTTTTAGCCCGGTTCAAATCTCTTTCCGTTCAAGTAATATTAAGTAACTTTGCATGAATGAAGGGTAATTCTAAATCAAAAAATAAAAAACCATATATCTTTAAAAAAACCAAAATTGCATAAATAATATCCTATGCACAAAATGATTTACATTGTTATCTATTCTATCAACTAGAAATTCGATGAAACAAAAATCCAATTTATTGACGAATAAACTGGGGTTGATTTGAGTCTCTTAGATCTTCGACAGTTTTGAAATTGTCAGTTATTTGAGTCTTTTATAAAAAATTTATGATTTTTGGAATCATAATCAAAATTAATCCAACATAATCCAACTTAAAGGTTATCATGCCATCAAGAGGCAAATGCGATAGTGGCCGGCTCTGAGAAATGGGGTCTTCCATAAAACTGCACAGAAGATAGAAGATTTATGACAATGTTTACAAGGGAAAAATATACCACGTGGGTTCCTCCCCTCTTTTTCTCCTCTCTTTCTCCCTCATCCAGCCAATAGAAGTAAGTCAGTTTTGGAGATTTTGAAGGTTGTATAAGTTGGCCTACATGAGCCTATTGCAGAAGATTAGGATGAACCCTCTTCTTCTTCTTCTTTTTTTAATTCTATGATTGTTGCTTCAATTCTCAGTTTCTTCTACTAAAATCTGCTGCGACAGCTATAAAACAATCATTAAAGTTTCTAATTTCTCTTACATATACGTACTTTCAGCACATATTTTAACACCAAAAACTCTATTAATAACTCCTATGCAGCAGCATCATAAGTCTAGATTAAGGTTTGTATAGTAGGACCGCAAAACACGCTACATTTTTACTTTTATTACTCTTCTTGTGCCCAAACCATTTAACTCACCTAGGGCATCAAGCCATATAGCCCATTAGCCCCTCTAAGGACTCAATTACCCTGGAGATTTCAAACTCATCTTCGTACACAAGCCTTGCTCTTGATAATTCCTTCTATCAACAAAATCAAAACATATATTACCACGAATGCATCAACCTTTGAATTATGATAATTGTAAATAGAATATTTCTAAACCTATTTGGTCTTGGATGGGACTATGGCCGTAATTTCCAGGGTTTGGTGGATAGGTTAGTGGTTACAAAATACAAATAGGGATGGATATTCTTGCATGCAACAGATTGGATTAAAGATTATTTCAATCAATCTATATAATAATAGTAGTCAAAGGTAGGCGCTGCCATGCCTAGGCGATCCCCTAGGCGGGTGGTTTTCCTTAGGCAGCCTACCTGACGATTGGGCACCTATAACTGCCTAGGTGCCTGGGCATTTTTTCACTTGATCCAATTTGGGATTTTTTCAAAAATTGAGTAGAATTTTGCCCAATACAATAAAAACTTTGGGGGTTTTTCAAAGTGGAGTTGAATTAACTCAAAATTGAGCTGTATTAAAACAAATTGAGTTGAATAAACTCAAAGTTGAGTTGAAAAAACTCAAAATTCTTATGATGGATTCAAAAGAATTTGGGGATTTTTCAAAATTGAGTTGAACTAACTAAAAATTGAATTGAATTAACTTAAATTCTTATGATGGATTTCATAAGAATTTGGCGGTTTTTTCATAATTAAGTTGAATTAACCAAAAATTGAGTAGAAATATTTGAATTAACTAAAATTCCTATGATGGGTTCATGAGAATTTAGATTTTTTAAAAATGAGTCGAATTAACTTGAATTGTGTTATATTAACTAAAAATTGAGTTAATTAAAGCTAAACTTAAACCCTAATATTTTTTTCTTTTTTTTTAACTCTCTCTCTCTCTCTCTCTCTCTCTCTCTCTCTCTCTCTCTCTCTCTCTCTCTATATATATATATATATATATATATATATATATATATATATATATATATAAAATAAGAGGTATGAGCTGACAGCCCATTTGTTCATTTGAGCTATCACCAGCAACCATCCAATTAAAATCATCAGCCATCGGTTTTATTTAAAAAAATTGTGTATTAACACTCACCTCACCCTCATCCTCTCTCTCTCTCTCTCTTCTAGTTCGCTGAACCACCCACCGGCACCCTCATCCTCTCTCTCTCTCTCTCTCGCCCCCTCCGGCTCCAACGATGGATCGCACCTGCCCCGACAACCACCCTCCACCTCCAGCAACCCCAATCTCTCCTCCGGCGCCGATCGCACCAACCCCGATCTTCCCCTCCGGCGACGATGGATCGCACCAGCCCGATCTTCATCCCCGACGCCGACAGCTCCTCCTCCCCATATGGGATCGTCTCCGACACCGACAGCTCTCCCTCCCCGACCTCTAGCCCCCGTCGCTCCCCCTCCTCCTTTGATGTCATTCCCCTCCGGCAGCCATCCTCGACGAATCAGAGGTGTTGCAGGGCTTGTCGGAGGAGGACTGAAGGTCAGGGAGATTGTGGTTGGAGGTCAGGGCTGGATCGGCGTCGGGGATGAGCGTAAGCACCAATTGCTGCCTCGCGTGGTGTCGGGAGATCGAGGAGGGAGTCGGAGGCGTGGCAGCTTTCATCGGATGGGTTCGTCTCTTGGTAAAAGAAAAGGGGAAGAGAGGCTGAGCCGCCAGACGGCCAGAGACAAAGGAGGACGGGAGCTTGAGCCATCGAAGACGAAGAGAGAAGAGAACCTGAACCGCCGGAAACAGAGGAGATGAAGGGGTCGCAGAGATCCCTGCGATCTATATTGGGGTTTTCTCGGTATTTATTTGTCATTTATTAGGTTTTCTCACGATGGGAATCCAACGGCTGTCTGATAGCCCATATAGGTGAAATAGGTTGGCAGCCTATTTCCTGATTTGCCTATACAGGCCAAAACACCTAGGCACTGCCTAACCGCCTTAACTGCACCGAATATTACTAACATGAAACTACAAATAACTAATAAATTAAAGAAATAGAAAATTAATAGAAATTTATACCTCTTAAAACCTATAGATGGAGTGGCTTGCAATAAGGGACCTCGAGATTGGGCAGCTATTGTTGGCTGACTTGTGGGATCACCACATCAAATCGATTTTATGATGCAGACAATGATGTTCGCAATTAGGAGGAATGCACATAAACATCTCACAAAGATCTTTGTCATTCTTCAAATAAAAAATAAACAACTCTTCATTTGGGAAAGAATACATAAAGTACTATATCGATGTCCTCCGATGACGATTCACTAACGTCGTACATATTTTGATCTACTTCAAAGCTATGCTATCAAAGTCGGGACTAGTCGGCGACTAGTCCCCGACTAGTCCCTGGGCGGCATTTTGCCGACCGATTAATTTCGATTCCGTCATTGCTGGGCGGAATCCCGACTAGTCCCCGACTAGACCCGACTAGCCCGACTAGTCCCCGACTAACGACTGCCGACTAATCCCCAGGCAGCATTCTGCAAGCAATTTTTTTTTTTGAAATGAGTCTTTGCAAGCATTTTGTTTGGATTTTTTTACATTCGCTCAAAGTCTTGAGTCGCAAGACTCACAACTATGGCTCTTCCCTGTAATCATCTGTTGAGCACCTATGAATCTCAGATAAAAACATAGACAAATAATTAGTTTATTTGTTGATATCTATATAACCCTATAATCAAAATTGAGGTGGTTCACTGATTAAACATCATCAAACAAATATTATGATGAATTCTTAGTTCTAAGTCTTTTGACATGGGCATGAAGCCAATACAACTGTGTTATGTTAGACTGTTATTTATGTATTTATACCCATAATGTGAAGTGTGAAGGTATGTATTGTTATTAACCGACAAATATCATATACTTATTGACATTTATGCTAGTTCATATATCATATATGTTTAGGGAGGGGGGGAGAGGTTAGAATAAGTTTTGGCCGACTAGTCCCGAATTAGTCCCGACTAGTCCTAGTCGGCCCTTGGCCGACTAGGGCCGACTACCGACTTTGACTGCATAGCTTCAAAGGAAGCATAACGACTAACACTCTTTAGTTTTCTTTTTACACCAGAGTATACAGAAAAATGTGTTCATTCTTTGGTACTCCATCATAAACGCACACCAACTAGATTAAATCGTTATTCATCCTTGTAAGACATTCATACGGAGAAAAAAATAGCTAATTAGTAATTAATTACTATTAGAATTCGTCACTTCAAGTAAGTACATATTGAAGTATTAAACTGATATGGGATTTAATTCTCAACTACATATTGATGTTAAGAATATCAAAATTCGTCACCTAAAAGCTACGACGTCTTGCTTTCACAACTAAAACATTAATTCCTAGCTTAGAAATTTGTTTTAAATGAAATATACGACAAATTGAAATCTACGACACTAACCCTAACGCTAATAGGCCTCGATGGTTCCTGCCGTTCTTGCTGCGGTGCGTCTGCGTTGGCAATGGAGTCCCTGAGGCGAAGCTCTGGAAGCAGAGGGGCAGGGGACGCAGACAAAAAATTAAAGAAAACAGCAAATTTCCAAAACTGTTCTCTAAATTTCGAACTGGCTTCGACTTTGAAGAATCAGGAACCGAAATCAGAAGCCTCACCTGGTCGATCTCAGAGAACAGGGCCGTGGGGATGCAGCGATGGATGTGGAACGGGTCTCGGGGTCGGGGAGGAGACGTGTGGAAGCAGGGGATGCAGAGGCCGCTGCAAGATGGATCGGGGAGGAGACGGGAGGGGGGGCGGGAGAGATCTGAGGAGAGGAGCCCTCTGCGCCAGAGGAAGAGGGAGCTCGAGACCTAGCCGCGCGCCAGAGGATTTTCCAACTGAACCCAACCCGCCCGTCAATAAAAATGAGCATGAGCCCGCAGCCGACCCAGAGTTAGGTTGGGTCGTGCTCAGCCGGCCCAAGATTCTTCTGAGTCTCTGAGATAACGAGTACGATTTTGTTCCAACCTCTTTAAGGAGGTTGGAGCATCCCGCTCTCTCTCATTGGTCCATTCAAAGGATATGTTTGTCATTTCATAGTGTTTATCATGGTGAAATGACCAAATGCCCTCGAGATGTACCAATGAGAGAGAGCGGGATGCTCCAACCTCTTTAAGGAGGTTGGAACAAAATCGTTCTCATGAGATAACTGAAAGCATGAAATCCCGTTGGATCGACTCCTCTCCACGAGTTCAGATCTCCTCCAGTCGGTCGGCTCCAGACGGTGGGCCCGATGCACATCACAGCCGCTCAATGACTGGCAACACAAAAGTGAATCGCACCCCACGACCACGTGGAGCTGTGATTTGCACCGGGCACACCGACCGGGGCCCATGACTCGAGGAGATCTGAACTCCCCCTCCACTGATGACCGTCTACCCGAGCGACATTTGGCAATCCCAAATTCAACAGCCACGATCTATGGACCATGGGATGACTCTAGTTGATGCCACAGCCCACCTCGACTACCGCGAGCTGGCAAGTAATGGAGGCGGATGGTGGTGGTGGCATCCCCTTAGGGTTTATCCCATGGCCCATAGATTGTGGCCATTGAAACTGGGATCGCCATGTATCAATCCCCAAGTCGTTAGTTATCCAAAAGGGAGACGACCATCAGTGGAGAGGAGTCATACCCAGTGTTGGTTCATTGTTTAAAGCTAACCAATGAAGTAGGCAGAGTTGGCAAGGAATTTTATTCTTCATTAGTTTCTTGTTTCAAGCTTTTCGGATATTTTTCTTATATTGAGCTTGATATGATGAGTAAAGAAGATTTTGCTCTTGCCATAATCAAGAACATGGCAATTGATGGTTATTGACACATCACCGACGACCGGGCTATATGAATTGGATTCTAATATATTTTTATGAATTATAAAATTATAAAAATTATATTTGGTTGCTTAAAAATTATTTAAAAATAACAAAATTTAATTAAAAAATAACAAAATATGTAGCAAATATATTTTAAATATATACATTATAATGAAATAAATAATAATAATTTTGATATTTTGACCAACTATCATAATATTTAACCGTTGGACACGCATTCCAACTAAGCACGCCTCTTCAGCAACGATCATAACATTTGACTGTTTGGCACGCATTTCAACCAATCATGTTTTTCACCAAACAGTCATATTTATGATTTTTGGGCAAGCATGTCAACCGGGCACACTTTTTTACCAACGGTCATATGTTTTCCTCCTATAAAAATACATAGGCATTTCACACTCGGAATAATTATAGTCACTCCATGTACCCTCTTGACCCACTCTATTCCACCCTTTTGACCCACTTTTCTCCCCCAATATTATTGAGCTTTAATCTTTTTCACCATCATGTCAGACAATCGCTAGAAGAATTTGTTGTTCGACGAGTTTGACAACAAGGAGCATATGATGTTAGCTTGGGTTGCATGGCAAGAACAATATGACCAAGAATAGACGGCTTCAAGGAGGAGAGGCTCCGTTCCAAGGCATGCCACCATTTGGCGTAATCGACTGGTATGACACACCCAACTATTCAATGACTACTTTTGTCGAAGGGTGGCTAACAATTATTCACAATTCTGGTGAAGATTTCAAATGCAATATCCAGTATTCGACCGGGTTTATGAAGCAATGGTCCAGTACGACGACTACTCATACAAAAGAGATATTGTGCGTCGATTATTGGATTGTCGTCCCTACATAAAGTAACCAATGCTATGAGAATGCTTACATATGGATCAGCCGCAAATCAACATGATAAGTACATTCGAATTGGAGAGAGTACTTCGCTCGAGAGTCTAAAATGGTTTGTCAAAATCGTGATCGTTGCTTTCTTGGATGAGTTCCTACGTAAGCCAAACCAGGCCGATGTTGCACGCCTACTAATGCATGCGGAGACTCGAAACTTCTTGAGGATGTTTAGCAATATCGACTGATGCACTGGAAATTGAAGAACTGCCCGGCGGTATGGAAATATATGTTTATTAGTCACATACACGAACCTACCATTATACTTGAAGTCATAGCTAGCTATGATCTTTGGATTTGGCATGCGTTCTTCAAGATACCAGAATCATACAACGACATCAATGTGCTCGAGCGGTCTCTTGTTTTTGCGAATCTAGCACATGGATGTACCACACCTGTAACTTCACAATCAACGGCCCACAACTACACCTTGACCTACTATCTGGCAAACAGAATCTACATTCTCGTGGTCAACGCTGATGAAGACAATTTCATTACCGATATCCCCGAAGCAGAAGCACTTCGCATAAATGTCAATAGGCGATCAAAAAATATATCGAGAGAGTGTTAATGGTATTTCAAGCCCGATTTGTAATCGTGCGAGGTACAGCACGTCTCTGGAAATGTGAGACCCCGAATGACATCATGACAGCGTGTGTCATAATACACAATATGATTGTCGAAGATAAGAGAGATGAAGACATACTAAATGAAGAGAAACATGTGATACAACCTATGCCGCCTTCTCGTGAACCGACTCCAAAACTGATGTAGTTTATTAACAATCACCACCAAATTAGAAACATGAACAAACATTCTCGATTTCATAAAGACCTAATCAAGCATCTGTGGCAAAAGCATGGAGAAGTATAACTTTATGTTGTAACCCCTAATTTTATGTTGTAATTCCATTATGTTGTAAACCCTAGTTTTATATTGTAATTTCAGTAAATAGTGCAATGCAAATTCAGTTTCAAATCAAAATTATTTGCACTTCATTAAAGCAAAGATACAATTGAAATATTAAACTATAATTCTAAGGACATACGACTGAAATAAAAAGATACAACTGGTAGTACAAGTCTAAGGACACATAACTGAAATAAAAAGATATAACTGATAGTACAAATCTAGTTATCAGGTACAAATCATCTTCATAGTATCTCTGCTGACGCTTCCTATAGTAGACACTTTGTGCGGGTGGAAGTGTATCAGAATCGATCGACATGATTCGCTCATCCTCAAATGCTCTAAATTTATCTTTCTGGACCAGAAACTTCTTCTATTCCAAGGCAAGTACGTCAGCATCTGTGGGGGAAATTTTTGAGCCGCCTTGGTCGGGAACTTCATCCCACAGCCTTGATTGAATGTGGATGGTTTGTAGAGTTAAGATTAGAAAGTTGAGAAGGAGAGAGATGACACGTGGAGTTGTTGTCGAAGTTTGGTCTTACGATCTACGTCTCCGGGCGAGAGGTGCCACTTGATCTTCACTATAAAATTGAGTAAATAAGGGGGGTGAGGGTTCTCTTGACAGGCCAAGAAGCTTCGTACAGTGGGATTGCATGGAGCAACTAGAAGAGAACAAGAAGGGGAGAATTGAGCTCTAGCACTAGCTCTGGAATCCTCCTCCTCTGATTGAATGACCCACGTCTTTTCTGAATGCCTTGGGGGTCCTTTTATAGCATAGGCAAGTGCCCAATATGACAGTGATGATGTGGCGGTGATGACGTGGCACTGGTTCTGGGCCTCCTTGCTGGGCCCTTATTGGGTCGTTGTGCGGGCCCAATAAGGGGGAGGGCTTAAATTGCGGGCCTTGCAGAGTGGGTCCATGAGCCCGGACGAGCTCACTCACTTGGGCTGTCGCGCGAGCCCATGAGGCTCTGATTCGGTTCGATACAATTTTTGCACCCACAGTTATCCCCTCCCAATCGGGTCAGGACCTTCTGGGTCGGCTGGGATTCTATGGTGCAAACGCCTTAGGATTCTGGTATGGTTGGCTAGAGTCATCGGAGTCACGGTTTGTATTATCAGAGTCTCGACTCATGTCACGAGCCAAGCCAACGTATTTGTGTAGGATACTTGTGCTGATCTTCTTTCCATATTTGTAGTTTTCCTGCTGTCATGGTCACGATTCTGCATTTATCGGTACATGCTGAAAAGTTTCAGTTTTATAAAGGTTCCAACCGAGGCTTCTTCTCCTGCTGCCGACACCAAGGCCCTCTTGGTACGAGTCAGAAAGTCTCAATTTTGTAAGTAGGCGTTCTCGAAAAACTAGTGCGTTTTCCGATCGAGACCCTTTTCCTTATGTCGATGCCGAGACCCTCTTGGTGCGAGATAAAAAGTCTCGGTTTTGTAAGTGGACATTCTCGAAAAACTAGTGTGTTTTCCGACCGAGACCCTTTTCTTTCTGCCGATGCCGAGACCCTCTTGGTGCGAGCCAAAAAGTCTCAGTTTTATAAATGGGCGTTCTCGGAAAAGTAGTGTGTTTTCCGACCGATACCCTTTTTCTTCTACCGATGCCGAGACCCTCCTGGTGCGAGCCAAAAAATCTCAGTTTTGTAAGTGGGCGTTCTCGAAAAATTAGTGTGTTTCCCGACCGAGACCTTTTTCCTTCTTTGCGCCAAGCCGTCATCGGTTAAAGGAAAGCTCATGTGAGGGGAACGCGTCGGGTTGCATCGGATCGTTGCTAGGTCACACACAGCGGGGGGATCGGTTCATCTGACCTCCCTTGCATCATCTCAATCGGCTACAAGGAGAGGCACACACGGCAGGCGGCTTACGAGAAGGTCGTGCAGAGATGGGGGGAGCGTTTGGTTCGTTTGACCCCCCATTACCAATGGCTACCACCACATGGAGAGAGCGCAGGTGGGGAAAGGGCTCAGCCCATCTAACGCCCTCTCTGTCGTCCTGGGTCAGTGCCGGGTGGAAGATCATCAGGGGGGGAGTCGGATCCCCCTGGTTCGTCATCGTCGTCGTGTGACGGAACACGGTCGAGGGGGAGTCGAATTCTGAGCTCGGCTCCAACGCATCACCCCGTGTCGGCTTCTAGTCCGATCGGTTTTGAGAGGCGATCAACATCTGGTGTGAAGGCTATCGTGGCCGATCGGTTTTAAGGGAAGCGACGCTGCCGGACCCGTTTGAAGATGGGGAACCGTCAGGGGACCTGCTGTGTTAGGAAAACGCCATCGAGCAATGAAGGAGATTGTTTGTGCTCCTCCTTTACCATATATTGAGGATTCGGACAGTGGCTTTGATGGCGAGCTCGGGCTGTTAAGACCCTTTGCGAATGAAGATCATAAGGAACTCACCGTCGACTGTACCAGTATGGAGACACACGCTGACAGAGTTAGATCGACCACCCCCTAACCGGTTTGGAACCGTCAGTCATCGAGAAAAGGTGATGGTCAGTGACAATCTGATGCTTGGACCTAAGTGACAAGACTAAGCTTGGACTTTTGATCGAATGCCAATACGTCGGCGACGACATCTCGAACTTTGTCTTTATATATCAGGGGTAGGGCCTTGGGTTTGTAGAGTGGCGAGGTATCGGTCGCCTCGGACTATGTCTTCGAGTACCAAGGGCAGTGCCTTGGGCTTATAGAGTGCCGAGTTGTTGGTCGCCTCGGACTTTGTCTTCGAGTGCCAAGGGCTGGGCCTTGGGCTTGTAGAGTGACAAGGTGTTGGTCGCCTCGGACTTTGTTTTCGAATACCAATGGCTAAGCCTTAAGCTTGTAGAGTGCCAAGGCGTTGGTCGCTTTGGACTTTGTCTTTGAGTGCCATGGGCTAGGCCTTGGGCTTGTAGAGTACCGAAGTATTGGTCGCCTCGGACTTTGCCTTCAAGTGCCAAGGGCAGGGCCTTGGGCTTGTAGAGTGTCAAGGTGTTGGTCGCCTTGGACTTTGTCTTCGAGTGCCAAGGACTAGGCCTTGGGCTTGTTGAGTACCGAGGTGTTGGTCGCCTTGGACTTTGTCTTTAATTGCCAAGGGCAGGGCCTTGGGCTTGTAGAGTGCTGAGGCGTTGGTCGTTTCGGACTTTGTCTTCGAGTGCCAAGGGCTGGGCCTTGGGCTTGTAGAGTACCGAGGTATCGGTTGCCTCAGACTATGTCTTCATGTACCAAGGGCAGGGCCTTGGGCTTATAAAGAGCCGAGGCGTTGGTCGCCTCGGACTTTGTCTTAGAGTGCCAAAGGGTGGACCTTGGGCTTGTAGAGTGCCAAGGCGTTGGTCACCTCGGACTTTGTCTTCGAATGCCAAGGGCTGGGCCTTGGGATTGTAGAGTGCCGAGGCGTTGGTCGCCTCGGACTTTGTCTTTGAGTGCCAAGGCAGGTGCCTTGGCCTTGTAGAGTGCCGAAGTGTTAGTCATCTCGGACTTTGCCTTTGAGTGCCAAGGGTTGGGCCTTGGGCTTGTAGAGTGCCGAAGTGTTGGTCACCTCAGACTTTGCCTTCAAGTGCCAAGGGCAGGGCCTTGGGCTTGTAGAGTGTTGAGATGTTGGTGCGATGAAGAAATTAAAGTAGACTTGAAGGAGGACTTGTGGCTCGTCACCACAAGTTGAGTAAAAGTCGGTAGAGGTATGAGTAAGACCTCTAATGATATCCCACAGATGGCGCCAAAGATTATGGGGGAAATTTTCGAGCCGCCTTGGTCGGGAACTCCATCCCATAGCCTTGATTGAATGTGGATGGTTTGTAGAGTTAGAGATTAGAAAGTTGAGAATGAGAGAGATGACACGTGGAGTTGTTGTTGAAGTTCGGTCTTACGACCTACGTCTCCGGGCGAGAGGTGCCACCTGATCTTTACTATAAAATTGAGTAAATAAGGGGTGAGTGTTCTCTTGAGATGCCAAGAGAAGCTTCATACAGTGGGGTTGTGTGGAGCAACTAGAAGAGAATAAGAAGGGGAGAATTGAGCTCTAGCACTTGCTTTGGAATTCTCCTCCTCTGATTGAATGACCCACCCTTTTTCTGAATGCCTTGGGGGTCCTTTTATAGCATAGGCAAGTGCCCAATATGGCAATGTGATGTGGCGGTGATGACGTGGCACTGGTTCTGGGCCTCCTTGCTGGGCCCTTATTGGGTCGTTGTGCGGGCCCAATAAGGGGGAGGGTTTGAATTGCGGGTCTTGCAGAGTGGGTCCATGAGCCCGGACGAGCTTACTCACTTGGGCTGTCGCGCGAGCCCATGCGGCTCTGATCAGTCTGATACAATTTTTGCACCCACAGCATCGACTGCAGTTTGTGCATTATCCGCCTTAATCCTTTATTAATCTGTTTTGATCATTTTTTCATTTTGTACAATTTTCTTTGCTTCCATTGCATGTCTATGTTGGTCGGTCTCCCACGACCTCTTGTAGGCTTCAATCTTGACATCCTTCAACTCTTTTTGATCGTACCTTATATTAGAAAATATCCCAAACATATGGCCTTGTACTTTCAAGTCACTACATTTTTCCTTGTGTTTGACACGCTCCTTCTCAGCATTCCTTTGTGGTAGCCATTCTAGCTCGACAATATCATCCTCGATTTTGATCAAATATGGAGTAGATGAAGAGGATGAAGAAGATGAGGCAGAGGCATGAATTTTGGCCCTCTTCGTCGATCTCTTCAACTCATAGTCCTCTACCCACTTAGGCAGGTGCCGAATCTGGAGCCAGTGTGCTCAAATAGAAAGGATCTTTTGTTGAAGGTAGACTTGTATAGCTCCTTTACAACTTGGATATGCAAAATCAAGAAAAAAATCAGCTAAGAACCAAAATTAATATTCAACATGATATTTATGGAGTTTTACCTTAGCATGTTCAGTGATGCTGGATTGGTTTTGAGATTCAATTTAAGAGAGGCATACACAAAATTTGCTTACACTCATTTGGATGACTGGCCATTGGTGTGCTACAAATTTTATAACGATTGGACTCGAAATACTTGTTGTCCATGCAGAACTTGAAGATTCGGGACCAAAACTTACTATGCTTTTGGTCGGTAGCTTAGACAGCATCTATACTTATGTTTAGACACATAGAGATTAACATGGTATCCTATTTGACATTGAAGCCCATGGTGCATTTGCATCCCCGCAACATTGGTCCCGGTTGCTTGAAGATTGGAGAGAAATCGGTCGTCAGTTGCACCTCAGGAGTCGTCGGTTGTGTCGGCGAATGCATCGAATATTTACCATCGCCATAGCCAGAGAAGCCTCCCGCCCCGCTACTTGAGCCACCATCGCCGTAGCCGGAGAAGCCTCTCGTCCCGCCGCTTGATCCACCGCAGCTTGTGTATCCCACAAACCCATAACGGGGATCTATTTTACCGAGAGGTGAAAGAAGAAGAATGAAAGGTTTTGGGGTTGTAGTTAGTGTGAAACAAAGAAGAAGAATAGAAGGTTTTATAATGATTTTTTTCTATTTTTTTAGAATTTTTTACTATGCATTTTTTTTAGAATTTTTTACTATACATTTTTCAACAAAAATGGGGGCTCAGCAGCCACCCCCCAAAGACGGGGGTTGACCGCGGCCTCCCCATAAATGGGGGTGACAATGGGGGGTATGTTGGAATCCTATATTGGTATTCAGGCCCCCCCCCCCCCCCCCCCCCCCCACACACACACACACACACACACACACACAAAAAAAAAAAAAAAAAAAAAAAATCCCATGTGGATGGGGGAGAGGGATCGTTTGGAGATACTCTTAACTCTTTCATAGTTGCTTGCCTACAGACATATCCATTAGAAAATCATCTAACCTTTTTTTTTTAAGTTTTCTCCTTTAAGTATTTCCAACATGAAGTTAATTAGGGTAGTATTCGATTGTGTTTGGCGACCAAGTGATGTAAATTGTTGATTTTGGTGAATAATACATTTTTGAAGGAAAAAAGGGTTATATTCATGGCGTCCTAGCCTGCTAAAACTCATTATTACAAACTTTCCACATCACTCTCTCTGAACAAACCAGAGTGAAGATGCAAAGTGATACCGCAAGATTTGAACTTACTGGGCTTGAAAGTTTCAGGAAGATGCTTACAGTCGGATACAAAGAAATGTATCTACCATGGTGGGTAAAGATCCCCATCTGACAGACGATAGATGTCATCTAAAGCAATAATTAGGGATGTTGGGACTCTGCTCAGAGGACGGGGTCCCCAAGGAGTAGCCAAAGCTAAGAGCCTAAAGAGATTACTCACTATGAAGGACATATTCCTTCGAGTAGTAAAGTGAATCCATGAAGTCTGTGATAATAGTGCTAGTCACAGTCTTAGAGTTACCAATCGTGCCACCAAGCGTAGGCTCGAGGTCCAACCGACCAATATGGGGGCAGCCAATGGGAAGGGTGAGACTCCAGCTCACCACCTCAAGTTGCATCAGAGACCAAGGAGCAACCGATGTCTGAAGGATTATGTCATGTGACGTGTTCTTGAGGATATTCTTCAGTTTATGAACTTTAGGGGGGCTCCCTAGACCCCTACAGTTCCAACTCAGAGTCTTCATTGATCTATTGGCAACTACGCAATGATGGTTGCCACCTAGTTCAGGGGTATAGGGCTAGAAGCTCTTTCATATCTTGCATCCTCCAATTGAGATCATTTGGAGGACACATGTCTGAGTTTTAAACTTTTTAAATGCCTGTTATCAGCGAAGGTTTGGGTCTCATTGACTAGAAGAATCGACTTGGCTACTTTGATTGATGGAGTGCACTAGTGGAGTCGGGTGTTTTTTTTGTTGCTAGTTGGGAGGCCTCAGGGTTCAATAACAATGTGCCCTCCTCATTCAAATGACGTGGAGCTTATGGAAGGCTAAGAATGAGGAAGTCTTAGAGGGAAGTAAAACTAAAGTCCCTATAATTATTTATAGAACTGTTAGGGTCATCAATGGATTTAGAGAAGCTAATGAGTCTGTCATGGTGCATGATTCTACCAAAGTAATAGTTGAAATCAAACGAGAAGCTCCAATGCATGGAGAGATCAAACTTAACTTTGATGGTGCTGTGAATCAGAGGAGCCACAATGCTGGTGTGAGCTTCATTCTATGGGACCATAGGGATCTGATCTTGCATGCAAGGACTATTCATTTCAATACTTAGTCGATTGTTGATGCGGAAACCAGAGATGTGTGGGAAGGACTACGTGTGATCACACGGTATTACCCGGAATTCAAAACATGGATCCAGGGTGACTCACTTACTGTTGATGACTGGATAAAGATAGGCAAGGGTGATCATGTGATACTGAAGGACATCATCAACCTGGCACATTGTGCCCCATCCTTGCGGGTGACCCATATCTTTAAAGAAGTAAATTAAGTGGCTAATTGACTTGCTAGCCAAGGACTAAAGACGGTGTCACTGTCTCTTAGCTCCAACTTTTTTATTATATATATATGGGGACGGGGAGCCTGGACCTCAGGTGCAGCGTGAACGCTGCACCCGTGCCTGCGCGCACGCCACGTGTCCAGAATCGGCGCAAGATCGGAAGCGGTGCGGGAGTCCCGGAGGGAGAAAGCCGGACAAAATGTCAGTCGTCCGATTGATCGAATCCAACGGATTGGATTCCCCCGGATCGGATTCGCAGCTGTTATTGTGGCGGCCACAGTAACAGCGCGATTTTGGTCCAGATGAATCCGATCCGTTGGATTCATTCGATCGGGCGGCTGAAAAATATTTCGCGGTTACTGTAGCCGCTACAGTAACCGCGATAATGCTTTCAGTCGTCCGATCGCCAGGATCCAACGGATTGGATTCATTTGGGATTCAATTGGCTGTTCGGGTGAATTTGATCCATTGGATTCTGGCGATCGGACGGCTGAAAGCATTATCGCGGTTACTATAGCGGCTACAGTAACCGTGAACTTTTTTTCAGTCGCCCGATTGATCGGATCCAACGGATCGGATTCCCCCGGACTGGAATCCCGCTATTACTGTGGCTGCCACAATAACAGCTGCGAATTCGGTCCGGGAGAATCCAATCCGTTGGATCCGATCAATCGGACGGCTGAAATTTTGTCCGGCTTTCTCCCTTTGGGACTCCCGCGCCGCTTCCGATCTGGCGCCGATTCTGGAAACGTGGCGCGCGCAGGCACGGGTGCAACGTTCGCGCTGCACCTGAGGTCCAGGCTCCCCGTCCCCTATATATATATATATATATATATATATATATATATATATATATATATATAAGTTTCATGCCAATACTCCCCCCAAAAAAAAAATAATAATAATAAAAACATCAATTTGCATCCAAATTATCCTCATCACAAGGAGAGAAAACTCAACCATCCAATAAAGCGCACCTAAACCTAGTGTTTGACTGATTCTACCAAAAAAAAAAAAATTCATACCCCAAAACTACTTCACATACCCCGTTTCCTCCCAAAAATAGATTCCCACCTCATACCCCATTCATATCTCCACCTGCTTCCATCCTCCCCTTCCACACCACCGGAGACGCCACCGTCGGAAACGCCACCACTTCCCTTCCTCCTCCTTATGGCTGCAAATGAACCAAGTTGTTCATGAGTAGCTCATGAACAAGCTTGGTAAAGGCTCGTTCGAGCTTGTTCGACTACTATTTGAGCCAAGCCCAAGCCTCAAGTTTAGGCTCATATAATAAACAAGCCAAGCTCAAACATACTAAAGCTCAGCTCAGTTGGCTCGTGAACATGTTCGTTCAAGGATCGTGATTATTCGTGAGCATGATCGTGAATAGACTTGTGAATAAGTTCATAAAAGGCATGAATAAACCAAATATATATACTCCAAGATTTGACATAAGATGGAGTTCATGAACAAGCTTGATAAGTGCTCCTTCAAGTAGGCTCACTTATTAAACGAGCAAAGCTCAAATAGACCAAAGCTCGGCTCGGCTTGATCACTAATCAAGCCAAGCCCAAGCTTGAACAACCAAGCTTTTAACCAAACGAAGTTCAAACAGATCAAAGCTCGGCTCGTTTGCAGCAAGTCCTCTTACCCATCATGGTCGGATTTGTCGCCTGTGCTCGTTGAGCCCTCCGTCGAAGCCACCTCCTCCCTCCTCTATCTTCTCCACCGCCACAGAAGCCCTAATCCACCCTAGAGCCACCGGAGATGGAGCTCAAGGATGCTTGCCTACTATGATGCCCTTACCTTCGGCAGCCACATTGATCGTGCCATCGGCCCCGCCGCCACCCTCTGTGTCTTCGATGTTGTCCACGACCTCGACGCTGCCTCCTCGATGACGCCCTTGCCGATCTCCTCGCGGCTACCTCTATATCCTCTAGCGCCTTGAGGAGACCCTCCGTTTCCTCCCTGACAAGTGTAGCCTTACCATTCTCTGGCTTGACGTCATCATCGACTACCTCGTGAACCACTCCGTCGCCAACCCCTGCTTCCTCTTTGCCCTCAAATTCTCCCCCTCCTCCCTCCTCCCTCAAGTCCTCCCCCTCCCCCCTCGATGGTGGCCTCCTCCCCACCCAGGGGTGGAGCCAACATAGGCCGAGTGGGGGTAGCTACCCCCACTGAGATTTTTTTTTAAAAAAGAGTAATGCTATTTGTACAATCTCAATCAACAAACACATTGACAATCCAGAACAATGAAGTGGAGGTGGGCTCAGTGCATCAGCATTCACACCAAGCACTGAGCACTAGGCCCCGCCTCCACTTCATGGGTATGGTTTATCAAAAAAAATTTAAATATAGTACACTTTGCCCCCTGGAGTTTAGCTAAAAGACACTTAACTGTTACGATTCACGTGCCCCCTCAAAACCGGTGATGAGAGGGAGGGGCAACTGTTGGTTTGGTGCATCGGAGCACGTGCGGAAGCGATTCACGTGTCGGAAATCAATACGGATCACGACTGTGCTATATTCTTTTGCTAGATCGTGAATGGATGGCTTTCAATCAAATTAAAAAGCGCATGTAACCATCTATAGATTATCAGAGAATTACATCTCGGGTTTTATGAATGCCCGAGGTGAAGAGCCGCATGAATTCATCTTGGTAAAAGATGAATTTGTCAATGAAGCAAAAACGTCTCACAACCCATCAAGAGCATCTTCTATTCCCATCCTCATCATTAGCTTGGATGGCTTGTGGGAGCCGACTTCCGGATCCATATCCTTCTCCCGCAAGGAAAACTCCGTGCAAGGTGCCTTTCTTTCCCTTCTCTTCTTCCTCTCTTCTTCCCTTTCTCTCTTCTCCTTTTCTTCTCTTCTCTCCCCTTCTCTCCTTGGCCGAAATTTGCAAAGCCTTCTTATTAAGAGTGGAAGCTAGGGTTTGTTAAAACTCATCATCAAGAGATTGAGATTAAAATGGATATAAGGATAGAGATAAAAATAAGGATGATGGAGCGGATAAAGCTCCCCCAACCCCTTTATCCAAAATCTCTGGACATAAGGATAAGGATGAGGGAGCAGATAAAGCTCCCCCGATCCCCTTATCTGAAATATCTAGAGATAAGAATAGAGATAAAGATAAGAACGAGGGAGCGGATAAGGCTCCCCCCCCCCCCCCCCCCCCCAACCTCCTAACCGAAATCCCTATATTATATGCATCCTTAAGGGGGGGCAGTTTTTGTTAATTGAAAGAGGGAATCCCCTATCCATTAATAGGCCGACCACCTATGGTGTGGGCCCTATATGGACGACCACTTAATGGGGAGGAAGTATCCCCTTTCTCTCTATTAAAATGGTCAGCCACTATGTGGCTCGCACCACTTAGTGACTAATACCCGAGGAGAGGGAATCCTCGTCAAGCTTGGATCCCTCCCTCCTCTATCACATGGTCTGATGTCGCACATATTATGTGCATATGATATAACTACCTTTATTTTGGCATGCTTTACGGAGCATGGCCTATTTCGTTAGAATTGGTAAGGTCTACAGCTCGTACAAACCTATAGTTTAACTATATGTGGTTGATAGCTTAGGATTGTAACTTGGTACGTACCTTAGTACATGTTTTGATTGCAGAACAGAGAGCCATGTCTATATGGAAATGTACTTGAGTGGGAGACTCAATGGACTGGTCTTATATAACCTAAATACATTCGCAGCTCTGATTAGGGTTAGTCGCCCTACCAGGATAAGCTGTTAGAAGGACATAGCGTGGGTGTTTCCACTACAATCATTACCAGGCACAGTGTTTATGGCCGAACGAAACCAACACAGTGCACAGATCGGTAAGCAGACATCGGTGAACTAAGTTATATTTTTACTTAGGGTAAAATGATCCTAAATCATGAAGAACCATATCTGGTGGACTAACCAGTTGTGTGGTACTTTGGTGCACCAATATGTGAGAGTCCAGTTACGTGACCCAAAACCACGATGTACTGGGTTATCCGGATAACGTCGCATCAGCGAACCACTCCTGCAGGCTATCAACACCCCTAATAGGAGGTGCGTTTCTTAGTTTGACTTACGTAGTATTAAATCATGGCCAGGTGGTTATCAGTTGGACTGTTGACCGGATCCGATTACTCATAAGGGTAATCGGAGGTACGACATATATAGTCAACCTGTAAGGAACCGAGTCATACGAGCACTCGAGTCTGACGGTGTTCTTTACCGCTCAAGTCGCATCATGGCACCAAGTAGAGGGACAGCGAGTTTACCATACTAAGCAGAGAGCAGGGGTATGCGGGAGAACATAGTAAGTCTGAGGGAATTAGAGTACAGTCTTCATCGCACTCTGGGTGACTACACAGATTAACTTTGAATCAGAAGATCGATGGTACACTCGGGTAGTGTGTCGATCGAGTCCAAGTTGGAAGCCATGAACCATGGTTCCTGAAAGTTCCACCTTATCTATATAATGTACGATCCTTAAACCATCTCCTCGATTCACAGGACGCAGTTAGAGGAAGTAATAAGTCCAATCCTAATAACCCTACGCTTTATGTGTGTATCGCACTAGTACATGGTAGATGTGTAGGTATATGTGTGTACTAAGAAAAATCCCGGAGTAGTACAGAGACACACGTTGTCATCTTCTTACCTTAGTGGGCTCGCTATACGGGTGCGATACACAGGTTCATATTGTGAGTTGACTAGTTGACTTAACTAGGGCCACTTTAGGTGTTTACTAAGGACACCCCGGCGATAGTAGAATCACTAGTCATAACCCACGTAAGTGCGCCATGTGAGTTCCCAAGCGAGAAGGGCAACCAACTAATGGTATAAGGGTATTTTGTGAAACCAAAATACCACCATGCCCTTGCTTGGCCGCCCCTAGCACATGGGGACACACATGGGCCACCCCCTCCCTAGCTTCTAGGAATAGCTAGTAAGCTTGTAGGGGAGGGGGATCGGATTTTAAGGGGGTTTGACCAAAAGGCCGACCACACAAGGCAACATACGGGACCGACCTATTGAAGTACGCAAGAGGGAAAGAGAGAGGCATAAGGGGCCAGCCATAACTCCTATACGCAAGGTATGGGGGGGCCTATAAGAGCAAGGATTGAGAGGGGGGCCGGCCCTGATGATGCCCTAGCCGCTTCCCTCTTCTCTTCTCCTCTTTCGTCTCTCTTTCACGTATGCGAGTGGGTTTGGACATGTCTCTTCTTCCTCACATGGTGAATCGAAGACGGAGAAGGCTCATCGTATGGAGGCACTCAGAGATCTATTGACAAGGCACCGTGCATCATGCGAGATCGGGTAAACTAAAAGGCACTTCCCGTAATCTTTTGTTGTCCAGATTTTGCACAGAATATCATATTGTTTCGGTGACTACGGGAGCTACAGAACTCCAAACAATATAAAACTTATTACAAAAGTTGTGTCTCGAAGATCTCTATGTATAGTCCAAACTTCAGTCCAATTGAAGTTCGAAAGAGAAAGTTATGGCTGTTTCACCGAAGGTATATCGAGCAGATCCGAGATCGTCTCCACCGATAAAGAAGAATTTTGTCATGGTGAAAGAATCCGCACAGAGGTATGATCTTTATCATGTCGATCTAGTATAGAGATCGAACATGCATATATGCTAGATTGTTCATCATGCTAGATTGACGTTAGGGGATCGCGTAGTTGCCATGCTAGATTCATACACACTTGTGTATGGTTTTGATGAAAGTTTTGATATGTAACGCACACCACCCACGTTCTTCGGACCTAACCTTTGCTTCCGCTGCGGGCCTCTACCATTGAATTATTTCCAACAATTGGTATCAGAGTCATGCTAGTGATGTGTGTTTCATGTTTTTTTCATGAAACTATTATGTGCACGAATGATTAGTATGTGCCGCCATTAGGGTTCTACGAGTAGATCATGCATATAATAGATTGTATGTTCTATGAATTGTTCTTGCAGGGCATTGCTTGAAAATAATATGGATATGTGATTGCATACTATTGGGGGTCGAACCTCGTATTAGTATATGTCTGGATATGTTTGTTATCTATGTGTGGATATGTTTTAAAGTCATAGTCTGGCAAGTGGTGAAGGTTGATCATCCTTGATTCTCAGGCTTTTGCTATGCTTGTTTTTCTTTTCTTTCTAGGAAATTATGTACAAGCAAGCACTTGTTCGAAGCATACTAGATCTTTTTTGGTTATAGATTGAGAATGATGATTTACCACAGATATCCACTACTGGGAGGACGAGTGGAACCTTGGAGGATGATGGGAATCCAACGAAGCGTACACGATGACGACAAAGGGCAAGAGCATCAAAAGATCGTATACAGAGACTTACACCAGATCGAATAACCCATTGAAGGAGACAAAGAGCCTATGTTGTGCTAGTAAGATTCTGGGATCGGATCCTGAACTTGATTCAGTTGTGTGGTTGTTTCTTTCTTTTGTTCTTTATATTTTTGTAGAGAACCTCAATGTGATAATTTAGATTATTAGTTTTTAGAGGGATACCCTTTCCTTTCAGGTCCAAGCGACCTTATTAGGATAGGATTCCACTAGTGATGCCTATTATTTAATTGACCTTTGATGATAGCGTGGATTCCTCATATTTGGTTATGCCACCATTAGGTCAACACCCGATTAGTCGGGTATGCCTATTTGGCCAGCATCAAAACCTAGAATGTGATGGAATTCTATTATGACATCAATTGTCAAATTTATAAGTAATGCGCCATGGTAGTGGAAGTCCCTTCCTATTTGTCTGACCTTAGGATAGGCTCCAGGGCATTAGCGTAATAACCAGGTTGACAGAGCATTGATGTTCTTAGGATATATAATATAACCTTTAAGCAGAGAAATCCATTTGAGGTAGGGACTATGATATTTCGATATCGATTTAATATTAGGCGAAAGGCTTGAATTGCTAGTGAGAGTATGGTATGACCAAGGTCTAGTGTATAGGTTGTCATGACCTTATTATACACTCATATTTGCATGAAATAACCCTCAACTCTACTAAGGGATGTATGAGAGAACTTGTTGAGATCCTCTGGCCTCTACAGCCAACTGCTTTGTGTCTGGGTGGGAAGACGTAGCTCAACATCCCCCTAGGGTGAGAGTTATGTTTTTTCATGCTTCTTCTGGATATGACGGTTACGAGGCCAGGAGAAAATGACTTTTTCCCACCCTAGTGGGGGCCATATAAACTCCCGTGCCATAATTGCTTAGGCTTGTGGGTAAGCATCCGAAGTGCATGTGAGGCTTTCGTTGCTTTGCATGGGGATCATGTGACGCTGGTCAAAAGATAGCCATAGTCCATCAAAGCCCTTAGTTAGCAGATTTGGATTGGGTCAAGGAAAGACCCGTATAAGCAGATGACACTACACAACGCCCCCTAGGGCGGGTGTATCTGATTCCGAAATCTCGTATACATTATAACGACCAAGATCTAATAGCCAAGAGCCAAGACTCCTGATGCTGTGATGCCAAGATAGATGAGGTGAGGTGAGGTGAGGTGACGTGAGGTGTCCAAGGCCATAAGTTAGCTCCATATCGCTTGGAGAGAATAAGATCCTGAGCTAATTATATAATTTTCCCTCTTAAACATAGAAAACGTATTTTAAAACCATGCGCCACTACGGATTTCGTAATAATTCCATAATTAAACATGCTCGGGCGAGAGTAGTACTAGAATAGGTGACCTCCTTGGGAAGTCCTCGTGCGGGCATGGGCAATGAAGGGGCCTAACCCTTAAGAAGGGTGGATTGTGACGACCAAGATCCAATAGGCCAATAGCTAATAGTCAAGACTCCTGAGGCTGTGATACCAAGATAGATGTGGTGAGGTGAGGTGTCCAAGACCACGAGTTAGCCCCATATTGCATGGAGAGAAGGAGATCCCGAGCTAATTAAATAATTTTCCCTTCCAAACATAAAATATATGTTTTAAAACCGTGCGTCGCTACGAATTTTCTAAGAACTCCATAGTTAAGCGTGCTCGGACGAGAGTAGTACTATGATGGGTGATCTCCCTAGAAAGTTCTCATATGGGCACGGGCAAAGCGGATAATATCTTGTGTATTTGGGGTGGATGTTAAAAAATGGTATCAGAGTCGGTTCTTCTCGCAATGGGAGAGTCTAACCCTACACGTGGACGTGTAGCTCTTAAAGGGGGTAGAATGTGTCGACCAAAATCCAATAGGCCAATAGCCAAGACTTCTGAGGCCGTGATGCCAAGATGGATAAGGTGAGGTGAGGTGTCCAAGGCCATGAGTTAGCCTCACATCTCCTAGAAAGAATGAGATCCTGAGCTAATTATATAATTTTTCCTCCTAAACATAAAAGACGCATTTTAAAACCGTTTGCCGCTATGGATTTTATAAGAACTTCATAGTTTAGCATGCTCGGGCAAGAATAGTACTATAATGGGTGACCTCCCTGGGAAGTCCTCGTGTGGGCACGGGCGAAGCGGACAGTATCTTGTGTGTAATATCTACCCCAAACACACAAGATATTGTCTGTTTTGCCTGTGCCCGCATGTGGACTTTCTAGGGAGGTCACCCATCCTAGTACTACTCAAGCCTGAGCACACTTAATTATGGAATTTGTACAAAATTCATAGCGGCGCACGGTTTTAAAACGCATCTTCTATATTTGGGAGGGAAAATTATATAATTAGCTCAGGATCTACTTCTCTCCAAGCGATATAGGGCTAATCATGGCCTTGGACACCTCACCTCATCTTATCCATCTTGGCATCATAGCCTTAGGAGTCTTGGCTCTTGGCTTATTAGATATTGGTTGTCACATACATGGTTAATTAATCCATAGAGGTGTCTTCGCTGTGCGGGTAGCATTGGCATTTGGATATAATTAGCTTATTTTCAAAATCTATAAAATAAGTTTTATGTATTCTTTCATTCAACCATATAGTTCTCATGTCCGCTATCCCATAAGAGAACTAGTTATCGGGTCTCTAGCTACGTAGAGTGGTAGTGCTATCTTCAGCTTATGCTTAAAGTTGTAAACGTACATTGGCTTTCAATATTGATATCCCTAAACCAGACCTAATAGGTCTATATATCACTAGGGCATAAGACGACTAGCGAGAGTCTAAGGAGATGTGCAAGTACTATGTCATAGTAGACCGGGTAACTCCTTAGAATCAAGTAGGATATATGCTAGGTCTTCTGAAATAAAGTTTTACTTGCATTAGATGTCTGAAAGGCAAAGTCAGTAGACTCATCACTTTTCCATCAAAATACTCATCGGTACCGAGATGTCTGAGAGTATGCTTGTTCGGAAACACATACTTGAGTTTCAGATCAAACTAGATTCCAAAGGCATGGTGCCAGGTGATGAGGTGGTAGAAGACATCTATCTTACATCATTGTCTGGAACCTTTGAAGGCGTTGTCAGAGACTTTAGCCTTAACAAGTTAGAGATAACAAATGCAGAACTTTTTGGAGCTTTCTAGAAGACAAAGGATAAAATCAAGATTAATGACAAAGCCTTTAGTGCTTAACCCAGGTCTTCTCTAAGAAGAGTCTAGGAGAGTAACTTATCAGAAACCAAAACTATATCAGTGTAGAAACTAGTGTGGATTCCTAAGTCTGGTAAAGCTAAGAATGAAAGAATTTCTGCTGTAGCGAGTAGAGGGGGTACTAAAAAATAATGTGTGGCCTCAGGGTATTAGGGGTTGAGTCACTATCTAGTAGCAGTTCTTTTACTTCTTGGGATGTGGACTTCGTGTCTATAGGGATCAAGAAAAGTAGAATGCTACTTTTATGATAAATTAATCATAATATAGGTACTGATGCTATAAGCTGCTGCAAAAGTTGTTAGGCATGTCATCTTAGTTTTTCCGAAACTTAGAGACTTAATTCTATTTCCTTTACGCTAAATAAAGTTTTTAGTTTTAGACAGCACCGTTGGTGTGTATCTCAAACTGAATGGATATGTTCATTCTTAGAGGAATAATTCAGAATGATCTCTTTGTATTTAATCCTAATTCGGAAATAGATCGCATGATAGCTGCAGTGTCTGATTCAAATTCATCTAAATCCTTCGAAGAAGCTAACCCATTTGTGACCCCTCTGATTTAGATACTTTACCTTGAATAAATTTAGAGGTAATAGAAGGTCGAGTTTCTATTCACAGATTCCTCGGAGATCTTTCTAACCTGTGAGTGTTATCTGTTGAGCGTCTATTTGGTGTGAATTATCCTTTTAGTATCATACACATAACATCAGTTTCTTACATAAACCTTTCATACTACTCTTAAAGTGCGTTATTTTCTATTCACCGTTGCATTGTATACTTTGATAAGGACACAACGGCATATTGCACCATTCACATACATCTCATATATGAAAGCTACAAAGCCTAATAATCAACTTTATCCTTTTTTTGATAAAGGTGTTATAGAAGTTCTGATACTTCTTTTCTATGTATCATTCTATAGGTATGCGATCGATGATGGATCCCATGGCAACCATAGTACAAAAGAAGAGCGGATACATCAATTGGACGTGGCATCAATGACACTCAACCAAGCACTTATAAGACATTGTATTAGCTCACATTCAAAGAAGTCCAAGAATAAAGAAAGAAAACGTTAGCACAAAGACGCGTGACAACAAAGGTGGACGGCACCTGAGCACAACACCGAAGGCCACTGGAACCCAGCCCCCATTGACTCATTCATACCCGAGACCCATATAACCCATCAGCCCTTTCTTTGCTTAATACAAACCCGGCTGACCAGTCTTCTCTATCCATCTAATTCCACCCTGCATGCATCACAACCATTCCTTACACCTGATTAAAAGCTTCCCATTTTATCCAACACCCATTCACGTGACACCCATGCATGCACTCCATCTTCTCAATCATCATAGTCGTTTGTGCACCCATCACAACAACTCAATCAGATGCAACTGTACCACTCGCCTTCTCTTCCGAACATCTCTCTCTCTACTCTTTAATTCTCTATCCCTATTATCTCTCTTGATGATTTTCTCTCTCATCACGATTTCCATACGAGAAACAAATCCCATCCAAGAATACATGCGATCAACCCTATCCTCTCTCTCTAGACCCCAAGCTATACCCGAGATCTCTCTCTAGTCCGACCCTCTCTCTCCCCTTCTCTTTAGACCATACCAATTCAAGCCATTTACTAAAATAGGTGCCTTGGTGAGCAAGCTACAGGCCCTTATAAATAGAGGGACATGGGCAAGAGGCAGAGGCATTCAATTTGTCCATAGAGCTTTCATCAAATTGTAATTGTGAGAGTGTGCGAAGAGAGTATATTGTAGTTTGACCTTTTCGGAAAGAAGGTTTTGAAGTAGTTATTGTAATCATATTCGTTATTTCAATAAAATTTCTTCTGTTGCTTTATTCTCAAGCACTCTTTTCTTTCTGCAATGTTTCATTTTATTTACCGTATTCGTACTTACACCATGGTCGGCTAAACTCCCTCCCACTAGGGAGAGGGGTTTGATGCCATGGTAAGTAGGTAGTTTTTTATATTGTAAGTTGCTCTCGATTGCACTTAATGTCTATTCCTCTCAGTTAGTTGATTTTAATCCTGAAGCAAGAATGGAGATCACCCATCCTCTACTAGGGATTCAGTGACTCTTCAAAACTCCAACATTGAATCTTTGACTAAGATGGTTAAATTTATTATTTTCAAATCTAATTTATATTATATAAATTCTTATAATTGAGTGAGTTATACTTTTTTACTATAAGAATGACTCTATTCTTGATATTGTGAGGGTATTATATAATTAAATTAGATAAAATGACCTTTAACTCTAAATTTTCCACTTGAGTCGGTAAAACTTTCGTTCTCAAGTGTGGATTATCGAGAGTGACATTGCATGAGAAGTCGGCACCTAACCATGGTTTACAAATCCCTCTTCTAGGCTGAGATTTTCTTTTGAAAATCTTTTAATTTAAACCTCTAGTTTTCTATTTTGCTGATTAAAACAAAGCATCTTCAAAACAACAAAAATCCAATTTTTCTTAAATTCAATCATGCTTCTCTTGTGATCTATTCTCTAGGCATCACATTTACGTGTCGTTCGATCCTATACTTTGCCCTATACTATTTAAACTTTCTGATTTATGTATGTAGGTATTGGTTTTTAATAATAGCTAAATACAACGACAAAGCAAAAAGCTAATTATCCAAAAGGCGTCGTTGCTTATGTAAGAGCCGAGGAAAGGATTCGCAAGTAAGCCTATATAAAATAACGAAGGTTAGGTACATTTTCTATAAAACTTCTCTTATTTCGAAATCATAGTAATTAGTTTAAATCGATTAATATGCAAACTTTAATCTTAGTCTAATCAAACGAATTGCATTCAACCTTGCAAAGTTGTCGCCGACTCGACACATACGACTCTTAAAGTTGTATATGTGCTTAAGCGTGGGGTGTACATTTAACTTTTGCATTGATAGTAACAATTTTCTAGGGTGTTACAGGGCATGCATTGAATAGCTTGAAAAGAATGGGAACTGATCATCCATCCTTTATCAGCTGCTAAGCAAAGTTTATTTAGTTTCTGCAATTTTTATTCCTTATTTGGTGTATTGTGCATTAGTCTAGGAACATATTGCATATTTTTTTTTTTAAGGGCGATCACCCCCAAGATACGGTTGGGATTTTATCACCTATCCATAGCCCAAAAATCATCAACCTTGCATTAAACCTAAGCCTAATTAAAATTAAAATTCATTAGAAGTTGGCCTTAGAGTTTCTCGAGCTTAATAGGCTCTTGGAAAGGATGCGGCGAAAGGCCACTCCATTGAATAGTCTTGTAGTTAGTAATGTCTAGGTAAGTTTTATGACAGCCTAAAAAACTGTTACGGGTATTGTGGAAATCCATACACCTCGGGACTTACCTTGTTACTAAGTACCTGGCCCTTTTAAGTGGTAAGCCCAAGCTCAAAATAGAAAAGGCTAAAGTTTTTCAAAATCTATTCCACATTATTGACGATGCCAAAGATCGGCTTGACAAACCGGCCACAAAGCTGCCTAAGGAAGCTTGGTATTTAAGTGAGCCTAGTGCTCCACCTCCTTCCTGGAGCTGATCCGGTTGTCGTCATTTTTGAGGAATATTCCTTTGGACTTCTAAAGCCCCATCTCGAAGAGAGAATAGGAGCTGGTCTAGTTAATCAAGTTAGACAATATAAAATTATTCATAACTTTTCATATAAAATAGTTAATTCAAATAGACTTGTTGTGTTGTTTTTCAATTTGGGGTTTTTATGTAGTACATGCTTAACTGGAATCGTGTCAACAACCGTTTAATACGTACTGAGCCATTAGCAATCCCCAGTACCATTGTCGGTAACATCTTAATTTTAGACACAATGGGGAGGAAAATCCACCACGTGCAATGACTCTTAAGGATTACATGTACCCCATTCGAACCACCCAATCATTTTGTATCTCGATTCCCACCATCACGGGTAATTTTGAAATCAAATCAGGAATGATACAAATGCTACTGGTTTTTCGGGGTATGACGAGTGAAAACCCATATCAACATGTCCGAGAATTTGAGGACCTTTGTGGGACGATGAAATACAACCAAATGACCGAAGAATCCCTTAAGCTTAGGTTGTTTCCATTCCAACTGAAAGGAAAGGCCAATGCATGGCTATTTTTCATCTAGCCAGGCACATTCAAGAAATAGGTTGATCCAGCTGAAGCATTTTATCGAAAATTCTATTCAAACCAAAAAACTGTATCCGTACGTTAGAACCTTAATGCATTTCATCAATTAGCGGGTGAGACGTTTTATACATATTTTGAGAGATTTAAGGACCTTCTCCTAGAATGGCCTCACTACGGTTTTAAAAAAATCCGTCTTATCCAAATCATCTATGAAGGTATAGACTACCAGACCAAGACCATGGTCGAGTTTCTCTGTAATGGAGGGTTCAC
Source organism: Chamaelirium japonicum (assembly GCA_947650365.1). Classification (NCBI taxonomy): domain Eukaryota; kingdom Viridiplantae; phylum Streptophyta; class Magnoliopsida; order Liliales; family Melanthiaceae; genus Chamaelirium; species Chamaelirium japonicum. The sequence continues at coordinate 82,876,157 of OX393549.1, forward strand.
TGAAAAAACACCCGAGGATTCTTGGGAGTACCTCGAGGAAATTGCTAATAATACCTTAGAATGAGAACCTGTTAGCACTGACTCAAAGAAACCCATAATCAACAACAAGGGTGGAATTTACAAAATTGAGTCAAACTTTGAGGGCGACGCTAAGATTAGTTCACTAACTAGAAGATTAGAAGCCCTAGAAATGAACAAAGGAGGAAAACCTTCACCTTTTGAACCCCCCAAATTTTTAGAGTCTCCGGTCTGTGTTCTATGTGATAGCGCTGACCATCTAGTCGAGCAATGTCCAGGACTACCTATAATCAAAGCCGAACAAGCGAATGTACTGAATACATTTTGCAAGCCCAGTCAGCACAATAACCCTTATAGCAAAACCTATAATCCAGGTTGGCGCAACCATCCAAACTTTGCTTGGAAACAACAAGGGTATGGAGGAAATTCATCTTCACAAGGTCATAATCCTTATCCCTCCCAAAACCCACACCAACAATTGCATAACCCACACCATACCCTTGTTCCACCAATTCATGCAAAGCCAAAACCAGACTAACCAGAACCAAGCCCAGCTAATTCAAGCCAACACGCAAGCTATAACAAAAATTAAGGTGCAATTAGGTCAGATAGCAGCTGCAGTAGGAGGGCGAGAGAGAGGCCAATTTCCGAGCCAACCAATTCCTAATCCTAAAGGGCAGTTTGCTTGTTAACATAGACCCAAAGATCAATTCGAAATTGGCACCAATTCTGTAGCAAACCATAGTGAAGTCCAGACAATCAACAACTTATGATCTGGAAAGCAAGTGGATAATCAAGTTCAACTTCCTAGTGAAAACCGAGTTGGTAAGGAAGTCCCAAACCAAGACAAGGAGCCCGAAATAGTTGTTAATCCAAAAGAGAAACTATACATTCCTAAGGCACCCTTTCCCCAACACTTACAACCAATGAGAAAGAACGATCATTTTGAGAGCATCCTAGACGTTTTCAAAAACGTCCAAATTAATATTCCTTTCTTGAATGCTATCAAACAGATCCCTTTATATTCCAAATTCTTAAAGGACTTAACCACTGTAAAAAGAAAAACTTCGGTTCCTAGTCAAGCTGTCTTAGTTGCCCAAGCTACTGGATTGATCCAACAGGCCATTGATCCAAAATATAATGATCCTGGCTCACCTACAATTTATATCCATATTAGAGACACGCTAGTCGACAATTGTCTTTTAGATTTAGAAGCAATCGTGAACCTTTTGCCATATTCCGTGTATACTCAACTAGGTTTGGGAGAGTTAAAACCTACCAAAATCACGTTGAGTTTAGCAGATCGATCAGTCAAGGTTCCAAAAGGTATTGTAGAAGATGTGATCATCAAAGTCAATAACTTTTACTTCCCTGCGGATTTTATTGTCCTTGACACTGCAGCTGTCGTAGACCTTGGCAAACATATCCCTATCATCCTGGGTTGATCATTCATAGCCACCTCTGATGCTGTCATTCGATGTAGGAATAGATTAATGACGCTAGCATTTGGGAACATGAAGCTCAAGTTGAACGTTATTGCCAATAGTTCCCAACCTTATGACATGGACGATATCGAGAAAGTCAATATGATCGAGACTTTGATCAGTCATACCTTTGAGGAGTCTTGTTATCATGATTCACTAGAGAAATATTTGGCCCAATTTGGTATGGATCTAGATATTGAGGAATCTATTAGAGATGTCAATGTATTGTTAGATTATGCCCCTATCATGGACACTAATAAATGAAAAGCTAAGATCGAGCCCCTACTAGTATCCACCTTTGTACATGTCCCTTCGGTAGTTAAGGCGCCTTAGTTAGAACTCAAGCATTTACCGGACACGTTAAAGTATGCATTTCTTAGTGATATTGATACCTTACATATCATAATTACTTCTCATTTATACACGGACCAAGAAATAAAGTTACTTGATGTTCTTAAAGAACACAAGGTGGCAATAGGATGAACCCTAGCAGATATAAAAGGAATTAGTCCATTTGTGGTTATGCATAAAATTTATCTCGAAGATAATGCCAAACCATCGAGAGAACCACAGAGGCGACTAAACCCAGTTTTGAAGGAAGTTGTTCGAAGTGAAGTTATGAAATTACTTGACGCGGGTATCATATACCCCATATCAGATAGTCAGTATGTCAATCAGTCCTATTCAAGTCGTGCCCAAAAAGTCCGATGTCACAGTAGTTGCCAATGAAAATAATGAGTTGGTCCCAACTCAAGTTCAAACTAGGTGGCGAGTGTGCATCGACTATAGAAAGTTAAATGCCACGACTAGGAAGAATCATTTTCCCTTACCCTTTATTGACCAAATATTGGAGCATTTAGCTGGCCACGCTTACTATAGTTTCTTGGATGGTTATTTTGGATATAACCAAATCCCAATTGCCCTTGAAGAGCAAGAAAAAACAACTTTCACTTGTCCATTTGGCACATTTGCCTACCGACGCATGTTCTTCGGGCTATGCAATGCTCCCGCTACATTTCAGCGGCGCATGTTGAGTATCTTCTCAGACATGGTAGAATGATTTTTAGAGGTTTTTATGGATGACTTTTCAGTCTTCGGGTCAGATTTTGATGAAGGTTTATATTACCTGACACTTGTTTTAATATGTTGCAAAGAAAAGAACTTAGTTCTTAATTGGGAGAAGTGTCATTTCATGGTCACATCTGGAATTGTCTTAGGTCACATCGTGTCCGAGAAAGGAATAAAGGTTGATAAAACGATAGTAGACCTGATCGCTAAGTTGCCACCTCCCAAAATTGTTCGAGATGTGTGCTCTTTCTTAGGTCATGCTGGTTTTTACCGACGTTTTATTAAGGATTTTAGCAAGATTTCTAAACCTTTATGTGACCTTCTAGCTAAAGACAAATCTTTTGATTTTACTCCTGAGTGTTTGGATGCTTTTCAAAGGCTTAAAACCGAATTAACCTCAATACCCATCATTAGATCTCCAGATTGGAATCAACCAGTCGAGGTTATATGTGATGCCTTTGACTATGCCATAGATGCTGTTTTGGGGTAGCGAGTCGACAAACTTCCCCATGTAATTCAATACGCGAGAAAAACTTTGAATACCCAACTCAATTATTCTACCACTAAAAAGGAGTTATTGGCAGTCGTATTTGCATTAGACAAATTTCATTCTTACTTGATAGGATCGAAAATTCTTGTCTATACCGATCATACGACTTTGAAGTATCTTCTTATGAAGAAGGATGCTAAGGCTCGTCTAATCCGATGGATCTTGTTATTACAAGAATTTAATCTTGAAATTCGTGATAAAAAGAGCTCTGAAAATATGGTCGCAGACCACTTGTGTATATTGAATATTGAATCATCGCTAGATTTGTTGCTTATTCTAAAGACCTTCCCTGACGAGCAGTTAATGTCCCTTTCTCAGAACGATGCACCATGGTGCGCTGACCTTGTCAATTACTTGGTCACAGAACAAATGCCTGATTCGGGGACAAAACAAGACCAATCTCGTTTCCTGGCTAAGGTCAAATGGTATTTTTGGGATGAACCATATCTTTTCAAATACTGTCCCAATCAATCATTAGGCGTTGTATCCCTGACTACGATCAAAAACAAATTCTTGCATTTTGCATAACTATGCTTCTAGTGGCCATTTCCGTGGAAAGAAAACGGCTGCGAAAGTCCTCCAGTGTGGCTTTTATTGGCCAACACTATTTCGTGATGCCCATGATTATTGTAAATCTTGTGATCGGTGCCAAAGTCTTGAAAAATTTCACATAGAAATGAAATGCCTTTGAACCCGATCTTAATCGTTGAAATTGTTGACATTTGGGGTATATATTTTATGGGCCCCTTTCCCATGTCACATGGAAACCTATTCATTCTAGTCGCAGTCGACTATATCTCTAAATGGGCAGAGGCAGTGGCATGTAAAATCAATGACCACAAAGTGGTGGTCCAATTCCTACAAGATAATGTATTTGCTCGTTTTAGTGCCCCCCGTGCTATCATTAGCGATGGGAGCAAACATTTTTGTAATCGAATCTTCGAATCCTTAATGAAAAAATACATAGCCACTCATAAGGTAGCCACCCCTTATCACCCACAGACTAGTGGACAGGTTGAGATTTCTAATACGGAAATAAAAACAATTCTTGAAAAGACGGTTAACCCTACAAGGAAATATTGGTCCCTGTGATTAATTGATGCCTTGTGGGCTTATCGTACAACTTATAAGACCCCGATTGAAATGTCACTGTATAGGATAGTGTATGGCAAAGCTTGTCATCTTCTTGTCGAATTAGAACATAAGGCATACTGGGCGATCAAGCGCCTAGATTTTGATTTAGACAAAGTTGGCACACGTCAAAAACTTCAGCTCGATGAACTCGAATAAATTAGGAATGATGCCTATGATTGTGCAAAACGGTATAAAGACCGTATGAAAACTATGCATAACAAAATAATCCTTCGCAAAGATTTATACCCGGGACAGAAGGTCCTATTATGTAACTCTAGACTTCATTTATTTCCTGGGAAGTTAAAATCTCGTTGGACTGGACCATACATTATCGAAAAAGTTCACCCACATGGTGCGGTCGAGGTCCATAACACCAAGGATGGTAATAGTTTCCAAGTAAACGGTCATCGTTTAAAATCAAACCTTGAGTATCTGAGCCCAGAAGTAAAAGAAACACTTCTGGAAGATCCTATTTATCAGGACTAATTTCTATAGTTGCTAGAAACTTATATATTAGTATAGATTAATTTAAGATTGCTTTAATATCTTAGTTATAAATTATTTCTTATAGTATTGATGTATATTAATCTGTTTATTTATAGGAAATAAGCAATTCACTCACAATTTCATAAGGAGTGAACCTGTGCGCCTCAACGACAACAAGAACAATCTATATAATAAGGGAGGTTTGCTAGTAAACACTTATATTCATATCTAAATATGATAATATTGCCTTATCATTTTCACACCTAGAATTAGATGATGATTTTGACAATCATTTTGAAAGATCAAATGTGTTTGAAACCATTGGAAGTATTATACAGTATAATCAATCTGTTACTATTTTAGTGGATAGCGGTAGCTGCAATAATTTAATTTCTAAATCCATCGTTGATTTATTAAATATAGATAAAATCTTCATCAAATAACCATATTAATTAGCATGACTTTATAAGGCTCCTAAAATAGATGTCACACATTGGGCTTACCTAGCTATATCAATTCAGGATTACTCTGATGTAATCCCTCTTGATATAGCACTTATGGATTCTTATGATATAGTACTCGGTCGATCTTGGTTATACGATCGCCACATGCTATACGACGGCCGACTTAACACTATGAACTTCCTTTTTTAGCACAAATTTTTCACACTTTGGTCTCAACGCCAGATATTCAATAATATCATCTCTACCACCGATCGAGGACATTAAAGGCAATATCTAATTTAGGTTTGGAGGTGATTTCATGATTATTATTGCTTGCATATGATGTTTTCGTACTTATCTGTATATTTATTTATTTAAAAAAAATATTAAAATATTATTATTTTCATAAGTTTAGCACTATAATTTTTATGTACTTAAGTAGGACTATGAGACACATGGTATTAAATCTTTCAAAAGCCTGATGACTAACTTCAAGGGTAATGTCTAACCAAGTTCTCTTTATTAATACCCTGTTAGAGAGTGTGAAAATATCTATCTTGACCTTTCACTACACTTGGACTTACACAGTTAGGGTTTAGGTTCAAATTAGTGGTTGTTGACCTAATAATAACCTAGAGGTCTGATGAACCATGACTTTCTTGTCCACTAGGTTCGCTAAGAAGAATATATATATATATATATATATATATATATATATATATATATATATATATATATATATATATATATATATATATATATATATATATATATATATATATATATATATATATATATATGGGATATCATTACAAGTAACCAGTGGATTAGACTAGGTACATCGGAAAAGGGATACCTATTGTAAAGGGTGTTTGCGGGATTGTGATGAAAAACTTGAGCATAGCTCCGTAGGGGAATCTTGATGCCCGACACCTTACGCCAACTAGTATGGGAGTTATCAACTAGTGTTCATGGGAAAATCATCACAAGAGTAAAAAAGTAACAAAGTTTGTTCAAAAAAAAAAAGAAAGAAAAGGATTGAAATTTGTGAACCTTCGATAACAATTAGGGTAAAAGCCGCCGATGTAAAAATATGAGTAAGCTGGAGTATCACAGATAAAATCCATGAGGCATTAAAGTGAACATCCACACCTCTCGTTACCCTAGACAGGCTGCTTGGTTTTGAATCAGTGTGTAAGGTCACTGACTACTTCTATGAAGTTATTCGAGTTAGCACCACTTTGACAAATTGAACCCCTTCTTGTGAAAGTCCATACATCACTGTGCACATAAGTATAGAGGTTTTTATATTTTCTAACGAAAGATTAATCACCAGAATTCAACCTATATTCCTGAAAAGCTTAAAGTCGGGCTAATAAAAATTGTAATTTATGTGTCTTAGACATCTTTACTTTGAGTACTTAAAATTATTTTACGAAACACTTATTTTGTATTATTAAAAAAAAATTGAATTTTGTGGGTAGATTCACTGCAAACCCTCACGAGACAAAACTCGTCCACTGGGGTAACCCAGGGGTTTAGAGGTTTGTTGCACGTGCTAAGTGCAACTGCGATGCCTGCAAAAATAAGATAGGAATTGTTTATTTTCTTTTGTTTTGTTTTAATCTTTTTCTCGAGGACGAGCAAAAATTCAGGTTTGGGGGTGTGTTGAACGCCCATTTGGTGTGAATTATCCGTTTAGTATCATGCATATAACATCAATTTCTTACGTAAAACTTTCATACTAGTCGTAAAGTGCATCATTTTCTATTCACTGTTGCATTGTATAGTTTGATACGGACACAACGGCATATTGCACCATTCATATACATCTCATATATCAAAGTTACAAAGCCTAATAATCAACTTTATCCTTTTCTTGATAAATATGTTATAGAAGTTCTGATACTTCTTTTCTATGTAGCATTCTAAAGGTATGCGATCGATAATGGATCTCATGGCAATCACAGTACAAAAGAAGAGTGAATACATCAATTGGATGTGGCATCGATGACACCCAACCAAGCACCTAGAAGACATTGTATTAGCTCACATTCAAAGAAGCCCAAGATTAAAGAAAGAAAAAATTAGCGCAAAGACGTGTGACAACAAAGGTGGACGGCACCTGAGCGCAACACCGGAGCTTACTGGAGCCCAGCCCCTATTGACTCATTCATACCCGAGACCCATATAATCCAACAACCCTTTCTTTGCTAAATACAAACCCAACTGACTAGTCTTCTCTATCCATTTAATCCTACCATGCATGCATCACAACCATTCCTTACACCTGATCATAAGCCTCCCATTTTATCCAACACCCATTCACGTGACACCCATGCATGCACACCATCTCCTCAAGCATCGTAGCCATTCTTGCACCCGATGTTAGCTGCTCGGATCCTATTTTTCTCTCTCACTAAGCCACCCATGCATGTAATGTTATATATTTTTTCTCTCTTTAAATCCCAACCGGAGCCCTTCATTTCACAATCCAAGCCATTCATTTTTCTTTTCTCTACCCATGCATGCACGATCAGAGCCACCCTATTTCTCTCTCTTCTTTAAAAAACCTGCATGCAAAACCTATCTCTCCCTCTCTCTTAAAATCGAGAGCCATTCAACCCATGCAAACCCAACCTAAAACCCATGCATTTAGCATACCCGAGATCTCATCATAAATATCATTAATTCTCCTATTCTCTCTTTTATAACCAAACTTATCATAACCATCCCTCTCTCTCTCTACCTACTCTCTCTTCCACGATCCATGCAAACCAAGCCACGTCCGAGATATCCTTCTGTTTTCTCTCTCTAGCTTTCCTTATCTCTCTTTCCATATCTCTCATTCTTTCTAGATCGTACCCCATGCACGATCTCCTCTCCCAATCTTCTCTCTCTTTCATACCCGATCGAGACCCAACCGATCCCCCTACTTTCTCTCTCTAAAACCACCTCCTTTATTCCCTCTTCTGTCTCTAATCTCTTTCCATATATCTCTCTAAACAATCTCATCACAAGCAAGCCCAGTAATCCCATATTCCCATTCCCTTATTCTCTTCATAATCTTCTCTCTCTTAAATGCATAATCTACTTATTAAAGGTGGCACGTCACTTCCCATCTCAGCCACCCGTGCACCCATTACAACAACTTAATCAGATGCAACTGTACCACTCGCCTCCTCTTCCGAACGTCTCTCTCTCTACTATTTAATTCTCTCTCTTGACGATTTCCTCTCTCATCACGATTTTCATACGAGAAACAAATCCCGTCCGAGAATACATTTGATCAGTCTTATTTCTCTCTCTGGACCCCAGGCTGCACCCGAGATCTTTCTCTCTAGTCTGACCCTCTCTCCCTTCTCTTTAGAATCCTTTCCCTTCATATATTTCCCTCTACTCCGTACCAATTCAAGTCATTTACTAAAACTGGTGCCTTTGAAAGCAAGCTACAAGCCCCTATAAATAGAGGGACCTGGGTAAAAGGATGAGGCATTCGGTTTTTCTATAGAGCTTTCATCAAAGTGTAATTATGAGAGTGTGCGAAGAGAGGACATTGTAGTCTGGCCATTTCGGAAAGAAGGTTTTGAGGTAGTTGTTGTAACCGTATTCGCTATTTCAATAAAATTTCTTTTGTTGCTTTATTCTCAAGCGCTCTTTACTTTTTGCAATGTTTTATTTTATTTACCATATCCATACTTACACCATGGTCGGCTAAACTCCTTCCCGCCAGGGAAAGGGGTTTGATGCCTTGGTAAGTAGGTAGTTTTTTCTCTTGTAAGTTGCTCTCGATCACTTGATATCTATTTCTCTTAGTTAGTTGATTTTAATTCTGAAGTGAGAATGGAGATCACTCATCCTCTACCAGGGATTCGTTGACTCTTCAAAACTCCAATATTTAATCTTTAAATAAGATGGTTAAATTTATTATTTTTAAATCTAATTTATATTATATAAATTCTCATAATTGAGTGAGTTATACTTCTTTACTATAAGAAGGACTCTGTTCTTGAGATTGTGAGGGTATTATATAATTAAATTAGATAAAATGGCATTTAACTCTAAATTTTTCACTTGAGTCGGTAAAACTTTCGTTCTCAAGTGTGGATTATCGAGAGTAATATTGCAAGAAAAGTCGGTACCTAACCATGTTTACAAATCCCTCTCTTAGGTGGAGATTTTCTTTTGAAAATCTTTTAATTTAAACGTCTAGTTTTCTGTTTTGCTTCTTAAAATAAAGCATCTTCAAAATAACAAAAATCCAATTTTTCTTAAATTCAATCATACTTCTCTTGTGATCTATTCTCTAGGCATCATATTTATGTGTGGTTCGATCCTATATTTTGCCCTATACTATTTAAACTCTCTGATTTATATATGCAGGTATTGATTTTTGATAATAGCTAAATACAACGACAAAGCAAAAGCTAATTATCATTATCTGAAAGGCACAATAAATAAAAGGGCCACAAAGGTATTGGTGTTGGTTAATTTTGACATCTGTGGTTCTAAGTGTGTTAAGACGATAGGAGTCTCTTCGATTTAATCAAGGAAATGAGTACCTATCAGAAGGATTCCATAGGGTCCTGAGGGAGCATAGGATTATCTCCTAATTAAATGCTCCAAGGATAACATGCTAGAATGAAGTCTCTAAGAAAAGAATTCATACCTTGTTTGATATGGTCCATAATATGATGAATATTACCAAATATACTACCCACCTTCTGGTGGGGTTGTACCTTAAAATAGTAGGTTATATCTGAAATTCTCTCATCTAAATTTAGTGCCTTGGACCTATAGAGAGCTATGGTCTAAGTGAAAGCTGACTCTATAGTGTCTCAAGATATAGGGTTGTCATGTATTTGTGCAGAAGGACAAGAAAGGTTAGATGGATATGAAGTTTCAGGTATATCTGTTTATAGGTTACCCTAATGAGGCATAAGGTGGACTGTTTTATGATCTTGAGGTTTAGAACGTAATCATTTATACGAATACCATCTACCTAGATCATGATTATATTATAGACCATAAGTTTATCGATATGGTAGTTATAGGTGAACTACTGGGTACTGGTAGAGAGTGCGTATCCAAAAGCATAATGGGAGTAGATGACACAATAACTAGTATACCAGGTACTTTAGAAACGATTCACTTTGTATCACCACCATGTCATTGTTGTAGGACCATCAAAGCTTCTGAAAGATACTATGGAGAAACTTTGATAATTAATCCAAAGTTTCAGGAGGATAATTCCTAGAGCTACAATGAAGTAGTGGGAGCTCCTGATAGCTCTGACTGATAAAAAACAATGGAGGTAAAGCTTGCATCAATGTCTCTTGAAACAGTCTCGACTCTTATTATATTATCACCCTTTTGGGTGTAGGGGTTCTATAAGAAGAGGACCCGATATTCTTATTAAGACTTAAGTAGCTAGATTAGTTGCCAAAGGAGAAGGGATTGACTATGTTTAAATCTTCTCACCAGCAGCTATGCTAAGTCTATTTCGGATCCTTTTAATCCATCACAGCCCATTATAGTTGGGAGATCTAATAGATGTATGTCAAGACAGTTATCCCCTAATGGGGATTTGGAAAAGGACATGTGTATGGTGTAGTCCCATGCTTTGCGTCAACAGGTTAGGAAGATTTGGAGTGCAAGTTGCAAAGGTCCATTCATAAACTAATGCAAGCATCCAAGTTGGAATATCTATTTTGGTCATGAAATCCGCTCACACGAATTTGATCAGAATGAGGATAAACCAAGGAGGGTACAAGAAATGTGATGGAGCTACAATGGTATATTTAGTACTTTACGTAAACGATATTCTACTGATTAAAAATGACGTAGGAATATTATTTACGGTAAATGTTTGTAGTGATCACAATTCGATATGAAAGACCCTAGTGAGGCAAGTTATGTTTTAGGAATCAAGGTAACTCTAGATTCCCAGAGCAAGGTTCTCTCGCTGTCTCAGGCTACACATAAAGATAAGACTCTAGCTATATTCGATTTTTCGAGACTAGATATATATTATAAGCAAGAATGATAGGTCGGTTTCAGTCGAACCCGGGTCTAGATTACTGAACTGATGTGAAGCGTATACTCATAAGTCCTTATTATATTAGAATTATGAGTTAGCTTACACTTTACAGATCCTGATATCGATTGGATGCACAAGATCAGATTTTCGTGTCAGATATGTGTTCTAGATGATCAACTTTAGAAATTAGTTTTATCTTAGGATTAGAAGCGGTAGTTAGTGGAGTATGAAGCAATAGCGCATCACAGACTCCACCACAGTGGCTGAGCACATTGTTGCATATGAGATAGTAAACCCGGTGGTATGGCTCAGGAAGTTCTTAGTGAACTAGGGACGCATACCATAGGCTTAGTTATCTATTGTATCAACAGAAGAGCGATAAACAAGGTACAAGAAGCCTAGACATTAATGTAACAAAAAATTTATCAAGTATAAACTCTACTTGATCCGACTGTTTTAGGAGTAAATATAAGTAGCAGTACTGCGGTAGCATATGTAGATAATGTTGCTAATTCCTTGAGAAAACTCTTACAAAGGTTTTTGGGCAGCATGTAGAAGCTATAGAGCTCAATACCCTTTTTTCTCGTTAGACATAGTGGGAGATTATTGGAATTGGTGAGGTCTACAGCTTATAAAAATCTATAGTTTAGCTATATATGGTTAATAGCTTAGAATGCAACTTGGTACTACCTTAGTATGTGTTCTAATTATATAACAGAGAGCGATGACTATATGGAAATCCACTTAAGTGGGAGACTCAATGGACTAGTCCCATGTAACCTAAATACGTTCGTAACTCTGATTAGGGTTGGTTGGCCTATCAGGATAAGCTGTTGGGATGACAGAGCATGGGTATCTCCACCACGGTCATTACCAGACACCGTGTCTGTGGCCGAATGAAACCAACACGGTGCCCAGATCGGTGAGTAGATACTAGTGCATTAAGTTGTGTTTCTACTTAGGGTAAAACGGTCATAAATCATAAGAAACCATGTCTGGTGGACTAACCAGTTGTGTGGTGCTTTGGTGTACTAATGTGTAAGGATCCAATTATGTAACCTAAAACCACGGTGTATTGGGTTACTCGGCTGGCGTCGCATCAACGTGCTACTCCTGCAGGCTATCCACACCCCTAACGGGAGGTATGTTCCTTCGCTTGACTTACGTCATATTAAACCCTGACTAGGTAGTCATCAGTTAGATTGTTGACCAGATCCGATTACTAGTAAAGGTAATCGGAGATCCGACATATATAGTCAACCTGGAAGGAACCGAGTCATATGAGTACTCGAGTCTGACGGTGTTCACCATCGCTCGAGTCGCGTTATAGCACCAAGTAGAGGGACAATAGGTTTACCACACTAAGCAAAGAGTAGGGGTATACGGGAGAACATAATAAGTCCGAGGGAATTGGAGTGCAGCCTGCGTCACACTCTGGATAGCTACATAGGTTAACTCGGACTCAGAAGGTCGATGATATACTCGGATAGTGTGTCGATCGAGTCCAAGTTTGAAGCTATGAGCCCTGGTCCCTGAAGGTTTCACCTTATCCATATAATGTATGGTCCTTAAGCCATCTTCTCGATTCACAGGACATAGTTAGAGGAAGTAATAAGTCCAATCCTAATAACCTACGCTCCGTGTGTACATCGCACTAGTACACGGTAAATGTGTAGGTACATATATGTGCTAAGGAAAATCCTAGAGGAGTACAGAGACACACATATATTGTCATCTCCTTACCTTAGTGGGCTCGCTACACGAGTGCGATACATCGGTTCGTATTGTGAGTTAACTAGTTTACTTTACTAGAGTCAACCTAGGTGTTTACTAAGGGCACCCCGGTGATAGTGGAATCACTAGTAATAACCCATGTAAGTGAGCCATGCGAATTCTCAAGCGAGAAGCGCAACCAACTAATGGTATGGGGGTATTTTGGGAAATAAAAATACCATCATGCCCTAGCTTGGCTGCCCCTAGCACATAGAGACACACATGGGCCACCCCCTCCCTAGCTTCTAGGAATTGCTAGCAAGCTTATAGGGGAGGGGGATCGGATTTTAAAGGGGTTTGACCAAGGGGCTGATCACACAAGGCAACACAGGGGGTCAACCTATTGGAGTACGCAAAAGGGAGAGATATAAGCATAAAGGGTCGGCCACAACTCCCATACGCAAGGTATGGGGGGGGGCGGCCCTATATAAGATCAAAGGTTGAGAGGGGGGCCGGCCCTGATGCCCTAACCGCCCCCCTCTTCTCTTCTCCTCTCTCGTCTCTCTTTCACGTATGCGAATGGGTTTGGACGTGTCTCTTCTTCCTTACATGGTGAATCGAAGAAGGAGAAGACTCGTCGTATGGATGCACTCAGAGATCCATCGACCAGACATCATGCAGCATGCGAGATCGGTTGAACTAGAAGGCCCTTCCCGCAATCTTTTGCTATCCAGATTTTATACAGAAGATCAATGTTATTTCTAGTACTACAAGATCTACAGAACTCTAAATGACATGAAGCTTATTGCAAAAGTTGTGTCTCTAAGTTATCTACATGCAGTCCAAATTTTAGCCCAATCTGAGTTCGGGAGAGAAAGTTATGACTATTTCATCGAAAGGTATATCGAGCAGATCCGATGTCGTCTCCACCGACAAAGAAGAAATTTATCGCGGTGAAAGAATCTGCACGGAGGTACGATCTCTATCATGTAGATTTAGTGTAGAGAATGAATATGCATACATGCTAGATTGTTCATCACACTAGATCGACATTAGGGGGTCGCGTAGTTGCCATGCTATATTTATACATGATTGTGTATGGTTTCGATGAAAGTTTTGGTATGTAACGCACACCACCCACAATCTTCGGACCTAACATTTGCTTCTGTTGCGGGCCTCTACCATGAAATTATTTCCAACACATTTAAGTAACCCGAGTCGGTCCAACTAGTGATGCCACCTAGGATTCCTAGTCCAACTAGGATTCCCCAATAAATGGACTTTAGAGGTCCGCTTAGGTAAACCCGACTCAGGTAAACTGTAATCCTCCCTATGCACTAACTGTGCACTAGGACCGGGCAGCTCATTTGTATAAATAGGCTAGGAGATAAAATCTATAAAAACCTCTATGACATCGGTTCCAACTGAAGGTGTGTGCAATAATCTCATGACCACACCATTCTCAGTTAGGCATGACCACAACCACTACTAGGTCACGACTACACTCTGTGGTCCCTTAGATATTATGCAAGAACCCTTCTCCACTGTATTGCACCTAACCTCTCCTACTTCCGGTGTCCGTGAAACTATCCGGGATCAAAAGATTGTTCCTCCCGGTATAGTACACCCGCTTGAGTCCTAACTTTCCAAATCCTTATAATCATCATCTTTACTTAGACGCGTCTGATCAGACTTGATGATCAACCTTTTATGGAAGTTACTCAAGGAGAAACCTTGCTTCTATTGGGGAGTGAGGAATTCCTAAACATGCCAAAGCTCCCCAGTATCGAGTCAATGTCACCCAACCTATCCAGATTTAGGTTTGCGATATACCGCACTGTTTGGCAGATCAAAGTGACAAGTACCAAATATAGAGTCCACAGGATATCCTAAGATTTAGGGTTTAATCGACCAGTAGAAGAGTGACCAAAGTCTTAACGGCAACTTTATTAGACTTGGTTTACTCTCTTGATTTCGTTCTGTATACTTGAAACACACCAACACGTATGGTTTAGAGTTAACTACTCCAATGGTCGAGATAGACCATCACTCCTTTATCAGAAGATCATAGTGTTATAGTCTTTCAAATTGGATATCCAATCCGATTACTGACTGCAAACCTTTTGAGATATGTGAACTGGCATACTAAAATCTCCTGTGTACTGATCTCATCAATACACTTGAGTCAGAACAAGTGATAAGTAATAATTGAGTAAGCTATGCAGGGGAAATTTTTGTGTCGTCTTGATCAGAGACTTCGTTCCACAATTCTTGATTGAATTAGATGGTTTGTATGTTGTAGATTAGAGAGTAGAAAGAGAAAGAGAAATGACACATGGAGTTATTGTCGGAGTTCGGTCTTACGACCTACATCTCTAGGCGAGAGGTGTCACTTGGTTTGTATTACACAAATGCGAATGATGGGGGGTGAGCATTCTCTCAACAGGCCAAGAGAATCTTCTTACAATAAGGGTTGGACGGAGCAACTAGAAGAATAGAGGAGAGCTCTGACTCTGGCTCTGGAATCCTCTCATCCTCTGATTGAATAACCAACCCCCCAACCAACCAACCAATTCTCTGGATGCCAAAGGGGTCCTTTTATAACTGAAGCACGTGCTCGATATGGCAGTAATGACGTGGTGGTGCTGGTTCTGGGCCTCCTTGCTAGGTCCCTTATTGGGCCGTTGTTCGGGTACAATAAGGGGGGCTTGATTTGCGGGCCCTATAAAGTAGGCCCATAGGTCTGGGCATGCCTACTTGGGCCGTTGTGCGAGCCCATGTGGGTCTGGTCTGGTATAATTTTTGCACCCATAATTATTCCCTCTCAGTCGGGCCAAGGTTCTGTGGGTCGGCTAGAATCTCCTGGTGCAAAGAAGCTCCTACTGTGCGGTGCGACTTGAGTTCGGGTAGTTCCCGGTGCTGCGAGGTCGGTAGGCTCAAGCTAGCAGAGCTGTTAGTTCAGTCGCGAGTCAAGGCGGTAAAATTCCCGGACTTAGTTTTCTGAGCGAATTCTTGCCCTGCTTCGGCGTGCCACACTTCGAGATGCGCGTTTCAAACTTAGTTTATTGAGTGAATTTTGGCCAGTCTTCGATGCACAACGCTTTGGGATGTGCATTCCAGACTGCTTTTTGGGCGAATTCTGGCCAATCTTCGGTGCGCCATGCTTCTGGATGCACGTTCCAGACTTAGCTTTTTGGGTGAATTCTGGCCGGTCTTCGATGTGCCACGCTTCGGGATGTGTGTTCTAGACTTAGTTTTTTGGACGAATTCTGGCCGGTCTTCGGTGCGCCATGCTTCGAGATGCACATTCCGAACTTAGCTTTTCGGGTGAATTTTGACCGGTCTTCAGTGCGCCATGCTTTGAGATGCACATTTCAGACTTAACTTTTTGGGCGAATTTTGGTCGGTCTTCGACGCACCATGCTTCGGGATATGCGTTCCAGACTTAAGCTTTTGGGCGAATTCTGGCAAGTCTTCGATGTGCCACGCTTCGATATACGTGTTTGAGACTTAGCTTTTTGGGTGAATTCTAGCCAGTCTTTGGTGCACCACGCTTCGGGATGCATGTTCCAAACTTAGCTTTTCAGGCAAATTCTGGCCAGTTTTCGGTGCGCCATGCTTCAGGATGTGCGTTCAAAACTTAGCTTTTCGAGCGAATTTTGGACGGTCTTTGGTGCGCCATGCTTCGGGATGCGTGTTCCATACTTAGCTTTTCCAGTGAATTTTGGACGGTCTTTGATGCGCCACGCTTCAGGATGCTCATCCTAGACTTAGCTTTTCAAGCGAATATATTAATTTTAGCCAGTCTTCCGTGCGCCACTCTTCAGGATGTGTGTTTCAGACTTATCTTTTTAGGTGAATTATGATCGGTTTTCGGTGCGCCACACTTTGGGATGCACGTTCCAGACTTAGCTTTTTGAGCGAATTCTGGCCGGTCTTTAGTGCGCCACGTTTCAGGATGCGCGTTCCAAACTTAGCTTTTCGGGCGAATTCGGTCTGGTCTTCAATGCGTCACGCTTCGGGATGTGCGTTTCAGATTTAGCTTTTCGGACGAATTTTGGTCGGTTTACAGTGCGCCATGCTTCGGGATACAAGTTCCAAACTTAGTTTTTTGGGCGAATTTTGACCGGTCTTTGGTGTGTTATGCTTCGGGATGCACGTTCCAGACTTAGCTTTTCGAGTGAATTCTGGCCAATCTTCGGTACGTCATGAATATGTCAACGGATCATATAGTGAAGAAAATCTCTGACATTCATACTAAAGTGAAAAGAAATATTGAAGAATCCAACGCTAGGTACAAGCAAACTGCTGACCATCATAGGCGAAGAAAGAGCTTCAACGAAGGTAATCAAGTAATGGTCCATTTGCGAAAGGAGAGATTCCCAGTGGGCCCTTACAATAAGTTGAAGATGAAGAAAGTGGGTCCTTACAAGATCCTTAACAAAATCAGTGATAACGCCTATATTGTGGATCTACCAGAGAACTATAAAATTTTGAAGACATTCAATGTCAAAGATTTATACGACGTCTATGAACCAAACTTTGTTCAAGAAAACTCAAGGCCGAGTTCTTTTCAAGAGGGGGACCATGATGCAGGAGATCATGCCCCTCAAAAAGAGGCAGTTACAACCAGTCCACGCTTCTCTAAAAGAGGCAGCTACAATCAGTCCACACTTCTCCAAAAAGGGCAGCTATAACCAGCCCACGCTTCCCCAAAAGAGACAAGCCATCATGCCTCCCTCCTAAAGATGACAACTACATCATCGATATCCACATGCTTTTGCACCAAGACCATAAATTGGGCCAGATTCATCAAAGGCTCTTAAGGAATGTTATTAATCTCTTTTTTTTTGTTTTTATTTTCTTTCCTGCTTAGTACTCGGTTGAGCCCTATGTAAAGGCCCACTACTAGCATGTAATGACATTCATATTTTGATAATTTCTAATGAAGTGACTGGTTGTTATTCCCAAAATTCTTGCGTCTTGTGAGATTCACGAGAGTTCTTGAGAAAGGATCGTTGCATCTTCCCTTTATCGTCAATCGAAGAAAACGTGCTCCTCTTCGACCCCGCTTCCGCTACACCATATATGATGCTAGTTATATATTTATTTGACAAGGTTGTCATTTGATTATTTTGTTGTATGTTCAAGTAGACCATAGCTACGTTTTATTGATTTTTTAGTTGTATGTTTAAGATTGTTTATTATTTTGGCCAACCCGCAGAAGCAAACCGAACTTTTCAGGTTCGGTTTGGTTCGGTTTTTACCAAGAAATTGTTTGGTTCGGTTCTAATTTTTAAAGAACCAATCAACTTTGGTTTGGTTTCAAATTTCACAAAAAAATGAACCAACCTGAACCATGAACAGCCTAGTCTAACACAGTGACTTCTTTCTTTTATGAAAGGTATTGTTATCTAAGACCCCACATATTACTCGAGTCCCCAACGTAATAAAAAAAATTAATAACAAATTACAAAAACCTTCCCTGAACTATACACCTCGTTTCGTATTAGTCTCTCAACTTATTTTTTGAACAATTTTACCCCTGAACTATGTGGTCTGCATTTCCCCCCTTCCGTCAAATCTTATTCCAAAAAATATCCTTATTGTTTCCAATAATACTAAAAAAATAAAAAAAAAATTAACTTATGCTTACTCGGATAAGAATATTTTTGGAATAAATTTTTACGGAGGGGGCTAAATGTAGACGGAGCATAATTCAAGGGTCAAATTGTTCAAAAAACAAGTTAAGTGACCAATATGAAATGAAATGAGGTGTATAGCTCAGGGGTGGTTTTTTGTAATTTGCCCAAAAATTAATAATAGACGTGTCTGTAGACACACGAATTTCGTCGGACCCGAACCCGACTTACGTGTGCCGACGCGGATGCAAACCCGACACGCAGACCCGACTCGCACCTGGCAAAGAGGAGCGGACCCCATGCGCCAAGGGGGGGGGGGGGGCGGCCCCTACTAGGGTCCGAACCCCATGGGGCCGGCCCCTACTAGGACCCGAGCCACATGGGGCCGGCCCTTGTAGGACCCGAACCCCATGGGGGGCCGGCCGGCCCTGCAAGGAAAGGGAAGAAAAAGAAAGAAAAGAAAAAAGAAAGAAAAGAAAAAGGAAAGAAAAGAAAAGGAAAGAAAAGAAAGAAAAGGAAAGAAATACCGCCATGTGCGGGGGGAGGTAGCGTATGACGTCTGAACACACGCGGATCTGCGCCGATCCCTCGATCCGACGCACAAGACGAAGCGCCCGATCGCCATCGATTTCGTGCACAAAATCCAGCCATAATTGCACCCGCCAGAAAAGGAAAACAACTAAATGTTATTCCCCTCATCAATGGATGAATAAAATCCGGGTAATTATGAGAGAGATACAAAAGGGATTTAAAATTAAAAAGTTCCCATATCTCTCTCCCCACCTCTTTGCCTATAAATAGAGGGGGTGGGGGAAGGAAAAAATGGTCGGGAAATTGAAGACGAAACGCCAGAGCTCTGCAGAAGAGGAGACGCTTCTTCATCGACCCAAGGCTTCACGAGGCACAGTCAAGCCTGTCCCGAGGGATCGGCTTACTGAAAGTCCTCATCAACGTGAAGACCCTTGCACACGAAGATCATCCCTTCGACTCCGTGCACGAAGAAGAAAGCTCGGAGAAGAAGAACCCTTCGACTCCGAAGACGCCAGAAGCAAAGGCCGGAGAAGAAGAGGAGCGGCACTACCCCGTCGTCTCCAACAAGCTTCGACTCTGATCAAGCCCAAAAGCCCAGAGAAGAAGAGGAGCGGCACTACCCCGTCGTCTCCACAAGCTTCGATTCCGATCAAGCCCAAAAGCCCGGAGAAGAAGAGGAGCGGCACTACCTCGTCGTCTCCAACAAGCCTTCGACTCCGATCAAGCCCAAAAGCCCGGAGAAGAAGAGGAGCGGCACCACCCCGTCGGCTCCAACAAATCCTCGATCCCGATCAAGCCTCAAAGCCCGGAGGAGAGAAGCGAAGCGTCATCACCCCGTCGTCTTCGACTAACGCCTGCGCCATCCACGAAGAAGAAAGCCTGGAGCAGATCGTCTGAAGCGTCGCTACCCCGTCGTCTTCATCAACAAAAGCCGACGCCACAACCGTCGCACGGAGATCGGTGCTACCCCCACCATCTTCGAAAGCATTCTTCGACTCCGATCACGCCAAAGAAGCCCGGAGAAGAAGAGAAGTCCAGTCGACACGTAAACCGTCGAAGCACCGGAGAAGTAGCCCATGTCGTTCGAAGAAGAAGATCGAGTTGACGCCAAAGCTAAAGCCAACGCAAGAAGCCGAAGCAAAGCCCCAGTAAAGCCCGCGCCAAAGCAACGCAAGTGCCAAAGCCAAGCGACTACGCCGGCCACGAGCAAAAGCACCGCACGTTCTAGCCGATACGACGCGAAGTCCGGAAGAACGAAAGCATCGCAAGTCTCTCCCAGCTACGTCCAAGTGCAAGCGCCGAAGCAAAGCAAAAGCCAGAGCTACGCCGGAGTCAAGCCAAAGCCAAAAAGCCAAAGCCAAAGCCAACGCCAAAAGCTCGATCGACGCCGCGAACCGATGATCAAGGACACTGAGGTCAAGCAAGGAACGAGGAAGACGCGAAGACCGAGAAACGAAGCCGAAAACCCCCTAGCCGAGAAAGCGCGAAGCACGGAAGGGACAAAGCAACGGTGGACATTCCTTAGCCTCTCCAAAACCCTCTCCCTGTAAAACCCCTGTCCTGGGCAGCCCCTTCAGAGCTCTCGCACGAACACCACGTGGAGACGCGGATCAAAGGGATCCCCCAGAAGATCTTTCCCACAATCCCCTGATCAAAACTCGCCGCAACCCGGACTCGCTACACCCGAGCAACCCGGGTCCCGGCCACAATTGTAATCTCGTGTGATTCGCAATAAAGACGACCCACGCTTTTTTCCGCGTCCACAGATTTCTGGCACGCCCGGTGGGACCTCTTCTCCTTTCATCCGTACGGTTGAAGAAGCTGCTTGAAGTTTGCAATGGCCGGAACAAACAACGATGCGTTTGCTCCAAGCCTCTCACCAATCGCCGAGTCTCCTCTACTCCGACACGGTGATCCAGTAAATCCGGAGGGTGATCCTCCCCCGTTGGTACGCGTCTACACTCGGCGTACTCGGACTCTTGCAGACATCTTCGTGCCAGAAGCTACTACCGGAGATGCTCACCAAAGCGCCGACGAGGCCCTGGTGCTTGAAGAAACGAGCCTCGATCCTGGATCGCATGTCCAGAAGTTTGGGGAGGACCAGCCCCAACCCCGAACCCGTTCGGGTTCTCCGACAGACGTTGCACCTCCTCTGCAGGGGGCAAACATCAATCATCAACCAGAAGCAAGTCGGCGTAACTATGTCTTCGATGATGATGGCGAGGATGCGAACATGCAACACCGAGATGTCCTCCGTCATCACCCTCCGTCCGCTCTTCAACTCCAAGTCATGCAGATGAACGAGCACATGGCGCAGATTACTCGGCTGATGGAGGAGAAGGATCGTCACATCAATACTCTGCTCCAAAAGCTAAGCGCAAAGGACGCTGCAGCAGTTAGCCAACCCGTCGCTTCTCTGGTAGCCGCTCCAGCTCCGTCTTCAACTCCCGTTCCTGCAGAAGTTGCTCCGACGATTCAAGCAGCTACTCCAGCGCTCTCCTCGGCTCCCGTCCCATTGGAAGTCGTCTCCCCGGTGCCAGCCTCGGTGGCCACACAACCTCCGACAACGGCAACGATGAATGCTCAGCAAGTCCAAGCGTTGATAGCTGCCATGATGCGTTCTCACGGCAGTGGCCTTCCTCCGATCACGACGGCATACTCGAAGCCCTACACAACGAGGATCCAGCAGCTACGCTTCCCAGTCGGATTCCAGCCGCCAAAGTTTCAGCACTTCGACGGAAAGGGAAATCCGAGACAGCACGTCGCCCACTTCATCGAGACCTGCAATAATGCCGGCACATATGGCGACGAGATGGTGAAGCAATTCGTTCGCACCCTCAAAGGCAACGCGTTCGACTGGTACGTTGATCTTCCTGCAGGGACCATCGACAGCTGGGACCAGATGGAGAGGGAGTTCCTCAATCGTTTCTACAGCACCAGACGCACAGTCAGTATGACCGAACTCACCACCGTCAAGCAAAGGAAGGATGAGCCAGTGATCGACTACATCGACAGGTGGAGGAACCTCGCGCTGAATTCACGAGACCGCTTGTCTGAAGACTCGGCCATCGAGATGTGCACCCAAGGCATGCACTGGGGTCTGCTCTACATCCTCAAAGGTATCAAGCCTCGGTCTTTCGAAGAACTCACAACTCGGGCTCATGACATGGAACTCAGCCTAGCAAACCACGGGAACTCGAAGAACGAGGACTTCTTGAAGATAGAGAAGAAGGACAAGTCACCGGCAACGAAATCGAAACAAGTCAATGTTGCTGATGTCGCTTCAACCTCCAAACCGCTCAAGATCGGTGGCAAGCCGGATCAGAAGAAGGGAGTCGCCACACCACCGCCTCCGCCGCCAAGACAAACGATGACTCTCGAGGAGCTCGAAGCCAAGGAGTACCCTTTCCCAGACTCGGAAGTCTCCTCCATGTTCGACCAACTGCTGCAAGAGAAGATGATAGAGCTCCCTCCTTCGAAGAGGCCCGAGCAGATGCATCGCGTCGACAACCCTCTCTTCTGCAAATACCACCGGGTGGTGAGTCATCCCATCGAAAGATGCTTCGTCTTCAAGGAAAGAATCATGGCGCTTGCTAAGCAAGGGAAGATAGAGATCGACTCCGGAGAGATTGCTACGGCCAATATGACGTCCATCACCTTCGGCTCCTTCTCGCCTGTGCTCGTTGCTGCTCCGCGAAGCGTGCCCAAATTGTGCATCAACCGTCAAGCTCCAATCGCTAAGTCGGCTTCCCAGCCGAAAATCTCGAAGCGACGTCAACGTACTCCTGCATTCTCCGAGGAAGAAACGCCGCTACCCTGGGGGCAATCATCGCTCATGCCAGCACCTCTTCCAAGCAATACTGCATCCCAACGAGCGCTCCAAAGGAGATACGAGCAAGGAGATCCAGAAGTCGGTCTGCTGGGCCAGCCTTCGAGGAAGTTCGACTATTATGTCCTCTACTCAAGGCCTCCGTCCGTTCCAATCGATGAAATCAAGCCCACCGGCTGGGGATCGGAAGACGAGCCAGTAGAACCTCGAGAAGAGCAAGTCCCTTCCAGTCAAGCTATGTCCCAACGCGCTCTTCGGGAAAGATACGAGCAAGGAGATCCGGAAGTCGGTCTGCTGGGCCAGCCTTCGGGGAAGTTCGACTACTATGTCCTCTACTCAAAGCCTTCGTCCGTTTCGGTCAACGAAATCAAGCCCACCGGCTGGGAATCGGAAGACGCGCCAGTAGAGCCTCGAGAAGAGCAAGTCCCTTCCAGTCAAGCTACGTCCCAATACGCTCTCCAGAAAAGATACGAGCAGGGAGATCCGGAAGTCGGTCTGCTGGGCCAGCCTTCGGGGAAGTTCGACTATTACGTCCTCTACTCAAGGCCTCCGTCCGTTCCAATCGACGAAATCAAGCCCACCGGCTGGGGATCGGAAGACGAGTCAGTAGAGCCTCCAGAAGAACAAGTACCTTCGAGGGAACCAGTTGCCGCTGTCGACCATCATCCTAGCGGAGGGGAATCCACCGACGAAGAAGCATGGGTCATGCTACCGCGGCGGCGAAAGCCATGGCAAGAAAAGAAGCTCAAGCAAGACCGTGTGATGAGGGGATTCACCAAGCGGAAGACCTACAAGAAGAAAAGCAAGACTCCGGGAAGGAAGGCGTTCAAAGTGCCGCCAGCAAGCCAAGACGATATCCTTCAGCAGAGTCTTCCAGAGCCGACAACTTTGCAAGAGTTCTTCCCAGATCACTTCCTTCCAGCGGACCAACACATCAAGGTGTCTTGTTGCATGGTCGAAGTCCATAAGGCGTCGGAAGGAAGGAACGAAAGCGAAACTTCTGGAGAAGGCGACTCCACAGACGAGGGAGGTGATTCCGACGAAGGGGGCACCGCCTCTCACGACGAAGCAATCTTGCACATGCCTCTCGTAGAAGCTTTGCATCTCCCGAAGAAGGCTCGCCTGGCAATAGCTGCGGCTTTGGCCGATCCGGATAGCTACAAGAGGAAGAGGAAGGACGACCAGAAGCGCAAAGCTGTGGCCTCGTGTGATGCGACGATAACCTTTTCAGATGAGGACCTGCAACTCGGGACGCGATTGCACAACCGGCCTCTTTACGTCTCGGGATACATCAAAGAGAAGCTAGTGAACCGAATCCTGTTGGACTGTGGCTCCGCCGTCAACATCATGCCCATCCAGACGATGCGGCAACTCGGCATCACCGACGACCAGCTCTCGCCAAGTCAGTTGGTCATTCAAGGCTTCAACCAGGGCGGACAGTCCACCGTCGGAATCATTCGTTTGAAGCTTTCCATCGGCCCGCTGGATACAACGGTCCTCTTCCATATCATCGATTGCTAGACGTCATATCGCCTCCTGTTGGGAAGACCATGGCTGCACGAGAACGGCATCGTGGTATCCACCTGGCACCAGTGCCTCAAGTACTACGAAGAAGGCGTGGAGAGGTGCATAGTTGCGGACGACAAGCCATTCAACGAGGCCGAGGCACACCTGGCCGACGCTAAGTTCTACCAAGCAAAGGGCCTGGTCGCGGAAGTTCTGCCAGCTAAAGCTCCTCGAGCCCAAAAGATTGAAGAAATGAAGAAGGACAAGACTCCGGTGCCACCCTCTGATGAGGCAAGACTCAAGGTCCAAGGAACGCCAAAACCTAGGCAAAGGATGCGCATCAGCTTCGAGCCAAGAGCAATGCAACATACCCCTTTGCCAGTCCAAACGGCACCTACCCTGCGTCTCGCGCCTCAGTGGCTCCGTAAATCCGAGCGACCGCCTTCTACTCCGACGAGGAAGATGGCCCCGTCGTTATCTCAGGCCAACTTTATCACTCTACAAGAAATGACGGTGCCATTACCTAGTCTGACGCAAGCTCCGAACCCGAGCAGACCTGTCGAATCGGCAGACCTCGAGCAACTTGGATTCAAGCCAGAAGGGAGCTGGGGGCAAAATACTGCCCAGTTGCTGGTCAAAGCCGGATACAACGAAGAAAGCACCATGGGCACACTTCCGCCAGCAGCAACTCCACATGGGATGACGAGAACTCAAGCTCGGCTGTTTCAAAACGGAGAGCAAATTCCCCCGAACCGCCAAGGCATCGGCTCCAGTCAAGCTCCATTGGTCATCAGAACCGCAGCAAAGAAGACCTTCACCTCGAACTACATCGAGGCGAGGATGGTAGATAAAGTAGCTGAAGGATCGACAATCTCCGATGCACTCTCTACCTACCTCAGCCATCCAGACAGCAAGAGAAGACGACGACGGGTTCGAGGCCAAGCCTTGTTCCGGAAGCAAACCAGAGGTGGTAAAGACCGGTCGAATCAAAAACGCACATCCGTCTTCGAGAGGCTCGGGCCAGTCAAACAATCAAAGAAGAAGTCGGCGTTCAATCGTCTGGGGAGGCCAATCGAGGACTTCGTCTCAACACCCACCCACCCACCCATGGCTGCCGTCAATCATATCTCCATTACGGATCACGACAACGGTGACACTTCTACTTCGGACGACGAGTTGCCCAACGCCCCGCCAGTCCTCGAAGAAGGGGGGCAGTCCACCGTTGATGACTCAAAGAAAGGGGGCAGTCCAAGAAGATGACGACGGCATACTTCTTCAGTGCCTAGGGCCAAATCCTTACTGTCTTGGGGGCAACCGTCTCTCATGCAAGCACTCCCTCTTCCAAACGAAGCTACGTCCCGGCACCTGCTCAAAGCTAGAGACGAACAAAGAAGCCCCGAAGTCAACCTGCTAGGCCAACCATCGGGCAAAATTGACTATTATGTCCTCTACTCCAGGCCTCCTTCGATTCCAAATGAAGAAATCAAGCCAACCAGCTGGGGATCAGAAGATGAATCGGTACAGTCTCTAGAAGTGCAAGTCCTTCTGATCAAGGAAGAGCCTTCAGTCGCTACACCAGTTCTTCACCTTGGCGAGGAAGATCTTAACACATGGGCTATGGCGCCTCGAAGGAGAAGGCCACGACGATCAAGCTACAGGATAGCACGCCTAGCTAACCATGAGAAAGATCGGGCAAGAAGAAAATTCCCCAGAAGAAAGTCCTTCAAGGAAAAGAATGATGCTCCAGGAAAAAAGACGTCCAAAGTACCACCAGCAAATCTGAAAAATTTCCTCCAGCAAAGCTTCCTAGAGCCGGCAACACTCCAGGAGTTCTTTCCCAATCGCTTCCTTGAAGCTGATCAAGACTTCAAGGTCTGCTGCTACGTGATGGAAGTCCACCAAGTGCTCCGAGAAGTCGATGAAGAAAGCGATACCAACATCGAAAGCATGGGAAGAAGCATCGCTGCCTACGACAAGCTGTTCAACAAGGCTAAAGCACACCTTGCTGATGCCGAGTTTTACCAAGTGAAAGACCCCGTTGCAGAAGCTCATCCAGCAAAACCTCTACGAGCTCAGGGAGTCAAAGCAGCTGCGAGGGACAAAAGCTCTCCACTTGCAAAACTAGTGACATCCTCCATCCAGACAGCGCACAAAGACAAAGAAGTGCCAGCACCAAGACGGAAAATTCACATCAACTTCAAATCAAGCTCGATGCGATGCATTCCGTTGCCTGCTCAAGCTGCTTCAGTCCTGCGGCTCGTACCTCAATGGCTTCGCAAACTAGGACGATTGCCTTCCCCTCCAGCAAAGGAACCAGCGTTATCATTCTTCGGGGCCAACTTCAGCACTTTGCAAGAGATGACGCTACCGTTACACGGTCTGTTGCACGTCTCAAGCTCAACCGAGTCGTCCGAGTACACCAGCTCCGAGCAACTCACAATCAACCCAGAAGGCACTCGGGGGCAAAACTCCACCGAGTTAATGTTCAAATCCAGTCGCAACAAAGAAAGCACGGTGCACATGGGTTCACTACCCTCAGCTGCAATACCACATCGCCTGACAAAGACTCAAGATCGTCCCTGCAAAAGCGGCGAACAAATCCTTCCAATTTGCCGGGGCATCGACTCCAGTCGAACTCCAGCAATCATCAAAACTCCAGTCAAGAAGATCTTCACTTCCAACTATATTGAAGCGAAGAAGGCGGGCGATAGCTGCGAACCAGTGGCGACTTTGCCTACCAGTGGCAAGTCCCTCAAAAGGTACTTTGCCTAGCGCAAGGTTACCCCCCTTGCCCAAAAAAAAAAAAAAAAAAAAAAAAAGAAGGAATAAACGAACTACGTGCGACTTGATCCCTCTCAGTAGGGTACGTAGGCAACCTACAAAGGTTCAGTCCAGACAAAAAAAAAAAAGAAACATCCCAACGTCGTCCCAGGAGGCCAGTCCAGAGGCAAGTGAGTGCATAACCATCAATCCGGTCAGCAAACTAAAGGATGACAAGAAAGTCAAAGTCCTTGAGGCGTCAAAGCAGCTCGCCTTCCGCAGCTTACACGCGCCACAACTCTAGGGGTAAAGAAGCCGTCAACTTCCGACGCGTCGCCAGCTATGCACGCTGCTTCGCAAGGATCGCTCCGGCAGCCTTCTCGATCACTCCACCCGCTCCCGGCAATTCGTCAGCTCTTCACGCTGCTTCGCAAGCTCTACTCCAAACGTCTTCTCAGTTGCTCGAGCTTTCCCCAAATGGAACTCCAGCTTCTAAAGCGACGCACGAGTAGCAAGTCGAAGTCCTTAAGGCGCCGAAGTGGCTCGCCCTCCGCAGCTTACACGCGCTGCAACTCCAGAGGTAGAAAAACCGTCAGCTTCCGACGCGTCGCCAGCTATGCACGCTGCTTCGCAAGCTCTGCTCCAGACATCTTCTCGGTCGCTCGAGCTTTCCCCAAATGAAACTCCAGCTTCTAAAGCGACGCACGAGTGTGGCAAGTCGAAGTCCCTAAGGCGCCAAAGTGGCTCGCTCCCAACAGCTAACACGCGCTGCAATTCCAGGGGTAGGGAAGCAGTCAACTCTCGACGCGTCGCCAGCTTTCCGCTGCTTCACAAACTCTGCTCCAGAAGTCTTCTTGGTCGCTCGGGCATTCTCCAGCTTCTAAAGCGATGCTTGACGTCTCTCCCCCTCAGTCGCAGCTAAGCCCAAGGAAGCGTCTTCCAGCAAAGACCATCGTAAGCAATGAAGCTCGCCACCCTCCAAAGAAGGTGCGCATCTACTCCGCAGAAAAAGAATCATTGCCTTGAAATCCACCGGGCTCATGCAAAAGCTCAGGCCCACCTGAAGGATGGAAACTGCCACTGAAGTCAAAAGCAGCAACCCGAAGAATGGCGGACGCATAAACAACAACCGCAGCCTTCGTGACCTCCACAAAGCCAAAAGAACCACTGGAGCTGTCATCAAGGTCAAGATCGACAAGCAAAAGACAGCCAAAGCAGTCTACTCCTTGTTGATGTTCGTGGCCTCGTCATCCTCTTCAGAACGCCCATCTCGGTGTCCTTTAAGCTGACGTTGCTACCAGAAAGGTGCAACCTCGCTAGTAACTCTAAACCCATGGTTGACCTCATCAATAATCTAGCCAGCCTTCGGAAGGTACTCAGGGGGATGAATCTTGCAAGGATATAAAAAGTGCAAGACCGATCGAGAGGTAAGGTCAATTCCGAAAAAAAAAAAAAAAAAAAAAAAAAAGAGCCACCTTCCCTGGCCTTTAACGCCTCCGACTCATCCTCGCACCAGGCGATCGCCACCACACTCGGCTTTGTCTTTTCGCCGTGCCGTTGTCATTATGCTCCCGCACCAAGAAGACGATAACACTCCGCTGAAGAATCTTTCGGCTCCAAGCCGCCGAAGAATGCTTCGCCGCCAAGACTGAAGCTTTCGTCTTCGCGAGCCGTCGAAGAATCCTTCGTCTTCAAGCCGCCAGGAGGGCCTTCGTCTCCAAGCCGACAGAAGCATTCGTCTTCAAGTGCCGCGCACCATCGCCGCCGCCGTCGACGAAAGAGGCGACACCGGGAAGACGGAGCAAGTCTCGTGCAACCCCAGGCAGCACTCTTCTGCCAACGGTCTCCAAGCATCGAAGAAGCCTTCGTCTCCAAGCCAACGGAAGCCTTCGTCTTCAAGCGTCGCGCACCATCGCCGCCGCCGTCGACGAAAGAGGCGACACCGAGAAGACGGAGCAAGTCTCGTGCAACCCCAGACAGCACTCTTCCGCCGACGGTCTCCAAGCATCGAAGAAGCCTTCGTCTCCAAGCCGACGGAAGCCTTCGTCTTCAAGCAACGCGCACCATCGCCGCCGCCGTCGACGAAAGAGGCGACACCGGGAAGACGGAGCAAGTCTCGTGCAACCCCAGGCAGCACTCTTCCGCCGACGGTCTCCAAGCATCGAAGAAGCCTTCGTCTCCAAGCCGACGGAAGCCTTCGTCTTCAAGCACCGCACCAGCCGGCCTCCGGGCCCCACGCCGCACCAGCTGGCCACCGCGCCTCGTGCCGCACCATACACCGCTATTGCGCCCCGGCCACGGCCCGCGCCTGCATCGCACTCCGCGCCCATGCCGGATGACGCCGTGTCGCAGCTCTTGCGCCATGCACCACTGCTGTTGTTCTCCGCATCCGACCGATAGAAGAGGAGAGACAAAAAAAAAAAAAAAAAAGGTTGTGTTCGGTCAGGAGAGAAAGCCACAGCCCCCTCCCCATTGGCCCAAAAAAAAAAAAAAAAAAAGACACTAAGAGGGAAAGCGGGGCCCGCAGCCTCCTCTCCCCCAAAGAGAACCAGACAGCAGAGGAGGGGGGGGCCCGCTGCCTCCTCCTTCTCCTCCGATCCAGTCGGGGGGGGGGGAGCCCGCGCCCGACTTGCGCACGCCGGCCCCCACGCCCGACTCCGACGTGGCCGGCCCCCGCGCCCGACTCGTGCACGCCGCCGCCCTGCCCGACCTCCGGCTTCGCGCCCCGGCGACGACCTCCGCCCGCGCCGTGTGCCACCTGCGCGCGTCCCCGCAAGCGCCGCCTGCGCCCCGGCCACCGCCGCCGGCCCCGACTTCCGCACCGACCGCCGCTCCGACCAAGCCGCCGCGACCCCCGGCCTCCGGCCCCGCGCCACCCGCGCCGCCTCCGCCCGCGAGCCGTCTCCGTCCGCGCGCAGCACCGCGCTTCGCCCACCGTCGCCCGCGCTGCAGCCCCGCGCGCCTGCCGCAGCCGCTGCCGCTGCTGCTCCTGCATACCAGAACCAGAAGAAGGAGAAGAAAGAAAGAAAAGAAAAGAAAAGGAAAGAAAGAAAAAGAAAAGGAAAGAAAGAAAGAAAAGAAAAGGAAAGAAAGAAAAAGAAAAGGAAGGAAAGAAAAAGAAGGGTCCGCGAGCCACTAGCACCCGCACCGCAGCCCGCGCGCCGCTCGGCCATCGCCTGCCGCTGTTGCTGCTGCTGCCTCCGCGAGCCACCGCCGCCGCGGCACCCCGGCCTTCGCGCGCGCCGTAGCTAGCCGCCGTCGCCACTGCTGTACTCCGCAAAAAAAAAAAAAAGAGAGAAAGAAAAGGGGAGCTTCGCCTCGCTTGCAATGGCTCCACCTCCTCCTCATCGCGCCGAGGTGCGTCACCATCGCCAACACTCCGCCGGGGTGCATCGCCTTCATCTTCGCGCCTTCGTCATCTGCGCGCCGCTATGGGACTACATCGAGACATGTTGCCTTCGTCTTCACGCTCCCGTCTCTCCTAAGTCGCCTTCGGACATCGTGCAACGGTCGCCGTCGACAATCGGCCTCGTCATTGCGCTCCCACACCGAGGAGAGGGGCGACAGTCCTCCGCCGAGATGCACCATCGCCGTCATCGCACTCCAGTCGCCCTCGCACCAGTCTCGAACTCCGTGCAACGGCCACCTTCGACGTCCGTGCAATCTTTGGAGCAAAAGAGGTCCGCAACGAAGAAGATGATCGAAACCATAGTGAAGGTCTTCTCTACAAGCAAGAGCCACAGCCAACTGCTCACACCGGCACCCAGCTCGGCGCGCCGCACGCCGCTGGCCTCGTGCCCAGCCGCAGCAGCCCTGGCCGACCCTGCCACTGCCGCTGCAGCTCCCGTGGTCAAAAAAAAAAAAAAAAAAAAAAAAAAAAAAGACGAAAGAGGCAACACCGAGAAGACGGAGCAAGTCGCGTGCAGCCCCAGGCAGCTCTCTTCCGACAGCGGTCTCCAGAAGCCGGCAGAACCTTCGCAAAGAAACGCAATGACGGATGGAGGGGGTAGGGGTCCTTAAATAGACTCCCGACCCTGCCCACAAAAGGAATCAAGGACAAGCGCTTCACGATTCCTACGTGTCCAAACCCGACACGCCCTCACCGACGCACTCGTCCTTGAGGGGGCATTTGTAGACACACGAATTTCGTCGGACCCGAACCCGACTTACGTGTGCCGACGCGGATGCAAACCCGACACGCAGACCCGACTCGCACCTGGCAAAGAGGAGCGGACCCCATGCGCCAAGGGGGGGGGCCGGCCCCTACTAGGGTCCGAACCCCATGGGGCCGGCCCCTACTAGGACCCGAGCCACATGGGGCCGGCCCTTGTAGGACCTGAACCCCATGGGGGGCCGGCCGGCCCTGCAAGGAAAGGGAAGAAAAAGAAAGAAAAGAAAAAAGAAAGAAAAGAAAAAGGAAAGAAAAGAAAAGGAAAGAAAAGAAAGAAAAGGAAAGAAATACCGCCATGCGCGGGGGGAGGTAGCGTATGACGTCTGCACACACGCGGATCTGCGCCGATCCCTCGATCCGACGCACAAGACGAAGCGCCCGATCGCCATCGATTTCGTGCGCAAAATTCAGCCATAATTGCACCCGCCAGAAAAGGAAAACAACTAAATGTTATTCCCCTCATCAATGGATGAATAAAATCCGGGTAATTATGAGAGAGATACAAAAGGGATTTAAAATTAAAAAGTTCCCATATCTCTCTCCCCACCTCTTTGCCTATAAATAGAGGGGGTGGGGGAAGGAAAAAATGGTCGGGAAATTGAAGACGAAACGCCAGAGCTCTGCAGAAGAGGAGACGCTTCTTCATCGACCCAAGGCTTCACGAGGCACAGTCAAGCCTGTCCCGAGGGATCGGCTTACTGAAAGTCCTCATCAACGTGAAGACCCTTGCACACGAAGATCATCCCTTCGACTCCGTGCACGAAGAAGAAAGCTCGGAGAAGAAGAACCCTTCGACTCCGAAGACGCCAGAAGCAAAGGCCGGAGAAGAAGAGGAGCGGCACTACCCCGTCGTCTCCAACAAGCTTCGACTCTGATCAAGCCCAAAAGCCCAGAGAAGAAGAGGAGCGGCACTACCCCGTCGTCTCCACAAGCTTCGATTCCGATCAAGCCCAAAAGCCCAGAGAAGAAGAGGAGCGGCACTACCCCGTCGTCTCCAACAAGCCTTCGACTCCGATCAAGCCCAAAAGCCCGGAGAAGAAGAGGAGCGGCACCACCCCGTCGGCTCCAACAAATCCTCGATCCCGATCAAGCCTCAAAGCCCGGAGGAGAGAAGCGAAGCGTCATCACCCCGTCGTCTTCGACTAACGCCTGCGCCATCCACGAAGAAGAAAGCCTGGAGCAGATCGTCTGAAGCGTCGCTACCCCGTCGTCTTCATCAACAAAAGCCGACGCCACAACCGTCGCACGGAGATCGGTGCTACCCCCACCATCTTCGAAAGCATTCTTCGACTCCGATCACGCCAAAGAAGCCCGGAGAAGAAGAGAAGTCCAGTCGACACGTAAACCGTCGAAGCACCGGAGAAGTAGCCCATGTCGTTCGAAG
Source organism: Chamaelirium japonicum (assembly GCA_947650365.1). Lineage (NCBI taxonomy): Eukaryota > Viridiplantae > Streptophyta > Magnoliopsida > Liliales > Melanthiaceae > Chamaelirium > Chamaelirium japonicum. Next base: position 82,908,916 of record OX393549.1, read on the forward strand.
AAGAAGATCGAGTTGACGCCAAAGCTAAAGCCAACGCAAGAAGCCGAAGCAAAGCCCCAGTAAAGCCCGCGCCAAAGCAACGCAAGTGCCAAAGCCAAGCGACTACGCCGGCCACGAGCAAAAGCACCGCACGTTCTAGCCGATACGACGCGAAGTCCGGAAGAACGAAAGCATCGCAAGTCTCTCCCAGCTACGTCCAAGTGCAAGCGCCGAAGCAAAGCAAAAGCCAGAGCTACGCCGGAGTCAAGCCAAAGCCAACGCCAAAAGCTCGATCGACGCCGCGAACCGACGATCAAGGACACTGAGGTCAAGCAAGGAACGAGGAAGACGCGAAGACCGAGGAACGAAGCCGAAAACCCCCTAGCCGAGAAAGCGCGAAGCACGGAAGGGACAAAGCAACGGTGGACATTCCTTAGCCTCTCCAAAACCCTCTCCCTGTAAAACCCCTGTCCTGGGCAGCCCCTTCAGAGCTCTCGCACGAACACCACGTGGAGACGCGGATCAAAGGGATCCCCCAGAAGATCTTTCCCACAATCCCCTGATCAAAACTCGCCGCAACCCGGACTCGCTACACTCGAGCAACCCGGGTCCCGGCCATAATTGTAATCTCGTGTGATTCGCAATAAAGACGACCCGCGCTTTTTTCCGCGTCCACAGTGTCTTAGAAGCCTGCTAGCCCTAGGCATATTGATACAGGCACCACCACAGCTTCAGTCACCACTAATCCCCCCTCCCTCTTTTTTCTTCTCCCTCTTCCTTCATCCTTCTCTTCTTCCTCCTTCCCTTCTCCTCATTCCTGGGGGTATGTCAATCACCCACAACCGACATGATTGTCGATTGCTCCCGCTCGACATGTGGAACACTATGTTAATCAGGAATGACCTACATGTCTGCAAGAAGGAGGGGGGAAGAGGCACGAGGAAGGAAGGAAGGAAGGAGGGGAGAAGGAGGAGGAGGAAGATGGTGGTGGAAGTGATGCTAGAGGAGGTGCGGAGGAGATTAGTAGAGATTAGTGTTTAATTGGTGGAAAATCTCTGAAAATAAAAATTTATAGTTTTTTGATAAATTTAGAGATTTGATTCATAAGAAATTTGGGTCCCATTCAAAAATATTTTTGAAAAGACATATTTTTTCCTCTCAAAACTATGAGAAAATATGGGAAAGGAAAATGATGCCATTGCAAACATGGTTTTCTAGAAAACTCTAAAAAAATATATTTTTTATTTATTTTTTCCCAGCAATTCTCTTAGAATTTTCCCACCAATCAAACACATGCCAAGAGTGAAAGAATTAGATGGTCATGGAGGTTGTGAAACGAGGTTAGAGACACGAGGTTTGAAAGTGAGTTATCTCACTCAAGGGATTGTGAAGACATTTTGAAAACACAAAAACTTAAGTTGAACTTGTGTATGAGGTGGAAGATTGAGCCAAAGATCAGCAGAAACTTAAGAAACATATATTTATAATTTCTTCTATTCTTTGGAAAAAATAATATATTTTTCTCTCATTTTGAAGTACATGTAGAGAGAAAGTTGTATCCCAATGGTTAACCCAATTGTTTTCCTAATCCAGGGATTATGTTACGTGCCATGTGGCACATAAATAAAAAAAAATGCTATGCAGCCAATCCGCTTTGCCAACTTGGCCATGGTACGATCACAGTCATTCATTCAACCTAGCCTCGATCCGTGAATGGCTCTCAGTTGCAACTGTTAGGCAAACAGACTCTAATGATCGGGTGCCATGTCAAGTTAGCAATCAAAAGTGGGCAGCTGATAAAATAGCATATTTATAAATGAAGTAGTGCACTTGTGGGTAGAAATAAGACTCGATCTTTGGCGAGGAAAAAGTTTTACGTCCATGCAGTTGGTAAGCTTCGAACGTGATATCTCTTATATAATGGCACTTGCAGGCGTCGTTCTAACAAGGGCAGGTGTGCCATCAGGGGTGGCGCTACATATGGATGAGTGGGTCAATTGACCCCACTCAGGCACTCACCTATTCAAATATATTAAAAATTTATTTTTATCATAATTTATTTAGTTTTGACAATTGATTTGACCCCACTCCATCGATTCACCGAACCCTACCTCATCACAATGTCACGAGAAAAATATTTTTTAATATAACTTTTGACCCTACTTATACAAAGTTCTAGAGCTGCCACTGTATGCAATCTTAAAAAAAGAATTTGTAAAAAAAAATCATGATAATAAATTAGCCTATGACTTAAGCTTACTTTCTAAATGAAATAAATAAAGGAATCCAAAAGATGCTCCTATGGAAATTCATGTCCTTTGAGTTCTGAACCCTCTCTATTTACGTGTTCATTGAGTATTCCACCGAAGTGGGCCCGATGCATGCCACTCACGGATCGGGGGCGCTCATACTTGTGCCGTGCATCTGCCCGAATATCTGGTAGGGCTGGCAATTTCGGACCCGACACGACAGACCCGACACTAAGTTAGCGGGTCTGGGTCAGGGCTAAACGGGTTTGGGTCGTAAACAGATCGACATAATAGGCCCGTTTAATAAATGGGTCGGGTCCGATTTAGGGTCTGGACACAGTAGACCCGGGAAGACCCGTTTAATATTCAACGGGTCGTGTCGGGTCTACCCGCAATCCGATATTGTAATATATAGTATCAGCGGGTCTATCGGGTTAGGTCGGGTCGAGTCGGATCGGGTCATCTAAATAAACCCGTGTGGTAAACGGGTCTTATCGGGTCTACCCGTTTATAAATGGGTCGGGTATGGGCTTAGGATCTAGACACGATTAGTTAAATGGGTCGGGTCCAGGTCTAGGGTTTTTGGACACGACCGAAACTAGACATGACACGAACCCGACCCGACAAGACCCACTGCCACCCCTAATACTAGGGCTGACAATTTCGGACCCAACACAGCAGACCCGACACAAAGTTAGTGGGTCTGGGTCAGGGCTAAACGGGTTCGGGTCGTAAACGGGTCGACATGATAAACCCGTTTAATAAACGAGTCGTGTTCGGGTTTAGGGTTTGGACACTGTAGACCCGTTTAAAATTCAACGGGTTGTGTCGGGTCTACCCGCAATCCGATACTGTAATATATAGTATCAGCGGGTCTATCGGGTTAGGTCGGGTCGAGTCGGATCGGATCGGGTCGGGTCAGATCGGATCGGATTGGGTCAACTGAATAAATCCATGTAGTAAACGGGTCTTATCGGGTCTACCCGTTTATAAACGGATCGGGTACATGTTTAGGATCTAGACAAGATTAGTTAAACAGGTCGGGTCCGGATCTAGGGGTTTTGGACACGACCCGAAACTAGACACAACACGAACCCGACCCGTCCTGACCCAACGCGACCCATTGCCACCCCTACCTAATACCAAGGGGACTACCTCGGGATCTAATCAAAATTTTGAACCGTGGTCCGAAAGTCTGATAAGACCCATCAGCGGCTATCCACCCCGTTCCGCTAAACCAAGTGGAAAAAATAAGGAAAATTTTATTCATACCCCCAAAGCTACTTCACATATACATTGCCTTTTTAAAAAATCGAGTCCCACCTTATACCCCCATCTATTTCTTCCCTCCCCTTCCACAGGATCGAAAACACCACCGTCGGAACCGCCACGACTTTCCCTCCTCCTCCTTCTTCATCATCGACAGATCCTTAATTCGAGATCTGATCGGAATTTTCAAGTCCTCGACGACCTTCCAGGTGGCGTCGTGGACGATACCGTGGTTGGGCGTCGTGGCCCAGGCGGGGGTGGATCTCGGGGCGGGATCGGGGGCGGCGGCAAGGATGAGGTCCACCGACGAAGAGGATGATGAACTCGTGGTCGACGTCTCTGACGCCGTCGTCGTAGGTTCGAAGGAGGCCAAGAAGCGAGAGGCGGATGGAGGGTTCGAAGATGAAGTCAGCGTAGGTCTGAGGTCAAGGATGGAGGAATCTGGTCGAGGGTGAAGCGGACGTTGGGGTTAATGACAGCGACGAGCGTAGGCGATGACTCCGGCAGTGATGGAGAAGTAGGAGAGGGGAAGGAGGAGAATCGGATTTTTGGAAGAAAAATAGATTTGGGGTATGAATAAAACTTCTCAAAAAAAAAAAAAAAATACAAGTTGCTTTTACTGAAATACACAAACCGCGTCATGCCACCGCTAAGACAAACGCAACCATACTCTTAAGTTTACCAATGTTTTTTTTTTCCAAAGTGAACACCAACTTCATGTATTGCTCTCAGTTGATGCATGTAAGACCACTAGGGCAAGGATATTTTTGAAATAAAGTTGAGAGGGGGGGATATATGCAGATGGACCATAGTTCATGGGTCAAATTGTTAAAAAAAGATTATTGAGGGGCTAATATCAAATGAGGTCTATAGTTAGGGGAAGTTTTTGTACTTAGCCCACAATTCTAATTTCTAAGTCAACAGTGAATACAAATGGCGCGGGGGATGGCGAGCACGGCTCTACTATTTAGTCCCACATCGCTCGTGGGGCAACAGGGGGAGGGAGGCTACTCTTTAAAAGCCCGGTACCGCCCTCCCTTCCAATTCATACCTTTCTCGGCCTTTTGGCTAAGATCAAGTGTAGTATCTGTTCTTATCAGTTTAATATCTGATACGTGGGCCATCGGCTCACCATGATATTAAATTAATTTCTTTTGGGGGAGGGCCCACCCACAGTGGCTTGCTACTGGGGCCCTCATATGTCGCCCATGCGCTGCACTACTGCACGGGCCGGCGCACCCCCTACCAAAACCTAAGTTTCAAATTTTATTGTACACTTTCCGATATCTCTCTTGGTGTGTGATTTGATAAATGAGCTTGGAATCTCTCTAGGTGTGTGATCTAAATGAGCTTGGATCAAGACGAAGGTCAGTCCCCTAAGGACCTACAAAGAGGCACCTCTATCTTCCAAACGAAGCTACGTCCTGGCACATGCTCAAAGCGAGAGACGAACAAAGAAGCCCCGAAGTCAACCTGCTAGGCCAACCATCAGGTAAGCTCGACTTCTATGTCCTCTACTCCACGCCTCCTTCGATTCCAAACAAAGAAATCAAGCCAACCGGCTGGGGATCAGAAGATGAATCGGTACAGTCTCTAGAAGAGCAAGTCCTTCCGATCAAAGAAGAGCCTTCAGTCGCAGAGTTCTTCATCTTGGCAAAGAAGATCTTACTGAAGAAAACACACGGGCTATGGCGCCTCAAAGGAGAAGGTCACGACGATCAAGCTACAGGATAGCACGTCTGGCTAAAGACCGGGCAAGAAGAAAATTCCCCAGAAGAAAGTCCTTCAAGGAAAAGAATGATGCTCCAGGAAAAAAGACGTCCAAAGTACCACCAGCAAATCTGAAAATTTTCCTCCAGCAAAGCTTCCTAGAGCCGGCAACACTCCAGGAGTTCTTTCCCAATCGCTTCCTTGAAGCTGATCAAGACTTCAAGGTCTGCTGCTACGTGATGGAAGTCCACCAAGTGCTCCGAGAAGTCGATGAAGAAAGCGATACCAACATCGAAAGCATGGGAAGAAGCATCGCTGCCAACGGCAAGCTGTTCAACAAGGCTAAAGCACACCTTGCTGATGCCGAGTTTTACCAAGTGAAAGATCCCGTTGCAGAAGCTCATCCAGCAAAACCTCTACGAGCTCAGGGAGTCAAAGCAGCTGCGAGGGACAAAAGCTCTCCACTTGCAAAACTAGTGACATCCTCCATCCAGACAGCGCACAAAGACAAAGAAGCGCCAGCATCAAGACGGAAAATTCACATCAACATCAAATCAAGCTCGATGCGATGCGTTCCGTTGCCTGCTCAAGCTGCTTCAGTCCTGCGGCTCGTGCCTCAGTGGCTTCGCAAACCAGGACGATCGCCTCCTACTCCAGCAAAGGAACCAGCGTCGTCATTCTCTGAGGCCAACTTCAGCACTTTGCAAGAGATGACGCTACCGTTACACGGTCTGTTGCACGTCTCAAGCTCAACCGAGTCGTCCGAGTACACCAGCTCCGAGCAACTCGCAATCAAGCCGGAAGGCACTCGGGGGCAAAACTCCACCGAGTTAATGTTCAAATCCAGTCGCAACAAAGAAAGCACGGTGCACATGGGTTCACTACCCTCAGCTGCAATACCACATTGCCTGACAAAGACTCAAGCTCGTCTCTGCAAAAGTGGCGAACAAATCTTTCCAAATTGTCGGGGCATCGACTCCAGTCAAACTCCAGCAATCATCAAAACTCCAGTCAAGAAGATCTTCACTTCCAACTATATTGAAGCGAAGAAGGCGGGCGATAGCTGCGAACCAGTGGCGACTTTGCCTACCAGTGGCAAGTCCCTCAAAAGGTACTTTGCCTAGCGCAAGGTTACCCCCCTTGCCCAAAAAAAAAAAAAAAAAAAAAAAAAAAAAAAAAAAAAAACGAACTACGTGCGACTTGATCCCTTTCAGTAGGGTACGTAGGCAACCTACAAAGGTTCAGTCCAGACAAAAAAAAAAAAAAGAAAAAAAAAAAGAAACATCCCAACGTCGTCCCAGGAGGCCAGTCCAGAGGCAAGTGAATGCATAATCCACAAGTCCAGTCAGCAAACCAAAAGATGATAAGAAAGTCAAAGTCTCGGAGTCGCTGAAGCAGCTCGCCTCCCGCGGCCTACACGTGCTGCAACTCCCAGGATAGAGAAGTCGTGAACTTCTGACGCATCGCCAGCTATGCACACTACTTCGCATAGTCCGCCTTGGAAGCCTTCTCGATTGCTCCACCAGCTCTCGGCACTTCATCAGCTCTTCACGCCGCTTCGCAAGCTCTGCTCTAGACGTCTTCTCGGTTGCTCGAGCTTTCCCCAAATGGAACTCCAGCTTCTAAAGCGACGCAGAAGTGTGGCAAGTCGAAGTCCCTAAGGCGCCAAAGTGGCTCGCTCCCAACAGCTAACACGCGCTGCAATTCCAGGGGTAGGGAAGCAGTCAACTCTCGACGTGTCGCCAGCTTTCCGCTGCTTCACAAACTCTGCTCCATAAGTCTTCTTGGTCGCTCGGGCATTCTCCAGCTTCTGAAGCAATGCTTGACGTCTCTCCCCCTCAGTCGCAGCTAAGCCCAAGGAAGCGTCTTCCAGCGAAGACCGTCGTAAGCAATGAAGCTCGCCACCCTCCAAAGAAGGTGCGCATCTGCTCCGCAGAAAAAGAGTCGTTGCCTTGAAATCCACCGGGCTCATGCAAAAGCTCAGGCCCACCTGAATGATGGAAACTGCCACTAAAGTCAAAAGCAGCAACCCGAAGAATGACGGACGCATAAACAACAACCGCAGCCTTCGTGACCTCCACGAAGCCCAAAAGAACCACTAGAGCTGTCATCAAGGTCAAGATCGACAAGCAAAAGACAACCAAAGCAGTCTACTCCTTGTTGATGCTCGTGGCCTTGTCATCCTCTTCAGAACGCCCATCTCGGTGTCCTTCAAGCTGACATTGCTACCAGAAAGGTGCAACCTCGCTAGTAACTCTAAACCCGCGGTTGACCTCATCAATAATCTAGCCAACCTCCCGAAGGTACTCAGGGGGACGAATCTTGCAAGGATATGAAAAGTGCAAGACCGATCGAGAGGTAAGGTCAATTCCAAAAAAAAAAAAAAAAAAAAGAAAAAGAAAAAAAAGGAGCCACCTTCCCTGGCCTTCAACGCCTCCGACTCATCCTCGCACCAGGCGATCGCCACCACACTCGGCTTCGTCTTTTCGCCGTGCCGTTGTCATTATGCTCCCGCACCAAGAAGACGATAACACTCCGCTGAAAAATCTTTCGACTCCAAGCCGTCGAAGAATGCTTCGCCGCCAAGACTGAAGCTTTCGTCTTCGCGAGCCGTCGAAGAATCCTTCGTCTTCAAGCTGCCAAAGGAGCTTTCGTCTCCAAGCCATCGAAGAAGCCTTCGTCTCCAAGCCGACGGAAGCCTTCGTCTTCAAGCTCCGCGCACCATCGCCGCCGCCGTCGACGAAAGAGGCGACACCGGGAAGACGGAGCAAGTCTCGTGCAACCCCAGGCAGCACTCTTCCGCCGACGGTCTCCAAGCATCGAAGAAGCCTTCGTCTCCAAGCCGACGGAAGCCTTTATCTTCAAGCGACGCGCACCATCACCGCCGCCGTCGACGAAAGAGGCGACACCGGGAAGACGGAGCAAGTCTCGTGCAACCCCAGGCAGCATTCTTCCGCCGACGGTCTCCAAGCATCGAAGAAGCCTTCGTCTCCAAGCCGACGGAAGCCTTCGTCTTCAAGCGATGCGCACCATCGCCGCCGCCGTCGACGAAAGAGGCGACACCGGGAAGACGGAGCAAGTCTCGTGCAACCCCAGGTAGCACTCTTCCGCCGACGGTCTCCAAGCATCGAAGAAGCCTTCGTATCCAAGACCGACGGAAGCCTTCGTCTTCAAGCGACGTGCACCATCGCCGCCGCCGTCGACGAAAGAGGCGACACCGGGAAGACGGAGCAAGTCTCGTGCAACCCCAGGCAGCACTCTTCCGCCGACGGTCTCCAAGCATCGAAGAAGCTTTCGTCTCCAAGCCGACGGAAGTCTTCGTCTTCAAGCGACGCGCACCATCGCCACCGCCGTCGATGAAAGAGGCGACACCGGGAAGACGGAGCAAGTCTCGTGCAACCCCATGCAGCACTCTTCCGCCGACGGTCTCCAAGCATCGAAGAAGCATTCGTCTCCAAGCCGACGGAAGCCTTCGACTTCAAGCGACGCGCACCATCGCCGCCGCCGTCGACGAAAGAGGCGACACCGGGAAGACGGAGCAAGTCTCGTGCAACCCCGGGCAGCACTCTTCCGCCGACGGTCTCCAAGCATCGAAGAAGCCTTCGTCTCCAAGCCGACGGAAGCCTTCGTCTTCAAGCGCCGCACACCACTCGCGCAGCTTGAAGCCTGGCCACCGCCCGCCTATGCCGCGCCGGCGCTGCTCCACACACCCGTCGTCTGCGCCACGTACCCATGCCGCCTACACTCAACCCCGCGCGCCGAGCCGCAGCTGCGCCCCACGCCCGGCCGACTCGGAATCGCACCGCCATTGCCACTGCGTTCCACCTCCGACCCAATCGGGGCCCGCCCGACTCAGAGTCGCACCGGCGGCCGCCCTCGTTGCTTCTGCGACCGCGCCGGGCCTCCGCACCACTCGCTCCCGGCCCCCGCACCGCGCATACTGCAGCCAGCGCTGTGGGCCGTCGCCGCCGCTGCCTGCTCCGACAGCCGCGCCGCTTGCCGCCTTCGCGGACCAAAAAAAAAAAAAAAAAAAAAAAAAAAGAAGCAGCAGCAGCCGGGGGGGCGAGCCCCCCTCCCCAATCAGCACCTGACACCAAAAAAAAAAAAAAAAAAGAGCGGCAACTAGGGGCCGCAGCCCCCTCTCCCAATCGGAGCCCGACACCAAAGGAAAGAGGGGGCCCCGCAGCCCCCCTCCTTCGCCTACACGTCTGGGGGGGGGCACCCGAGTCGGGGACGCCGCACCGCACCGCCGCACCCCGCAGCCCCCCCGACTCCTTCTCCTACACGGCCGCCGCTGGCCCCGCGCCCGACTGCCGCTGGCCTCCGCGCCGCAGCACCCATGCGCCCTCCGCGCCGCTGCAGCCTGCACCCGAGGCCACCACCGGCACCGGCCCCGAGCCCGACTCGCGCCCGCTGCCCGGCCTCCGCTGCCTCCTGCGTCGGCCGCGAGCCCGACTCGCGTCGCAGCCCGGCCTCCGCTGCCCCCTGCGCCGGCCCCGAGCCCGACTCGCGCCCGCCGCCCGGCCTCCGCTGCCGCCTGCGCCCCCGCGCGCCGCCATCACAACCCGCACCTGGCCGTCGAACCCGCCACCTGCACCCCGGCCTCCGCGCGCACCACAGCCGGCCGCCGCTGCAGCCGCCCCCGCGTACCAGAACCAGAAGAAGAAGAAAAAAAAAAGAGAAAAGAAAGAAAAAGAAAAGGAAGGAAGAGAAAAGGAAAGAAAAAAAAAGGGAAAGAAAAGAAAAGGAAAGAAAAGAAAGAAAAGAAAAGGAAAGAAAAGAAAAGGAAAAAGAAAAAAAACGAAAAAAAGAAGGAGTTAGAGTCGCCATACCTGACCCTCGATGACTCCACCTCCTCTCTTTGCGCCGTCGTCATCGCTTTCAGCCACGACGACTACGCCTCCTTCTCTCGTTACGCCTGCGTCATCGACCTCGGCTGCGACAATCGGCCTCGCCATTGCACTCCCACACCGAAGAAGGGGCAATAGTCCTCCGCCGAGATGCATCGTGGCCATCCTCGCACTCCAGCCGCCTTCGTGCCACACTCGAACTCCGTACAGCGGCCACCTTCGACGTCCGTGCAATCTTTGGAGCAAAAGAGGTCCGCAACGAAGAAGATGATCGAAACCATAGCGAAGGTCTTCTCTACAAGCAAGAGCCACAGCCAACTGCTCGCACCGGCACCCAGCTCTGCGCGCCGCACGCCGCTGGCCTCGTGCCCAGCCGCCGCAGCCCTGGCCGACCCTGCCACTGCCGCTGCAGCTCCCGTGGTCCAAAAAAAAAAAAAAAAGGGAAGAAGAAGAAAGAGGAAGAGAGAGGCGGCGAAGGCAACACGCACCTCAGCCGCGCTCCTCCAACCCCGCCCACAAAAGGAATCAAGGACAAGCGCTCTACGATTCTTACGCGTTCAGACCCTACACGCTCTCACCGACGCACTCGTCCTTGAGGGGGCATTTGTAGACACACGAATTTCGTCGGACCCGAACCCGACTTACGTGTGCCGACGGGGATGCAAACCCGACGCGCTCGGACCCGGACCCGACTTGAAGGCCCCTATGTGGATGCAAACCCGACACGCGGACCCAACTCGCGCGTACCGACGTGGATGCAAACACGACACGCGGACCCGACTCGCGCGCGCCGATGCAGACCCGGACCCCACTTCAAGAGGGGCCGGCCCCTACTAGGGTCCGAACCCCATAGGGCCGGCCCTAGTGGGGACCGAACCCCATGAGGGGGGGGCCGGCCGGCCCTGCAAGGAAAGAAAAGAAAAGAAAGAAAAGAAAAAGGAAAGAAAAGAAAGGAAAGAAAAGAAAAAGGAAAGAAAAGAAAAGGAAAGAAAAGAAAGAAAAGGAAAGAAATACCGCCATGCGCGGGGGGAGGTAGCGTATGACGTCTGCACACACGCGGATCTGCGCCGATCCCTCGATCCGACGCACAAGACGAAGCGCCCGATCGCCATCGATTTCGTGCGCAAAATCCAGCCATAATTGCACCCGCCAGAAAAGGAAAACAACTAAATGTTATTCCCCTCATCAATGGATGAATAAAATCCGGGTAATTATGAGAGAGATACAAAAGGGATTTAAAATTAAATGTTCCCATATCTCTCTCCCCTCCCCTTTGCCTATAAATAGAGGGGGTGGGGGAAGGAAAAAATGGTCGGGAAATTGAAGACGAAACGCCAGAGCTCTGCAGAAGAGGAGACGCTTCTTCATCGACCCAAGGCTTCACGAGGCACAGTCAAGCCTGTCCCGAGGGATCGGCTTACTGAAAGTCCTCATCAATGTGAAGACCCTTGCACACGAAGATCATCCCTTCGACTCCGTGCACGAAGAAGAAAGCTCGGAGAAGAAGAACTCTTCGACTCCGAAGATGCCAGAAGCAAAGGCCGGAGAAGAAGAGGAGCGGCACTACCCCGTCGTCTCCAACAAGCTTCGACTCCGATCAAGCCCAAAAGCCCGGAGAAGAAGAGGAGCGGCACTACCCCGTCGTCTCCAACAAGCTTCGACTCCGATCAAGCCCAAAAGCCCGGAGAAGAAGAGGAGTGGCACTACCCCGTCGTCTCCAACAAGCCTTCGACTCCGATCAAGCCCAAAAGCCCGGAGAAGAAGAGGAGCGGCACTACCCCGTCGTCTCCAACAAGCCTTCGACTCCGATCAAGCCCAAAAGCCCGGAGAAGAAGATCGGAGCGGCACTACCCCGTCGTCTCCAACAAGCCTTCGACTCCGATCAAGCCCAAAAGCCCGGAGAAGAAGAGGAGCGGCACTACCCCGTCGGTTCCAACAAATCCTCGATCCCGATCAAGCCCCAAAGCCCGGAGGAGAGAAGCGAAGCGTCATCACCCCGGTGTCTTCGACAAACGCCTGCCCCATCCACGAAGAAGAAAGCCTGGAGCAGATCGTCTGAAGCGTCGCTACCCCCGTCGTCTTCATCAACAAAAGCCGACGCTACAACCGTCGCACGGAAGCGTCGCTACCCCGTCGTCTTCATCAACAAAAGCCGACGCTACAACCGTCGCACGGAGACCGGCACTACCCCGTCATCTTCATCTACAAAAGCCGACGCTACAACCGTCGCACGGAGATCGGTGCTACCCCCACTATCTTCGAAAGCATTCTTCGACTCCGATCACGCCAAAGAAGCCCGGAGAAGAAGAGAAGTCCAGTCGACACGCAAATCGTCGAAGCACCGGAGAAGCAGCCCACGTCGTTCGAAGAAGAAGATCGAGTTGACGCTGAAGCTAAAGCCGACGCAAGAAGCCAAAGCAAAAGCCCCAGTAAAGCCCGCGCCAAAGCAACGCAAGTGCCAAAGCCAAGCGACTACGCCGGCCACGAGCAAAAGCACCGCACGTTCTAGCCGATACGATGCGAAGTCTGGAAGAACGAAAGCATCGCAAGTCTCTCCCAACTACGTCCAAGTGCAAGCGCCAAAGCAAAGCAAAAGCCAGAGCCACGCCGGAGCCAAGCCAAAGCCAAAAAGCCAAAGCCAAAGCCAACGCCAAAAGCTCGATCGACGCCGCGAACCGACGATCAAGGACACCGAGGTCAAGCAAGGAACGAGGAAGACACGAAGACCGAGGAACGAAGCTGAAAACCCCCTAGCCGAGAAAGCGCGAAGCACGGAAGGGACAAAGCAACGGTGGATATTCCTTAGCCTCTCCAAAACCCTCTCCATGTAAAACCCCTGTCCTGGGCAGCCCCTTCAGAGCTCTCGCACGAACACCACGTGGAGACGCGGATCAAAGGGATCCCCCAGAAGATCTTTCCCACAATCCTCTGATCAAAACTCGCCGCAACCCGGACTCGCTACACCCGAGCAACCCGGGTCCCGGCCACAATTGTAATCTCGTGTGATTCGCAATAAAGACAACCTGCGCTTTTTTTCGCGTCCACAGCGACGCAGGCTGCACTCCAATTCACCCAGACCTACTATGTTCTCCATCATACCCCTGCTCTCCGCTTAGTAGTGGTAAACCCGTTGTCCTTCCACTTGATGCCATGATTCACTTCGAGCGGTGGAGACTACCGTCAGACTCGAATGATCATATGACTTGGTTCCTTCCAGGTTGAACTATACATCGTGCATCTGATTATCCCGTTGAGTAATCGAACCCGGTCAACAGTCAAACTGATGACCACCAGGCCTGGGTTTGGTACAGTATAAGTCACACCAAGGAACGCACCTTCCTTCAGGGGTGTGGATGGCCTGCAGGAGTGACACGCTAATGCAACATCAGCCGGGTAACCCAGTACACCGTGGTTTTGGATCACTGCACACGGATCCTCACACATTGGTGCGCTAAAGCACCACGCAACTGGTTAGTCCATCAGACGTGGTTCCTCAGGGTTTAGGACCGTTTTACCCTAAGTAGAAACACGGCTTAGTGTACCAGTGTCTGCTCACTGATCTGTACACCGTGTTAGTTCCGTTCAGCCATAGACACTGTGCCTGGTGATGACCATGGTGAAGACTACCCATGAACTGTCATCCCCAACAACTTATCATGATGTGGCGACCAACCTGATCATAGCTGCGAACTGATTTAGATTATATGGGACCAATCCACTCAGTCTTCATCTTAGTGGACTACCATATAACCATGGCTCTCTGTTCTTAAAAGAACACGTAACTATGTTACGTACCTATATGCATCTCATATAATAACTATCAATCTTTATTAGACCAAAACATAAAGTTTTACAAGCTTAGAACACATCAATCCTAACAATCTCCGACTTGGTCTAGCATAGCAAAACGGTTTTGACTCCCATCGCGTCCACATGTCGCTCGAATGCCTTGATAGGTATTGCCTTGGTGAAAGGATCAACAACATTATCTGTAGATGCAATTTGTATCACCGTTACTCGCCCTTGCTTTTGAAACTGCCAAATCAAGTGGAATATGCGCTCGATGTGCTTCCCCTTCTGGTGATGTCTTGGCTCCTTAGCTTGTGCTACCGCCCCACTATTGTCGCAGTAAAGCACAATAGGTAACTGGGCCTCTGGTACGCACCCCAAATCTATAAGGAATTTCTTGAGCCATACCGCCTCTTTGGCTGCCTCGCACACTGCAACGTACTCAGCCTCTGTGGTAGAGTCCGCGATGTATTTCTGCTTCACACTCTGCCAACTAACCGCTGCTCCTCCTAACATAAACACAAAACCTGATGTCGATTTTCTGGATTCCAAATCTGACATAAAGTCAGAATCTGTATATCCAATCGGCGTTAGTTCTTGTGCAATGTAAACCAACTCATAGTCCCTTGTTATACGAAGGTACTTAAGTATACACTTCACAGCTATCCAGTAATCTGGACCCGGATTCGACTGAAATCGACCCATCATGCCTACTGCGAAACAGATATCTGGCCTTGTACAATGCATAGCATACATTAGACTACCTAATGTCGAAGCATAAGGTATCTTCTGTATTTCGGCTCTCTCCTCAGGTGTCTTAGGACATTGATCCTTAGATAGTTTTACGCTATGTTTAAATGGCACAAAACCCTTCTTGGAGTTTTGCATGTCAAACCTAGCTATGACCTTATCGATATACGCGGCCTGTGACAACGAGAAAATCCTGTTCTGGCGATCTTGTGTTACCTTGATCCCCAAAACATAACTCGCTTCACCTAGGTCTTTCATATCGAACTGTGTTGACAACCAGACCTTTACTGTTGACAATGTTCCAACATCATTCCCAATGAGCAGAATATCGTCTACGTAGAGTATTAAATATACCATTGTAGTCTTATCACTCCTCTTGTATACACAGGGTTCATCCTCATTTTGATTAAATCCATATGACTGGATTGCCTGATCAAAATGAATGTTCCAACTTCTAGATGCTTGCTTTAGTCCATAAATGGACTTCTGCAACTTGCAAACTAGATGTTCCTGATCCTCTGACTCAAAACCTGGTTGCTGCATCATATAAATGTCTTCTTCCAAATTTTCATTGAGGAATGTTGTCTTAACATCCATTTGCCAGATCTCCCAGTTATAATGGGCTGCAATGGATAGGAGGATCCGAATAGACTTTATCATAGCTACCGGCGAGAAGGTTTCGTCAAAGTCGATTCCTTCTCTCTGGGTATAACCCTTGGCAACTAATCTAGCTTTATAAGTCTCAATTGTACCATCGGATCCTCTCTTCTTTTTATACACCCACTTACACCCAATATATTTAATATTGGATGATAGTGTAACAAGAGTCCAGACAGCTTTATGGGATATTGATGCAATTTCTGCCTCCATAGCTTTTTGCCAGTCAGAGCTGTCAGAAGCTCTCATTGCCTCATCGTAGCTCCGTGGGTCATCCTCCTGACCTTCTAGATTAACCAATAAGGTTTCTCTATAGTATCTGTCAGGAGCTCTGATGCTTCTTCCACTGCGACGAGGTGGTGGCTATGTTACAGGATGAATTGGTTCTACAGTTTCTGGTATATTAATGTCTATGATGTCAGCTCCCACTATGCTTTTGGATGCGCTATTTGTACTAGTACCCAACAGCTCATCCAGAACTACCTTACTAGCAGGTTTGTGGTCCATAATATAATCATGTTCTAGGAAAATGACATTCGTTGAAACGATTACCTTCTTTTCCTCAGGATCATAAAATAGTCTACCTTTAGTCTCTTTGGGATACCGTACAAACAGACATGCTTTGGACTTTGGCTCCATCTTTCCCTCTTGTCTATCCGCACATGTGTAGGACATCCCCATATTCTGAAATGCTGTAGTATTGGCTTTTGCCTTGACCATAGTTCTCTAGGGGTCTGAGGCACTGATTTAGACGGAACATGGTTCAGAACATATGCTGCTGTCTGAAGGGCATATCCCCAAAAGGTCGTTGGTAAACAGGCGTAACTCATCATGCTACGAACCATGTCCAACAAGGTTCGATTCCTTATCTCGGAAACTCCATTCTATTGTGGGGTACCTGGAGCAGTTAACTGGGATGTTATCCCATGCTCCACCAAATACCCTATGAACTCGTTAGATAAGTACTTACCTCCTCGATCAAATCGAAGGGTTTTTATACATTTACCTGTCTATTTTTTTACCTCAGCCCTGAACTCTTTGAACATGTCAAAGGATTCCGACTTCCGATGTATCAGGTAAATGTAACCATATCTTGAGTAATCATCAGTAAAAGTGATGAAGTACTCATGGCCTCCTATGGCCTTGATGCTCATGGGTCCACATATATCTGAATGGATTAACTCCAATACCTCAGTAGCTCTTACTTCTTTGCCTTTGAAGGCCCTCTTGGTCATCTTGCCTTCCAGGCAGGATTCACAGGTGGGAAGGATCTCCGTAGGATCTGTTTTCAGAAGCCCGACCTTCACCAACTTATGGATCCTATCTAAGCCAATATGCCTAAGCCGTAAGTGCCACAATTGGGTTAAATTCTCCGAAGGTTTCTTACGCTTAGATGAATTAACATTAAATGCTGAAGTTATTATGTTATCTTTTTCAAATTTAGGACTGACAACATAGAGATAATTCTGAACCATTCCTCTTATTATAAAAGTTCCATTCAGCTTAAACGACATACCAGAAGCATCAAAATAAACTGAATAACCTTTATTAACTAAAGAAGAAACAGAAATCAAGTTACGTCTCAAGGACGGTACATAAAAAATATCTCTAAGAGTTAAAGTCTTATTATCCGAAAAACTAAGATTAATATCTCCAATAGCTTCAGCAGCAGCCACGGCCTCAGTCCCCATGCTTAAGGTCACCTCTCCATTAAGCAACCTTCTGCTTTCCCGAAACCCCTGAAGAGAGTTACAGGCTTGGTTAGTGGATCCTGAATCCACAATCCAACTAACAAAAGAACTATTACTTGAAAGAAATGATTCAACAACTAAAAGTTGCAGATTACCTTCACCAGCATTCTGAGGCTTCTTGCAGTCTTTCTTCCAATGTCCCTTCTGGCCACACCAGAAACACTTCGTGCTCAGTTTCTTTGATTCTCCAGACCCAGAGGCCCCAGTAGAGTCCTGCACAAGCGCAGACTTAGGTTTCTTCTTATGTTTCTTGCCCTGAGGTTTACCAGACTTCTTGAAGGATCTGCGTTGCACGTGAAGTGTTTCGCCCTTCTACTTGAAGCCATCCTCAGCTGCCTGGAGAGCTCCTAGAAGCTCTGCATTTGTCATAGCCAACTTATTCAAATTAAAGTTGGTAACAAAGCCTTCAAAGGCTCCAGACAGTGACGAGAGGAAGATGTCTGTCATCACCTCGCTATCTAGCACAATGTCCATGGTTGCTAGTTCATTCTGGAACCCAAATATTTTCATCATGTGTTCCCGAACCAGCATCCCATTAGACATCTTAGTGCCGACGAGTTTCTTGATGGTAAGGTATCGCGTAACGCGATTGTGACCTTTAAATATTTCCTTCAGATACAACATCATGTCAGAAGCGTCGGGCATCTCCTCGACCTGCTTCTGCAGTATTGTTTGCAAGGATGCTATTATATAGCATTTACATATTTCATTAGATTCCTTCCAGTCAATGAATGCCTTTAACTGTGCCTCTGTGGCATCGGATCCTGGCAAATCTGGCTCAGGGTCATTCAAGACTGTCATATGTTTACCATTTCTTAAGACCAGGTACAGGTTGCACTTCCAGTCCTCATAGTTGGGACCGGTAAGTTTGTGGTCATTTAGGATAGCGGACAGGGGGTCTAACTTGGTCATCTGAAAATAAAAGATTGAATAATGAGAATGCATGAAAACTTATTTTATGGATTTTTAAAACAAGCTAATTATATCCATATGTCAACGCTACCCTCAAGCGAAGCCATTTCTATGGATTAATTAACCATGTATGCAAGATCTTGGAATAGGCTACACCTGTCCGAGGGGGCAGTGTACAGGTCTTCTGCTTACATGGGTCTTTCCCTTGACCCTATCCAAATCTGCCAACTACGGGCTTTGATGGACCATGGTTATCTTTTGGCTAGTACCACGTGATCACCGTTGTCTTCGCAATGAATACCTCACGTGTACTTAGGATGCTTACCCACGAGCCTAGGCAATTACGGCACGGGAGTTCTAACGGCCCCCTACGAGGGTGAGTAAAGCCTGAACACTTGCCACCGTAACCGCCATATCCCGAAGGAGATCACTAAGTAGCTTGGCATAGAAAAAACACAGCTCTCACCCGAAGGGGTTGTTGAGTTATGCCCTTCCACCCGAGTACGAAGTGATTAGCCGTGGAGGCCAGAGGATCTCTAAAAGTCCTCTCTTACATCCCTTATAATATATGAGGGTTATTTTGCGAGTATAAATTTATGCAAATGCAAAGGTAGCGACCTCCTATATACTAGACCCTGGTCATACCATGCTCCCACTAGCGTTCAAGTCCTTCGCCCAGCATTAATCAATATCGGAATATCATAGTCCCTGTCTCAAGTGGATTTCTCCATTCAAGGGTCACATTACATATTCCGAAAATATCGATGCTCTGCAAAATTGGTTATCACGCTAATGCCTTGGAGCTTAGCCTAGAGTCAGACTCACTGGAAAGGACTCCCACTAGTCATGGCGCCTCGCTTATAAATTTGACAATTGATGTTCAATGGATCTCCATCTCATCTTTGATTTCGATGCTGGCCAAATAGGCACACCTGACTAGTCGGGTGTTGACCTAATAGTAGCATAACGATATGTGATGGGATCCCACTAACATCAAAAGTCAATTAAATAATAGGCGTCATCTAGCGGGATCCTATCCTCAAACGGTCGCTTGGACCGGAGGGGAAAGGCATCCCTCTAAAAACTGATAAAGAAAGCAACCATAAAAACTGAATTAAGTTCAGGGTCCGACCCCTGAACCTAATTAGCATAGCGCAGGCTTCTAGCTTTCTTCGCAAGGTCCCTCGGTTCGGCTCCTCCGTCGCGCTCGTGAATACTTTGCCGGATCGTCTTTATCCTCCAGGGTTCCTCTTACGCTTCCGATGGTGGATTTCTTTGGCACATCTTTTTTCTCGATCTGACACCGAAAAAGTCTAGTACGCTTCGAGCAAGTGCTCGCTCGTACACAATTTCCTAGAAAGAAAAGAAAACACACCTAGGAAAAAGGCCATGGGAACCGAGGATGATCAACCCCCATCACTCGCCCAATCTACGGCTCTGATTACATATCCATACACATAGAGAGCAAATCCAGACAATGGCTAACCCGGGGTCCGACCCCCGGTAGCAAGCACAAAACATAGATCTAGATTTTATAGCGGCGCCCTGCAAGAATGATTCATAGAACAAGCACAATATATATACAAATGCATGATCTAAGCGTAAGAACCCCGATGATCTCACGCATTCATCATGCGCACACATGTTGGTTTCATGAGTAATCGTGAAACACACACCACTAACCTGGCTCTGATACCAATTGTTGGAAATAAATCCATGGTAGAGTCTCGCAGCGGAAACGATTTGGCGGTCGAAAGACCGTTCATGGTGCACGTTACACGATTAAACTTTTATTGAAACTAATCTACATATGTGTGCATGTGTATGCACGTGAATCGAACACCCTAGCAGTAATCTAGCGTAATGATTATCTAGCATGCATGCAAATCATAATGCTCGCTAGATCTATGTGTTAACACATACCTTTCGTACGAATCTTTTAACCGCGGAGAATTATCTTCTTTGTCGATGGAGACTGAAGATCGTTCGCGAAGATACCAATGGTACGAATGGAGACGATGCCTTCTTGTTCACCCTATCTCACACGATGCACGGAACGTCACTCTCGGATCTCTGAGTGCCTTCGAAGAACGACCCTTCTCCTTCTTCGAAACTCCACGCGAGGAAGACGAAATTGCAAGCGGAAAACGAGAGAGAGATTAGGGAAAGAACTAGAGAGATGAGAGAGGGAGGGGGTGCGGTTTTTTCATCAATATGGACGGCCCCATATAGTCCCTTATATAGGGCCGGCCTACCCCCTTGGATAGGGATCCAAGAGGATAATAACCTCCTACAATTATCTCTCCATTATTGCCCTTTTATCTCTTCTTCTATTTATCCGTTTTCCCACTTTTTAGGGCTCGACTTTGACCCTTTCAAACCCCTATCCCTATCTATATGGCCGGCCCTATAGATGAGGGATTCTCATCCCTACAACATAGGGCCGGCCCAGCATGGTCTCCCATTGCTAGGGTCGGCCATGAGTGAGGTCCGGCAGAGTAAGGTTTTTACCATAACTCCCTGACGCCTCATTTTGACCATTTCTAGCGTGCGAGACTTAGCGGCCATTACTTAAGTGATTTCTACTAGTTACCTTACTATTAACTGAGGCCACCGGAGGGTGCCTCTAGCAAAGTCAACTAGTCAACTCGTAATATACCCCGGTGCATCGCACCTATGCAGCGAAGTTCACTTATGGCTAGGGATTACTACCTGCGCATCTGTACTAGTCTCGGGCATACCCCTTTGCACTCGCATGTAGTTACGCATCTACCGTGCTCTAGTACCAAGTACATACGGAGCGTATGCTTATTTCTTCCTCTTAGTGCTTAAGGTGTTCCGAGGAGATGGTTCAAGAACCGTACATAATGTTGATAAGGTGGAACCATCAGGGATCGGGGTTCATGGCTTCCGACTCAATCTCGATCGACACACTACACGAGTGTATCATCGATCCTCTGAGCTCGAGTTAACCTGCGTAGCCACCCAGAGTGCGACGCAGGCTGCACTCCAATTCACCCAGACTTACTATGTTCTCCATCATACCCCTGCTCTCCGCTTAGTAGTGGTAAACCCGTTGTCCTTCCACTTGATGCCATGATTCACTTCGAGCGGTGGAGACTACCGTCAGACTCAAATGATCATATGACATGGTTCCTTCCAGGTTGAACTATACATCGTACCTCTGATTACCTCGTCGAGTAATCGAACCCGGTCAACAGTCAAACTGATGACCACCTTGCCTGGGTTTGGTACAGTATAAGTCACACCAAGGAACGCACCTCTCTTCAAGGGTGTGGATGGCTTGTAGGAGTGACACGCTAATGCAACGTCAGCCGGGTAACCCAGTACACCATGGTTTTGGATCACTGTACACGGATCCTCACACATTGGTGCGCCAAAGCACCACGCAACTGGTTAGTCCATCAGACATGGTTCCTTAGGGTTTAGGACCGTTTTACCCTAAGCAGAAACACGACTTAGTGTACCAGTGTCTGCTCACTGATCTGTACATCGTGTTGGTTCCATTCAGCCACAGACACTGTGCCTGGTGCTGACCATGGTGAAGACTATCCATGAACTGTCATCCCCAACAGCTTATCATGATGAGGCGACCAACCTGATCATAGCTGCGAACTAATTTAGATTATATGAGACCAATCCACTTAGTCTTCATCTCAGTGGACTACCATATAACCATGGCTCTCTGTTCTTAAAAGAATACGTAACTATGTTATGTACCTATATGCATCTCATATAATAACTATCAATCTTTATTAGACCAAAACATAAAGTTTTACAAGCTTAGAACATATCAATCCTAACAGACGGTGCACGGGATCAAGCACACGGTGTGAGCGATGGTGGCCAGTGGCGGGAGCATCATCTGCACGTCGAGTTCGGCGGCGGTGATGGGCAGGCTGGCGGCCCACGCGTACAGCCTGTCCAAGGGGGCAGTGCTGGTGCGGAGCGCGACGTGCGAGCTGAGGGCACAGGGGATCGGGGTGAACTGTATATCGCCGAATGGGGTGGCGTCGGAGATGCTCGTGGGGGCGTATCGAACGCTGGTGGGGAGGGCGAACGCGGGGGCCGAGGAGGTGAGCCGGGTGGTGGGGGAGTAGGGGAGCCTGCTACCGGGGCGGGGCGGAAGGATGGAGGAGGTGGCGCAGGCGGCGCTCTTCTTGGTCAGCGACGATCGGAGAGAGAAACGGACGTAAAGAGAGAGAGAGACAGACGGACGAAGAGAAAGAGAGAGAGAGACGAATGTGGGGGGGACGGTGCATGGGATCAAGCACGTGGCGCAGGCGATAGTGGTAACCGGTCGCGGTGGCGGGAGCATCATCTGCACGTCGACCTCGGCGGCGGTGATGGGTGGGCTAGCAGCCCACGCGTACAGCCTGTCCAAGGGGGCGGTGCTGGCACTGGCACAGAGCGCGGTGTGCGAGCTGGGGCACAGGGGATCCAGGTGAATCTGCATATCGCCAAACGGGGTGGCATCAGAGATGCTCATGGGGGCGTACCTGATGCTGGTGGGGAGGGCGGACGCAGGGTCCGAGGAGGTGAGTTGGGGCGTGGGGGAGTCAGGGAGCCTGCTGTCGGGGCGGGGCAGGAGGATGGAGGACGTGGCGCAGGCGGCGCTCTTCTTGGTCAGCAACGATCAGAGAGAGAGAAACAGACGGAAAGAGAGAGAGAGAGAGAGAGACGAACGGAGATATATATATATATATATATATATATATATATATATATATATATATATATATATATATATATATATATATATATATATATATATATATATATATATATATATATATATATATATATATATATATATATATATATATATATATATGGACGGAGAGAGAGAGAGAGAGAGACAGATGGAGAGAGAGAGAGAGAGAAAACCGAGAAGAGAGAGAGAGAGAAATAAGGGGAGAGAGAAAGATCCGGGAAGAGAGAGAAAGAGAGATCGGGGGAAGAAGAGAGGGAACGACTATGATCGCGAGAGAGTTTTGTCTAGTCAGCATTTGTTTTTTTTTTTTGTCTAGTCAGCACAAAACCGCCGTCCCTTGTTATATAGATGAGTTTGGTTCAAGACGAAGTTACAAATGGATCAAACCAGTTGATACCTACACCTATTGCATAGTATAAGAAATCCAATAATTTTTTTTGTTTAGTTTAAACAATAAATTTCTTTCTAGTTTAAATTTTAAAACAACAAAATTAGTTTTTATCTAAATTTATGATATTTCAAAATTTAAATTATGTGGGGGATTATTAGATATTTAATTAAAATTTTGAATAATTAAGTCAAAGTTCAAATTACAACTTTGGTTTCCCAAGAAGTTGAGAGATCAAACCCTCAATCCAATTACCTTTAGCAAGTGGGACGAAAAGGTTTGAAGTATCATTTTCAATCGTCCGCCCACTAGTTAGGACTTCATAGGAACAGATGTGCACGACTCACCTCATGTGATATTGTCGGTCAAACATTTTCATTGTCTTTCCTTTTGAATTCAGTCATTACAAACAAAATCAATGGAGTAACTGTAGAAGGGGTTTTCCGGTGCGCCGACCAGATGGTGACAGGTGTACAATGGAACCGCTCGGCTCAGCCCAGCCTGAAAGGTCTGAAGAACCGGACCGGTCGGACTGTGTCTGACCCGGTCCATTGGCTGCACCCTCAACAAAAGTGTGAGCCCTAGAGAGGGCTTGAAACAACCCGAGCCCCATGGTGGGAACCAGGTCGAGGAAAGGATCGGGTAGGACGTGGGCCTAGCTCGGCAACTCGGACCCCCGAGAAGACCGACCTGATTGGTGACGGAGGACCATCACAGGGCAAGGAAAGATCAGAAGGTGCCTGTAACGGCCAGAGGACCTCGACGGACCTCCAGTGTTTGATTAGGCTGGACGATCCCGATGATATCTTGCCTATTAGGATCAAGGGTCGACCATGACTAATCAGGGGCCCACGATCAACAGGAGCATAGAAGGAAAGGAATGAAGGATGTTCGATCATGAAAGATCCTCCATAACCGTCCCGAGAATCTTAGAGAAAATTCTGCGAGCAATGCACACACGTATGAGAAGACCTATCAAAGAACCCCGCACCTTCATGTGCAGGTAATCAATCTCTCGCTTTCGAACCCTAGACCATGCATGGTCCTCTTGTTGTTCTTCCCTTCCCTGACTTGAACGTTGGAGGGACTTTGGCTCGGAGGTGAGCCTCGGTCTTTTTGCAGGTACTGCGGGAAGGAGGTGGAGGTGAGCCGCTCCATCTGACGATCGGGTGTGGCCGGTAGGTTTCCCCTCCATATTCTCTGGCGCCGTCTGTGGGATTCAAATATCTTCTTCGGTAACTCTGAGTAATGGTGACGACTTGCCAATGCAAAGGAAAGGCAATGGCTCTGGCATCGTTCTCCAGTGTTCCCTCAGGCAGCGGGACTCACCCAGGCACAGAGGAACAGAGACCTCACGTCTCCCCCCCCCCCCCCCCCCCCCCCCCCGCGCGTCGGCTGCTGGAAGTTCTCTTGGCTAACCAAGAGAAGCTGTTCAAGAGAATGGATAGCTTGACGGAAGAAAACCGAGCTAACCGGTGGGCAGACCAGCGAGCGCGTCATGGTGAGGCTCGAGGCTGATCCAAGACTCTGGCCAAAAATCTATCCCAAGAGAAGTCATCTCGGTGTCACCATGCACGGGAGAGGAGACACCAAGAGCCCCCGCCAGACGTCCAGATCACCGGCATGATCGAATATATGTTACGGGGCCTAGCGAGGCGAGTGAACGCTGCCACTCATCAAGCTTCCGAGCCTGAAAAAAAGGATGGCAGAGGGTAGCGGTTCACGTCCTAACATCTGGGACAGTCTCGGTCTTGAACCCGCCCTCACGACAGAGCAACGATTCGTACTGGTTCAATTGGGCCATACCAGCGCAGTACCCTCTGGAGGATTATCATCATTGAGCGAAGACCCTCGACTTCCCGGACGTCAAGGAGTGGCCGGGGCAGAGCCGACCCATCGCTCGGTGATTCTTGCTCGCATCCCCCAATGCCCGACACCGCCACCGCCTCCAAAAGAGCAACCTCGCTAGCGCTAGGAGGACTTGGTAAACCTGGTTGTCCAGTGACTTGGACACCGAGTGGACCTGATGGCGCAAAAAGCCATTAAGGGGGCGGTGAAGAGCCCCCTCACCGTGAGAGTACTGGCTACCCACTTCCCCCATAACTGGCGGTCGCCTCAATTCAAGAGGTTAGATGGGTTGGGCGACCCGTGTACTCACCTCCTAGAGTAAGAACCAAATAAACCCATATTTAGACGAGTTGTGCAGAATGTTCCAGCGAAGCCTTAAAGGATCTGCGCTGGAATGGTACTCCTGGCTGCCTGTGGGTAGCATCGACAGCTTCATCGACATGCCATGCCAGTTCTTGGACCAGTATGGATGCAACTGAAGGCAGCCTAAGGGAATCGATTCCATGTTTTTTCTTCGGATGATGTCCCACGAATCCTTGAAGGACTTTACCATCCACTTCAAAATGGAGGGCCTGGCCATCGATGACTTGACAGGCCAGGGTGTGACGGTGGCCATGGCGTTTCAGAGCGAGCTGAGGCCTAGCTACGCTTTTTGGAATTCCTTGGTCTAGAAGCCCGCCCTGAATACTAGGGAGCTGTACCACAGAACGGAACGCTGCATCCGCACAAAGGAGGACGCCCATGCTACTAAGCATGTCGCGCCCCAGTAGCATGAGATCAAGACGGTGACTGACCACCCCAAGTCATCGAGCAAAGAAAAAGCCTACGCCCTTGATTTTATCAGAGCCTAGGTCAGGTTGTCACCCACCGCGTGGCAAATCTACCACTCTAAGTAAATGGGGTCGGCCTTGTCGCCTAAAAAGGAACCCGACGGGCCTCTTCTTAGAGTTGGAGATCGAGTTGTTGCTCGAAAATCTAAGTGTGTAAGAATTGAAGCCCGACCTTGCTCGTTAGCACTCGGGATCCTTCTTCCAAAGCTTTAGGTCAGGTTGCCCTTGGGTGGCAGACTTGTTATAAGCCCGAGATTCAACTCGACAGTCGATGAAATGGTCAAAGCGTGGTGAGTCCGAACGATAGTTCCTTA
Source organism: Chamaelirium japonicum (assembly GCA_947650365.1). Taxonomy (NCBI): domain Eukaryota; kingdom Viridiplantae; phylum Streptophyta; class Magnoliopsida; order Liliales; family Melanthiaceae; genus Chamaelirium; species Chamaelirium japonicum. The sequence goes on from OX393549.1 coordinate 82,934,947, forward strand.
CCAGCACTAAGACCTGATGAATGATGATAAGCCTGAGTCTTGACTTGGCAGCCGATGAAACGGTCAAAGCGTGGTGCGTCCGAATAATAGTTCCTTACTAGCGTTGAGTCCTGATGAATGATGATAAGCCCGAGTCTTGACTCGACAGCTTGATAGAACGGTTAAGGCATGGTGAGTCTAAATGATAGTTCCTCACCGGCGCTAAGACCTGATGAATGATGAAAGCCGAGGGGTCTGATGCCTTAGCATCCCCCGTAGGTCGTTTGAGGTGAAAGTCGAGGGGTCCAATGCCTTAGTATCCCCCGCAGGCCGTTTGAGGTGAAAGTCGAGGGGTCCAATACTTTAGCATCCCCCGCAGGCTGTTTGAGATGTAAGCCAAGGGGTCAAATGTCTTAGTATCCCCCACAGGCCGTTCGAGATGAAAGCCAAAGGGTCCAATGCCTTAGCATCCCCTGCAGGCCTTTTGAGATGAAAGTCGAGGGGTCCGATGCCTTAGCATCCCCTGCAGGCCGTTTGAGGTAAAAGCCAAGGGGTCTGATGCCTTAGCGTCCCCCGTAGGCCATTCAAGATGAAAGCCGAGGGGCCCGATGCCTTAGCATCCCCCGCAGGCTGTTTGAGATAAAAGTCGAAGGGTCCGATGCCTTAGCATCCCCCACAGGCAGTTTGAGGTGAAAACCAAAGGATCCGATGCCTTAGCATCCCCCACATGCCGTTTGAGGTGAAAGCTGAGGGGTCCGATGCCTTAGTATCCCCCATAGGTCGTTCGAGATGAAAGTCGAGAGGTCCGATGCCTTAGCATCCCCCGCAAGCTGTTTGAGATGAGAGCCGACGGGTTAGATGCCTTACCATCCCCCACAGATCGTTTAAGATAAAAGTAGAGGTGTCCAATGCCTTACTATCCCCCGCAGGCCATTTGAGATAAAAGTGGAAGGGTCCGATGCCTTAGCATCCCCCGCAGGTCGTTTCATGTAAAAGCCGAAGGGTCCGATGCCTTAGCATCCACACATGCCATTTGAGGTGAAAGTCGAGGGGTCTGATGCCTTAGCATCCCCCGTAGGCCGTTTGAGATGAAAGCCCAGGGGTCAGATGCCTTAGCATCCCCCGTAGACTGTTTGAGGTAAAAGCCGAGGGGTTCGATGCCTTAGTATCCCCCGCAGACCATTTGAGGTGAAAGCCAAGGGGTTAGACCCCTTAATATCCCCCACATGCCGTTTGAGGTGAAAGCTGAGGGGTCCGATGCCTCAACATCCCCCACAGGCCGTTTGAGGTGAAAGCTGAGAGTTTTGATGCCTTAGCATCCCCTGCAAGTCGTTCAATATAAAAGTCGAGGGGTTCGATGACTTAGTATCCCCCACAGGCCGTTTGAGATAAAAGCCAAGCGGTCTGATGCCTTAGTATCCCCTGCAGGCTGTTTGAGATAAGAACCGAGGTTCAGATGCCTTACCATCCCCCATAGACCGTTCGAGATAAAAAGCAGAGGGGTCCGATGCCTTAGCATCCCCCGCAGGGTCAAATTCTTGATTGAATTTGATGGTTTAGAGAGATAAAGAGTATAATATATATATATAGAGAGAGATGACACGAGGAGTTGTTGTCGGAGTTCAGTCTTTTGACCCGCGTCTCCAAGCGAGAGGTATCACCTGGTTTTCACTATAATGAATGAAGGGAGCGTTCTCTCGACAGGTCGAGAGAAGCTTTTTACAATGAGCCTTGCACGGAGCAACTAGAAGTGAACTAGAAGGAGAGAAGAGAGCTCTGGCTCTGAAATATTATCTTCCTCTGATCAACTGACCAACCCTCACTCCTGATACCAAAAGGATCCTTTTATAGCTGAGGCACGTGCCTGATATGACAGTGATGATGTGACAGTGATGTGACGCTGGTTCTGGGCCTCCTCGCTAGGCCCTTATTTGGTCGTTGTTCGGGCCAAATAAAGGGGAGGGCTCGATCTGCGGGCCTTGTAGAGCAGGCCCATGAGCCTAAGCTTACATATTTGGGTCATTCACGGGCCCATGCGGGTTTGGTCCGGTATAATTTTTGCACCCACAACAGCATCTCGGTGGGAGCATGCAACCGCTTCTGCCAACGAGGTATTTACGACACAGTCTTCTTCAAAATTATCTATGGAAAACTGAAAGACCTCTTAGTCTCCTTTGGTTAGGTTTATGTGGCCCACTATGCGCAGCAATGACGGCTTCACACAAGCTTCCGAATGCTTCCCATAAATCTAGATGGTGTCGGCAGGGGAGTTCATAGGTCCCCGTGGTGCAGAAAAAAGCTGTCACCCACTGCCACCGGCATCCTCCATGTCCTGAAGGAAACCACTAGGCGAACTAGCATGGAAGGAAACACAGCTCTCACCCGGTGGGAATATCAAACTGCGTACCTCCCACCCAGACCCTTGGCTGATTGATTATGGAGGTCAGGGGCTCCCCTTTGGAGGGAACCTCTTACACATCCCTTCTTTATGAGGTTTTATGCAAATCTAGAAAGGTCACGATCTCCTAGACCTAGATCCTGGTTTACCACACTCTCACTAGGATTACAAACCTTCTCGCAAAGCATTAGTACCCTCGAAAAATATCATAGTCCCTACCTTGAATACTCATTTCTTGCCTTTCTCGCAAAGATCACATTACATAGATTCCAAGGATCTCGATACTCTACTAGTCTGTTTACAATTCTAAGATCTAGAGCCTAGGCTAAGGTCAACATGGAAAGGACTCCCACTAACATGATGACTCGTTCATAATTTGATGCCTGGTATCATAGTAGATCTCATCTTATAATAGGTTTTGATGCTGGCCAAATATGGACATCCGATAATCCTCCATCGGACCTCAACCTAATGGTGGCATAACTAAATCATGATGATGTATTACTACCATCAAACGTCAACTAAGAATGTGTATCATTTTTTGGAATCCTAACCTAACTTGGTCGCTAGGACCATATGGGGAAAGGATATCCCACTAGGGTTATTATACTTTTTATGGGATTATTAGTCATCTCCTAACAAATCTAACACTGCATCTATCTTGGTGCACAGTACTCGGCTACCTAAACTACACGAGGGCAGTTACCACCTTTCCATTTAGATAGCCACCAGATTTGCACGTGTTGGAAACGTATAGAGACACCGATGAACCCATAAACTGAGTAATAATCCTAAGCCTGATCTAGAGACAGACTCACAAGCAAAAACTAATAAACTACTTATCATTGGGGTTATCTAAACATAAAGTAAAGAGAATAATAATAATAAAAATATCTAAACTGAATCAAGTCTAGGGTCTGACCCCTGAACCTTAATAGCACAACCAATATATCATGTTTTTTTCATTCCACATGATCTCCCAATGGCGATCCCGATTATCGCCAACGTGCACGCTTTCACCAGGTACTTTCACTCCATAGCACAGCTTACCCGAGCAATGGATGTAGTATCGTAGATCGCTCATCTTTTTCTTCCTGTGACCGAAAAAACTAATACGTTCTTAGCAAGCACTCGTTCGTGTACAATTTTTCTAGAAATAAAGAAATAATCATAGAAACATGGCCAGGGAACCAAGTGTGGTCAACCTCCAACCCGGCCCTTCTAGAGCCTTACAATCCACAAACACAATAATAATCAATGCATAAAAATAAACCCGGGATCCGACTCCCGGAGATATGCAATCACATATTATTATTTTTAGCACGGCACCTACAAAAAAACGATACATAGCACAATCCATATGTATGATCTACGTCGAACCCCGACGAAAACATATACAATCATATATCTATATAATGCTTTCATGAATTCATACATGAAACATATACTGAAGCGTGCTCTGATACAAAATGTTGGAATTAAATCCCATTATCAGAGTGACAACGGAAGCAAAAGATAGATCCGAGGATCTCGATGGTGTATGTTTCATAACTATACATCTTTCAAATAATCTACATACGAATCTATAATCTTAGCATATATATGGACATCGTAGAGGCATACTATGATCTACGTAAGACATGCATGCATCTAGTTAGGTGTTTAGATTCATCATACCTTATAGGATCTTAGATCAGAAAAGAACAGAACGATGGTTGATGATGAATCGCACGTGAATTGAGAGAGAAGTTGTCGGATAGAACCTTGTCATCTATAATACCACACACATTCCGGTGCTATACCCAGCATCCGAAACGTCGTCAGTCATATTGACAACCACCAGGCCTGGATTAATTATATAGATAGATTGACTCATCAAAATGCACTCATCCAACACTGGATATCGGATAACCTATAGGGGTTGCTTGCCACTCTAGCGCCAGCTGGGTACCCCAACGTACTGTGGTATTGGACTATGGCAAGTCCACATACGTTGTCATATCAAAGCACCACACAACCAGTTGGCACATCATACATGGTCCCTCAGGGTTAAGGACATATTATCTATAGTAGTAAGATGGTTTATGCACCAGTATTTGAATCACTGATCTGTGCACCGTCTTGGTTCTTGTTCAATACGATCATCGTGCTTAGTCAGGTGAATAGGAATCCCACGTTCCCGTGGTGGACACTTCACCATATCCTCTACCTGCCAACAACTTATTCCCGGTGAAACGACCATCATCACCAAAGCTGTGAACTAATTCGAGGTCTATATAGAACCGGTCCACTAGGTCTCCCAATTAAGCATGGACCCACCATGCGCCTCAGTGGCCTACTGTGTTCCCTAGGGTCCTTATTATATATAAATTAATATATACCAAAATAGTATTCTAATTAAAATAATAACCAAAATTATCTTTATTAATGTTAATACAGAAAATCAATGCTCAGGACACACAAGCTACAATACTTGACACACGTCAACACATATGGTTTAGAGTCAACTACTCCAATGGTTAAGATAGACGATCTCTCCGTTACGAGAAGATCAGAGTGTTATAGTCTTTCAAATCGGGTGTCCAATCCGATTACTGACTGCGAACCTTCTTAGATGTGTGAACTGACGCATTCAAATCTCCTGTGTACTGATCTCATCAATACACTTGAGTCACCTAGCATAACCCAGAGGATAAGTGTTAAGTAACAATTGAGTAAGTTATGAAAAGATACGATGTTTACTATTCAAATAACCAAGGTCCAATACAATGGTATTTGACATTATCGAACACAAAGTCCAACAACAACAATATATAAAGACGTGAAACTCTCACTCCTTTACTGATGTGAGACTATTCTCAACACTCACCCGCACGCAGAGCTCTGAGAAAGAGGGTATGACGGGACCACATAGAGGAGAGATGGGGTGGAGCCTAGCTCTAATACCATGTTATATTTTCATGCCCCCTCAAAACCGGCGATGAGAGGGAGGGGGCAACAATATATAAAGACGTGGAATTTCCACCCCTTTACCGATGCGGGACTATTCTCAACATTAACCCCCCTATAGTTTAAAAACTATATTTTACCCCCATTAATTCAATTTTGATCAGATAGAGATTACCAAATGAGGAAATTAAGTAGTTAAGAAAATGGTGTATTGTGCTAACATTTCAAACTTTAGGGAGCTATTTGGAATAAAATAAACTAAGTGGTTTAAGTCTTTTTGAGGTAATTTTAAGTGGTTAAAGTGTAATTTAAGTGGGTAGACCCGATAAGACCCGTTTACCAGATGGGTTTATTCAGTTGACCCGGTCCGACCCGACCCGACCCGACCCGACCTAACCCGATAGACCCAATGATACTATATATTATTATCGGATTGCGGGTAGACCTGACCAGACCCGACCCGTTGAATTTTAAACGGGTCTTCCTAGGTCTACCGTGTCCAGACCCTAAAGCCGGACCCAACCCGTTTATTAAACGGGTCTATCGTTTACAACCCGAACCCGTTTAGCCCTGATCCAGACCCGCTAACTTCGTGTCGAGTCGTATCGGGTCTGCCATGTCGGGTCCGAAATTGCCAGCCCTACGCATGCCGTACAAACATGAAAGGCCACAGGGACGTGACTTCAAAGGAAGGAAACCCTTTCCCCTCAGGCATCGGTAACTCGGATACCTCTTCGTCCATTCGATCTCGTTGCAGCTGATCTGGACCGTAGGTCCTATAACGACCGAAAATAAGATGAAATAGCGCATCCTCTTCTTAATCCTCCACCGTCAATGGTAACAATCGGAGGGATGAGATGGACTTCATTTGTTTCCCAATCATGCCATGCCGGACGGACTTGACACGCACGCAACAACTGGATTTAACAAGAGGTTTTCAATCCCGTATTAATAATTTTTCCTCAATTCCATCCAAAATCTTCCAATTTTCTGGTTGCAAAAGAAGGAGAGACAAAAAAAAAAAAAAAAAAGAGCGAAGGAAGATCAGAGAAAGGCGGGAAAAAAAATAATCTCTGTTCTCTTCACCTCGATCGATCTCTCCAAAGGTCTGTGATTTTTTTTATTTTTTTTTGAATTTTTTTCCGATGGAGCAGTAGCTCGATAATCATCTTTCTCTCGTTGTTTCGCTAAATTCTGAAGCATTGGTTGAATTTTTCTTTCTAATAATTTTCATTTATAATACATTAATTTTTTATAATCGAAGAATTGTTGTTGGAAAATTAAGGGTGAGGTTTTGTTGAAAAACGAGGTTTTGATTGATTTTTAGGGTTTTCAAGATTTGTAATGCTTCATCTGTGGATCAAGTGTTGGGGCTGAGTGCGACTTATATCCTCAAATCCTGTGGTTGATGCTGTTTATGCGAGACCTATTAGCTCTGATATTCGATGTTTCAGTAAATTGTGGAACAATTCTTTGGTAGATTGTTCTTGGAAGTGCTCTTTATGTGAAATTGATTTGATGCTAGTCAATAAGACGAAAATTTATTTTGATTTTAACTTGAACCGTCTTTGATTGGGACTATTGTTTTTATTTGTCGTGGTTAGGGTTTGTGTGATTTGCCAAATCAATGTTAGGGATTATCCGATGATTGTTACATTGTTTGTATCAGGTTATAGTTTGTCCTCTTAAATCATTCCTGATCATATGAAGTAATTTCTCGTGCCTTTTCGTTGAGGATTCTGAAATCATTCCTGATCATATAAAGTAATTCGTCGCGCCTTGTATTGATTTCCCCCCCCCCCCCACTTGCATTTTCAGTGCTGGAAGATTGGATTTTGATACCACTGCAAACATGCGATTCAAATTCAAGAAAGGCAGTAAAGTGGAGGTATTGAACAAGAGGGAGGTGCCGTCAGGTTCCTGGTGGTGTGCTGAGGTCGTTTCGGGTAACGGGCATACCTATTATGTTAGGTATGATCGTTATCGATCAGACACGGTTGCCGCTGTGGAGAGGGTACCGAGAAAAGCACTGAGGCCATGCCCTCCTTCAGTGGCGAGTCTCGGGAGTTGGGTGCCTGCTGACATTGTTGAGGTTTTTGACGAGAGCTCATGGAAGCTTGCGGAAGTGTCAAGGCCAGTTGATGGGAACTACTATTTTGTTAGACTCCTTGGATCTGGTAGGGAGTTTAGAGCCCACACGACTGAAATCAGGTTGCGACAGTCTTGGCAAGACAACAAATGGGTCTTTATTGGAAAGGTAGCATAACACTGGTTTTCTTGTTTTTGAGCATTAAATGATTTCCTCTCATGGGATGGCTAGCTTTTCTTCATTTTTGATGCATCGAGCTGCCTCGGAATAGTTGTTCTTACTAGAAAATGGATATTACTTTATTTATTTTTGATTTCTTCTTTTGGCATTGCTTCTTCTCTTCTATTGTCTGATTTGTTTTTTTTTGCTTTTGCTCTCAGGATTCGAAGACATCTAACACTGAACTGATAAACAGTCTGTCAAAAGAAGGGAAGTTCAGCCGTCAAATGCCTCAACCATCCACAGAAGTGAAGAATTGCATGGGAGACAACCATTGTCCTGTTGAAAACGATCATGGCTTTAAGGAACTTCCTTCGGATCCCTTGAAAGGCATGAAGAAAAGGCGACACATCTCCTCACCCCATGTTGAGACGTGCACTGGAGCTGGCAGAAAGATGAGAACAGTTGGGAAAGAAGGAAGGTTTCAACAACTGGTTTCAGGGCATTCGCCCAAACTACTTGAAAAGGTAGATGCTGTTGCTTACCCACAAACAATGCTGGGTGAAAAATACATGCATGCTTCCTTAAACAACAGAAATAGGTTTTCTGAAGTGGACACGGAAAGGAATCCCTTGAATGCCATCAATGAGTGTTATTTTGTACCAAGTCTAGAACCCAGTGATACCGAGAGTACTTCATCCTCCGTTGGTAGCTGTAGTACTAGCAATAGTCCATATAGGTCATTCCATCCTACAAATGCTCTCGCTGAAGATATGGGTAACGATGCTGAAACTCTTTTTAGGTCAGGTAGTGATCCATCGCTTTCTCGAAAAGAGGCACTGGCTGCAGAAATTCATCGGCTAGAGTTGCATGCCTACCGAACCACATTGGTGGCATTACATGCTTCTGGGCCCATAAGTTGGGAACAAGAAACAATGTTAACAGACCTGCGCCTGATGCTCCACATATCTACCCATGAACATCTACTGGAGCTAAGGAACTTAGTATCTGTTGAAAAAAAAGTTCCTTTCAGATAACAGGACGCCACCTCTAAATCACCTTAGGGTCTTGTTTACAGGAGAGTCTGGTCCTCTGGAGTAAATTGTTCAGTTACATTGTAAGGCGGAAATGAAACTGTCCATGCTTCTTGGGTGTTCATTTAATGTTTAATACAAAAACATTGTGGCAATACCCTTTTTTTTTGTATCATAAAATGAATGGAATGTCGGTCATAAAATGAATGGAATGTCGTGCCCTTTATGGCTTCTTGCCTGTTCTGATGTGATTTTTTGTTTTATTTATTTATTTATTTGTTTTGAGGTGTAGATGTTTGATTCGATATTGTGTAACTTACATGAATTATGTGGAATAAGGTATTACTGATAAGTATAAAAAGGAACAAATTTTGGGAAAGATGCAGTGTATACATGATGAGCCATGTTGTAAAGAATTGCTTGTGGATATTATATATAAGTTGAATGCATAAAGGAGACGGAGTGTTTCACCCAATTTTCTTGCATATTTGTAAGCTTTGTCATTGCTACGCTGATGTACTTTTGTAAAAGGAGGTGGAGCCCTCACTTCCAATATCTAAAATGTTCTTTGTAGAAGACTTTGGGGGTCTTCTGGATGTTTAGGTGGTTGTAACTGTTTTATAATGTCTGAAGAGGGCATTTTGAACCCTGTGAAAGTGTTGTTCTTTATTGAAGAATTTGGTAGTTTCCAGGTCCTAATAGGTTGTATCGACTGTTCAGATAATGCTTGACCAGGGCATTTCAAGCTCTCATTTTATTGAGTTGTATCTATGGAATCGGTACCTCCAAATTCATGCTCATGGATATATCCTAAATTTCTTCTCTATTTTTATTTGGTTCAGATTGGGTATAAGTTCATAGCAACAGTAGATATGAAATTTCTTGAGTGTGAGCATAGGCCTCTTTGCTCATTATTTATCAATACTTTTGCTATAACCTATAAGGATAAGTTTCGAGCACTTCGATTTCATCTATAGTATCTGGCGCTATCAAGGCTTTTAGGATATCTTTGACATCTCCTACTCATTTTCCAGGGCCAATGTTGGATGCTTGTAAAGGTTGCTTCCATAGGTCCAAGATGATGGGTTTTTCTCCTATCTTGCACTTCGGACAATGTGGCAACATTTGCATCTGATTCTACAAATAGTCAGTAGAGGACAACCAGTCGGTACTTTTAATTTCTTTAGCTCCTTCTATTTCAGGCTATTTGTGCCTGTAATACATGCTTTTATGGAAGGCAGTTAAACCAGAACATTGCGTCTGCAATTCATGTCATGATATTTAGAATCTTGAAACTAGAAATGTTGTATTTCCAGACTTGCTAGTTGCTACCTAGCTATTCCATTTTTACATTTGATTGCTTGCTGATTTCTGGGTACATGCCACTCTCTCCAAATAGTTTGGACGGGGCTTTTTAGTTGTGGTTATGATTATAGCACATACCTGTCTTCTGAGGCCATTCTTCTGTATTTTTAGTTGGTTTACGATGTAGAAAGATTGACACTATTAGCACGATTTAATTACTTCCACTTCCAGGGTCACGCCAGCCCAGATAATCAAACGGTGTTAAGTATAAGTGAACAAAGTTAAAAATAAAGTGCTGGAATGCTTGTCATTGCAAAGCACTTCAATTCAATGCCATTCAGGAATCAGGATCACAGGAATGAGAGATAGTTGAGAAAGTATAAAGAAAAAACACCTCTGTATTGCAGTGATATCTAATGATTTGGCAGACTGGAAAATTTGGCAATTCAAGCCATTTTAATTCTCAGTGATGAAATTCATGGGACGACAGACTAGAAGATTATTTAATATTTTTATCCATTAATGAACAATTTAATGTTAAAATGCCTCTGCTTGCTGATACGAGGATCAACGATTGAGGTACAGTTAGATTAACAATGGTATGAATTTCAGCGTTCTCCTGACAATGTCACAAAGCCCTATGCATGTATTTACGCCTTATCTTACGTTGATTAGCATGATCATTGAATGTGCAAACCGTATAGTGGTTTTGTTATCAAGCCTTTCCGTCATCCAAACAGTTCTGCAACAACACTAGTAATGAAAACCACAGGGCCTGCAGACACAGGGGTCAAGTGAGAGGCAGGCAGTGACGAGGCATAAGTAGAAGCGTATTTCAAGTTGTGGGACATTGTTATTTGGGATAATGTGTGTTAGGTCCCTGGAACCAGTTCCGGTTAGGGATAAGGAAAAATACTGTTTAGCTATAGACTATAGTGTTAGATCCCTCTAAATGGTAAATGACTAATTTACCTTTACTTGGTACTTTGCTACGGTACTTTACCACAGTAGCAGAAAAGAGAAACATTTAGGTGCAAAAGAGTAACAATTGCTACAGTAGCAATTGTTACTTTTTTATTCTATTGTAACAAATGATTCTCTTGCACCTAAATATTACTGTAACAATAGCAAAGTACTGTAGCAATTGTTACTCTTGCACCTAAATGTTACTCTTTTATGCTACTGTATTAAAGTACTGTAGCAATTGTTACTCTTTGACACCTAAATGTCATTTACTGCTACTTTTGCTGCAGTACTTTTGCCACAATATTTTGCGACAATGTTTTTGCTACAATAGCTGAAAATAGTAAAAATTGCGTGCAAAGAGTGATAATTGCTAGAATATTTTTGCTATTGTGTTTTGCTACAATGGTTTGAATCTCGCACTGAGTTTCACAATGTGAAACCGGTTCCGAGATTGGTTTGACTGAAGGGTAATGGAAGGAACGATTTGTTATTTTAAGAGTAAAATATCGAGGCTGGGGACTTGCACGAAACACATCTTTTTTAGAGGGACCTGATGTGAAATGAAAAAAACATCATGTCTTCATTCTGAAAACGATCTCTCTAAAAAGACATGTGGCTAAGCCCCCCCTTGTAATTTACAGACTTCGCGCACTGTATTAATTAGCTACTAAATCTATGGAGTTACATGTCATTGAAGGTGTTTACTTTTGAGTTTAATATGTATCATCCTCATAGTTTATTGTGCATTTGTGAGACTTCTTTCCCCTTGATGACTTTGGCGAGCTTTCATAAGAAATCCTCGCCTTTAGTGGTCTTATCAAACAAGAAATTCATGTTCTTCTCGACAACCCATAAATACATTATGGCACTTGGCATGACTGCCAAATGAATTTACCTGATCGTTACCTATCATGCATCTATCCTTTGTGCATGAAATGTGTTTGGTACCATAGTTACCAAGTCGAAAGTCGGGAAGAAATCGACTAGGGGAGTAGTCGGAAAAATCATGAAACAATCGGGAAAGAGTCGAGAACAAACCGTAGAATTTTAAAATATATTTATATATAGAAGCTCCACCATGTTTTTTGAGCAGTATATGACGGGATTAAAACCTGATTAATCAGAATTAAAACGTGCAAGTCGGGATTAATATACAAAAATCATGATTTTTAATTTTTTTCACAAAGTCGTTACTTTTTCCAAAAATCGGGAAATAGTCGCGTAGTGAACATTTATTGAATAAGTCGATTTTTAATCACGACTTATTCAAAAAATCAGAGTTTTTGGTAACAGAGTTTGGTACTGGTATTGTGTTCTCGTGTGATATTTAGTTGGCCAAACTTATGAGAAAAGATGAGAGGGAGTATTAATACTCACCTTACACGTATGATCACTAGCTTAAGGGAAAAAAGAAAACATGAAACCCTTTTTTTGGTTTTTTGGGTTTAGACCTTTATTTTAGAGTCCAAAAATATTTATTGGAGGTGAGTTTGGATCTACGTAATTGTCAACACCACACAAGATGGCAACAACCTGTAGTTATATATACTAGTAATGCCCGTGCATGTGTCACTAGGACAGTTGCTTTCGGTGGAATCGACACTGCAGCGATCGCCTTCGGCGGCAACACACTCCAAGCAATGCCCGGACTTCTCACCGCCTCCATTGGCTGCCACCATCGCCTTCGTCGAAAAACACACCCCACCTAGGCGGCGGTACACACAGCCCGGGCGATGCCCAAACCTCTCGCTATCTCCACCGATGGCTACCACCACCGTTGTCGACCACTTCCATCACCGCACTCGTTTCTGTTGGCACTGTAGCGGTCACCTTTGATGGTAAAACACAGTTGACAACCTTCAGTGGGGGTGCAAATGCACCGTTGTTGATCGTTTGTCTGTCACCACTGTCTGCGACTATTGGTTATCACTGCGGCCACGCAACTTTGACCGCTTGTTGGCTCAAGAGCTGCCTTCAACGGCCACAGCCTCGCCTCATGCACCTCACCTCACACCCGGTAAGGGGTTACCAGGTGTAGGATTGATATTGTGGGGATATCAGGGAGAAGGATTGCACATGGCAAGAGGAGGCAATAACGATTTTAGAGTTAAAAAACTAACTACGGTATTGTGTTTCACAGAGGAAGCAATAGCGATTTTAGTCTTTATGAATACTAAATTGATAGAAATGGGGATGCATAACAACCAACTACCAAGTTATAGCAACCATTAATGGAGATTAAGTCACTAAGGTCATGAGTGATATGTTAGTGCTACTACAAGATTTATATATTGACATCAATGTTTCTGTTTTGTAGATGGTTTGAGGCCTGTCAAAGAGAGGACCATTATTTCGCTATACTATGTGATGTGAAACAATGCATGCAAACAGGAGATCGGTAGCTTAATCGTTCCAGCAATGTTTCACTAATAATTATGAGCGTCAGGTAGGAGATTTAATTCAAACTGGTAATATGGAATAATGGATTAACAAAGATTACTAGCGCGAGCACATGTCGATTCCAATTCCAAGAATATAAATGATAATATTAAATTATGTGGCAATGGTCCCATTCGCAATAGCAGGATCAATGAGCTTACCAGCAGGTGGAATGCTCAACTCATGAATGGTGGACAACAGGCAACATAAATAAAATAATGAAAACTTGATTACTGGTGTTATCCGATAATACCCAATCGGGATGAGAAACTCACCTGCCGAGGACCATGCTTGGCCTCAGGAACCTCGAATCAAACTAGAACTCCAAAAATGGTGATCAAATATTCAGAGATCCGTCAGCGTCCTCAATCAAACCCGTGATCAGTGTCCGGGTCAGCCATACATTCGTGTGGTCATACAGGCATGCCGAAGTGTGTTGTGGGATGCGAGCTCGGGAACGGGGCGGGGTCGGGTTGGCATCGAATAAAAACGGGGGAGGGGAATTATGGCTCGAGAGGGGGAGGGGGATGGGTCGGGCTACGGGTCAGGTCAAGGGGAAAGGGGTGAAGGGCCGAGATGGGGTATGGGATCAGAAAGGGGGAGAGAGGAGGGCGGAGGGCATGGGGGGCCTGGCGGCCTACAGAGGTGGGAGAAGAGGAGGGCGGATGGCGGGGGGGGGGGGGGGCCTGGCGGCCTGTAGAGGAGGAGGAAGAGAAAGAAAAGAGGGGGGTGGGGGGCGTGGGTTGGGCTGCGGGTTATTGGGGAGGAGGGAGGCGGGGCCAGGCACAAACGAGGGGTGTGGGGTGGTGGGCTCGGCCTGCGGGCGCAACAGAGAAACGGGGAGGGAGGGAAAGGGGCGCGGGGTGGTGGGCTGGGCCTGCGGGTGCAACAGGGAGATGGGAGAGGGGAAGGGGAGGGCGGCTGAGAGGGGTGGGGCAGGGCGCGGGGTAGAGGAGGGCGGCCGGGAGGGGTGGTGGCTGTGGTCTTAGGCAGAGGAACGATAGCGGGAGAGAAGGGGGAGGTGGAGAGTCGACTGCGGGCTCGCGGGAGGATGGGGGGGAAAGATAACCAAACTAGGGTTTCACACCTCTAGTCTGGACCTAGAGTTTCACACACCTAGGGTTAGGATAAGGGTTTCACACACCTTTCCCTTAGTCTCTCAACACAAGTGGAGGAAGCAAAATTTTATTATTTTTCAATGCCATCAAATGAAAGCAAGAGGCCTATATATAGGCTTACAAGAAAGAGTAAAAATATCCCAAAAATAAGATGGGACTAAACACTCGACACGACAGACCCTGCTGAAATAAAATAACAGAAAAAAAAATAATGGCTCTGCTAGCCGATCAAACCCTGTTGAAATAAAATAACAGAAAATAAAATAATGGCTCTGCTAGCCGATCAAAGGGTACCATGCGAAATATTGATCTATGGACTGGAGTCAATCCAGGAAAAATTGAGGGTTGTGCCTACCATCAAAAGAGGGCACTTCCAGCCTGTTGCTTCTAAGGTACTGGTCATCAGGGTCCTGGTTGTTTTGCTGTTTGAGTGGTGGCCCTTTAGGATGACTGGGTACTCCAACATTCGGGTCGGCGAGCTTAGTTCATCCTATCTAACCTGGCATTGGTGTCACGTTGACAAATGGTAAGGTTCTAGTTCATAGTTGCTATACCTTGGGCTAACTCGGCTAGTGCCTTAGTCAGGACCTCGGGATCCATATTGTCTGACTCGTTAGACTCTCCTAACAAGTATGCCTACTTCTACGGGTTGGCATGCACAGGAAAACAAAGACAAGGGACTAACCCACAAATGATGCGCTTGCTGATTTTTTTATATAATAAAATATGACAATCAAATGCAAAAATTAAAAAGAAAATTTTTCTAGATGCAACACAACTGATGGATGACAATTCCTACCTACAACCATGCTCTGATACCAAAATGATGTGAAACAACGCATGCAAACAGGAGATCTGTAGCTTAATCGTTCCAGCAATGTTTCACTAATAATTATGAGCGTCAGGTAGGAGATTTAATTCAAACTGGTAACATGGAATAATGGATTAACAAAGATTACTAGCGCGAGCGCAGGTCGATTCTAATTCCAAGAATATAAAAGATAATATTAAATTATGTGGCAATGGTCCCATTTGCAATATTAGGATCAATGAGCTTACATGCGGGTGGATCGCTCAACTCACGAATGGTGGACAGCAGGCAGCACAAATAAAATAATGAAGATTTGATTACTGTGTTATCCGATAATGCCCAACCGGGATGAGAAACTCACCTGCTGAGGACCATGCTTGGCCTCAGGAACCTGAATCAAACTAGAATTCTGAAAATGGTGATAAAATATCCGGAGTTCCGTTAGTGTCCTCAATCGAACTCGTGATCAGCGTTCGAGTCAGCTATACATTCGTGTGGCCATGCAGGCATGCTGAAGTGTGTCGGGGGATGCTAGCTCGGGAACGAGGCGGGCCGGGTTGGTATCGACTAAAAACGGGGGAGGGATGGATCGGGCTATGGGTCAAAAGGGAAAGGGGTGATGGGCCAGGGTGGGGTATGGGATTGGAAAGGGGGAGAGAGGAGGGCGTGGGGTGGCTGAGGGCGGTTTGCAGGGAGGAGGAGAGGAGGGCGGAGGGCGTTGGAGGGCCTGGTGGCCTGCAGAGGTGGGAGAAGAGGAAGGCGGGGCGGGGGGGGGGGGGGGGTGGCTGTAGAGGAGGAAGGGAAGGAAAAGAGGGGAGGGGTGCGGGCTAGGCTAGGTCGGGCTACGGGTTAGCGGGGAGGAGGGAAGCGGGGCCGGGCACGGACGAGGGGTGTGGGGTGGTGGGCTCGGCTTGCGGGCGCAACAGAGAAATGGGAAGGGAGGGAAAGGGGCGCAGGGTGGTGGGCTCGACAGGTGGGCTCAACAGGTAGATAGGAGAGGGGAAGGGGAGGGCGGCCGGGAGGGGTGGGGCTGGGCGCGGGGTAGAGGAGGGCGGCTGGGAGGGGTGGGGCTGGGCGCGGGGTAGAGGAGGGCGGCTGGGAGGGGTGGTGGCTACGGGCTTAGGCAGAGGAACGATAGCGGGAGTGAAGGGGGAGGTGGAGAGTCGGCTGTGGGCCTTGCGGGGAGGATGGGGGGGGGTAACCAAACTAGGGTTTCACACCTCTAGTCTAGACCTAAGGTTTCACACACCTAGAGTTAGGGTAAGGGTTTCACACACCTCGCCTTTAGTCTCTCAACACAAGTGGATGAAGCAAAATTTTATTATTCTTCAATGCCATCAGATGAAAGCAAGAGGCCTATATATAGGCTTACAAGAAAGAGCAAAAATATCCCAAAAATAAGGTGGGACTAAACACTCGAGTACTCGACACAATAGACCCTGCTAAAATAAAATAACCAAAAATAAAATAACAGCTCTGCTAGTCGATCAGATCCAGATACTCAGATGGCGCCTTCTGCGTTGGTATACGCGCCACAAGCGCGGCTCGATGTCATCACTATATCATTCAAGAATCACTTGGTAATCTGATTCGGTTCATATAGGTTAAAATCTGAACCATTTTAGCAGTGTTATTAAAGGCGCGCCTAGGCTCAGGTTCAACTAAGCTCACCCCTTGCGCTCAAAAAGCACAAGGCTAGACTCTGTTAGAAAGGCGTGCGGTCTAAGGCGCGCGCCTAGGCTCCATACTCCAGGCGCAAAAAAGGTGCGCTTAGTTAAAACATGTGCAATTATGTGCTTGCAATTGATATTTTTGGCAATATGATTAAGTTATTAAGTAGATTTGATTCATGATTACAGTAGTCTGAATATTAGTACATTGATTGTATATTATTTACATTCAAAATTATTTGTTATAGTTCTTAGGTTGGACCATATGAGCAATTGTGGGTTGGATTTGATGACTTTGATATTATTTCAACTATTACAAGATTTAATGAGTTTTCGTTTCTTCTCTATTTGCACATTTTATACGATTTAGAAGCATGTGCACAAGCACACGGATGAAATAACACATTCAATTATTCACTATATTTTTTGTTTGCTATAATATCACATTTGCTATCTTATAACTGGTTATTGAATTTGAATTATATATATTTAAAGATTTAATATGTTTTAAATGGCTTATTTAGAGCCGTAATTCAAACCTACAAGGTTACAACATTTGTGTTGTTGCAATAATGATTTATCTAATTTATCTTTTGTCTTAAGATTCATTTTCTTAGTCTAGTTATGCATGTTTTGAATATATATATATATATATATATATATATATATATATATATATATATATATATGTATATATGTGTGTCTTACTTCAATCAGGCGCGCGCCTTGAGTTGCGCCTTGCGCCTAGGCTCTAGGAGATCATTGCGCCTAGAGCCTTTCAGAACACTGTATTTCAGGAAGGATTAGGTTATTTACCTACATTTTCAAATAACTTGTGCCTTTTCAATTTGTTTCAATGCATATTTGACGCAAGAATTGACCCGAGAAGATTGATAAATTCTAAAACAAACACCCAACTAAGAGAAGAAAAGAAGAAAAAAAATTCAGCAATCGGGGCTGAAAGTAAGATAAATCAACCAAAATATTACTAGAATAAGTTTTTAGTTATAAAAATGCTGAAAAATTCTCTATCATCCCTTATAGATATATTTCTTCTTCTACATGCAAGAGTAATAAAAAATGCTGATCTTTCCTATTGAAAAAGAACAGGCTCCTACGTCTTTTTCAATTTCTTGATTTTTCTTCTTTTTTCTTGTTTTATTGCATCTTTTCCCTTTTTTGTATATTTTTTTTGATTTTATGCAATTTCATGCCCTTGAAGAGGAAGAAAATTGTTGATCCTTGGCTTTCTTGAGGAAGGAGGAAAGGAGAGGAGGGACCCTTCTCACTCCTGTCATAGGAAATGGATATCCAATCCTTCTTATTCTAGTTGGTCTCTGCGGGTGCTAGGTGTCTGCCTCTCATCTCTTTCCGTTCCTAACCATTATCACCGTAATCCAAGTTTCATTCTGATGTAGGCATTGTTTTGCATATCATATCTTGTTTTGTATGATGCTTACAATGTTCCAAGGATGGAATAGATGAGTTGGAATCTTAGAGTTTCAAAACGACAACCTAGATTGTCTTTTTTTGTGAAGGAACGATTGAGATATGGCCAAATGGGATATCAAGTTTATTTGGAAACTCAGGTCAGGCTTAGGTTTCAAGTCGGGTCTTATGACATAAGAGCATGGAAGATTGCTGGTCTTCGAATTAGGATTGGAGGGTTACTGTGCAGAGTGCCTAATGCGTTTTTGTTGGGTTTTGGGTTTGTGTTCAGTGTTAATGGGTTTAATTTATATGGGCCTTTAACCTGTGGTTAAATGCGTTGAGTATAGAGGCCTCTAGATCGGAATCGAAGGGTGAGGGTTTAGTAAATTATTTGTTGGTTCAGAGGCTTGATAGGGATCAATGACTTAAGGAATAGGCTATGTGGCTAGGTTGGTTTGGTGTAGGTTAAAAGGGGACAAGGGGAATATGAGTTTGAGGGTTTGATGAGGATCTGAGAACACTCAGAGCACGTATGAGGAGTCTTCACTTCACTGTTGGATCATCCATATTGCGTGTGTCCATCGTTGGATCTTCTCTAAGATTCCATCGGGATCCCCGAGTGAGCCAGATTCTTCCCGCTAGCGAAGGACGAAGCTTACCGGAAATATAAAGGTGTACAAACACAAGGATTTCCCATGTAGAAGGCCAGGGTGCAACACCTTTTGGATATGAGTAGTCTCTATTTTGTTGGCATCTGGAGCTGATGATGAAGACCGAACATATGTGATCTTGTCGCCCGTAGTTAATTCTTGGGTCCCATGCAAAGAAGCCATTGAACGTGGACTTGAAGTTGGGCACTAACTGCTGATAGTGGTCACCTGGGCTGGCTGATGAGCTGACATGGAGGAAGTCGCGGTTTAGTGTGACAGGCAGAGTACCCGAGCCGGGGGTGGAAGGTCTAGCCCGATAAGTCAACCATTGGGGCCAGTTTGCTGCAGTTGATACCTAAAAACCACTCAGTCAAATACTCCACAAAAGGCAAAGGCAGTGGCGAGGCTGAGGCTTCACTGGAGGTGGAGGCAGAAGCTCCACTGTAGGCAAAGGCGACGGAGGCTCCATTGAGATCAAAGGCTCTACCGGAGGAAGCTCGTTGAAGGATGGACTCTCCTCAGGGATCTCCACTGGTGGAGATAGAGAAACATCTAGAGTAGGGCTAGGAATGGGTCGTGTTCGTGTCATGTCTTGTTTTGGGTCGGGTCCAGACCCCTAGATCCAGATACGATCCGTTTAACTAATTGTGTCTAGACCCTAAACTTGTACCCGACCGCTTATAAATTGGTAGACCCGATAAGACTCGCTAGACCCGTTTACCTCACGAGGTTGTACTCAGTTGACCCGATCTGACTCGATAAGACCCGCTAGACCTTTTTACCTCAATTGACACTAACCGACTCATTTAGATTTGTTTTCTTCACAGGCGTCCCTTGGTGATCCAACTATTCAAACCCAAATTCTTCGGGGCCAGCACATCGGGTGGCAATGGGTTTTTATGATCTCTATGATTTATCGAGAATTGAATGATAGACATCCCTCGATGATCCAACGGTTACAACTTACAAGCCAACTGATGCATGGCCGACCCAAAGTCTTCGGACCGTTGCAAGCTGTGTTTCAGTCTTGCACAACCGTCTGTTAATTTCGACTGGACTGATCATTAGTGCCAAAATCCATCGGGTACTTGGTTATCGGATTGTTGGGTAGATCCAACCCAACTCGTTGAATTTTAAACGGGTCTTCTCGGGTCAAACCATTTACTAATCAGGTTAGTCGTGTCAACCCGTTTACGACCCAAACCAGTTTAACCCGAACTTAGACATACTATATTCGTGTCGGGTCCAAAATTTCCAGCCCTAATCTGGAGTCCTTATACAGCTGACTAATGCACTTATGTCAAATAGTGATTGTTGATATCTTGTGTGCCATCTTGCTTGCTCCTTTGCTTGCTGCTCCCACTACTATTGTTGACGTCTGACTTGTGCTTGGATCATCAAGTGCTTCCATTCATTTTTAATTTCAGCTAGCATTATGATGATGCGATTGTATCTTTCTTGTCGAGTCCAACCAGGGGGGATGTACGAGAAAGAATTGTGTGACTGGCTAGTGGCTGCATTGGGAGATTCCAGACAACACACTTCTTGAAACTTCATAGGTATTTTTTTCTTCCCAATCAGATACCATAGATAGGAGGTTCTTTATAGATGCAATGAATCGATCAAAGACTTTGGTGTTGATTGGTTGAGGGTCATCACAAGCACTGTTCTAAAAAGTGGTTCGGGCACCCGCCTAGGCGTTTTGGGCCTTAGACCGCATTGCCTAAGTTGGGACCACTTTCTTTTACGTACAAAGGAGAAAGGTCATCGATGTAATAGTCGGATGCTATTATTATAAGTTTTATTTCTTCCTTCTTCTCCTTCTTCATGTTCTTCAGTTATATCATCTCTTTTTTCTTCTTTAACTTGTATATTATTGTGTTTCTACTATATAGTGGCTCCCTTGGCCCATCGTAATTATCTGAAAGAATGATGATATAAATGTCCTTGGTTCATTTTGAACTCCAAAAAGAAGAATAACAATGAAAACATAGTAGATATATAGATTCTAAAGTAAAATATTCTTTGGAATTTCTTGCACCTCAATCTCTGGGCACCCGCCTAGGATTCCGCCGTATCGCCTTAGAACTCCCCCACCGTATTAGGTCCGCCTAGTGTTTTTTAAAACATTGATCACAAGATTGGTCACTATGGTAGGACATGGTGACGAAAGCACTGATACCAAACTGATGAGGGATAACTACGTGATTCGTCAAAAATCAAGTAAATAGCCCTCAAGATGCATGTAAGATAAAAGATTGAACATGGATGGAGATAACCTTGATAAATCCTTCAAACGAATCAACAAATTCTAGTTAAAAGATACTCGAAAAGAGCAAAATCAAGAAATTTGGTTTTCGGGAAATTGGGGTAGCTGTCGTCGATACTCGAACAAGCAAACTAGGGTTTGAGAGAGAACAATGGGGAGAAGATGAGAGGAGAGGGAAGATTTGGAGTTCCACCATATTCGAGTAATCCACCTCTATTCAATCCAATCCAGGATCACAAATGCTTGCAAGTAAATTTCTTTCATTCCTATTATCATTCGTTGTCTTACATGGGGAGGCCTACATGCCTTAAAATAGAAAACATGGATAAAACTCATAATCAATCCTAATAAAAGGAAAGGCTTACATAATTTGAAAAGATTTAAATCTAGTCAAATATTATCCCTAATAAAAAGTGAAGGTTTGACTTGTTAAGAAAGATTTAAATCTAACGAAATCTTATCTCTACTAAAAGATAAGGCTTACATTATTTAAAAATATTTGAATATAACCAAATCCTTAAAAAAACCTATACTTAAAATATCCAAATTAATAAATCCTAAAATAGTATATATTCGGATTAAAATAATATTTTGCAGAATAAAAACAATATTTTATTCCAAAGTTAATATTTTTTTAAAAATAATAATTTCAGGAACTATTTATTCAGAAAATAAATATTTTCCTTAAAATCTTCAAAAGGAATGTCTATTTAGATTCTTAGAAAGTACAACATTTAGACTTATTTGTTCCTATGGCACTCAAATCTCACATAGAATTTTTAAAATCAATAACCTTTCAGATTCTGTGGCTTGTCTTGTGACAATGCCATCATTGACAGAGCTAAGATTTAAAGATACAATGTCTATTGGGCCTTGAAGGTTGGGTATATCCGTGTGCTTCAAAAGCTTATACATTACTCTGCTGGATCTTGGATTGTTCAATTGTATAAAAAGGATGTTTCAAATTTCAAATGAGAGTAGCTATTTAGGAAGCACAACACTCCCGAACTATTTGCTTCTCTGACCCTATATTCTAATTTCTATCATTTACTGGACTGTTGAAGATCTGTTGCACTTCCTCATATTCTGTGGCTAATGCTGTGACCATTGTCATCAATTACTAAGATATTAAAGGTCCAATGATTTTTAGGGTTGGACAATTTTGAGTGCTTTGGAAGCTCATATTATTCTCTGCTGGTTTTCAGATTTTTGAACTCTTTAGGTTTCTAAAATGGATGTTTCTGCTTTCCATTCATATATTTTATTGTCTCCAGAATTGTTTGTGAGTTTGCAGGTATGACATCTTACCTTACTGGATGCAGGCTACCAACATCAAGTTGGAAGAACTACCTGTAGTAATTACGGGGTGATCATCCTACATCTGTGTGCAGATCAACCAGCTATTGGTATCCTTTTTTAGCTTCCCCTATGCAGTAAAACTGTTTTGTAGGACTTGCTCTTCAGCTGTCATTTCATCCTTTCTCCTTTAATTTCTTCTACTCTTCTTTTCGTGTCACAAATGGTACGATCAGGAGAGATGCAGATCACATGATTAATGGCCAATCAACTGCAGTTTTTTCTTCTGTTCGCTTCTACTAGAACCATTACATTTACTTAACTTTTGTTACTTAACTGATATTAAGTCACTTTGTTAATGTAATTCATTGCACAAGAAAAGCTTCTGTATATCTTCACATGTTCTCTGAAGTGTTTAAATTTTGACTCTTAAGTCCAAAAAGATTAATCTAATCTCCTAAGAGATAATGGAGAACTCTTAACCAATTATGAATTGTTATTGTTGTCGCAAGTTGTTGGTTTGCTGCTGATACTAGTGTAGTCAAGGCGACACTTAGGCATTTTGGAGCCCCCAGCATCTAGGCACCCCCTAGACGGGCGGTGTTTCCTAGGTGGCCTGCTTGAGCACCTGGGCAGTTTTTTGGTTTCTTGGGGCAACTTTTATTGGGAAAATGCAGTCACTCGGGGACCGTCTTCATGACGATAGTTTAACATGATATCTTGTTGTTGAGGCCAGTGGAAACAATGACAGGCGAAGACAAACAGGAGGAAGAAGCACACACAGATGAAGATGTTGAAGTTTGTTGTGATTCTTATAGGGAGAGTCATGTTTCAAATGAAATAGACCTTTATGGAAATGGTGATGATGGTTTTGGTGTATTGATTCTTGCTTAGATTGACAACTTTTGTTTTGATGTGTAAATTCCATCTTCTTGAGCACTATTTTATAGGAACACACACACACACACTAGTGCATCTGGCACGTGCAACAATCTACCCTTTTACATGTACACAAATTAAAGAGGGATAATATGTGATAGGTCCCTCTAACAGATAAAATTTAGTAAGAAAGATGATCAATATCGTTAATTAGCGTTAAGTCCTTCCGAAAGAAAAATGTCATTTTTACCCCTGAGTAAACACGTGAGCAAGACCCTAAGTGCAGCTGTACAGGTGGGCACCGGTCCTGTAGCAAAAAGGGTAACAATCTTCGTAAATTGTTACTCATTTGCTACAATAAAATCACTGCAGCAAATTTTTGTATGAAATCTTAGTAATTTTTTTACTATAGTGAAAGCACTGTAGCAAAAGAGTAACAATTTGCGTAAATTGAGTAACAATTTGTGCAAATTGTTACTCTTGCTACAGTGAAATCACTGTACAAAAAGAGTAACAATATTTGTAGATTGAGTAAAAATCTACGCAGATTGTTACTCTTTTGCTACAGTGAAATTACTTTTGGGTCCTTCCATCCTTTTGCATGAATGCAGATTGTTACTCTTTTGCTACGAAATTACTTTTGGGTTCATCCATCATTTTGCATGAGTTCCCATTTTACCTTTCACCTTATATATTAATCCACACCCAGTATTTTGAATCCTATGTCAAGAAAACAAACACAAGGGCTAGGACCATAATGTGATTTGTGTAGGGATAAAACGGGAAGGTCAAAAATGGCATATTACGATCCTACCCCTTTTATTTGTTTGCATGACTTAGGATTCAAAATACTTGGCATGGATTAATATATATGGTGAAGGGTAAAATGATGAAATCTTGCTAATATATTTGCTACAGTGAAAGCACTGTAGCAAAAGAGTAACAATTTGCGTAGATTGAGTAACAATCTTGTTGAGTAACAATTTGTGTAAATTGTTACTCTATTTCACTGTAGCAAAAGGGTAACAATCTTTGCAGATTGAATAACAATCTGCGCAGATTGTTACTCTTTTGCTACAGTGAAATTACTTTTGGGTCCTTCCATCCTTTTTTATGAGTTCTCATTTTACCCTTCACCTTATATATTAATCCACATCCAGTATTTTGAATCCTATGCCATGAAAACACAAACACAAGGGTTAGGACCGTAATGTGATTTGTGTAGGGATAGTACGAGAAGGGCAAAAATGGCATACTACGATCTTAGCCCTTTTATTTGTTTGCATGACATAGGATTCAAAATACTTGGCATGGCTTAATATATATGGTGCAGGGTAAAATGAGAACAAAAAGTAGGATGGAAGGAAGAATGATTTAGTGGGTTAGAACGGGAAGGGGAAAAATGGCATATTAAGGTCCTAGCCCTTTTATTTGTTTTCATGATATAGGATTCAAAATAATGGGCATGGATTAATATATATGGTGAAGGATAAAATGGAAACAAAAAGTAGGATGGAAGGAAGAATGATTTAGTGGGTTAGAATGGGAAGGGAAAAATGACATATTACGGTCCTAGCCCTTTTGTTTGTTTTCATGACATAGGATTTAAAATACTGGGCATGGATTAATATATATGGTGAAGGATAAAATGGAAAAAAAAGTGGGATGGAAGGAAGAATGAGTTAGTGGGTTAGTGGGATTTATTCCCATAATAGCCCTTGGTTTTAATTAAATAGATAAATAAGACTCAATTGATTAGTGGCAAAAGGGTAATATTCTTGGTTGATATTTGTGATTTGTGTAAGAATAGAACGGGAATGGCAAAAATGGCATATTACGGTCATAGCCCTTTTGTTTGTTTTCATGACATAGGATTCAAAATACTTGGTATGGATTAATATATATGGTGAAGGGTAAAATGGGAACAAAAAGTAGGATGGAAGGAAGTATGAGTTAGTGGGATTTATTCCTATAATAGCCCTTGGTTTTTTAAATGGATAAATAAGAGTCAATTGATTAGTGGCAAAAGGGTAATATTCTTGGAAGGTATTTGTGATTTGTGTAGGGATAGAACGGGAAGGGCAAAAATGGTATATTACGGTCCTAGCCCTTTTGTTTGTTTTTATGACATTGGATTCAAACACTTGGCAAGGATTAATATATATGGTAAACGGTAAAATGGGAACAAAAAGTAGGATGGAAGGAAGAATGAGTTAGTGGGTTAGTGGGATTTATTCCCATAATAGCCCTTGGTTTTTTAAATGGATAAATAAGAGTCAATTGATTAGTGGCAAAAGGGTAATATTTTTGGATGGTATTTGTGATTTGTGTAGGGATAGAATGGGAAGGGCAAAAATGATATATTAAGGTCCTAGCCCTTTTTGTTTGTTTTCATGACATAGGATTCAAAATACTTGGCATGGATTAATATATATGGTGAAGGGCAAAATAGGTATGGATGTAAAAGGATAGAAGGAAGTAAGGACCTAAAGGTGCGGTTTCTTATGGAGGGATATATATATATATATATATATATATATATATATATATATATATATATATATATATATATATAGAGAGAGAGAGAGAGAGAGAGAGAGAGAGAGAGAGAGAGAGAAACGGGGTATGAGCTGACAGCCCATTTGCTGAAATGGGCTGTCAGCACACAGCCGTCCGATTGCCCATCACAGCCCTCCATTAAAAAAAAAAAAATTGTGTGTTCTGTGTGTCTCTCCCTCTCGATCGCGAGCTGCAGCCCACGAGCACAGGCCTACAGCCCTCCCCGACGGCGACCCCGACATCAACCCCGATGCTGGCCGGCCGCGCTCCCCCTCCCCGGGCATCATCTCCGATGCCGGCGCGGGACGCAGGCGCAGGCGGCGCGGGGCGCAGCCGTCCGATTGCCCATCACACCCCGACATCAACCCCGATGCTGGCCGGCGGGTTTGAGGGCCGTCGGCGCCGGAGGAGGGACGACGAGCGACGGGAGCAGGAGGGGGGGTGGTCGGTGGACGGAGCAGGAGGGGGGGGGTGGTCGGAGGCACCGACGGAGCCGGAGGGGGCGGGTTTGAGGGCCGCCGGCGGAGGGGACGGGTTTGAGGGCCGCCGGCCCCGGAGGAGGGACGGCGAGCGACGGGAGCAGGGGTCGGGAGGTCGGGGGACGGGGAGAGGCTGACGACGATGGCGGGTTGAGGATTGCAGCCGGATCTGCCGCCGTTGGACCGGGGCCGGAGGGGGTCGGGGGCCGGAGGGGGTCGGGGTCCGGAGGGGACCGGGGCCGGAGGGGGTCGGGGGCACTGGATCCGGCCGGAGGCGCAGGGGGCAGGGGTCGGACGGGTTCACGAGAGAGAGGGAGAAGGAGAGAGTGGGGTTGGGTGTTTGATTTGGTTTTTTTTTTATTTCAAACGGACGGCTCATGATGATGATCGGAGGGCTGTGAGCTGACAGCCCAAATGCCCAAATGGGCTGTCAGCTCATACCCCGTATTCTCTCTCTCTCTCTCTCTCTCTCTCTATATATATATATATATATATATATATATATATATATATATATATATATATATATAGGGAAAGAGTTTTGTGAAATCGAGTTCACCATTCAAATGGTGCAACTGAATGGAGAGGCTGCCATGTGTGCATTAAAAGTCAACAATTGCGGCTGGTGGGGTATATATATATATCCTCCAGCCGTAATTGTTGACTTTCAATGGACACGTGGCAACCTCTCTATTCAGTTGCACCATTTGAATGGTGAACTTGAGTTCAGCTACCCGAAGCCCATATATGTATATATACCACCTAGGCATCGGCGTGTCGCCTAGGCACTACTTTGCCTAGACAGGCTCACAGGCCAAAATACCTAGGCACTGCCTTGACTATATCGGCTGATGCAAATGAATCATTATTTGGCTTTGTTTAAGGTACTCGATCATTTCGGACTAATGACAATTACTTTCATATACATAGAAATATATGCTGATCTGTACAGTTTCTTTTTACCTTATTTGTTATTGTTATTCCCTTTTTAACTTGTTCTTTATTTATATAAAGACTACTTTCGAGGTGTATGTATGGTATCATTTGCTAAGCATAATGTAGCATTATGTTATGTAGACCTTTTCTCCTATACGTTTAGGGAGTGCCTTGCCATTTTTTTAGGCGATACCTTGAGAGCTAGGAAGCATGGACACTTCCCCAGGCCTCCCGTACCCGTGTTGGACACCGACAATCTTCGGACACTTGTCGGACACGCATCGGACACGCATGTGCCATGTCCTATGTGCTTCCGGGAGCCGGACACGGTTGGACACTCGTCGGACACTCCTCGGACACTTGGGACACTGCGGATTGACGGACTGTTTGATATAGGGTCAGGTTACAAGCTGTGGTGATTCAGGTTTGGCTTCAACCTATCTGATCCTCTAAGATTAATCTTAGAGGATCAGATAGGTTGAAGCCAAAACTGAACCGTAGCCGTTGCCATTTGGGCCTGAGTGATTCACTTGTCAGGATGGTTATGATGGACGGTTACGATTCAGGTTTGGCTTTAACTTATCTTATCCTCGGAGGTTTCAGATAAGTTGAAGTCAAAACTGAAACACAACCGTTATTTTCCATACCATTTAGAGCTGTCTGCGATTCATCGATCGGGCTGGATGTAACTAACGATAACGATTAAGTATGCATTAAATTTTCATTTTAGTTGTTTTCTATGAGGTTTTTTCGGTTATTGAAATATATATGAATTATAAACACACATAAAATATAAATTTTAAAATATTAATTTATTTTGCCGTGTCCCCGCCGTACCCGTGTTTTTTTTTAGGATTTGCCGTGTCAGCGAACCCGTGTCGTGTCGTACCCGTGTCCCCGTACCAGTGTCAGTGCTTCTTAGCTTGAGAGAAAGGAGACCCAAGAGTCCCTTCGATGCCCTTCCAAGTTCAGAGCATTCCAGATCCTCTTTCTGTATGCATGACCTATAATTCCCTCAACTAATGTATAGCCAACAGCCTCTTGCTGCAGTGCTTTGGAATTTTGGATGACTTTAATGTGGAATCCTTCCAAATCCCTTGTTGTGGTTCTGCATGAGTAACCAGTCTCCATCCAAAAGAACCGTGATCTAATTCTGTTCGAGTTTCCTCTTCATTACAGTTCTGTTTGGGAACAAAGTCGTCATTTGAAACTCCTTGGTTTTCTCGGGCAATGATTTGAGAAGGTACACATTTAGTGAATGATTTGTACCTGATGACCTCAGATATTTGTTTTGAAACAATAGACTTTGTATCATAATGAGGGAGCATCAATATCTCGGTGGCAGGATTTCTTGTTCATGAGGGAGGGGTCGTCAGGCTTGATAGATGTGATGGCTTTGTTCTGCCTGAACCAACCGATATTTTTTTACTAAGAAGTTGGTTCAATGGGCAAACCAGGGAATATCTAATTCTCCCTGTTTTCAGCAACTTTTTGCTCTGCCCACATCACCATGTCAACCAGAATACATTAGATTAGATCAACTGATTCTCAAAGAAATCTTTATCAGGGGAGTTGGTGCTTGTTAATCACTTGTTTTTTTGATCTTTGTCAGTCTTTGTTTACAGGATATTGTAAGTTGTGTTTCTTGGTATTTTTAGCTCGGCGTGGAGTCTTGCATCACCATATCGACCAGAGAAATAATAACTTGTATGCATCCTTAGGTATTCAGTGGTACGTCACAGCGTAATAAGAAAAAGATCAGAATTTTCATTGGGAGATCAACCTTTGTCGTTGATAAGTAAATTCCTTTGTTTGTTGTGAATAGGATGCAAGGTGATACTCATGTGGGTGAGCCTGATTTTTCATCATATGACACAGCAGAATGTCCTGAATGCACAACAGCTGGCACATGTTTAGAACTAGCCTTGCAATCTTTTCAGATCGTGGGACTACCCTTTCAATCCTAGACAGTGGTTACTTGAGTTGATATTTTCATCGCAGAGGGTCATTTCTCTTCACCATTGGTTCATTGCAGGGCCTGGTTTCTTGCGGTTGAGTTTTGGTTACTATCAGGATAAAGGGATCCAACCTATGGTCAGTTTGCATGTGTGAATTTCATTGGTCATTTTTCTTTGGGAGTCTGGTGGATTTCTAAGTCATCTGGTAAGTGATACATTGATCTTCACTTACTTAAACACTGTAGCCCTCGAAAATGTGGAGACTTGAATAATTAAGATGGATTAAGTTCAGGTGATGCTAAAGATTCAAATAATGATCCTGGTGTACTAAAACATGGTCTGTTGCGGTGATTGTACTTTTGCATCAGCTAAGCTGTTCTTTCGGGAGGAACTTATCTCATGAAGAATGTTAATTTGGAATGGGAATTAAGGATCGTGAGATTTGGTGAGAAGTAGAAGCGAAAAACAAACAAACAAAAGGATTGCAACCAACAACTTGTATTTCGTTTATCTAGGTAATGCTTAATACTTATTCATTAGTATTAGTCCATTAAGAGTACTAGCATTTTCTTGTTCATCATGTGTGTCTCAGGACCTTATGATGAAGAAGATGATTGGTTCAGGGCATTAAAGGAATGTATTGTATTTTCTGGATCAGGAGCGTAGCACTTCTACATGATGTAGTGGTTGCCAATGTAGTGGAATAATCAGTTAGGTCATTAGTGTTTGGGGTGAATTTCTGGAATCGAAAAATTTGGAAAATTGGGCAGGTTAGGGAATTTGGGTTTTTTTTGGGGTAAATTATGTTTTTTTTTATAGATTTGGGTAAATTAAGGATACGTTTTATCTTTTTGGGAAATTTGGGTAGATTAGTGGTCAAATTTTGACAATCTTAGTAAATTAAGACAGATTAGGATAAATTTCCTGATTTCAGAAATTCTGGTAATTGCAGCCTTTTTTTTTTGAAATCTCACGACGATTTCTTGAAATTGATCCAAAAATTATTTCAAATGTTTCTTCATCCTATGCCCCCATATTTACTTCTGGGGGCAGATTCTGAAATATTTTGCAAAATTTTGCAGATTTCGAAATTTAGAACAATGATTGCAGCCAACTGTTTTGGCATCTGGTTATTGTTGCTATAAAAGTACCATAACTAGATGGCCATCCGGTGAAAGAGGAGGCATGCCCTCTCCACCAATCTTTTCTTTACTTACGTGGTATCAAAGTGACATCTTTCTCGGTTTTCTAATATCTGCTCAACTGCCAATGCCTCCACTTGTGGTGCTCCTGCTCTTGAACGCCCACCAACGTTGGAGCCTCTTCCCTAATGTAATATTTCTCCTGTTCCACCATGGCCCCACCACTACATTTGCGGTGCTACCCTCCAATCTGTTTTTATTCCTTCCTATTCGTCGGAAAAAGTCATACTGAGTTGGCAGGACGCAATGGCAGATGAAATGACTTGCTATCGAATCTAATCAAACATGAGATCTGGTTCCACGAGAAGCAAAGATCATTTGTAGTAAATGGGTTTATTCTATTAAGGTGAATTGGGGTTGAAAGTTTGGATAGATATAAAGCTCGTTTTGTAGTTCTGGGATTCTAAAGAAGAATATGGGATTGAATATGAAGAAACATTGGGGCCTCTATTGAAAATGACTACAGTAAGCACTTACTAGAGAGTTGCGGCTTATGTAATTGGCCTCTGGGAAATGGATGTAGATAATGCATCTTTCCACGTGGACCTCAAAGAGAGTTTGCTATGCGGGCACCCCCTGGTAATGCATGTCCGGCGAATCATGTTTCTCAGTCTCCCGAAATGCCTTGACAGATTTTCCCGGAGGAGATGAAACATTTGATTCATGTAATAGTAGAGTTATTCAAGTTGTCCTATATTTTGTTGGTATTTCGCTCACCTTTGAGGTACTCTATGCTCTTTGATCGTGGCGCTGCCATG
The DNA here is from genome assembly GCA_947650365.1 of Chamaelirium japonicum. Classification (NCBI taxonomy): domain Eukaryota; kingdom Viridiplantae; phylum Streptophyta; class Magnoliopsida; order Liliales; family Melanthiaceae; genus Chamaelirium; species Chamaelirium japonicum. The sequence continues at coordinate 82,966,281 of OX393549.1, forward strand.
TTACGAACTATGCACAATATTCATGCCTTGATGCCTTTCTGGTTTCATTTGCGGTATATCTAATGCTTTAAGTATGCAGATATATCAGTCCGGTGGCGAATGTGGTTATTATGTAATTAACACTTCATAATGCAAAAACCTGTGCTAAAGAAAGATACAAGATCAACATTTGCTTTAGTTGTGTGACTGAATTCCTGAATCCTTGAGCCGGCGTTTCAGGGCATTAATGTGTTACATTTGAAAATAATGTTTGGGAGCAGTATGTCAGAACTTCCGAAAGGGCCCTCAGATAAGGTAAGGCATCAGCATGCTCAAGACCCAATGCTGGTACCAAGTTACAACCTTGTGGTGCTGCTGCACCCTGTTTCACTTGAGTTAATGGGCTTCCAATTGTGGACCCAGGTACAGGTGGGGACCAAAATTGAATTCTCCATCATCATACATGCATGATGCATGTCAGTGGCTGTATGGGTGTCCTGCTGTGCTGGCTGCTGCTGATCCATAGTAAATGTGCTGGAGGCATTCACTGACCACAACAGGGATGAGGGAACCCACAAATTATTATTATTATTTTTGCATTTTTATCTTATTATTTATATCTTTATGGTAGTATATGTGGATTTATGTATCCCCCACCTCTCCTTCCTTTCATGTGCATGCAATGGTTCTTACCCTGTTGATGCTCTTTGTTTATTCCATTCATCTGTTCATTGGGAGCAAACCCTAGCATTTAATCCCTTATCCATTCTCCTCCTGCTGCAGGTTTTAGGAGTTAAAAATACCCTTCTAACGGCCTCCTCTCTAGGGTCTTGTGGGGCCTTGCAGATTAAAGAAGAGGTGAGTTTGTACATCCCTTTGCAGTCCCAGGCCCACCGTATCATATGACTTGTCCCTTTACAAATTCAATGCACTCATGTGATTGTTGGAACAAACTCACGTGACGTGCATGTGATCGATGTATGTGTGGATGCGTAGGAGTCGAAGAATAATTGGTGTTCCGTCTCTGTCAAGAAATCGGCTAACTTCAGATTGTTCCGTTGGGTCTCAATTATAGGTATGCTTAAATTTCTGGCAATTAAAATTTTATATACTTGCTGTATTAGTGTATGCTGTCAATTATCTGTACCTGTCCGTCTGAAATTATCATTTATGTCGTAACTAGATGGTACCTCGGCCTCATAATTTCGGATAATTTCGTCAGTTCTGTGTGCGTTTGATCCGAGTTTATACTCGATTAAGCATGTGTCTGTATATGGTTAGTAGTAATTGTGCATCACTACACTTAGATCCGCAAGTATTTCTTGCGGATTCAAACTCGGAGCATTGTAAGAGCGGAAAAATGGTGACGTAAGCGCCAGACATAAACCCAAGAATAGTAGAGCTTGGGGAGAAGACATATTAGGGAAGGATTAGGTTTTCACTATTAGAGTGATGGAGACTATTGAGGTGGTATTATTGTATGCGATGAACAGTGGGTTCTTACTCCCTTGTTGCATGAGCTTAATCTACGAAACTAGTAAGGTAGGTCTAGAAACCGACCATCTGCTGTTGCTGTGGCCTTGTCTTGCCAACTCAATCTCAGTGGGTTGACACTAGGCTAACAACCGGTTGGAAAATCCTTGTTAATTTTCCTTATAGGCGACCCCACCTTGATTGGATAAGACTTGGGTGATAAGGACGATGATGACCACCGGATTAACGGTGGTTTCACATTGAATGCATTCATAGATAGACCTTCTACATTGTTGGGTCCACATTACGGGGTTCCATGACCAATCCTTTTACGTGATTGCGTGTACATCTAGCAGTGATCGTTGAACCTTTACCCGAACCCAACTCTTTGTTTTTTTGAAAAGAGGACATACCTTTTCGGTTAGAGGCCATTGCACTAGAGAAATCACGCTTCAAAGCTTGCGCACAGAAGCACAAAGATTTTTTTCCTCACCAAAGACCGAGTCTTGTTTTTGCCCACAGAAGGACCACCACATTACTTGTGCTCCACATGTCGTATGACAAACCCAAGATTCGATCCTGCAACCTCTCGAGAGGGAAACAACGGGTTAACCGCTGGGATACACCTGCAATTGTGCGTGGACCCAACTCAATAGGCCAGGAAACACTTGTATGTTTTGTACTTACGGATGTACATATATGAATGCATGTGTAGGTTGTACATTTACCGATTGGATCGAAGGGGACAGAGCAACGAACAATCTGACATCTCAGCTGTGACATGGTGGGGGGACACCGCCAGCAAGCAAAGATAAAATCTTCGAGGCCGGTCGCTCACGGGATGGATCGAGGCGCTCCCCGCCCTCATCGGAAGACGAGATGCCCGCCGATTAAACTAATCGGCCTCGAGCGTCCTACAGCTAAGCGTGTTTAGCTCGCGACCATTTGTAGCTCATGTAAGCGCAGCTGTAACCAACCAGACCTCTGGAGGAGAGAAAGGGGGGGTGTTGGAAGAAAAGTGGGGAGGGGGAGATAATAATATTGTTTGTTATGAGGAGGTGCAATGTGGGACTATCCAATCATAGGAGGGGAGATGGCTGTGCTCCTTGTATCCACAACACCCCGACAGATTGGCATAAATCAAGGGAGGGCCTTTGTCATCTAGTGAGAGAGAGAGAGAGGACCTTAACAAATGGGCTGATAGAGAGAGAGAGAGAGGGGACCAAAACAAATGGGCTTTGATCAGGGAGGAGTTTCAGCAGCTGGAACCATGGATCTATGGGAATTTGCTAGGGAATTGTAAATTACTACTAGATTATATGTATTGAGTGTGTTCATGTGGGCACACCCAAGGTGACAGCCCTTGTTGAGCTGGAAACCATGGGGGGTGTGTGTGTGTGTGGATGTGTTTCTCGGATATCAGGGGCTGGGTTGCGTCGAGATGGATGCAGCGTGTGCTGCCTCGATCACAGCTGTGTAATCTTTGGTCGGACGGCTGTCGGGTGCGTGGCTGGGCGGGCTAACGACCAACACGCCCTGGCGCCGAACCTCGGTGGCCTGTGATTTTTTTTTTTTTACTAATATTTGTTTTATATGGGTTATGGCCTGAGATTTCGCAAGGCCTTCACTTCAAAGGCTGTGCTTGGATGCAGTGGAAAATCCTGGTATTTATTTGGTTTCATATAACTTTAAAAGTAAACTTTTTTTATTTATTTTTTTATATTAATTTATTTAAATTATGGCTCATGTCACTAGCTAGTAAGCCAAAAAAGAATAAGAAAAAAGAAAAGGCTTATGGCCTAGTGCTTCATTGCATTAGGCCTATTTATTTATTTCACCACAACCTTGCATGTAAAAGATTCTGAACCCATCATGTGGTCCTTCTAGGTCAATTCTCAGTTATCAGAGTATGTGTTGGCATTAGGTTGTGGAGTAAAAATAGGGGGAAGATTGGTGTTTGGCATTAATCCTGAACCGTCCGTTCCTGATGCTGGTTCCGAATTTTAAAAGTAATGGCTCTTATCTGTTTCGGCGGAATGTAGATTTGGGAACGTGAAATCGCTGCTCTGTGAGTTTCTCTGCCAAACGCTCGCTAAGCCACCGAAAATACACTAAATTTGGTTATTGATGGTAATGCCCCTTGCTCGATGGGGATTAAGTGGAACAGCTGTTCCGCATGCCAAACACCCCCTTAGTTACAGCTTAATGTGAAGTGTGGGCAACAAGTTTTGTTAAGCGAGGAAAGTACGATAATCATCGCTTTGTTAATTCATATGGGAGGTTTATCTGAAGCTAATTGACTTCGATTAGAATATGTAATGTCAACTAGGAGGGCTTATCCTTGCATGATACACCAAACAATACACCTTGCCTTGTACCATTTTCTTTTTTTTGTAATAATGATAATAATAAAGTTTTTTTAAATATTTTTTTATGACAATTTTAAATTTGAGCAGCAAGAAAAAGAAAATCCCGCATGCGGGGAAAACAACTGATCCCCACAGCAAGAAAAAGAAAATGGGTTGGACATTGGTTTATCTGGAAACTCTCACTTTGTGCCGTGTTCTTTTATCCAATGTCCTAGGTAAACCAATTTTCAATATTCATTTCCCCCCCTACTTTGGTGGTTATTGGTGTCTCAACAATATTGGTCGAACATTGAATGCCCGCTATGGGTGAGACATTTAATTTTCTAGCTGCTTCCCAAAACTCGATATACGTTGCTGCCCAGAGTTCGTCCCCTGAGATCTCGATCGTCCGTCGCATGGCTTGTTCCTTTGAGATCATGATCGACTGATCGCCCTAAATGTCGAGCTCAAAAATTCCCACGTCACAATTAAAGAACATGGGAAATATATGCCATAGGAAACCTTTATATTTTTGCCTGAAAAAGAACAAGGATTATTATTTTCTTGAGTTTGCCTTGAGCAATGGATACCCCAAGCAATTAAATTGTCTTAGTAAAGCATTACTCATCAAAAGAACGACCCTTATAAGAATTGTAAACCCTTCCCCCCCCCCAACAAAAAAAAAATAAAAATAAAGGTTGGAGAGAGAGAGAGAGAGAGAGAGAGAGAGAGAGAGAGAGAGAGAGAGAGAGAGCGAGAGAGAGAGAGAGAGAGAGAGAGAGGGGGGGTTCCTAATGGAGGAAAATGACAAGAAAAAGAGGGTGGGTTTTTATATCAACTTGCCACTATGCTAACCGTCCCTGTTGCTTCCCACCAACCCCCTCCTACAACCTCATTAAGCTATTTTGAATTCTGACGAGCCAGCAATGGCCCCGTAGCCTTGGGAATGGGAGCTACCGTTTGCCCTTATCATTTGAGACTCAGCATCAGCATCATCTCTCTCTCTCTCTCTCTCTCTCTCTCTCTCTCTCTCTCTCTCTCTCTCTCTCTCTCTCTCTCTCTCTCTCTCTCTCTCTCTCTCTCTCTCTCTCTCTAACACCACCACATGCAGCCAGACAGCTGGATGATCAAGGTGGGTATCATCTTTTATCACATTGCATGCCATGCAAAGTTCCATAAAGCATGGAGAGCCCCTCCATTCATTAGGATTAGTAAAACCCCTTAAATAGATTGCAGGGGATCACAAGGAGATAACCCATGATACCCCCACACCTTTTGAGATTTATCATTGCAACAGTAAAAGAGGGCTTAGGAGGCCGGTTGTCGGTCGATCAACGGCCGCATCGCACGCCGGTGGAGAGGATCCAAAGGCTACAACTGTGGCTTAGGCTTTGTTTTTTTTTTTTAAAAACAAAAAGTTTTGGGTGAAGTTTAGGGTTAGTCAAGTGTAGACTATGAATGGGGTTAGATCAAGATATCGTTAAGTTCAGAAGGTAATTATGCCATGAGATGGGTCACATGCTCCTTCGGCATGCTTCCTTTTTATTTATTTATAATAATCTTGGTGAGGAATACTGAAAAAGGATCATTGGGACTTGCAACACATGAGAACACATCTATAGCCCCAAATGGGTGCCAAAAGATTACTTACCAAAATAAAATTAATTAATTAATTAATTAATCTGCCTTTTATGGGCCAACGAGGAGCTGCCCAATAGCCACGTCAGCTTTAGAAATTTTCCGAAGTGCTTAAAATAGTTGCCCCGAACCACACAATCACGGTTTGGGGTCGACCCGCGAACACGTGCCCCGTCCGTTCGGATCACCCGTCCCTTATGATGGGTGCGTGAGGCGGTTCACCTAAGGGGTATAGATAGCACAAACGTGGGTGTGAGTGGACATGTGTTCACGAGTGGACCCTGAACCACGGTGGTAGGGGGTTTGGAATTTTTCCCTTCTAAAGCTTTGGGAGTGAAAGGGAAAGAAAGGAGCTATTCCCCAAAGGAGGAACCATACTTCTCTTTGGTGAATGTTGGTACATCCTCTTGCTTTTATCATAAAACAAGGAATGGTTCTCTCATGCTCATGTTCAAGCATTAAGTGTTGGGTTAGTTCCACATTGGCTAGGGGGTTGGATGATGGCCTATTGAAATACCGGCCTATGGTGGGTCTCCTCTTACGACCCAGGTTTTGGGGCGTGAGGGTATCTACAAATGATATCAGAGCATGGGTTCTATCAAGTCGGTCAGGCTCTAGCCGGGCAAGGTTGTGCCTCGTCCCATGTCGCCGCTGCACGAGCAAAAAAGGTGGGCCCTTGAAGTTTGTCCAGCCCTTGCCTCGTGTGAGGGGGAGATTATTAGGTTAGTCCCACTTCGGCTAGGGGACTGGACGATAGCCTCTTGAAATACCCTATGGTGCAAAATTGTTATTTGCTAATTCATGACCTGGTTGCCTTGTGGAGGCAAGCTCAAGTTCCCGTCTACTTGCTGTCAGGCTGCCATCCGTTGGCGAGCGACACATGTCCCATTGTTGATTGTCCACGCCTGGCAACTCTTTGGATTTCGCACATGATGTCATCTCCCTTGGACCGTGGTTTTTCGCTTTCCTTGCGGAATACAGAGCACTTTCATCGACTAAATATGCCCAATTAAAAAAAAAAACACTTTGATGGATTTTATCTTTTCGTGCCCTAGTGAATTTGTAATACATAATCCTAAAAATTTCTCAAGTGTAAAGCAACAATTAAATAAGCTTTTTGAATGACACAAGAGATTTTTAGATGGTTCGGACGATTCCCTACTCAACCCTTAGTCCGTAGTAGGATTAATATGCACTAAGTGTGATTAGGAGGTTGCAAGACTCGAGTCACCCAACCATTACGATTATGTACCCTCGTGTTACCTTGTCTATCCACGGGTATGTTGCTCGTCCCTCAAAGGAGGCTCCGTCATCCTAAGTGGTCGTTCAATTCACACCCTTAGATATGGAAGAAGGTGAATGGTGATGGCTCCTAGGGTTTTTTATAGATGGAACTCAATGCAAGCAATAGGAAAGTCCCTAGATGAATTCTTTAATCGAATCGACAAAGAAAACAAGAGAGATCGAAAGAAGAAATCATCAAAACCAAGATAGAGCTCTGAATATCCCTCTTGATCGGGAACCCCGCCCCACAGCCTTGATTGAATGTGGATGTTATGGGTGATGTATAGATTAGAGTGTAGAGTAAGTATAAGGGGGAGAGAGATGACACAATGAGTTGTTATCGAAGTTCGGTTTTACGACCTACGTCTCTAGGAGTGAGGTGCCACTTGATCTTTACTATAATATGAGTAAGGAGGGGGAAGCGTTCTCTCGATAGGCCGATAGAAGCTTTGTACAGTGGGGTTGCACGGAGCAACTAGAAGAGAATAAGAAGGAGAGAATTGAGCTTTAGTACTTGCTCCGGAATCCTCCTCCTTTGATCGAATGACCAACCATTTTCTGTAAGCCATAGGGCTTATTTTATAGTTGAGGAATGCGCTCGATATGACAGTGATGACATGGCGGTGCTAAGGTGGTGTTGGTTTTGGGCCTCCTCACTGGGCCCTTATTGGGTTGTTATTCAGACCCAATAAGGGGCTTGATCTGCAGGTCCTGTAGAGTAGGCTCACAAGTCTGAGCTTGCCGGCATGGGCCATTGCGTGGGCTCATTTGTTTCTGGTCCAGTCCGGTATGATTTTTGCACCCACAGATGGTTCAGACGATTCTCTACTCAACCCTTAGTCCGTAGTAGGATTAATATGCACTATGTGAGGTTACGAGGTTGTAAGACTCAACGCACCCAACCATTACAATTATGTACCCTCGTGTTGCCTTGTCTATCCACGGGTATGTTGCTCATCCCTCAAAGGAGGCTCCGCCATTCTAAGTGGTCGTTCACACCTTTAGATATGGAAGAAGGCGAAGGGTGATGGCTTCTAGGGTTTCCTATAGATGGAACTCAATGCAAGCAATAGAAAAGTCCCTAGATGAATCTCTCTAATCGAATTGACAAAGAAAACAAGAGAGTTCAAAAGAAGAAATCATCAAAACCAAGATAGAGCTCTACGTATCCCTCTTGAAGAAGACTCAAAATTATGGGATTTCTCCGCTCTCCTTATTTGTTACTGCCAAAGATATGACCCAAATATGCAAAACAACCAATTTATAAAGGGTACTTAAATGATGTTTTGATAGGCATGATGAAGCTTGAGCTTGAGCTGTATCCAAGTTTGCATCTTGATCGAAATATACAGTTTTTCATCTGTATCTTTCTCTGAAGGTTCACTTGGACTTGTTCTTTGACACTCTGGGACTAAGAATCAAGATGCATTTATAATACGATACTTATAACACTTTATCCAACTTGTCCAATCAGCTAAGTTGTGCCAAAACACACTATGGGTTATAAATGCGCTAACATATGCCACATGTCCATATGTAAAGCTTACCCACCATAGTTGTCATATATTTCTCTTGGGCATGAATCCAGCAAGCGAAGCTGAATAAGTCAATGGCTCAAAAGAGCAGTCTTGGTCGATTCGTCCTAGCGACGCTCCACAATGGTCGATGAAGTCACTATTATCATCCTTGGAGGTCAAGTCGTAGGGTTCTCCCTTGAACTTGAATGTGTTATGCTTATCCCCTACTTTCATTGGCTTCTAGGATTTCAATCCAACAATGGCAACCCTGAGTCTTTTTATTGTGAAGTCAACTCTGAAGTTTCTCCTCAATGGAGGTGACTTGGGAATGTCAACACGATATCTCCTTGATGGACCTGATTCATAGGTCTATCCTCAATGGAACTGACTTATGATTGCGAATGAGATCTCTCCTTGATGCAGCCGATCACTTGAATATGAACCTAGTCTCTCCTTGATGGAGCCAACCCCCTAAGTCTCTTCTCAAAGGAGCTGACTTAAGATTGCAAATGAGATATCTCCTTGATGGAGCTAACCACACACATGTGTACGAGGTCTCTCCTCAATGGAGCCAACCCCTAATATCTCCTCAATGAAGTCAACCATGTGGTCGTGGGTTCGTTTCCTACATACGATGCCAAAGAATTGTGGATGTTTTTTCTACACACAACCCCCAAATAGGTAAGTAGATCCTTATTAAAGCTCTTTGATACCGTCCTGCAAAAAGATGGGCTCCTTACAAGCCATGATCCCTCCGACGATCATGTCAGTTAATGGAACTAGCTTAGAGTTCTAGGGATTAGATTATAGTCAGAATTGCCTATTGTTATAAGATTTGCATACCTTATCGCCCAATCATTGACCTATTTATATTGTTGGAGTCTATCTTTTTGATCATGGTGGATTTGGCTCCATGATTCCATCGATCACGTCAGAAGTTATCTGCACATTGTGCTCCAATAATTTCGACGTAGCCATTATCCCTTGCCTTATGTGGATACGCTTTTGCGCATTGTTTGGGAACGAAAACACATATCATATATGTTGGATATTTTCAAAATATGATTGATATATATTTGTTATAATGGAGATGATCACAACATAAAGCTGTAATTCCTTAGTAAACAATATGGCTTGCTAGGATGAAGAACATGTTAAAAACGTCAAAAGGTGGCAGTTAGTTTGAACGGGTAAAACTGATGATTCGAACGGGCAGATCCTAGAGATGCTTCAAGCACCTATTGGTCAAAGAACCATTGCATTGGACGATTAACCATTGCATTGGTTGGCGAACTAGTGTGAACCAATGGATGCTTATGGCAGCCATTGGTGTGCGAATAGATGCAACTCCTAACAATATATGCTTCCTAGCATCCATTGGTGTGTGAAGAGATGCAACCCGACCAAAGGGTGCACTGTGGCATCCATTGGCATGTGAAGAGATGCAGCCCTTCTAAAGGATGTATTATGACGTCTATTAGCCTATAAACCATTGCAACTTTTGACAAGGGGTGTATTATGGCACCTGTTGGATCGTGAATATTGCAACCTTTGGTAAATCAAAGGATGCCTCACACTCTATAAATAGAGGGGCATTTTCTCCATTATAAATAGATGATGATGAAGAATGAATGAATATAGTGAATCAAAGATTCACAGAAGTGAAGGGATGGAGCATCACATAACCGAATAACCCAATTCGAAATGGAGCGAGAGTTTTTCAGTTTTTATTGGAGATGGTAAAATTTGTCTAAAAGACAGCAAATTATATGCCTTGAAGCTTTTGATTAATCCATCCTTGTATATCGACCCCAAAATTTTCAACAATTTTTAGACAAATTTCTAAACAAGTTGATGGATTACACAATCTTTGAATCACTTCTAGTGATGTATCTCGTTCTTTCCGATATGACGAATTACATCTGTTGTATACAATGGATAAGGAGTCTCATACTCATTATGAAGGCATAACCCCGAATAAGCATAATAAAGGATTCCCAATGCCGAGGTTGATCAACATAACAATGGATTCCTAGTGTCGAGGTTGATCGATATGAACTAGTAAGGCTAGTGTTTGGACACTATCTTAACTAGATATCTTAAGATAAATCGTTGAAAAGAGACTTAATAAAAGATTTAAATGAATTACTTGAGATAAACATGATGGCTTAAACGGTGTTGGCACTTTGATTGAAAAAAAAGCTTGACTGTATCGGTAACACTAAAGTCAAGATAAATTTTTTTTATAAGAAAATAAACTAAGATGATGGTGGTGGTGACTAGGACATTAAATGATCTATAGTTACACCCTTAATGGTGATATAGATGTTACAAACAAATTTTATTTGATCTATATCTGGATATCGAGAAATTAAGTACAAGCGAGGTGGCGCTTGAACTATTAACAATCTTAGAAAAAGCAAGAACAAGTGGGGTGACGCTTGGACTAGTGATGATATCGAAAAACCAAGTACAAATGGGGTAACGCTTGGACTTATGAGGATCTTGGAAAAGCAGGTACAATATCTAGAGATATAGAGTTCTTTAAAAACTCATGAACATCTAAACCTAAGAAGTCTGATATTCAGATTTCTATAGCCGATGTGCTAATATTTGACACTAACATTAAATATATAGTAGAAACATAATTGTTTCTTTCTACTAAGTTTGATATGGAAGGTCTAAGTGAGGCTGATGTAATCATAGGCGTTAATATATGTCTAGTCTCTAGATTCGAATATCAAATTAGTGAAGAACTATAGAACCGACACGTCTATGGAATAACATGTGTGTACAAGCGTCGACTGGTACCGAATGCTTTGAGATCAGAGCATTGATCCAGGAGAGAATATGAACACAACTGCTAGCAACAAAGTGCAAAATCATATGATAGGTGGCTTCTAGGCACCTGATGGTGGCCTGATGAAGGCTTTGTGATCGAGAGCATTGGCCCATGGAGCGACTATTGAAAGCATCGATAGATACGGGCGTCAACAGACGCAGAGAAAGTGCGGCTAGCAACTGTTGAGGCCAAGAGCATGCCTACAGGATTCTTTTACAAAGAAGAACTTGGCAGAGTTAGATATATGATCTTTAAAGTAACATTTGATTGTGTGAAGTCAAAGAAGAACTTAGTAGAACTTTAGACATGATATCTAAAGTAACATTTGACTATATGGAGTCAAAGTAGAAATTGAAAGGTTCTTTTAGTAAAAGAATTATCTAGAGACATAATCTCAGAGTAATATTTGATTATATAGAGTCAATAAAAGGATTATCTAGATATATGATTTCTAAAACTTCAAAAGGAATAAGAAGGTCTAACAATTAATCAATCATCTTTAGTGGAAACCATTCTTATATCTTGAAAATATAGATAAAGATAAGAGGGTACTAACAAATCAACTAAATGACTTAAGTAGATACACTAGAAAATAAAAGCTCATTCCTGATTTCTAGTGTTGGGTTCTGTATGATGAGAGGTTGGATTTATTCCTTAACAAGTCTCATAAAGTGACTTGCAGGATCATTATAAAGAGAGCTTGCCTATATGAGTGAAGGAAATAAGGCTATATCCTATGAGATCTAGACCGTTTCTAAAACATTCATGAAAATCGGGATGCTGCACAAGGTCATTAATGTGCAAGCTAAAAGGAACACTCTATTTATAGATATGAGTATGTGCGATGATACCGACGTATCTATAAGAGTTCTTGGTTCAGATACGTTCATGACATTACTTTGATATAGCTTTGTAACGTTTGTACTAAGTGAAGGTTCGAAGCCAAAAGCTACCTATTATTTATGTACAAATATCCACGATGATGCTTGTAAAACTCTCAGAGTATGATTTTCAAAAAGTAGCAGTTAGTTCGAACGGGTGAAACCGACGATTCGAACGGGCGGATCCTAGGGATGCTTCAAGCACCTATTGGTCGATGAAGCATTGCATTAGTTGATGAAACATTGCATTGGTTGGCGAACTAGTGCGAACCAAGGGATGCTATGGCACCCATAGGTGTGCGAATAGATGCAACCCCTGGCAAGAGATGCTTCCTAGCATCCATTGGTGTGTAAAGAGATGCAACTCGACCAAAGCGTGCATTGTGGCATCCATTGGCGTGTGAAGAGATACAACCCTTCTAAATGATGCATTATGGCATCCATTAGCCCATGAACTATTGCAACTTTTGGCAAGGGGTGTATTATGGCACCTGTTGGATCGTGAACCATTGCAGCCTTTGGTAAATCAAAGGGTGCCTCATACTCTATAAATAGAGGGACATCCTCCATGATAAATATATGATGATAAAGAATGAATGAATATAGTGAATAAAATATTCACAGAAGTGAAGCGATGAAGCGTCACATAACCGAATAACCAAATTCGGAATGGAGCGAGAGTTTTTCATCTTTTACTGGAGGGGGAGAAATTTGTTTAAATGACAGCGAATTACGTATTTTGAAGCTTTTGATTAATCTATCCTTGTTTATCGATCCCAAAATTTCCAACAATATCATCGCCTTAATGGCCGACGAGAATATCATAACTTGGTTCTCGAGCACTGGTGAGTACTAATGACTTATTGCACACAACTAACGTGCTCTCGGATTCCCGCTGACCCTACTTGGGCATTCATTCTCCGAGCCCGATATAGTTGGGTTGATCCCATTTGCGACCTGGTCGCCTGGTGGAGGAGAGCTCAAGTGGCCGTCTACTCGGTGCTATGTGTCATTCTGCGAGTGGTTATCAAAAATACCCACGCGCACACGTTTCGTTAAACATCGTGTGCTTTCGCTTTTGTTGGATTTTTTTTAATTTTTTTTTGCTGATATGATCAAACCAACACCTCATCCATGCAAATCAATAAATTTTTATTTTTCCACTGCCCTCAACTTCATGCATTGAAGGCTTCCAATGGTGTAGTTGTGATGGAGATCACATGATCCACTTGTCTGTTTTGATATGTAATTAACTTGCGGGATTGTAGACACAAAGCTATTGTTAAGCTAAAGTTACAGATTGATATGCAAGTGAAAGATAAAATATATGATTTGATTAAGATATGGTTGGATTCTAATAAGCTCATTAAGATTTGATTTACTTTTTTTAACAATTATATATTCAATGGCAAAAAAAATTAATAATATCTAATTTTCAATCTTATATACATAAAATTGCAAAATATTGTCTTCTCCGTCGTATCTTACTTATCTCATGACTTTTAACAATCATGACATACACCACGAAAGGGATTTCTCTCTGGCCTCTCTGTATATATATTTTTATTATATTAATATACTGGTTGGGGTTTAGACCGAATCCCCCCCCCCCCCCCCCCTCATTCACAAGGGTTTTCTAACAAAATAAGACATTCGCCATGAAAGAGAAATCTCTCGGGAAAAAAAAACAGGAGAGAGAGAGAGAGAGAGAGAGAGAGAGAGAGAGAGAGAGAGATGTTGCATTTCATGAGTAGATGGTTACAAAAATTTGTATAAAAAAAGATGGATAAGGGTATAGATTACATATACAAGCCAAAACAAAGTTTGTGGTGAAGATCAAGTGGAATAGGTGATTTGTTAATGGTATTTTAGACATTTCTGATCTAAGGGGAGCTGGAGGCAAAGGTGGCAGGCAGAGGAGTTAGTAGTCTTCTACATCTTGGGAGGGGGGAGCAAGCACAGCATGAGCAGAGGGTATTTTGGTCATTCTGCTGACCCTGTATAATATCCCAAACGGAGTTGCAGCTCAAGGGCATTTTAGCCATTCTGAGAAAAAAGAATCCCTGCAAGCGAAGCCCCCGTGACCCGTCACCGTTCTGTTGCGCCACCCGCGGGTGTAGACAAGGAGCGGAAGACCACAGGCGCACCGTACTGGGGGTACAGGAGCATCAGGACCGTCGGCGCGTGAACGTAGGACGGGGAGAGGCGGAAGGAGAAGCGCTGCAGGATGATGGCGACAGTGAGCTTGGCCTCGAGGACGGCCAGGTTCTGGCCGATGCACATGCGCGCCCCGAGCCCGAAGGGTATGAACGCGGTCGGGTGCCGGGCCGCACGGGCCGGACCCTCCGAGAACCGGGCCGGGTTAAATTGGGCCGCGTCCGGCCCCCACAGCATCGTATCGTGATGGACGGCCATTATCGGGATCAGCAGCTCGGTGTCGCGCGGAATCCGGTAGCCTCCCAGATCCACGTCAGCCTTGGCCCGCCGTATCGTCGCGACGGCCGGTGGGTACAGGCGTAACGTCTCGTTGAGAATCATCCCGAGCTGAAAATTACAAAATCGCCACCGTGAGTCCCCTCAGACCTTTTTGTACGCAATTGGGTCCCACTGGACGGTTTTTTGGGTGGGAGCTTTTTTTTTTTTTTCTTACCGTCTTGAGCTTGGTGAGGTGGTCGCGGGTGGGCTCGTCACGTGACCCGCACACCCGGAGGACCTCGTCACGCGCCCGCTCCTGCCACTCCGGGTGCATGGCCAGCAGCACCGTGGTCCACGTCAGCAGGTTGGAGGTGGTCTGCTTCCCCGCGAAGAAGAAGGTCTTGCACTCCTCCACGATGTCGTGGACGGTGATCGCCGGCGGCGGATCCTTGTCCGGATTCCGGCCGTCCGGCCTCTCCCGCGCCGTCCCCTTCGTGCTCGCGTCGATCATCAGCCCCAGCAGGTCCTTCGTGCCTCCGTGCGGCTTCTCCCCCTCGTCGGACTTCCTCCGGCCGGCGATGAGCCGCACCAGATTCCTCTTGATCTCTTTGTCTAATTTCCAGCAACTCGTGTTCCTCTTCGTCGGTAGGAACCTACAAAACCCCGCGGTAATTGTGATTAAAAAAAAAAAAAATTTAAATCATCCCAATTGCGATGGAGAAATCTTTATTAATTACCTGTAACCAGGGATGAAGACCTTGCGGAAGGCCTCGGCGGCGAAGACCATCTGCTGGGTTTGGAGCTGGAAGACGGCCTTCCCGTCGTCGTAGCTCCTCCCGAAGGCGGCGCGGGTGATGGCGTCCTCCGTCACGGTCTGGAACCACTCCGACACGTCGATCTCCACCTCGCCGGCGGCGCTGGACATGATCGACCACTTCTCCAGCATCTCGACCACCGTCTTCCCGATGTGCGGAATCAACAACTAATTACATTTCCAAAACAAAAAAGAAAACCATAATTTTAATCAGCAAGTAATTAATTATCTCTAATTTGTTTAGAAAAATTACAATTAATATTTTTTTTTTTTTTGAATGGATGAGCTTACTTTGAGGTTGTCCATGTGGAAGGTCGGGGTGAGGACCTTTCGGTGGTGAACCCATTTCTCGCCTCGGAGGCTGACCAGCCCCTCCCCTTCGAGCTGCCGGACCAGGGGGTGGGACTCGTAGCGATCGAAGGCGTCCGATCGGGACACGAAGATCTCGCGGATGAGGTCCGGGTCCGCCACGGCGAGACGGGCGGTGGGCCCGAACCATAGCAGAAATGTGGAGCCTGCAGCAGTGGACACATCAGCACCGCTACCAAATGCGCCTTCAGACGCTAGAGAGAAGAGAGAGAGAAGAGAGAGAGAGAGATATGTTGCTCGGGGCAACCTACCGAGTTAAACAAAATGGAGACATGGAAAACGAGAGATAACAACTGCAGACAAACCTCCTTCCCCACTATAGGACTTGAGAACTACAGAAACAACTATGAAAAGAGAGCTGGAAAGAGACTGAGATGACAAGGGGAAAACCCAATATGGCTTTATGGTGCAGTAGAGAGAGAGAGAGAGCTAGAGAGAGAAGCAAATTTGCTGAAAAAGGGAAAGAAAGGGAGAGCAAGAGGTGATGGGTCACAGATACAGTACAATTTATTGAGAGAGAGAATTTTTGGGTTCATTCAAAGGAGGGGAGGGGGGAAAAAACACAAAAAAAAACTAAGTTCCTATGATCTTAAACAACACTTACCCTTTAAAACTCGATTAAATCCAATAAAAACATTTGAGAAAAAAAACGGGAATTAGGAACTGATTGATGAAGGAAGGAAAATCCGAAACAATCAGAGATCGATACAAGCACCCGGCAACCCTGCGATTCAGTGCGAGGGAGAGAGAGAGAGAGAGTATCGGAATAAAAGGAAAGTAAACACACAGAAACAATGGGAAAAGCCAAACAAAAGAAAACAAGGCAAAAGACAACCCACAGCTCCAAAACCCCACACCAACCCCAAGCGCCGAAGTACGCCACCAGGGCGAAAAGACACAAACCACCCAAGAAGGAGAAACCCAAAAGGGGTAGAGAGAGAGAGAGAGAGAGAGAGAGAGAGAGAGAGAGAGAGAGAGAGAGAGAGAGAGAGAGAGAGAGAGAGAGAGAGGGGGGGGGATGGTACCGTAGATCTTCTTCCAATGGTGGTAGAAGGAGAGGACCCTTGGGAGGATGTTGTGCGAGTTTTGGGGCACCATTGGGTTGGAGGAGGCCTCCAGCATGAGCCCGACCATCTCCCTGACGTTTCCGAGGAAGAAGCGGTAGGGTGGGCCCCTGATCCCTTGCTTGGCGAAGTGCTCCTCCACCCTCCGGGGCCCCCACCACAGCACATCCAGCACCTTCACCGCCATCGCCATGCACAAGCCCACCGAACCCAGAGCCCAAACCCACTCCCACGACCACCCCATCCCTCCCCCTTCTCTCTCTCTTCTTCTTCCTGCCTTCTCTCTCTTGCTTGCAACTTCTACTACAACTCGATCGACCCTTCTGCTTTCCTTTCTGTGCCTATATAATGAGGTATGTCCCTTCCAAAAAATAAAAAATAATGAGCTAGAGAGAGAGAGAGAGAGAGAGAGAGAGAGAGAGGGAGTGAGAGGGGGAGGTAGGCTTGGGGTTTTATAGGAGGAGAGTAGTAGCAAGCAAGGCCGGCGCCGTTGGGGCCGCCGTCGGGGTTATAAGGGTCAACGAGGTGGGGGCAAAAAGGGGGTGTAATGACGAAAATGCTCATGGGTCTTTTGGGGGTAACTACGGGCATGTATTGTTGTGGGGTGTAATTTGGTTCCGGTATTAAGTTTTTGGGGTTCTTTCGATAAAATAGATAGGTAGAGAGCTTTTTTGTTAAAATATTGTTTATAAAATTTTGCAAGTGGCCCCTGAAACTAAGTGAATTGCATATTAATCCCTGAAGACTTCATATGTATATCTTCGAAAACAAGTTTGGATATGACCGGTGCCTAAATCCATCCAAATTGACATCAGGTTTTGAATTTTTTTTTTTATCTAAATCCGTCCAGATTTTTAACCAGCCTTGCCAATGTTTGTCCGTTCTTTAACCATGTTCTATCTTTACTTCTTAACCCAACCTGATTTGATTTTCGCATGTGTAATATCTTCTTTCAAATAAACCGCCGCAACATTCAAATCATGAATATAGCTAGAATATTCTTTCTGAATAGACGTCACTTAACCCGAGGGGTCATTTTGCAAAAGGTTTACTTTTCAGGGGTTGATAAGCAAATGTAAAGTTCTAAGGGGCAATATGCAAAGAGGGGGGAGCTTTTGCCTCAAGAGAAAGCATGTATAATGGGGGGAAGTAAGGGAGGGGGGAGTTGGGTAACAGAAGGAGAATAAGACTGCCACATATTTTTTATTTTTTATTTTTATTTTTATTTTTATGATGATTGTATCCTGAATGACAGCAGGCCCATAATGAGATGAGTTGCGCCCTCTCCCCCAAATGGAAGCAATTAATTTCGTTGGCCGTTATAAAAATGGTGGGCTAAACAATAAAAAGGTCAGCGTTGGAAAAATAGACAGCTTTATTAGAAATTCTGCCGTTAATGCTGGCCAGCCCACATCACATTACAGCTCACTTACCATTTCCAACGGATCTCTGCCCCCAAATTTTTTCTTTTTTTTTGTGGAGAAATTTTATAGATACACCCAAAAACATGTAAAGAGATCCCGATTCTCATTAGCTTATCAAATTCTTCATAAACGATAATTGTATCGCTTTTTAATGCCCCAAATTCTTCATAAACGATAATTGTATCGCTTTTTAATGCCCCATTTCCTAAATCAAATCATAGTTAAAATAGGGTTGAAGTTGAATAACATAAAGGTTGATCGGAGTTAGCACTTAGCAGAGCTTTGTCCACATGTTTTTGTTTCAGTTTTTTTCTTCTATGTTTCAAACCGTCTTCTTTATAAGCAAAGAACTCTCTCTCTCTCTCTCTCTCTCTTTTGGACATATGAATTTTATTTTTTTTCTTTCAGCTCTTTTTTCTATGGTGAAACAATATCCGCTGTAAAGTGGAGTGTAAAAAATGAAATTGATTATGGGTTGAAGTTACAAGATACACATGAAAATTGGTAAGGAAGCTACAAGATTCAAACTTTAATCATGATATGTTCAAGAGGGATGAGGGGGATTAACCAGGATGTATACAAGGGAGTGGTCGGTTAAATTATTGGGGTATATTCAAGAGGAATTATGGGTTTAACTGAGGTTAGGGATGCAAACGAGCCGAGCCGGGCTGGGCCAAGCTTTGGTCTATTGAGCTTGTTCGTTTATTAAACGAGCCTAAACTTCAGGCGTGGGCTTGGCTTGTTTAATAATCGAGCCGAGCTGAGGTCTGCTTGATCTTGTCTTGTTTATTAAACGAACCTAAACTCTAGGCTTGGGCCTGGGCTTGGCTTGAATAGTAATCGAGCGAACTCGAACGAGCTTTTATCGAGCTTGTTTCCGAGCCGTTCATGAATAATTTGCTTCGTTTACAACCCTAAGAGAGGGGTGTATTCAAAAGGGGGTGAGGTTGATGGGGTAAAGATATTTTTGAAATGGATGAGTTATAATCAAGAAAATAGGGTTTATTAAGGTTTGATGGAAATGAGTATGTTTACAAATTTATGGGGTATATATAAAATTTTTAAGTTTTTTTTTCTTTCTTTCTTGAGGTAGAGTTCTTGGCTTGGACATGTGTGGCATCCTTGTGATGCAAGGCCTATGATCTGTCCGTTGTCTTTGTTGATCATCAATATCAACTCCAGTACGGAAACCAGAAGAAAGTCCAATGGATGGATTGAGTGTCAATTAAGATTTAGGCAAGAGAGAGGCCTAACTCAAAAACCTAGGAGGACAATTGGTGATCAAGAAGGTCTCCCTTGGTGCAATCATGATGGTAGATGGTATTTTCTTGTTTTTTTTTGATAAGAACTTGTACTACCAGGCCAGAAGATGGTCCTTTTTCCATGCTGAAGAGTTAAAAAGGAGATATAAAAGTATTTAAAAAAAAATTCTTGAACTTCTAATGGTGAACTGGTATTCGTATAGCCGAATCGAGTTCTAGTCATGGAATCAAATTTTGGCAAATTTCTTACGAAATAATCGTAATAGTTCTCCTTTCCGAGGATTCGACATATAAATTGTCTGAAAATTTGATAGTGGTAAACTTTGTTTGTCATCATGAATTGTAGACCGAAATGACTGACTTCTGTCCGATTTCTTACATTTCATCTTTTCACGGATTATTTCACTGAAAACTTTCATATATTTTTAGTAAAAGATATATTTTTTTTTCAGTGAAAATTTGATCATTTTTCTCCATTCCTAATTTTGTCATAACATATTGATATGTGGACAAGAACGATCTAAATTTGATCGAAATTAGACAAATTCTTATCAGAATCTTTTGTGTAAAAAATACAAAATTTCACATTAGACCAAAAAGTGATATTTTTTTATTTAACCGAAATTGACATTTATAATCTTCGTTGTACTCCAAGCTCACGGGTTGCCCATCTTTTTGATCCCCTTCATATTGATGATAATAATTGACATTAAGAATTTATAATAGGGAGGCCAGCCTTTGTTGATCATCGTCATTCCTACGCGGTTGAACTACATGGGTGTTCTGTTGGGTTTTGCCCTCATGAAGCTCACCTAAAAGTCAGAACCGAAGTGCCTCACACCTGGTCTACGAACTAGGTTCGTCCGAGCACCAGACAGGGGAGCGCGGGCATTGGTTCCTGGCAGAACACAGGGAGGACCTGAGGAAATTCACTCGGGCACCAGTTCTGAGTTCCCGGGCACCCGAGAATTTCTACACGCTGGTTATGGTTGTGGGTCATAGTTTTAGACCAATTTTTGGGGTTGTTTTGGATTCATTTTACCATACTTTTACCCCATATAAAGGAGGAGATGTATGGGATTAGGGTTATGGTTTTGAGTGTCATCAAAGAGAGAAAAAAGGATGGAGAGAGAAGGAACCTTGTAACGACCAAGATCCAATAGGCCAATAGCCAAGAGCCAAAACTCTTGAGGCTGGAATGCCAAGATGGATGAGATGAGGTGAGGTGAGGTGAGGTAAGGTGAGGTGTACAAGGCCACGAGTTAGCTTCACATCGCCTAGAGAGAAGGAGATCCTGAGCTACTTATATAATTTCCCCTTCCTAACATAGAAGACGTGTTTTAAAACCGTGCGCCGCTACGGATTTCATAAGAGCTCCTTAGTTAAGCGTGCTTGGGCGAGAGCAGTACTAGGATGAGTGACCTCCCTGGGAAGTTCTCGTGTGGGCATGGACAAAGTGGACAAAATCTTGTATGTTTGAGGCAGATGTTACAAACCTAGTCTAAGGTTTGGTACAAGAGAGAGAGAGAGATAATAATAATAAGAAGAAGAAGAGGAAAAAAGGAAGAAGGAAGAAGAGAAGAGAACATAAAGGTTCATTTCTGGGTCCTCCTTTGTGTTTGTCCAAGGCTTCATCCTGGTTCTTTAGTCCATCCTCCTCGGCTTCAACTTCGGCAGTCTCTCTCATATCTTGGTGATCCTCTAGTACATCTTTGTATCTTTTGGACAAGTGCTCTCTACTTTGTGTGTGCTATGTGAGAGGACATCGAGAGAGGGCTTGTGGGGAACCGACAAACGGTGACCCCCCTATATGGTGTATTTATCTTGATTTTATAAATCAAAATCCCTGATTGCATGGTATTTTTGTTGTTTTGTATCATTGTTTGGTGTATCAAATCTTTAGTGTGGTAAGCGATCTCTTCAGGGCTCCAATCCTCGAACCTTTGAGCACCGTCCTAGGGGTTTAAAGGTTTCTGCAGGTGTAGGGGATCAGTGACGCAAGCCGATTTTTCCAACAAATTGGTATCAGTGCCTTGGTTCGGTATGAGGTTTTGAGGAGGTTAAAGTGATGGCGGAAGACATGTTGAGGATCGAGAAATTCAATGGTACAAACTATTGATTCTGGAAGATGCAAATTGAAGGTCGTCTCTACTAGAAGGATCCTTATTTGCCTCTTGACGAAAAGATGGACAAGTTGGAGGGAATGCCTGAGAAGGATTGGAAATTCTCAATAGGAAGGCGTTGGAGTTGATCGTCTCTCTCTGACTTTGATGATGGCCATCACTATCTCTAAGGAGAAGACCATCACGAGTTTGATGGAAACACTAGCCAACATGTATGAGAAGCCATCTAACTCCAACCAGGTCTTCTTGATGAAGAGGTTGTTCAACATGAAGAAGATGGATGGAGGACGCATAGCAGAGCATGTCAACATCTTCAACGGGATGACAGGCTAACTGGAATATGTCGAAATTAGTTTCGATGATGAGATTAGAGCTATCCTGATCTTGTCAGGTTTACCTGGCAGTTGGGATGGCTTCGTAATGGCGGTTAGCAACTCTTCTGATTCAAAAAAGTTGAAGGTTGATGATGTGGGTACTCTGTTAGGCGAGGAAGCACGTAGGAGAAGCTTTGGAGCTTCTTTTGAGGGATCTAGGCATGGATTTCATTAAAGCGCGAAAGGAGGAACAGGGTGGAAGGACCACCAAGAAGAAGGTGGAGTGTTGGAAGTGCGACAAACTCGATCACTTGAAAAGATAAGTTTTTAAGAAATCGAATTAAAGCTTTCGGAGGGAGCTCATTCTCGTAAGAACCATCGAAGGGGGTGAGATTTTTTGGTGAAAATCCGTATGTTCCTCTCCATCCAAATTAACATAGAAACACAACCACGATCAGATCTTTCTCTCTTCTCAAGTTTTTAGGAATATGTTGTTTTCTCTAGGAAGTGTAGAGGGAGAATAGGGATCGTGGTCTTACCATGATATTGAAACTGGACTGGAAGAAGTCCCAAGATGGAGATTGCATAGGGGCAAGTCAACAACAAATGGTCTCACATTCTGTAAGATGGTATAGACAGCATGCCAGCTTGGATAGACCCATGAATTGTCTGTTGCGTAGGTTGATCTTGATCAGAATCTTGTCGTGCACTGCTAACCATGAGAAGATCTTAAACTTTGCCAAAACCGGTGCTATCCAAAGGCATTTTGCAACTCCTAAGTTTAATCCAGAGAAGGATGTTACAAAGAATTTGTCCGAGGGGTCCCACCTCCAATAGATATCATTTGACTCTTCTGAAAGATGGGTATTACCGAGGATTGAAAGTAGGTCATCAAGTTACTATCGGAGCTCAAGAGGTACTGGCCTTGAGAAACTCGAGCTCCAAACGATCAATCCTCCTCCTCCTCCTCCCTCCCTCCCTCCCTCCCTCTCTCTCTCTCTCTCTCTCTCTCACTCTCTCTCTCTCTGAGATCAGCGGGTGTACCGAAACCTTTCGGGCAATGGCCCACTTCAGGCTCGGACTAATCCCTCAGGGTGTGAAGCTCGACCCACTTAGAATTTCCCTAATCATCCTCTCTTGCTGCATTACACACGGGTGGAGATTCCCCCAATCCTTCTCTTCTCGCATTTTTAGACCTCCCCAATTTCGATAATAGCCTTCCAAAAAAAGGGAGACCTTCCCCGATATCCTGCTTCTTACCTGAAATTCTAATGGCCATTTTTGTTGATAGTCCAAGAGCTAGAAATTCATTTGCGATCGGGTGCTAACCAGATACCCACCCATGCCCTTGGTTTTTTTCCTCATGGCCAGGGTCATCCAGCTCTGTCGATGTACTACTACAGAAATTCCTTGTTGCTGCTCTTGGACATGCTACATCCAATTGGAAGCCAAATCAGAAGGAGCTAAGTTTTTCCATATCTCTTCTATGTCTGTTGATGGAGATGGAGATAAAGAGAATTGTTGAGCAATCTCATTGTCTTACCAATAGAGGGGGAGGGCTTGATCTAGCTCAGCAACATCACAATGGTCCCCGACTTCCTTACTTGGTTAAGTTCAATGACTAGCTTGGTCCTTACAAAGGTTGGCCATGTATCATGAAATCATGAAATACAATAGTCTAATCTAATAGTATATATCTATACTATATACTAAAATGGAAGCCTTACAAGAAGCTTCCGCCATATGGCACAACATTAATTTTAATTTAAGCCTCATAAGTTCTGACACATGGAGCTCTATTGAAGACTGGTTCTATAAATGAAAAGTTAAAACCCATTTCTCTCTATCTCTCTGCATGCCCATTAATGCTCTCATGAATCATGATCTATTCCTTCTTAATGGTGTTTGAATTCGATGGTAGTGATTTCTTCCATTTCACCCGATGCCCATAAATGAAAATTTAAATCCATTTCTCTGCATGCCCATTAATGCTCTCATGATCTATTCCTTTCTTGGATGGTAGTGATTTCTTCCATTTCTCTGATGTCCATGGCCATAAATAAAAATTTAAACCCATTTCTCTACATGCTTAATGATCTTATGATCGATTCCTTTCTTACTAGCATTTGAACCCCTTCTTGCATGTTGTTTTAAATTAAATGCTCTATCATCTGCAAATCATTTTCTCCCTTTTCTTTCGATGCCCATTAGTGAAAAGTTAAACTCATTTCACCCGATGCCCATACATGCTCATTTAAAGCCCTTTTGCCTTCAGAGGATCCCGTGCCGTTTCTAATCCCTCTTGCAGACTTGAGACTTGAGATACCCTGTGCTTAATATCTGATGCTTGGGGAGCTATATTGACCAAATGTGAAAAGGGTGGGTTTATTCCCAACTAAGCAAAATATCAGAGTAATCCCAAGGGTTCAACTCTTATTATGTAACAGCTCTCCATGAGATCTCAACGAGACTATAAATCACCTCCATCGGACCCTACTGCTTCTTTAACTCTGATCCGGCCCCCACCTTCACGACAAGAACCACTACGATGACAACCTCGGCGATGAGCTCCACTTCTCCGTCGAATGCCGACCTCCTATGAAGTTTCTTATGGCGGTTTCTCATAGAGTCAGTTAGTACTCCTTCTGCATGAATATGTATTACCCCCATGAATCTCTGTTTGTGTCTATTCTTAAATATTTAGGCGATATTATTTCATTTAGTTTGCAAATTAGGTTGTTTTAGAATTTATTACAGTTAATTTTAATACTATGTATCTTCTATTTTTTCTCTTTGGTATTTGGAAGTAAGAGATGTTGAATAGGTAATAATACGTACATTGGTTTCTTGAGAATTTTATGATTTTTCTCTCTCGATACTTTCAGGTGTCCTGAGCTACAATATTTCAGCCTAGAAAATCTTGAGGTATCCAATGAACAATTCTGTAAGGTGATCAACAAATTTGACCTTCTTGAGGGAATGGGAGTGGACGAGAGTTTCATCT
Source organism: Chamaelirium japonicum (assembly GCA_947650365.1). Lineage (NCBI taxonomy): Eukaryota > Viridiplantae > Streptophyta > Magnoliopsida > Liliales > Melanthiaceae > Chamaelirium > Chamaelirium japonicum. The sequence continues at coordinate 82,991,032 of OX393549.1, forward strand.
GCGATGAAGTGCTCCAACATGTCTACCAATGTTGAGTGTACGACGTACTTCACCGAGCTGAAAGTCTTTGCCGAAACGGTGGCTGAAGGCATGGAGCATGTCATCTGTGATTGCCTCCTTCAAATCAGAAAGCTTAATACAATGTATTGCATGATGTCTAGGATGATAACAATATAGAGTTGTGCACCTTGAATAATCAGGGTATTGGTCAGTGTTCAAAACAATCGAATGAAGTCTGAATGGGCACATGAGTTTTTTTAAATCATCTCATTTGTTGTATAGTTTGACAGAAAATTATAATAATAATATTTTTTTTTCTAGCTCTGTTTTGATTCTAATATCATTGATTACATACCAAACCCCACTGTGGGTTTGATTGGGATATATGTTTGAAAAATTATCAATACCAATTAGAAAATCGATTTTTAGTAAAACTGTGATGATTTACATGCCTTATCCTAGATAATATAGGTTGAGTTTTAGATTCCAACTTCTTAATTGTATAGCGCAATTGAAACCAGACCGTCGTTAAATACTTTGTTTTTAAAGTAGGCAACAGCTACATGCAGTATTCCCCTTTTACCCTTTCAAAGTCATTTCTATAATTACTTATTCGATTTCTTCCCCTCTAAAAAATGTTGGTATGGCAGAATTTATTTCTATTTATTCCTTCAATCTATTTTTTCAATCATAATTTTTTTTTTATTATAATATATTATAATTTATAATTTTAATATTTTATTCCGTGCATTGCACGGGTTCAATACTAATCTATACTATATACTAAAATGGAAGCCTCTCTCCAATGTTGTGACACATGGACGTCTTTTAAAGAACCATAATCATTCTTCCAGGTGTGAACACGACTCAGTTTTAAATCCTATTAAAAACCTATCATAAAGATAATAAAACACTCATTCAATGGCATTTAATTATCATTTGATGTTAATCTCTCTCCTTCTCTATCTCTCTAACAAGTGAATCACACTCACTTTAGATTTCATACTTCTTCGAACAGCTGTGATATCATCTGTGCCAAATGGCCGTGCATCAAGCTCATCTGGGCATTGTCCGGGTGTCTTACTAGTAGTCTATCTATACTATATACTAAAACGGAAGCCTCTCTCCCGTGTTGTGACACGTGGACGTCTTTTAAAGAACCATAATCATTCTTCCATGTATGAACACAGCTCAGTTTTAAATCCTATTAAAAACCTACCATAAAGATAATAAAACACTTATGCAATAGCATTTAATTATCATTTGATGTTAATCTCTCTCCCTCTCTCTCTCTCACAAGTGAATCACACTCACTTTAGATTTCATACTTCTTCGAACAGTTATGATATCATCCGTACCAAATGGCTGTGCATCAAGCTCCTATGGGCATTGCCCGGGTTTTTTACTAGTACTATATACTAAAATGGAAGCCTCTCTCCCGTGTTGTGACACGTGGACATCTTTTAAAGAGCTAGAATTTTTCTTCCGTGTGTGAACGTGGCTTTCTTTTAAATCCATTTAAAAACCTATCATAAAGATGATAAATTTTCATTCACTGGCATTTAATGATCATTTGATGTTAATCTCTCTCTCTCTCTCTAACAAGTGAATCACACTCACTTCATATTTCACACTTCTTTGAACAGTTGCGATGTCGTCTTTACCAAATAGCGTGCATCAAGAACATTCGAGCATTGCCCGTGTTTCTTACTAGTATAATACTAAAATGGAAGCCTCTCTCCCGTGTTGTGATACATGGATCTCTTTTAAAGAGCCAAAACCCTACTCCCATGTGTGAACACGTCTCTCTCTCTCATAAATCCTAATAAAAACCTATTATAAAGATAATAAATTCACATACAATGGCATTTAATGGTCATTTGATGTTAATTAGAAAAATCATTAGTATTATCTCTCTTTTTCTATCTAACAAGTGAATCACACCCAGATGAGTGAATCGCAGTCACTCCAGATTGCACACTTCTTCAGATGGCTGCGATGTCGTCTTTGCTAAGTGTCGTGAATTGAATCAAGTTCATTCGGGCATTGCTCGGGTTTTGTACTAGGAAGCCTCTCTCCCGTGTTGTGACACATGGACGTCTCTTAAAGAGCTAGAATTTTCATTTTAAACATACCATAAAGATAATAAATTTTCATTCAATGACATTTAATGGTCATTTGATGTTAATCACTCTCTCTCTCTCTAATAAGTGTATCACACTCACTTCAGATTTCACAAATCTTCAAACAGTTGCGATGTCGTCTTTGCCAAATGACGTGCATCAAGCACATTGGGGCATTGCCCGGGTTTCTTACTAGTATCTTTACTAAAATGGAAGCCTCTCTCCCGTGTTGTGACACGTGGACATCTTTTAAAGAGATAGAATTCTTTTTCCATGTGTGACACGGCTAGCTCGTTTTTAAATCCATTTAAAAACATATTATAAAGATTATCCCTAAAAATAAAAACCTATCATAAAGATGATAAATTTTCATTAAATGACATTTACTGATCATTTGATGTTAATTTCTCTCTTTCTAACAAGTGAATCACACTCACTTCAGATTTTACACTTCTTCGAACAGTTGCGATGTCGTCTTTGTTAAATGGCGGGCATCAAGCACATTCGGGCATTGCCCGGGTTTCTTACTAGTCTATATATATATACTAAAATGGAAGCCTCCCGTGTTGTGACATGTGGACGTCTTTTAAAGAGCTAGAATTCTTCTTTTGTGTGTGAACGCGATTCTCTTTTAAATCCATTTAAAAACCTACCATAAAGATGATAAATTTTAATTCAATGACATTTGATGACCATTTGATCTTAATCTCTCTCTCTCTCTCTCTCTCTCTCACAAGTGGATCACACTCACTTAAGATTTCACACTTCTTCAAAAAATTGTGATGTCGTCTTTACCAAATGGCGTGCATCAAGCACATTCGGGTATTCCCTGGGTTTCTTACTAGTATATAATACTAAAATGGAGCCCTCTCTCCCGTGTTGTGACATGTGGACCACTTTTGAATAGTCAAAATCCTTCTTCCATGTGTGAACACGGCTCTGTGGGTGCAAAAATTGTACCAGACCGGATCAGAGCCGCAGGGGCCCGCGCAACGGCTCAAGTGGGTAAGCCTGCCCAGGCTCATGGGCTCACTCTGCAGGCAGATCGATCAAGCCCTCCCCCTTATTGGGCCCGAACAATGGCCCAATAAGGGCCCAGCGAGGAGGCCCATCACCAGTGCCACCTCATCACCGCCACGTTATCACTGCCATATCGGGCACGTGCCTATGCTATAAAAGGAACCCCAAGGCATTCAGAAAAGGTTGTTGGTCATTCAATCAGAGGAGGAGGATTCCAAAGCAAGTGCTAGAGCTCACTTCTTCCTTTCTTGTTCTCTTCTAATTACTCCGTGCAAACACATTGTAAAAAGCTTCTCTCGGCATGTCGAGAGAACGCTTAACCCTCCTTACTCAAATTTATAGTGAAGATCAGGTGGCACCTCTCGCCCGGAGACGTAGGTCCTAAGATCGAACTTCGACAACAACTCCATATGTCATCTCTCTCATTCTCAACTTTTTAGTCTCTAACACACAAACAATCCAATTCAATCAAGGCTGTGGGACGGGGTTCCCGATCAAGGCGGCTCGAAAATTTTCCCGATAATCTTTGGTGCCGTTTGTGGGATATTGATAGAGGTCTTACCCACACCTCTACTGACTCCTATTCAACTTGTGGTGACGAGCCACACGTCCTCCTCAAAATCAACCTCAACGCCTTCATCACGCCAACATCAAGACGCTCGATGGTAACGGCCAGTACCAACCCACCAAAGGCAGGTACTGAACGAACAAACGATGTGCTGATCGAAGAAGAACAAGAAGGCTTGGTAGCAACCAACCGAAGAAATATTCGGGAGTGGCTGGGGCCGCAAGGTAGCCATCCAGAAGGGCACAGCGATCGGCGAGACTCGTCATCCCCGAGACGTCGATCTGGCAAAGAACACGCTATTCAAGGGAGTGAGCCTCAGGCTACATACGAGATCTCGACTGCTAACTTTCAGCTGCTAAATCTCCTCAAGAAGAATGCAGCCCTCGAACAAGAGAGACTCCTTGAAGAAGGCAGCTGAATGGGTGGGGGTTATGATCCACAATTCCCTCGCTGCGACTAAAGGCTCATTGAAGACTCGCCCAACTGTGAGTCATCACCTCGAAGAACCAAGGAGGGTTCATGCCAAAAAGCGTCAGGCATCCATGCAAGCACCTAAACAAATGGTGTGGGACCGTCTTGACATTGATGGCGCTCCAAGCCACCATCGAGTGAGGTCGCCTGAATCAACGGGGTCCACTGGACACCCTATTCACTCGCATGCAAGAACGCCAGATGCACGTGAGCTACTCAACCGACGAAGGCAAACCACCGATGTGGGGTGCCGCCGTCAAGATCGCAGGTTATTAATCGCCTCAGCAGGGCCTCTTCATCCCGAGGTGCTCGCAACCCCTTTCCCTATGGGTTGGCGAACACCAAGCCTGCCCAAGTTCAACTGCATCAAGGGAGACCTTGCTCTCCATATCCTAGCCTATAAGCAGGCCCTGACGCCATATGAGTATGAGAATTATATCCTCTGTCATATATTCGCGGGAAGTCTCGAGAGACCTGCCCTCGACCAGTACCACATGCTGCCTACCGGTACGGTGGCCACATTCAAAGAGTTGGCTGAACTCTTCATGGACCATTATCGGCTAAACTTAAAGCCGGAAAAGAAGCTGGATACACTCTACCGGCTGAAGATGGGCTCCGATGAGTCTCTAAGGAGCTTCATGATGAGGTTTTATAATGAGCACTCTGAGCTCATCGGTCGGTCCCATAATGAGGAGGCCATCATGCTGGCATTCCAGAATGCTATCCGGCCAGAGCTCCTCGTCTACATCGACTTCATCCGGCATCCTCCCAGTACCTTGGAGGCAATGTTCAAGCGCGTACAGCGGGAGATAGAGGTGGAAGACAATCAGCGGGCCAGAAGACTACGCGAGCCCCGCGAGTTTTGTGACTCCCGACGTAAAAAAGATGACGAAGCTCCGAATGAAGCACACTATAAGAAGTCTGCCCATACCGCGTCTGACCAAAAGGTACATGCCAAAAGATACAATGAAGATCCAAAGGCCCCTCCATTGAAGATATCTTCGCCTACTTGCAGAACGAGCCCTTTTGCAAGTGGCCACAGCCTCTCCCTCCAAATTTCGACTAGGCGGGAGATACGATAACCTACTGTGAGTTCTATCGCAGCCATGGCCACCCAACCTCTATATGTCGGAAGCTAAAGCATCATATCGAAGACCTGATCCAAGAAGGGCGGCTCGATGGCTACCTCACTAACAAGGAACCAGGTTGAGAGAAGGATAGGCAGTAGCAGTGGAGAAAGAAAGTCAACGTAATATGTGGATGCATAATCATAACGTCCGCTGGGCAGCCTCTGAAAAAGTGTAACTGCAACTTTGTTTTATCAATAAAGTGTCTCTTTTTTTCTCAAAATCAAATCTCTCGAAGTTCGATTCCACCATATTAAGGCATAAAAAAAAGGCTCCTGGTAACCCAGGTCAACCAAAGGCCTTCGATTCCGCCCATTCAAGTCGGAAGCTCGAAGGCAATTCGGCTACGCTCTCTCGAGGCTAAAGTCCGATAAAAAGGCTCCTGGCAATCCAAGTCAACCAAAGACCTTCGATTCTGCCCGTTCAAGTCGGAAGCTCGAAGGTAATTCGGCTACGCTCTCTTGAGACTAAAGTCCGATAAAAAAGCTCTTGGCAACCCAGGTTAACCAAAGACCTTCGATTCCGCCCATTCAAGTCAGAAGCTCGAAGGCAACTCAGCTATGCCCTGTCGAGGTTAAGGTCCGATAAAAAGGCTCTTGGCAACCCAGGTCAACCAAAGACCTTCGATTCTGCCCGTTCAAGTCGGAAGCTCGAAGGCAATTCGGCTACCCCCTCTCAAGGCTAAAGTCTGATAAAAAGGCTCCTGGCAACCCAGGTCAACCAAAGACCTTCGATTCTGCCCATTCAAGTCGAAAGCTCGAGGGCAATTTGGCTACGCCCTCTCGAGGCTAAAGTCCAATAAAATGCTCCTGATAACTCAGGTCAACCAAAGACCTTCGATTCCGCCCGTTCAAGTCGGAACCTCGAAGGTAATTCGGCTACGCCCTTTCAAGACGAAAGTCCCGTAAAAAGGCTCCTGACAATCTAGGTCCAGCTAAGCTATCAACTATACTCATCTGAGGCGATGAGAATAAGCTCAAGGCCCAGCCCTTGGCACTCAAAGACAAAATCCAAGGCGACCAACGCCTCGGTACTCTACAAGCTCAAGGCCCATCCCTTGACACTCGAAGACAAAGTCCGAGGCGACCAACGCCTCGGCACTCTACAAGCCCAAGGCCTTACCCTTGGCACTTGAAGACAAAGTCTGAGGCGACCAATGCCTCGGCACTCTACAAGCCCAAGGCCCAACCCTTGGCATTCGAAGACAAAGTCCGAGGCGACCAATGCCTTGGCACTGGAAGATAAAGTCCGAGGCGACCAACGCCTCGGCACTTTATAAGCCCAAGGCCCTGCCCTTGGTACTTGAACACATAGTCTGAGGCGACCGATATCTCAGCACTCTACAAGCTCAAGGCCCTACCCTTGACACATAAAGACAAAGTCTGAGACGTCATCGCCGACGTATTGGTATTCGATCAAAAGTCCAATCTTAGTCTTGTCACTCAGGTCCAAGCATTAAATTGTCACTAGCCATCACCTTTTCTTGGTCACGGTTCGTATTAGCAGAGGAGGAGCGCAAACAATCTTCTTCGTTCCTCGATGATGTTTTTCCAATATAGCGGGTCCCCTGATGGTTTTCATCGTGAAAAGAGCGGCCTGTAATGGATGAACAAACGATAAGTTAAGAGCAGGGTGGTCGAAAAATCCACCGAAACGTGAGATAAAAGGGCACTTCCTTGATCCTGGCCAAATCAACACCCTTATGCGACCGTAGTACCTGGTGAACACAGTAACCAGGTGCGGTAGTACATCGGGTGAAGACTGGCTGGCCATCATGCGACATTGCCCTAGATTATCTCTAAGAAGCCCCCTTAAATGTAGCGTTGTCCCTCGCCGATAACTCCGTGCACTAGTGGCTTAGGAATATGGCCGAAAAAGTGTCAGTTTCAGATGGGGATAAAATTTTGAAAATACACTATTTTCAGTACCGACACTTCTTGGCCTCTTCTAGCAGCCCCAGTAACAGGGTGTCAGCATCGACATGCAGCCCCCCCTCTGTTTCACACAAAAATCGAGTGGGGAGGGGGTGACGGCACCCCATAAGCAGCCCCCCATCTTGGTTTCGTAAAAAATCGAGAGTGGGGGAGGGGGGGTTGGCATCAGCTACAGTCCACCCCTCGGTTTTGCACAAAAACCGAGAGGGGGGGTTGGCATCAGCTACAGTCCACCCCTTAGTGTCGCACAAAAAACTGAGTGAGAAAGGGGTAACGACACACCATTAGCAGCCCACCCTCGGTTTCGTCAAAAAAAAAAACGAGAGGGGGGGGGGGGGGGGTGTGCCGGCATCAACAAGCAGCTCCCCTCGGTTTCGCACAAAGACCGAGTGGGGAGGGGGCGACGGCACCCATAAGTAGCCCCCCTATTTTGGTTTCACAAAAAACCGAGAGGGGGAGGGGGGGTTGGCATTAGCTACAGTCCACCCCTCGGTTTTGTACAAAAACCGAGAGGGGGGGTTGACATTAGCTACAGTCCACCCCTCAGTATCGCACAAAAAACCGAGTGAGGAAGGGGCGACGACACACCATTAGCAGCCTACCCCTCGGTTTCGTCAAAAAAAAAAAAAAACCGAGAGAGGGGGGGGGGGGGGGGGTGTCGGCATCAACAAGCAGCCCCCCTCGGTTTCACACAAAGACCGAGTGGGGAGGGGGCGACCGCACACCATCAGCAGCCCACCCCTCGGTTTTGTCAGAAAATCGAGAGGGGGGTGCTCGGTATCAACAACAACCCACCCCTCGGTTTCGTTAAAAAATCGAAAGAGGGGGTGTATCGGCATCAACAAGCAGCCCCCCCCCCCTGTTTCACATAAAAACTGAGTGGGGAGGGGGTGACGGCACACCATCAGCAGCCCACCCCTCGGTTTTATCAAAAAAAAATAAAAACCCGAGAGGGGGGGGTGTCGGCATCAATAACACGTTATCACTGCCATATCGGGCACGTGCCTATGCTATAAAAGGACCCCCAAGGCATTCAGAAAAGGTTGTTGGTCATTCAATCAGAGGAGGAGGATTCCAGAGCAAGTGCTAGAGCTCACTTCTCCCCTTCTTGCTCTCTTCTAGTTACTCCGTGCAAACACATTGTAAAAAGCTTCTCTCGGCCTGTCGAGAGAACGCTCAACCCTCCTTACTCAAATTTATAGTGAAGATCAGGTGGCACCTCTCGTCCGGAGACGTAGGTCGTAAAACCGAACTTTGACAACAACTCCATGTGTCATCTCTCTCTTTCTCAACTTTTTAGTCTCTAACACACAAACAATCTAATTCAATCAAGGCAGTGGGGCGGGGTTCCCGATCAAGGCGGCTCAGAAATTGCCCCCACAGGCTCTCTCATAAATCATATTAAAAACCTATTATAAAGATGATAAACACTAATTCAATAGCTTTTAATGATCATTTGATGTTAATTAAAAAAATCATTAGTCTAACAAGTGAATCACACTCCTAAGAGTAAATCACAATCACTTCATATTGCATATAATTTTTTTGGATGGCTGTGATATTGTATGTGGTAAGTAGCGTGCATCAAGTTCATTCGGGCATTACCTGGGTGTCTTACTAATATTATAATAATAAAATGGAAGCCTCACAAGAAGGTTGTAACACGTGACGGCCACATAAAAAACTCCAAAAGGTAGAGCTTCTATCCTTCAGTATGAACACATAGAAATTATGATCGCATTAAACGTTGCATTCCTTGGTAGCATTTATTTATTTTTTATTCGGTTTTCTCTAGGGAGCAACTCACATGTGGCTGTAGGGGGCCATGTGTTTCTCATAGGGGTGGACATGGTCGGATTTGAAAGTCTGACCATGTGTGGACCAAGTTGAACCATCTTTGCCCGAATTGATCGAGTTGCCTGAGGAACCTGTAGAGGGTTTACCCGTGTTTGGACCATGTCGGGTTGTCTAGATTCATTACATCTGGTTGGTTAGTAGGGTTGGTCGGGCCTAGTTTGAACAAACATAAAACTGTCATTAAGCAATTTATTCCAAATAAGAATATTTTTCAACTTGCTTAAACATTAGGCTTCCACAAAAAAAAAAGGATTATTTTCCAACTTGCTTAAGATTGGTTTTTATTGTTTTTCAACTTGTTTAAGCAACATGTTTCCTACTTTCATAATATATTTCTCAGGTTCCTCGGGTCGCTTGGGTTGGTCATACTATTGACCATTATTGTCCAAATTTGAATTCGGGTAAAAAAAAATTTGCCCATGCCTATCCAAATTCCTAAATATTGTTGCCCGTGATTGTCCAAATTCAGAATTTGGTCGAGTTGCTCGGGTTCGTCCTGACCAAGTCCCAACCCTAATTTCTCATCGAAGGGCTGAGCAAAACCTGGGCCTCGCTCGGGGGGTCACACTAATTCATATGTATAATACAAGCCCCATAAATCATACAGGTTAGTTATAACAGATTCTATAAGAGATATAAGTTTGGTACATACATATTTTGTGTTTGCCACATGAACCATACATGATAAATTCTTTTTAAAGTAATTTTTCTACAAGGAAAAACTAATATATGTATGTCTTTCTAAAATAGAGCGGTGTTGGCGAAGTTTAGAGGCATTTTGGGTGTACTAGTAATTGGATTTGCCCAACAATTTAGATCTATTTTGTATGAAGTTAGGAATTTAGATCTAATTCGTGTGAAACTAGCATTTTAGTTCTATTTTGTAAGAATAAAACTAACAATTTAAATCTAAATTGCTAGTTTCGTACGAAATAGATCTAAATTACTAGTTTCATATGAAATAGATCTAAATTGCTAGTTTCACATAATGACTACATTCGCACGAAATAAATCTAAATTATTAGTTTTGTACAAAATAAATCTAAATTGTAAAAAAAATTGGTAGTTTCGCACGAACTTAATTTGAATGTCATTCGTACGAAATAGATCTAAATGACTAGTTTCATACGAAATAGATCTAAATTGCTAGTTTGATACAAACTTAATCAGAATGTCATTCGTACGAAATAGATCTAAATTGCTAGTTTCGTACAATTAAATTGAATGTCACAAGAAATTTAATTAAAACTGATGAAAATAACTTATGAAATGAATGTAACAAAAAATTTAATTTGTTGAATTTGCCTAATAGAAAAGAACACATTGTCATTTAATTTCCTGAGACATCATTGTCCTTGCCCATGAATGTCTCAAGTAAACTAATTTCTCGTCCCATTTTCGGCTCACCTAGAGAACAGACCCTAAAAGAAAATTTTTAAGGTCCATAATGCTATATACTTCACATTTTTAGGCAACAAAAAGAGTTCAATAGCAACAAATGAGTGGAATATTTGAGAAGGCATGGTGATGTGTAATAAAACCTGAAATGGTAGGCAAGAAACATATGCATGTTAAAGAAAGGGGATGAAGTTTCAATTAGAATAGTATGGACATATAAAGCAGTGAACTGAGAATGTCTTAACAAGAAGGGGCTCATATTTGCAACTGGAAGTAAAAACTTGCAATGCCCCCAATTGATGGCTCAGTTGGTAAGACGTGCAATCCGTGGCCTTGGTCAAGGGTTTGAATAACTTCTACGATATATTTCCTTCCACTATGTAGTGGTGGGCCTCCCTCATGCTTTAGTGGTGAGCCTTGTGGGGAGAAATTACGACCGCCGTACGATTTCCCTTCAATAGTCGATTGAGGATCGACTTGGAGTGCGGTGCACTGTGGAGTGCTGAGCTGTTATGCAAATGCTATTGAGTATAGGAAGAGAGATAGAGAAATAGTGAGAGTTGACACAGGATCTGGTGACGAAGTTCGACCGAAGCCTACGTTTCTGTGCGGTAAGATGCAACCTTTGAATCCACTAACTCTTAGAAGTTAGAGCCACTCTTGACAAGCCGAGGAGTGCTTATACATGTAGACAGTGGGTTGAATGGGCTTGACTAGAGTTTGATCACCAGAAGGCTCGAAGAGCTCTGGAAAACAGAAAGTGGAGTTGAGAATAATGAATTTCAGTCTAGATTATTACAGGATCTGCTATTATTATAGCTTTAGGAATATCCGAGGCTTTGGTAAATATATGGGGTATTTACCAGGCCGCGGATCATCCATGCGAGCCCCAGGCAAGGATGGTGCGTCCCACCGTCATCCTCGTGGGCCATAGGCAGGGTTAGCAGGTTCCACTATCATTTCTGTGGGCCCTAGGTAGGGCTAGCGGGTCCCACCGCCAGACGTTAGCCAGATTTTGCACCCACAGTTATGCCTTCCTAGCTAGATAGGTGCTAACCGAGCTGGCTGAGACTTTATGTTGCAAAACTGGTTTGTCGATATCGAGATAGCTTGACAAGTATTGGAAAGAACCTACCGACCCCCCTGCCCAAGGTCGACCAAAGTTTCGTCTGCCAACCCATTGTCCGAGGTTGACCGTAGCGTTTGCCGACCCCCTACTAAGGGCTGACCAGAGAAGGGGTAGCGTGCTGCTCGTTCATAGCTTACGACCGCACATGAGTTGATGTTCTTAAAATGATTACTCTCAAGCTTGGATGTCGATCTTACATTTAGCTTTCTATTTTTATTGATCTTAGGGGAGGGATTAATTGCGAAAGGCGTCGGTTTTGTATTGATCTGATCCTTAACCCCAAGTTGGGGAAGGTGATGGTTGCATCCTGACCGTGGATGTCAGCCGAGCACGTTGGGAAGCACTTAGAGGAGTGTCGCTTCAGGTTGATAAACTCCCCTAGCATCATCTGCCGACCCCCTGCCCAAGGTTAGCTATTGCATCTGCCGACCCCCTGCCAAGGGCCGACCAATAGTCTGTCTGCCGATCCACTGTCCAGGGACGACCGTCACGTCTGTTGACCTTTTGCCATGGGCCGACCGATAGGGCATTTGGGTAATGCCGTTGGAGAGGTGAACAAACAGGGTCAAGGGCCGTAGGGGGGGCGACCTACCAATTATAACTGGTTGATCAGATTTTGCCGGCCGACTGATCTGTTAGGTGTCGATGATCGACCAATCGGTCGGTCGGTCGACGCCAGTCGATCGCGACTGAGGGGGTGGTCAAGCGCAAGAGGGGTCCTAGTGCCCGACCGAGTGGGAATCGAGCATGACCGATCGGTAGGTCGGTCATGGTAATCGGGCGTCATCAGCCGATCATGCTTGAGAGGGTCTGGCGCCAGAGGGGTCCTGGCACCCGACCTAGTGGGAATCGGGCTTAGCTGATCGATCAGTCATGGCAGGCGGGCATCGTCAGCTTGTCGTAGTTGAGGGGGTCAGGCGCTAGAGAGGTTTGGCGCCCATCCCAGTTGAAATTGAGCCCCACCAAGCAGTCGGTCAGGTGCGGGCGATCGACCGATCAGTCGGGCATCGTCAGTCGGTCGTAGTTGAGGGGTTCGGGCACCAGAGGGGTTCTGGCACCTGACCCAATTAAAATTTAGCCCGACCGAGCCGTCGGTCGATCGCGGGTGATCGGGGCGTCGTCAGCTGATCGCAATTAAGGGGGTCGGGTGCCAGAGGGGTTTTGGCACCCAACCCAGTTGAAATTGAGCCTGACCGAGCAGTCGGTCGGGTGCGGACGTCTGACCGACCGATCGATCGATCATAAGCAGTCGGGCTTCATCAGCCGGTCACAGTTGAGGGGGTCTGGCACCAGAGTGGTTCTGGCACCTGATCCAGTTGAAATTGAGCCCGATTGAGCGATCGGTGGGGTGCGCAACCGGTCAAGTTGAGGGGGTCGGGTGCAAGAGGGGTTCTGGTGCCCGACCCAGTTCTAATTGAGCTAGACCAAGTAGCGATCTAGTGTGGGCGTTCGATCAATTGATTGGTCGGTGGCAAGCGGTTGGACGTCATCAGCCGGTCGCAGTTACGGGTCGGGTGCCAGATCTGTTTTGGCGCCCGACCTAGTTGAAACTGAGCTCGATCGAGCGATCGGTTAGATACAGGCGACCTAACCGGTTATGGCGCTGGGACTTAACATTTTTCTGAAACAAGCAGAGACGGACGTGGAGGCTGGTGTGGCCCGTTGCTGACATGGCCTAATGCTGATGTGACCATGTGGAAGGTGAAGGGTAAGGCACAGTTTATTGAATCTAGCCTTTTTTTTGCCTCCCACCTTTTGTTTTTGGCGGACAAAGGGCAGAAAATGAAACCAGACTATAAATAGATCTGAGGGGGCTCAAATTTTTCCACGCTTCGAGAAGTTTTGAAACTTTCCTCCTGAGATCTGAGAATTTGCTTGCGTTCCCTTGGGTTATCTGTCTTCAAGTCTCTGTCTTCTTTCCCTTCAATTTTTACTCAATGACCTCCTCTGCTGGAGCCTCTGGGTCATTGGGTCAGGGAAATAAGAAGGTCATCATCACCTTGAAGTGGTCGACGGTGGGAAAGACAACTTGTGTCTCTGGGGAGTCACCTGCTCGGGTGGCCAAGTCGCCCGTCCCTTTAGGTAGCACTCCAGGGTCGAAGGGAGGCAGGAAGGTGTTGAAGAGGCGCCCTGAGGATGAGTCATCGGTGATGAATCCCACCTAGATCCCATGCCTGTCTGCAAAGGTGGCGCTGATGATGACCGTAGAGGAGGAGACCCTCTTCGGATACGACACTGGCTACTACAAGGTAGCGAGTCATCGTGATAATTGGGCCGTGCTGGTGGAGATGTTCTAAGAGAAGGAGGGCCGCCCGAAGCTGAGCGCAGTCTATAGTGCTTTTAGCATCGACATGAGGTCAATTTACCTGGCCAAGTCAAGTGCGGAGAAGGTCTCAGGGACCAATATCTCAGTAGGCCAGCTGAACTGTGGCCTGAGGTTGCTGCTTCCCCCCTTCGTGGCCCATCTGCTGAACACGTCGGGGATTTGCCTAGGGCAAGTAGGGGGGAATGCCTGGAGGATAATCTAAACTTTCTGTTGTATAGAGTCCGACTGCCATAAAGAGCTGTGGCAGTGTTACTCACGGCTAAAGAAGGACGAGTGGTCCCATATTAAGCTGGGCTATTTCTTCTACCACTATAAGTGGTAATTGAGGACCAGTCACAGTGGTTTCTAACACCTCCAAGGAGTGTCTGCTCTGTGTCCCATCGAAGACACCCTGGATTCGGACAAGTCATTCACCAACTAGCCTCTGTCCATCATTGGAGCTTGGTTTCCCATCAGCGTCCCGGAGACCGTAAAGTTTGTAGTGGTCGATGAGGTCCTCCGTTACCAGGCTGGGGGTGACAGGGCTTAGACGTCGGAGTGTGCTGCCGCCATCAACAATATCTTCCTCGAGCTGACCTACGAGATGTGCTCGTGGAAGCAGTTAATAATCTACCCGGTATAATTCGTCTTTTGGGTTAGATGACTTGTGCTAGAAATGTCTGTCTTTCTTTGAATATCCGTTGAATGCTTCTGTGATTGAATGATGATCAAAATGTCTTTGAATGTCGTTAAGGGCCTAGATATTGATCACCTCGAGCTTTATCTTCGACAGCTAAGGGCAGGGCCTTGGGTTGATTGAATCTCAAGGTGATGATTGCCTCAGACTTTGTCTTAGAGTATCAAGGGCAGGGCCATGGGCTTGTTGAATGTCGAGGGGATGATCACCTCGGACTTTGTCTTCGAGTGCCTAGGGCAGGGCCTTGGGCTTCTTGACTGTCGAGATCGTGATCATCTTAGACTTTGTCTTTCAGTGCCAAGGGCAGGCCAGGGCCTTGGGCTTGTTAAATGTCGAGACGATGATCACCTCAGACTTTGTCTTCGAGTGCCAAGGGCGAGGCCTTGGGCATGTTGAATGTCGAGTATGTGTCCTCACGTGCATGTAACACGGGAACATGTGCGACGCCTATGGTTCGGGGTACTTGGCGTAACGCCTTAGTGCTAGTTGACATAGGCGAACGCGAGTACGATTTTGTTCCAGCCTCCTTAAAGAGGTTAGATGTTCTCGGTCTCTCTTATTGGTCTATATCGAGGGTATGTTTGTCATTTCATACTGTTTATCATGGTGAAATGACCAAAATCCCTCGATATGGACCAATGAGAGAGACCGGGAACATCCAACCTCTTTAAGGAGGTTGGAACAAAATTGTACTCGGTGAATGCCGTTTCAGTCGAACTAATGTTGGGGCACATAGCTTCGTACTATTGCAGGTTAGTCAGTCTTGTCGCAACCCGAACCGAACTAATTGTGGTGAGGCACAGGAACATGAGTTCTTACGTAACGTCAGGAGTATGTGCGACTCCAATGATTCGGATTACTTAGTGTGGCACTTTAGTGCTGGTTGACCTAGGTGAGAAGACATTTCAGTCGAATCAACGATGGGACACGTAGCTTATTATTTTGCAGATTAGTCGGTCATGTTGTAACCAAGCCGAATTAATTGTGGTGAGGCACGGGAACATGAGTTCTTATGTAACTAGGGAGCATGTGCGAAGACAATTGTTTGAAGTAGTTAGTGTAGCGCTTTAATACCGATTGACCTAGGCAAAATGCCATTTTAGCGGAACCAATGTCGGGACACGTAGCTTCGTATTATTGCAGGTTAGTCGGTTATGTTGTGGGGGATGATCCTCGTGCCGTCCGAGGACTCCGTCCAATAGTCAATCGATTCAATATTGGCTTTGTAGAATGGACTTGGGCTTTGAAGTAGAGGAGAGAGTGAGTAGAGAATATAATAGATAAAGGTATGGTATCAAAGTTTGGCCGAAGCCTATGTCTCCGAGCTATAAGGTGCAACCTTAATTCACAAACACTGAAATGCAGTTACCTTGACAGGCCGAGTGTCACTTGTCGGTCTTCAAATAAGATAGAGAGGATGGCAGAGCTTTGGTTTTCGAAAGTTTGATTAGGAAATCAAAAGATCGATCTGGAATATTCATTGGGTCTCTAGTTATAGGGGTTTGGAAATATCTGGGATCTGGAGCAATTTTTACACCCGCCCTGACAGGCTCCAAGCAGGGCTGGTGGGCTTTACCATCGTTTTTGTGGACCCCCTAGGCAGGGCTATTGGATCCCACCGTCGTTTTTGTGGACCCCCAGGCAAGGCTAGCAGGTCTCACCGTAGGGTTTTGGCCAAATTTTGAACCCATATATGTCACAACCCAAGCCGAACTAACTGTGGTGAGGCACGGGAGCATGAGTACTTACATAACTCGAGAGCATATGCGACGCCAATGGTTTAGAGTGCTTAGTGTAACGCCTTAGTGCCGGTTGACCTAGGCGAAGCACCGTTTTAGTCAAACCAGGACACGTAGCTTCGTACTGTTGCATGTTAGTCGGTTGTGTCGTAACCCAAGCTAAACTAACTATGGTGTTGAATATAATTTGATAAAATTTGAAAAGGCGGCCATTTTATCGACAGCTCGAAAGTAGTTACATCTATTGATAAAACCTTTTGAGATGTGATGCATTCCACTCTCTCGGAAGTCATCATCCTTTGAGTGAAATGAGTCGGTATGAATATTTTCCTTCTGTTGACTCGAAGATGTCTAATCCTTCCCAATTATGAGCAAACTTGCCACTGCCCTGCTCTCTCGTGTTTGGGAAGATCGTCCTGAGAACTAGATCGCCGGTGTTGAACTACCTTTTACTAACCTTGTGATCATCAGTAAATTTGTTCTTCTGCTGATAGTTGGCAATGCACAAGGCTGTTTGATCACAGAGTTCGTCTGTATAATCGAGGTCGTTGACGCGAATATCCTCTTTGATTTATCGTTGTATAGCTTGAGTCTTGAGGTTAGGCAGATTACTTCTGTAGGCAGAACTGTTCTGACCTGTAAATCAGATGGAAGGGTGAGAATCCAGTCGATAGACGAGACATGATTTGATAACCCCATAGAACCTCAGGAAGGACCTTCTCGTACAGTCCCTTATTGTCATCTTAACTTCTTCTTGAGAATGCCAAGGATGACTATATTGAAAGTTTCGGCTTAACCGTTGCATTGAGGATACCTTAGAGTAGAATATAAGAGTTTGATCCTATAGTTTTGATAGAACTCCAAGAATTTATTTGAGTCGAATTGAGCTTCGTTATCAGCGATGATTACTTGTGGCGTACCAAACCTTGAGAAATATTCTGTCTTACAAACTTAATGACCTCGTCGTCTATCTCCCGGAAGAGAGGTACAACTTCGACCCACTTTGTAAAGTAGTCGGTCGCGAGCAGTTAATACTTCTTATTGCTAGGAGACGGAGGGAATAGACCAAGGAAGTCAAATCCCCATTGATGGAATGACCAAGAACTTGTCAAAGGATGGAGCTCATCTGTAAGGAGATGGATCGCTTGGGCATTTTGTTGACAGGGTTCGCACATCTGAACGAATAAACGCGTATCCCTAGCCATAGTAGGCTAGTCGTTGCCTTGAAGATTGATCTTTCCCTCAAGGGATCTACTACCGGAGTGGTTGCTGCAGGCTCCGGCATGGATGCTGCCTATGATCATTTTTGCTTGATTAGGGCCAACATATTTCAGATGCGTTCCACCGTAAGACTGGAAATAGAGGTCGTTTCCTTGAAGGTGATAGTGAAAAAGTTTCCTCTGTAGTCGTCTGACTCGATTTAGGTCTTCAGGCATTCTGCTATGCCTGAAGAAGTCAAAGATGAGCCTTCTCCAATCTGATTGATCATCGGCCAAAGCAAAAGTGAGGGCTGGCTGTCTTCAATCTTTGTTTCCTTTCACCGTGGTGACTACGCCGTGTTGCTCGATGTTTGCCTTAGGCATCTCTTGGTATTCGATGTAGATTTGACCCTGATTGATTGGATCTTCCATAATTGAGGCAGCATTGGTGAGGGTATCAGCTTTGCTGTTCTCCGCTCTCGGTATCTGAATGAACTTGACGTCCGTGAACTGTTACTTGAGGTATTGCACAAGAGTCAGGTAGTATTGCATCATCTCTCCCTGGGTTACGTAATCCCTTGGAATCTACTTGATCTACTTGATCACCAACTGGGAATCACTGTAGACGATGAGGTGATCTACCCCCAGTGCTTTAGCAATCTTCAACCCGTAGACAAGTGCTTCGTACTTAGCTTCATTGTTGGTGGCATTGAATCCAAGAAAAATGGCCTTTTACAGATGGTCAAGCTTGGGGGATATCAAAACTATCCCAATTCCTGAACCGACGGCGTTTGAAGCTCCATCAGTATAGAGCCCCCATTATTTGACTGTCGTTGAGGGAGTTTCAGGGCTCCGATTATAGGCCTTAGGTCCTGGATTGACATATTGCTCGTCATTATTGTCGAGGTGCATTTCTGGGTTGTCTTCAAGAGTAATTGGATTATCGACAGAGAAGTCGACGAGGAAGTCAGCCATAGCTTATCCCTTGATGGAGATTCAAGACTCGAATTGAATACCGAGTGAACTTATCTTGATTACCCACTTTGTCATTCGACCGGCTTGACATGTCTTATCAAGGATGTCTTTGCGAGGATGCTTGGAGGTGATGGTGACCAAGTGTGAGATAAAATAGGCGCGAAGTCACCTAGTGGCTATAAGCAGAGCCGATATGACTTTCTCCATTCTTGAGTAGCGAGCCTCGGTCCGCAAAAGGGTATAGCTGATGTAGTAGATGGGGCATTCAATTGCATTCCTTCTACTGACAAATGTTGGGCTGATGGCTTGATTGGTGATGGCGAGGTAAACCCAGAGTGATTCTCTCGACGACGACACGTTTAGGATAGGAGCTCGAGTGAGGTAGAATTTAATATTTTGAAATGCTTGCTCACAAGCTGTGTTCCATTCTGAAGTGTTGGCTTTGCGAAGCTTGTTGAAGAAGTGTTTGCACTTGTCTTTGGATTTCGAGATGAATCGGTTAAGCACTGTCAGCCTTCCCGTGATATGCTGAACCTCCTTCTGATTGAAAGGCTATGGCATTTCGAGGATCACTCGAATTTGATCTGGGTTTGCTTCGATGCCCCTCATGGTCACCAGGTGACCTAGGAATTTACCCAGTTGCACTCCGAAGGGGCACTTAGCAAGATTCAACTTCTTGTGATATTTTATCAGAATTTGGTAGGTTTTAGTGAGGTCAAAGATGTGCTCTGCTCGGTTTTGACTCTTGGTGAGCAGGTTATCGATGTAGACTTCGACGTTGTTGTCGATCTGCTCTTTGAACATCTTCGTGACTAACCTCTGATAAGTCGAGCATGCATTCTTGAGACCGAAGGGCATGATGTTGTAGCAGCAGAGACCTATGTCTTAAATGAAGCAAGTATTTTCTCAATCGTCTGGATGCAACGGGATTTGATTGTAACCTGAGTATCCAGCCATGAAAGATATAAGCTTGTGCCCGGTGGTGGCGTCGACAAGTCTATCTATCATTGGTATGAAAAATAGATCATTAGGGCAGGTTTTATTGAGGTCGGTGAAGTCAATGTAGACTCTGATCTTTCTGTTCTTCTTCAGGACGATTACGATGTTCGAGATCCAAGTTGGTTACTCTACTTCACAAATGAAGCCTACCATGAGTAACTTGTCGATCTTCTCTCGAACTGCAACCAGCCGCTCTGGTCATATTGTTCAAGGCTTCTGCTTAACCCCATTGGCCTCTTCTTTGATGGTGAGCCAATGACATACATCATCCGGATTGATCCCAGGCATGTATTCGAAGCTCTAGGAGAAGATGTCGATGTTGGACTAAAAGAAGGATTCCATGTCTTGCGCTTCTATGTCGCTAAGACTAGCTCCAATAAACGTCTCTTACAGAAGATCACTATTATCGATGTCTACTCAGACGATCTCCTTGACTGAAGATGGAGACTCCTATTTTATTGGTGAAGGTTCTGACACCAGACGCTTTCTTGATGCTATTTGGTCGAGGGACTAGATTCGTCAGTCAAACGCTTCATTGGTGTTGTGTTAGGAGTTGGACGAATCTATGCAGCTGTTGCCTTACATGACCTACCCATCTGTTGACTGCCTCGAATACACCTGATGCCCTCCCTAGTTAGGAATTTGAGGAGTTGGTGATAAGAGGAGGAGCGACATTGATCTGGTGGAGGAAGGGTCTGCCCAAGATGGTGTTATAGTTTGAAATCCCCTCGATGACGGTGAACCGTACGGATACTCATATCTCTCTGTTGAGATTGTGGGTGAATCTTGCTTCTCCCATCGTCATGCTCTGCTCACTATCGAAGCCGATGATGACCGTAGGGACTACATTAATACTCTTATACTTATGGCTGAGACGCTTGAAGCAGTCGTAGAACATAATGTCGATAATGTTGCCGATATTGATGAGTATTCGATTGACGGAGTTTCCATCGATGACAAGCTAGAGGACCAAGGGGTCTCGATACGGAGTGCAGACTCTGTTAAGGTCTTGTTCTGTGAAGATGATTACCGGCCAAGGAAAGTCTTTGATAGGCTTCTCAATCCAAGACTCCTCAACTTGAGCCACTGTACGCACGTGATGGACACGCCATACTTGCCGCTTGACTTCTTTCTGAGTCAGAGTTTGGAGAGGGAGATTTCTGTAAATGCTGTGAATCTCCACTCAATTGATGATAGGGGTCAATTGACGCACGACCAAGCAGATCCAACACGTCTCCTTCTCCCTCATAGGGGGAGGAGGAGGAAGTGAATCGTTTGCTGCACCTGATTCTGCCTTGAACTCCTAGAGGTGATCTTCCTACAAAAGGTTCTCCAAGTGGTACTTCAGATTGTAGCACCAAATAGTGGGATGGCCATGGCACTGGTAGAAGTCACAGTAGACTGACTTGTCCTCCATTTGCTTGGTGCCTAGCTCCAGAGGGTCGAGCCTCCTGAGGTACTCCTCGTGCTGGATCTGCTTGAGGATAATATCGATTGGCAGATTCTAATCGGTAAAATTGGTCCGTCGAGGCTTTATGGGTCCATCGCCTGCCTACTTTGACCTCTTGGAGGATCCTCCTTCATTAGTCTTAGTGTTATAAGCTTGGGCTGTCTATCTTACTGGTTTCTTGTCAGAATGATGCTTCTTGAGGTCACACCCCTTGTGTGCAACCTGATCATCCTCTATCTCGATCTCTCTTTGAATTCGATCGAACAGTGCTCCAAGGGAGTCTTGTGGATTACGTATAAGGTCGTTGTAGATATGGAGATCATAACGCAAGGCATTCTAGAATGCCAGTATGATCGCTTCATCGTCGAGGTGCCGCTTAGAGAGCACTGCGTACTTGTTCCGGATCTTCTAAGTGAACTCTCGGAGGGTTTCATCCAAGCCCCTCCAGAGCCGGTAGATGGAGCCTAGATTTTTCTCTGGCTTGAGGTTCAACTGATAGTGTTGAATGAAGAGGTCTGCCAGGTCCCTGAACCAACTCACGGAGCCCATTGAGAGGTTGTGATACTAGTCGATCGATATATAATCTAGGCTGCCTGCTAAGGTGCAGCATAAAACCTGGTTGTCGTGGTCATATGGTGTCAACGCTTGCTTGAAAGCCAAGATGTGTAACTTCGGGTCTCCCATCAGATAGTTGAACTTGGGAAGAATAGGAGTTCTCTAGCTTTGAGGAAAATAAGCTTGGAGAATCAGTCGATGGAGTAGCCCCTCGGAGGCATGGTCGTTCCTACGATCGGCTCGTTAGTCAGGGAGGTGTCTCGAAGGAAGGGAAAGGAAAGAGGATTCAAAAATCCTCTTCTTCAGGAGATGCTCTGCTAGAGTTCGGTCGGTATTATAGTGTTGCTGAATTCTGGGGTGATATTTTTTGTTCTGAACCTCCCTTCGATAGTAAGGGTCGGAGGATGATTTAGAACCGAGAGGCTCGTGATGGTGAGCCGACTCGTCGATATAGTCCCAGATCGTTTGTCTAGGAGGGATGGATGAGAGTCCCCTAAAAATGGATGAGACTGTCAAGAGGTGTTGACGATGGATTGAAGAAGTAGGGGATAGGTCAATCGACCGATGGACGTCTGCTCCGTCGTTGATATCAGTGACTGACCGTGGAAGGTTGACCCCTGCTTTGATGGTGATCTGTCGGATAGAGTATCTCTCAACTTTGAGAGCAACATTCTTCTTCATGAGAGTAAGGAGTTGGAAGTCCTTTGTTGTGGTCTGATACGTCGCCTGGGTCAGTGACGAGTGAGACGTGCGCTTTCCCTAGGCGTTGAGGGGTCGTATTGAAAAACTAAGGAGATTACCGAGGTTGAGTTTGAGCAGTGTGGTCGACTGACTGATGACTCCTTGAATCCACATCAAGCTGTTGTTCAGGGCTTGACTCGTTGCAAACGTATGGCTCATTGAACTAGTCATAGGATGTTGAATGTCTGGATATAGGTTGCTTCCCTCTGGCTGATCCATAAGTTGTGTCTTCGCCATTCAGGTATTGCGATGAAGATAGATGGATTGCTCGGGGTATCGGTGATTGCTACTTGATCGAAGGAGTTGGAAAGCTCGGAGGTTGCAGATCGATAGGGAAGGATCCCACATACGACGCCAAACTGTGGGGAGAAATTATGGCCGCCGTACAGTTTCCCTCCAATAGCCAATTGAGGGCTGACTTGGAGTGCTGTGTACTGTGGAGTGCTGAGCTATCACGCAAACGTTGTTGAGTATAGAAAGAGAGATAGAGAAAAAGAGAGACCGACACAGGATCTGGTGACAAAGTTCGGCCGGAGCCTACGTCTCTGTGTGGTAAGACACAACCTTTGAATCCACAAACTCACAAGAGGTAGAGCCACTCTCGACAGGTCGAGGAGTGCTAATACAAGTAGACAAAGGGTTGAATGGGCTTGACTAGAGTCTAATCACCAGAAGGCTCGAGGAGCTCTAAAAAATAGAAAGTGGAGTTAGAAATAATGAATTCCGGTCTAGATTATTTATAGGTTCTGCTATTTATATAGCTTTAGAAATATCATGGGCTTTGGTAAATATATGGAAGGATTTACCAGGCCCCGGATTATCTTTGCAGACCCCAGGCAAAGCTGGTGGATTCCACTGTCATCCTCGTGGGCTCCAGGTAGGGCTGGTGGGTCCAACTATCGTCTCAGTGGGCCCCAGGCAGGGCTGGCGGCGAGTCCTACCGTCAGGAGTTAGCCAGATTTTGCACCCACCCACAAGCCTTTGGCCCATGGGGTTATAAAAAAATCAAGGCATTTCTTGCATTCTTTGTGGTGAGTTTCGATCCTTGATTTATGTTGCGCCTACGCATTAACAGGTGATGCACTGACTGCGAGATTTCCTCTATCCCAAAACTCAGGTAGTGAGTTGAGGTCCCATGCCATCATACATATAAGGATCGTTTCCGGCCTCAACTTTATCGAGATGGAACTAATCCTCCAACACTCCCCCTCACGTGCAGGCCAATCTTTATGTGGTCCTCATCACGTGGATGATAGATGTGTGGGGACCACACCCGGCATGTGAGTGGTACGGTTAGGCTCTGATACCATGTTAGATTTTCTCTATACCAAAATCTAGGCATTGAGATGAGGTCCTATCATACATATAAGGATTGTTTCAGCCCTCTTCTTTATTGAGGTGGGACTAATCCTCCAACACTGACCACTTGAACCCTTTTCGAAAAAGAAAAGAACAAAAAAGAAAAGAAAAGAAAAATCACAATGAATATATTGATTGTCCTTATGAGTTACCTCATACTCCAGACTATGATCAGCAGTATGATTAACATTGATGTCAACATTGGCCATGATTCTCTTTACATCAAATAAGGACACCTATTTTACCACATGATTGAAATCTTTGTTGTGGTGCCTTTATGCCCTTTGTTTGCATCTTGTAAGTCCCCTAGCCTGTTTCTAAGGGTTAACTGTATCAAAAAAGAAAAGAAAAGAAATCTTCATTGTATCCTTGTTAATCAACACTAGATGGGCAAGAATATATAAAACATTCAAGAATTCAGTCTCTGTCCCCTTGGTTCCCCCACCCTCCTCTAGACTTTTTTTTTTTTTTGTTCTTTTCTTCTCACACTACTATTCATTCTTTTCTAGATCCACTCTCCATCCTGTGCTTGCTATTAAGATGATACCCTCTTAAGAAAAACGTAAGAAGCTTCCTATGTTTCCATGCATTTCATGCATGAGTTCTTTTATAGCCATCTCCCCCACCTTCCTAGAAGTAACATCTTAGTTTAGTTAATAAAAAAAAGGGTTATTTTGACTTTGCCCCCAAGTTCTGCCTTGAATTACACTTTACCCCCCATATTTCCATTAATTAGACTTTACCCCCCAAAACTAACTGTTCCGTCAGCTCACCCCCAAAACTTTATTTCTTGTTTTGGGAGGTAAAGTCTAATTAATGAAATTATGGGGGTTAAAGTCTAATTCAAGGCAAAACTTGGGGGGCTAAGTCAAAATAACCCTAAAAAAAAAGGGTATTTGCCATGAGGGGCAATTTTATTATAGAGCAATGCTATTCAGCCACCCCGTTTTGTCCATCCGGATGGGTCCACTGTGACTTGGCACCTGATCATAACCGTCCCTTTGCTTGTCGATCGGTTTGGATGTGTTTCATTGACGGTTAGGGTTGTGCGGAACGGATGGTGGCTTGCCACATCAAGATGTCCCGATCCGGATAGAAAATCGGGTGGACAATAAACATATTTCACATAGGGAGTTGAGCAAAAATGGATAAAAAACCATAAATATACATCCTTTGGGACCAAACCTAAAAGCAATTACCAAACATGACCAAAATGGCAATCATGTAAATAGGTAATAGATCACTATTATAGTGATGGTGTTATGGATTCGGACCTACGGTGTCAGTCGTCCGATGGCAGGCGCAATCGGCAAGTCACGATAACAGCCATCCGATGGCAGACGTAACCGGCAGGTCGTGTGCCCGATCTCTGTGCCCCGATTCATGTAATACCTAATTAAATTTTTTTTTAAAAAAAATTTGGTAACTATAAGTTCATGTAATTTTCAAAGGCACCACCTTTGAAAATTTAAAGGGTAGCAACTTTATTTTATAGTAAAAGAACAAATGAATGCAGAGAAGGGGGGGGGGGGGGGGGGGGGTTTGGGGTTTGGGGTTTGGGATAAGTTGTTGGAAAGAGTGGGATTTGGTGAGGGGGGGGGGGGGGGGGGGGGGGGGGGGGCACAGCGCAAAGCAGGGGGTCTCATGTTTTGGAGGGACGCACTTAAAACGTTGGGGCACAAGCCAACAAACAAACACTGTTATCTGGGGAGGCGCTTTTCAATCCGCTGCGGCCGGGCCGATATGCCGTCATTGCCGCCCCACCGCCCCACCGTTGGTGGCGGGTGGTGGCCCACCGGAGGTGGGGGGAGGAGGGGCACACCTATCCCCTCAAATCCCTTGTCCTAATGGAACCAAGACATGATGGGGGCCACGTGTCCCCCCTCCCCTTGAAAGCCACAACCCCAATGCTAGGGTTTGGGGTTGGCTCCTCAAATTATTATTGCTTGCTTTTGGTTCTATCACTGGTCCTTGGCCGGAAGGCCGGAGTCTGGCCGGTAGCCCGAGCTCATCGGGCATCACCCTACGTCTCACTCTCTTGGCTTCAGAATCCATGTTATAAAACCATTAGTGATGAATGCCAAAACATTAAAAAAAAAAAAACCCATTAGTGAAAAGAAAGATTAATTGCTAGAGTAATGCTATTCTCACATCGGAACATCCTGATGTGGCACCGAATCACAGGTCGTCTGTTGCCTGAAGATTAGGGCGAGTGTAATTTGCCTTAGGGATGGCAACGGTGCGGTTTCGATACGGTTTTGGCCAAAACTGAAACCGAACTGTCACACCGAAATCGCACGACACCGCACCGCGACGGTGTATCATTATGTAAAACCGAAACCGTACCATGCGGTGTGGTGTGTTGCGATGCACCGCAGTTTATCATTATAATGGCCTAAACGGTGCGGTTTTGATCAAAACCAAAACCGCACCGCTACGGTTTTATATTTTGGCAAACCAGAACCGCACATACTGTGTGGGTTTACCGTGGTTTTCGGATTTAAACCGCATCACTGCCATCCCTAATTTGCCTGTCTGGGTGGGTGGCTGTGATCCGGTGCCCCACATAGGATGCTCTTGATCGATGTTCCTACTTGATGTACGTAGGAGTAGCATTTTCTTGAATTTTATTGAGACACCAGACACAAAAAGTCGGACGCGCACCATGTGGTGCACTATTTGATGCAGTGTACCTGGTTTTTGCGAGTCGGGTGTGCGTTCAAGTATCATTTTTTTCGTGGAGAAAATTCTACGATTGCCATCCTCCCTTACTGTAAAAAAATAAAATTAGAGTCCAAGGTCAAAAGGGTGCTGTAACGATCTCTTTTAAATTTCGCATGTTTGATATTTCGCTACTGCTCTCGCTAGAACTGATGAGAGCAGTAGGAAAACTTTGAAATAGTGGATCCTTAGTTTGAATAAAACGAAAGCTTCTTATTTTTGTTAATTTTTCGAAGAGCCCTCTGAAAGTTGACCATAGTTTAGTCTTTGCAAAAGAAACAGGGAGAGATTGTGGAAACTGTTGGAGTGCTCTCCCCCAGTCTATGTGGCAGCTAGTAGCTCTGAGAATAGGAAAAAAGTCCTAGAACCCGTTGGAGATGCTCTTCCATGATAGGGAAGTACGTGGACAACACATTGGACCTCCACCAAAAACCATCCATACATCATACTTAATTAGATCCGATTATATACCGGTTACAACCATACCTTGACACAATTGTATCGCACCTAAGTTGATTGTACTTGCCTAGATGTATTGAATCGAATCTTATTTGGATAGGGTAGATCCACATTTGATCTGGTTTATTATATTTCGAATCGGGTTGAATCGTTATTAATCAGATATCGATCCAAAAAAACAATACCAAATCCAAGATTTTTTGATTGAATTCGGGTCATGATGTGGCACCGGATCACAGGTCGTCTGTTGCCTGAAGATTAGGGCGAGTGTGATTTGCCTTAGGGAATGGCAACGGTGCCGTTTCAGTACAGTTTTGGGCAAAACTGAAACCACACCGCAACACCGAACCGTCACACCGAAATTGCACCGCACCGCGACAGTGTACCATTATGTAAAACCGAAACTGCACCATGCGGTGCGGTGTGTTGCGGTGCATAGTGGTTTACCATTATAATGGCCTAAACGGTGCGATTTTATGTGGTTTTGGTCAAAACCAAAACTGCACCACTACACCGAAATCAAAAACCGAAACCGCACCGTGATGGTTTTATATTTTGGCAAACCAAAACCACACCATGCGATGCGGTTTTGGGCGGTTTTCGGTTTTAAACTGCACTACTGCCATGCCTAATTTGCCTATTTGGGTGGGTGGCTGTGATCCAGTGCCCCACATAGGATGTTCCTGATCGATGTTCCTACTCGATATACATAGGAGTAGCATTTTCCTAAATTTTATTGAGACACTAGAAAAGTTAGAAGCGCGCCTATGTGGTGCACTATTCAATGTAGTGTACCTGGTTTTTGCGAGTCGGGTGTGCGTTTAAGTATCATTTTTTCGTGGACAAAATCCTACGATTGCCATCCTCCCTTACTGTAAAAAAAAAAAATGGAGTCCAAGGTCAAAAGAGTGCTGTAACGGGCTCTTTTAAATTTCGTATGTTTGATATTTCGCTACTGCTCTCGCTAGAACTAAGGAAAACTTTGAATAGTGGGCCCTTAGTTTGAATAAAACGAAAGCTCCTTATTTTTGTTAATTTTTTGAAGAGCCCTCCGAAAGTTGACCCATAGTTTAGTCTTTTCAAAAGAAATAGAGAGAGATTGTGGAAACTGTTGGAGTGCTCTGCCCCAGCCTATGTGGCAGCTAGTAGCTCTGAGAATAGGAAAAAAGTCCTAGAACCCGTTGGAGATGCTCTTCCATGATAGGGAAGTGGACAACACATTGGACCTCCACCAAAAACCATCCATACATCATACTTAATTAGATCCGATTATATACCGGATACAACCATACCTTGACACAATTGTATCACACCTAAGTTGATTGTACTTGGCTCAAACAATATTAACCTATAATACCTAGATGTATTGAATGGGATCTTATTTGGATCGGATCAGGGTAGATCCACATTTGAACCTATTTATTATATTTTGAATCAAATCGAATCGTTATTAATCGTATATCGATCCAAAAAACTAATACCAAATCCGAGATTTTTGGATCGAATTCGGATCATGATCCGGTCTATTGACAGGCCTAAAAATAAGTGAATATAACAATCACACATATGATTATTAATATGTATATAAATACACATTAAGTGTACATATTATATAAACATGTTGACAAACATCCATATACATCGCTATTTGTCCATATTTATATAGAGTAGTGATACATTGCAGCCGGTAACATGCGGCCTTAACGTGCGGCACCCCATTCCGGGGTATTTTTGGTATATTTTTTGGGATTGATCACCCACCCTTGAATAGCACACAAAAAAAATTTCAGCTCGATTCAAGACCTGTAGGCCGTCCAAATGTGTTGATCAAAATGACGACAAAAATAAACGACTGATAAAAGTCGATCACATTTGGACGGCTTATAGGTCTTGGATCGAGCTGAAATTTTTTGTGTGTGCTATCCAAGGGTGGGTGATCAATCCCAAATTTTGTTTTTCCAAAAATACCCCCAAAAAGATGGCCGCACGTTACCCGGCCGCAATGTATCACTACTCTACTTATATATCCTATTAACATACCAACAAAGCCCAAGCTCGTAGAGAGGGTGCATGTAAACCTGATCTCAACTTTCCAGGCCAAACCAACAGATCAAAATTACTGATGTGATTTCAATCAGTGGACCCATAAATCAAATTGGGTCAACCCACAAAATATGGCCAATTAGACGGATTCAACTCTCATTAGACCCGACTCGGTGCAACCTAGAGCTAGACCCTTGACCAAAAATAGCTAATATTATGATATAGCTAGGTCTGACCCAACTTGTTCAAACCCTCATTTTGAATCTTTACCTGACCTTTTCAACACGTATACCCAACCCTGTAAATTCGTCTTAAAAGGAATTGTTTAGGATTTTTTTTTGTATGTATAAGACTAGTTAATTCTCGAGCTTGTTGGCACTCGGACGGCCGTCTTCAGCGGTAACACATACTCTGGATTTATAGTTGGACGGTCGGATTTATCTTGGGCATAGTAGCACATTTATACTTAATAAGAAGAGACTTTTCAATTTTTTTTTTTAAGAAATCCCTCTTATGTGGGGGGGGGGGGGGGGGGTTTGGGGTGGACCCCTACCCATTCATTAAGTAAAAGTAGGGTTATAAGATCAAAAAGGATACAAATTAATAAGAAAATAATACAAGTCTTGATAGATACTTGATTAACAGGTAATCCTCTAATGAGTCATTCAGCTTTCCTGAGATGGCCGACGCCCAAATCCTGACTGTCTCTTTGATTCTTCTAACTATTTCCGATATAAGGCTAAATTTTTTCTTAAAACCTCTGTTGTTTTTCTCCAGCCATACGTTCCAGCATATTGCTTGTTGGGAATTCGACCACGAGAGTTCGTGCCGACTATTCCTCTTCCGAGACGATTCAGAGATAATAAGAACAATAACAAATCACAGCAAAACAAATCAAAAATGCAAGAGAGAGAGAGAGAGAGAGAGAGAGAGAGAGAGAGAGAGAGGATTTAAGTGGAAACCCTTTGTAGGAAAAACCACTTCGAGCAATCGCTCCAGAAAAGCTTCACTATTAAAGAGGCAAGCAAGAACGAAGTACACCCGACTCCTCTTCTTCTTCCTCCAATCTAGATCCAACTATTCCCTTTAGGGTTCGACAACCGACACCCTAAAAAGCTTCGAAGAACTCACCTTTCGATGAAGCTTCGATCCGATCGATCTCCCATTGATCAACCCCTGATGGTTTTCTCTTCCAACGTGGTAGAGAAACCTCCTCTATCTCCTTTGATGTTCAACCGTCGTCCTCTCAATCAATCGTTTTCTCGTTTGTAACCCTAAAAGAGAGAAATTCCCTTTTATAGAGTCAAACCCAGAAAACTGAAACCCGCCCCGTGCAGCCTTCGCCCTGGGCGCCCAGGATGGTGCCCAGGGCGCCGTCGACTTGAAGCCCAAGCCGCCCGACTGCCTGGGGCTGGCGCCCAGGGCGCTAACCAGAGAGGGGCCCCCGATCCTGGCGCTCTCCAGTGACCGGGCGCCACTCAACCAGCGCCCTGGGCGCCAACTGTCTGAAGGCATGCCCTGGGTCCGGTGCTGTGTTGCTCCCGTGCTGCTCTGAAACTGGGCCAAGCTCCACCACCTCCAACATGGGAATGGATACTCAACAATCTCCCCCTCCAGACCCATGGAGAGAGAGGGATGCCACCATGCCAGTCATGCCATGCCAACGAACTTTCGACAGAGCTCGTGCTTCTCCCTCGTGACTGTCTTCGTTAACATATCTGATGGATTCTTACTTGTGTGGATCTTTTCAATCTGTAGATCCCCATGTTCATTCGCTTCTTGTAACCAGTGATACCGCACTTCAATGTGCTTGGTCCGCCCATGATGAGTTGAGTTCTTGCTCAAGTCAATGGCGCTTTGACTGTCGCAAAACAAAGAAAACATCTCCTGCTTTTGAGCCCAGACCTTGAAACAGTAGCTTCTGCCACATTAGCTACATCCCTACTTCTGACAAGGCGATGTACTCGGTTTCAGTTGTTGACAGAGCTACACACTTCTGAAGCTGTGACTTCCAAGACACTGCTCCCCCTGTGAATGTGAAAATGTACCCCGACGTCAACCTTTTGTTATTGAGATCCCCTGCCATGTCTGAGTCTATAAAGCCTTCCAGTACTGACTCTCCTCTTTCGAAGCACAAGCGCACCTTTGATGTTCCCTTCAGATACCTCAAAATTCACTTGACAACTTCCCAGTGCTATTTCCCTGGATTTGTCAAGAATTTGCTCATCACGCCAACTGCATGAGAGATGTCCGGTCTTGTGCAGACTATTGCATACATCAAGCTCCCCACAGATGATAAATAGGATGTTTGACATCGCCTTTCTTCCTTCTTCGATGGTCGGCGATATCCTTGTGCTCAGCTTGAAATGCCTAGCAAGTGGAGTACTGACTACCTTCGCTTCCTTCATACTGAATCTATCCAGTACCTTGTCGATGTATGCCTCCTAAGACAACCAAATCCTTCGAGCCTTCCTGTCCTGCTAGATTTTCATTACAAGCATTTGCTGTGCCGGCCCCAAATCTTTCATGTTAAAGGACTTGAACAAGTCCCTCTTTAACTTGTTGATTAAAGATACATCTTTTTTCCACAATCAACATGTCGTCGACATACAACAGTAGAGTGATGAAGCTGTCTTCTAAGAAGTGCTTGACATACACACAATGCCCTGCATCGATCCTTGTGTACTCATGACTCGTCATAAACGAATTAAACTTCTTGTACCATTGCCTTGGAGCCTGCTTGAGCCTGTAGAGACTTTTCTTCAACCTGCATACCCACGATTCCTTGTCTTTCTCTTCAAAGCCTTTTGGTTGTGCCATGAATATCTCCTCATTCAGCTCACCGTGAAGGAAAACCGTCTTCACGTCTAGTTGTTCGATCTCCATATCTAATTTAGCGACTAGTCCCAACATCACCCTGATAGATGTCATCTTTACTATCGGAGAGAATATTTCATTGAAGTCTATACCTTCCCGCTGCTCAAAGCCTTTTACCATGAGACGAGCCTTGTAATTCACATTCTTCCCAGAGTTGTTCTGCTTAAGTTTGTAAACCCATTTGTTCTTCAGAACTTTCCTTCCCCTCGGCATTTTCACCAACTCATAAGTTTCATTATTTTGCAAGGAAGACATTTCCTCTTGCATTGCCTTCATCCATTGGGCTTTATCCTTATGATTCAAGGCCTCCTGTAGTCCTTCTGTCTGCCCTTCATTGGCAAGAAGGACGTATTCATCACTGGAGTACCTTGTAGACACCCGAGGTTCCCTTGCAGACCTTCGGATTTGAGGTACTGCAACTTCTTGGGGAGGATGAGGAGGCAATGCCTTTTCTTTTACATTCCCAGCACCTTCAGCCTCTTCATTTCCAGTTGGTTTGGCTCCAACTGTCCATTCTCCTTGTGCCTGTCCCCCACCTTCGGGATGTGGTAGCAGGATAGACACAGAAGTAAGATGGGTTCACTAGACCATGTCTGCTTTTTTGGCTCCTCTGCTTTGTTCAGATATGCAATCGTCTGATTCTCGTAGAAAATAACATCTCTGCTTCTGATAAACCTCCTCTGCTTAGGATCAAACAATCTGTACCCAAACTCCTCATCACCGTAACCTGTGAAGATGCACGGATTTACTCTCTTATCTAGCTTCGACCTCTGCTCCTTGGGCACATGGATGAGTGCCTTATACCCAAATACTCTCAGGTGACTATAGGACACAACACCTCCTTCTTCGTCCAGACATTCTCTGGCATGTTACCTTCCAATGGGGTTGAGGGAGACCGGTTAATAAGATAGCAAGCCGTGTTAGCGGCTTCTCCCCAAAACACCTTCGGTAGCTTTGCCGTAGCCAACATGCAGCGCACCTTCTCCATGATGGTGCGATTCATCCATTCCGCCACTCCATTTTGCTGTGGAGTACGAGGAATGGTCTTCTCATGTCGAATACCGTGCTTTGTACAATACTCTTCAAATACCTTTGAAGTGTACTCACCTCCGTTATCACTTCGGAGACACTTCAATAGCTTTCATGTTTCACTTTCCTCCTTCACATGAAAAGCCTTAAACAATTCATAGACTTGATCTTTGGATCTAAGATACAAAATCTATACCTTCCTGGAAGTGTCGTCTATAAATGTGAGAAAGTAGCGATTCTCACCATGCGTCTCCACATCGAGAGGGTAACACACGTCAGTGTGCACAAGATCAAGTGGCTCCGTCTTCCTCTCTGACCACTTCTGGAATATCGTTCGTTGATGCTTCTCAATCAAACAATCATCGCAAGAGCTGAGAGATGCATCATCTGAAAAAGTCACATTTTTCTTCTTCGTGAGAAGCTCCAAACCTTTCCCACTAATATGTGCCAGCCGCCGATGTCACAGATTTGGTAAAGACCCATGATCGGCCATAAGTAGTCCATCTTTGCACAAATGAGTCGTCGTCTTCTATAGGGTGCAACAGACATTCCCTTTTGCCATTACCAACGAGCCCCTAGTATCTTCCAAGCTTTATTTCCAAATTGGCTCATATAGCCCTGTCGATCTAATGAAAGTTCGGACATCAGGTTCAGTCAAAGATCTGGAACATGCCTGACATCCTTTAATACCAATGTGTATCCCACATTGGTTCTGATGCACACATCGCCAACACCTTGGATCTTGGAGTAACTGGTATTTCTCATCTTCACATTACCGAAATCACCAATCTTGTATGTCGCAAAGAGATCCCTCCTCGGTGTAGCGTGATAGGAGGTACCTGTGTCCATCACCCATTAGATCTCACTGTCGGTTGCGTGCAGACACTGCTCCCCATCACATAGGATCACTATGCCATCGTCGCTTGTAGCGGTGGCAGTAGTCCCTTCCTTCTTCACATCATCAATTTTCCCATCCTTTAGATCCTGTTTGAATTTTCGGCAGTTTCTTTTCATATGGCCTTCCATGCCACAATGATAACATGTGAATTTTCCCTTGGACTTAGATCTTGAGTGTGATCTCCCACACCCTTGAGGTCTTTGAATCTTGCTTCTTCCTCTCGTCTCATGGACAAGAGTCTGTTATTGATCTGTGCCAGTAGCCTTCCTCCTTGTTTTTTCATTGAAAATGCTACTCGTCACCAAGCTCATAGAAAGCTTTCCATCAGGTGCCGAGTTGCTCACTAACACCACCAACGTTTCCCATGAATCCGAGAGCGAACTCAGAAGCAGAAGGGCTTGAAGCTCATCCTCTAGCACCATCTTCATAACTGCCAACTGATTCACGATACTCTGTATCTCATTCAAGCGATCAGAGATGGATGTACCCTCACGGTACTTTAGGTTCACAAGCTTACGAATCAAGTAAGCCTTGTTACCGATAGTCTTTCATTCATACCGCTCTTGAAACTTGTCCCATAAGGCCTTTGCCAAAGTCTCCATAGACACATGATGGAAGATGCTATTATCCAGCCACGGTCTAATAGTACCGATTGTCTTCTGATTCATAATTGCCCACTGCTCGGCTGTCATGTCCTTTGGCTTGGCTGTGTCGCCTTCAATCGGCGCATAGAGATCCTTGCAGTATAGTATGTCCTCCATCTGGGGCTTCCAAAGTAGCCAATTGGAGGCATTGAGACTGATCATCCTTGTATGCTGAATGTTCTCCATCTCGAACCTGGTCTTGAATTTCGTTCTTCAAAGATAGGTTCTAAGAAGAATTTCATCGAACACTTTGTGTGCACCTCGTTCGGATCTAACACAAGCTCTGATACCACTGTTGGAAATTCTACCATGAGAGTTTGTGCCGACTATTCCTCTTTCGAGACGATTTAGAGATAATAAGAATAATAACAAATCATAGCAAAACAATCAAAAATGCAAGAGAGAGAGAGAGAGAGAGAGAGAGAGAGAGAGAGAGAGAGAGAGAGAGAGAGAGAGAGAGAGAAAGAGAGAGAGAGAGAGAGAGAGAGAGAGAGAGAGAGAGAGAGAGAGACATGGGATTTAAGTAGAAACCCTTGTGGGAAAAACCACTGTCGAGCAATCGCTACAGAAAAGCTTCACTATCAAAGAGGCAAGCAAAAACGAAGTGCACCCGACTCTTCTTCTTCTTCCTCCAATCTATATCCAACTCTTCCTTTTAGAGTTCGACAACCGACACCCTAGAAAGCTTCGAAGAACTCACATTCCGATGAAGCTTCGATCCGATCGATCTCCCGTTGATCAATCCCTGATGATTTTCTCTTCCAACGTGGTTCTAAGAAGAATTTCATCGAACACTTTGTGTGCACCTCGTTCGGATCTAACACAAGCTCTGATACCACTGTTGGAAATTCGACCATGAGAGTTTGTGCCGACTATTCCTCTTTCGAGACGATTTAGAGATAATAAGAACAATAACAAATCATAGCAAAACAATCAAAAATGCAAGAGAGAGAGAGAGAGAGAGAGAGAGAGAGAGAGAGAGAGAGAGAGAGAGAGAGAGAGAGAGAGAGAGAGAGAGAGAGAGAGAGAGAGAGACATGGGATTTAAGTGGAAACCCTTGTGGGAAAAACCACTGTCGAGCAATCGCTACAGAAAAGCTTCACTATCAAAGAGGCAAGCAAGAACGAAGTGCACCCGACTCTTCTTCTTCTTCCTCCAATCTATATCCAACTCTTCCCTTTAGAGTTCGACAACCGACACCCTAGAAAGCTTCGAAGAACTCACATTTCGATGAAGCTTCGATCCAATCGATCTCCCGTTGATCAATCCCTGATGATTTTCTCTTCCAACGTGGTAGAGAAACCTCCTCTATCTCCTTTGATGTTTAGCCGTCGTCCTCTCAATCAATCGTTTTCTCGTGTGTAACCCTAAAAGAGAGAAATTCCCTTTTATAGGATCAAATCCAAAAAACCGAAACCCGCCCCGTGCAACTTGCGCCCAGGATGGCGCCCAGGGCGACGTCGACTTGGAGCCTGAGCCGCCCGACTGCCTGAGGCTGGCGCCCAAGGCGCCGAAGACTGAGCGCTCTGGGCGCCAACCAGAGAGGGGGCTCCGATCCTGGCGCTCGCTAGTGACCGGGCGCCGCTCAACTAGCGCCCAAGGCGCCAACTGTTTGAAAGCACGCCCTGGGTCCGGTGCTGTGCTGCTTCCGTGCTGCTCCGAAACTGGGCCAAGCTCCACCACCTCCAACATGGGAATGGAAACTCAACATCGCTATCATATAAGAGTATCTATTATGTATTGTAGATATAAGAGTACCTTCGCTCTAAGGAGATAGACCGTGCCAAGAGTGCATAGGGAAACTTCCGAGTGGGTCCATACGAATTCTCGGGGGGCACCGATATCAAAAACAAAAAACAAAAAAACAAAGAATAAATAATTTAAAAACATGGGAAGCAACCACTTTTCTTTTGTTTGTTGGTTTAAGGAGAAGATTGAAGATTGTTGTTTCCCTCACCACTCCTTTCTCTGACCAAGCCCCACTGTCAAAGTTATTTTACAAAATTTGTTATGCAATCAATTGTTTTGTTTGGTTTGTGTGAGAAATCCAATCAGCTGCTTTGTATTCTAAAAATTTATAAAATTTATTAGAAATAAATACCAAAAGACTCACTATATCCAAACTTTGTCATTGATTGAACATGTGTGGTATTCGGTCCGAAGCAACAAACAAAAATTAGGCAAAAAGAAACTGGAAAGCTATGATAGTGTTTGGGATTGCTTCTTCGGAGTCGATTTTGAGTTGTGGGAATTTAATTCTAACAAGATAGGCATTTGGGAAGCTCCCGTGAGAAAATTCCTAAGGAATCCGCAATGCGTTTTGAATGGAAAAAATAGATTGTCACAAATGCCTAGAACCAACTTGTTAGATTTAGTCCCACATCGGCTAGGGACTGAGTAGTCAAGTCCTCTGCGGACCTCCCCTTACAATCTGGTTTTGGAGTGAGATGGTATCTACAAGTGGTGTCAGAGCGGGGTTCTGTCTAGCCAGACTCTAGTCAGGCCAAGGTGTGGTCAGATTGTGCCCTAGTTGAAGGTTTCACTAACTTTTTGTTAAAATGAGCGTCCTATTTGTTTGGGGCTTTACTATGTAATATCTTTTCGATAAGTAAAATTGTGCACTTTCTTGGTCTTAATGCGTGAAGTCAATCAATTTCTTGCTAGAAAAGCAAAGAGTTACTCCAATAGGTTCTCTACTAAGTGAAAATTGTTTAGTATTAGGTTTAATATAAAAAGAATATACTATTATTATCGACGATCGCAAAACATCTTTAGTATCTAATAGATAATAATTCTCTATTAAAAATGAAACAATATCACATTATCTTTCCTAACAAATCGCTTTCCCCTTACTTCCACAACTCAATAACAAATCCTTTTCGCTTGTATCACTCATTTCAAAGCAAACTGGTTTCAAGCTAAGGACGAAATCTAGTCCATCCAACTATCATTTAATTCTACCTCTTGGACTTTAATGCCATCAATTGTCGACCATTTTTAACCCTCATCTAAACTTGCGCCTAATGATTGTAATTTGATGTATACCTCTTTGTAGTTAAACTTCCTCATTTATTTTTGCCTTTGAGTTCCAATGTTTAATCCTACTTGTTAAGTTTTGTTCTATCTTTTCTAGTGTTGTGATTCGTATACCTATACGCGACGAGAGGGAACTCTTTTTGTTTTCTGTCACTGCATTGTGGCCTGGTTGCCAAGATACTGATCGACCTTGTGGCCTGGCTGTCGAGATACTGATCGGCCTTTGCCGCTGTTGAGATCATTCGTCATCATCATAAAGCTTTTGCTTTTATTGATGCATTTAGGTTTGTCTATGGTATTCTTTTGGTTTCACTTGAAATATTAAGAACGCTATACTTTTAGTACAAATTATAGTCTATACAGATGAAGGACGATGTTCGTTAATCAACTGTGACTAATGCTATGCTACACGTAATGATGATTAGTTATTTGTGGTCCTAATGTATTTAATATTGCTAATTAGGTGCTATGCCATTATGTAATTCGTGGGTTTACAATATTCCGACTATAATAAGAATATACTCGATGTACTAGAGAATTAAGTAACATACATTTCCGTCCTTGTTTTATGAAAGTTAGCTAAGTATTTGTTATCATGACCTAATCGTGAAACCGACTTGTGCAAGTTTTTGACTTACGATTGCTTTTGGAATGGATGAAAGCTACATAAGTGAAAGATAAAGAATTATTATAACAGAAAGTATTCAATTTGTAATAAGGATAAGTAGAATATTTTTTGAGTCGGCCTTTTGACCTTTTGATTTGTTAGCCTAATAATATCGAGTCGGGTTAGCGATCTGATTTTCAAAGGATACCGACTTCTTGACGATCGGTGTCATGTCTTAATCATTGGGGTAATGAAATCAAATGAGGTTTTATAGAGTTCTTTTTCTTTTAGGAGGTTGAATTGAAACAAAACAATTGCAAATTGGTCCTTGTGTGATCCATTCAACAGGAGTTGGTATGTCAAGATGGCCACATATGGGGTAGCAAATAGTAGAAAGTTGGTGTAGCTGTACATCAAATACCTATTTGGATATTTCAAAGTCCATATAGTGACAAGCTATCTTACATCATGCTTTAAGAGGCTCTGGGGGTTATATATTTGTTGCTATTAACTCTCTCTCTCTCTCTCTCTCTCTCTCTCTCTCTCTCTCTCTCTCTCTCTCTCTCTCTCTCTCTCTCTCTCTCTCTCTCTCTCTCCAAATATTAATTGCTGGCCAGACACTCGGATATACCTAACCATTATTTGTTAAATAATTGGCCTATAGAATTGCCTAATATGTGGGAGTTGTATGATTGTATGAGACACCATCTAACATTTTGTCTTACTCCTCATAAGCAAGGCAATAGACAATTAGACACCCCCAAAAGAGGCCCCAATACTATAGGCAAGAGCAGCACCAAATGCCTTAAGCTGGTTATTTATTGTTTTTTGAAGGTTTTTCTGGTGTCATCAGGGCAAGCGGCCTCCCTAAGGTTATCGGTGGCCGTAATTAGGGTTGCAACTTGGGTCAGATTAGTTTGGGTTTGAGTCAACCAGGAACCGAACCGAACCAGTACGATTCTAGCTATATTGAAATCCGAACCAATCTGACCCGATCCATACTAAAATCGGGTTGGTTCTTGGGTCTGTAATTAGTCTAAAAAATAAATATAAGTCCTCCCACTTTCTTCTTATTTTTGGCCTCGTCTTAGTTAGTTACCCCATGGTCATAAATTCTAGAGAAGAGGGCTTTGTCGAGGCATGCCAGGGTTGGTCTTATCTTCAAGTGGAGATTCACCGAGGCAGGGGTGAAAGAAATGCTTCTGTTCGATACAATCAGTTCCTAAGAGCATCTCCAACTGACTCCCTATTTAGGGAGTCAAAGCGATAATAGGGAGTGGACTTTTGTGAAGCACTCCAACCAGCTCCTAGTTCACTTTCTATTATGTTTTTTATTTTTTATAATTTATGTGTGTTTTTTAATGCAACATTGAGCAGCTGAGGTCACCTGACATCAACCATGTGATGTCCAACGGAGTGAGGCCCACAGCTAGCGAGTAAAATCCTGCTCGTTACAAGTGGTGAGACGAGTGAAGATAAGAAATTGTAGCGAGAGGTTTAGAAGTCCATTGGACTGCTTGATTCCACTACAGTAATAAAGGAGGTCACCTTTAGGAGCCCGCTGGAGATGCTCTACGATCGTGTAGCTTTCGATGATTTCCAAACAAGTTTCCAATCAAAGCCTTGGATTTATGCCCCTATGGCTTTTATCACCTTTTTCTTTTCCCTGTTTTTTTTTGTAAGTAAAATGACGTCAGAAAAGCTATTAGCCAGAAAAGCTATTAGCCAGTTGCAGCTTTGGAGGAGAGCATGTTTGTTGCCTTCTCAGAAATGGAGGGTTGGTTTGATCCATACGAATGGGTTTAGTTCCACTATGAGTTATGAAAATGTTACATCCCTTGTTATTGGAAACATTATTATTTATTACACAAGGGATTTTTTGCCTTCTCTTCACCCTCCAAATATTTTAGGATAATGTGGCAAAGGTCCCCAACATCAGATCCCTAGAAGCTAAATGATAGAGTTACGTTTCGTTTAGCCTAAGATCCCTGACTTTTGTCATAAACCTCAAATTATTCTTCTAGGGTTTTCTCCCATTTTGTCCCATCTCTCTCATAGCGGCGAGTAGCAGAGGCGGCAGTGGCAGTACTGAGCAGCAGCGGCAAGCATCAGAGGTGGTGACGGCAGCAGAGATGGAGCTCTCTTCTCTCATCTCTCTCTCGACGCGACTGTAGACACACGAATTTCGTCGGACCCGAACCCGACTTAGGTGTGCCGACGCGGATGCAAACCCGGCACGCGGACCCAACTCGCGCGCGCCGACACGGACTCAGACCCCGCCCCAAGAGGGGCCGGCCCCTACTAGGGTCCGAACCCTATAGGGCCAGCCCTAGTGGGGACCGAACCCCAAGGAGGGGCCGGCCGGCCCTGCAAGGAAAGGGAAGAAAAAAAGAAAGAAAAGAAAAAAGAAAGAAAAGAAAAAGGAAAGAAAAGAAAGGAAAGAAAAGAAAAAGGAAAGAAAAGAAAAGGAAAGAAAAGGAAAAAATACCGCCATGCGCGGGGGGAGGTAGCGTATGACGTCTGCACACACGCGGATCTGCGCCGATCCCTCGATCCGACGCACAAGACGAAGCGCCCGATCGCCATCGATTTCGTGCGCAAA
Organism: Chamaelirium japonicum; assembly: GCA_947650365.1. Classification (NCBI taxonomy): domain Eukaryota; kingdom Viridiplantae; phylum Streptophyta; class Magnoliopsida; order Liliales; family Melanthiaceae; genus Chamaelirium; species Chamaelirium japonicum. The sequence goes on from OX393549.1 coordinate 83,031,594, forward strand.
ATCCAGCCATAATTGCACCCGCCAGAAAAGGAAAACAATTAAATATTATTCCCTTCATCAATGGATGAATAAAATCCGGGTAATTATGAGAGAGATACAAAGGGGATTTAAAATTAAAACGTTTCCATATCTCCCTCCCCACCTCTTTGCCTATAAATAGAGGGGGTGGGGGAAGGAAAAAAGGGGGGGAAAGTTGAAGACAAAGCGCCAGAGCTCTGCAGAAGAGAGCACGCTTCTTCATCGACCCAAGGCTTCACGAGGCACAGTCAAGCCTGTCCCGAGGGATCGGCTTACTGAAAGTCCTCATCAGCGTGAAGACCCTTGCGCACGAAGATCACCCCTTCGACTCCGTTCACGAAGAAGAAAGCTCGGAGAAGAAGAACCCTTCGACTCCGAAGACGCCAGAAGCAAAGGCCGGAGAAGAAGAGGAGCGGCACTACCCCGTCGTCTTCAACAAGCTTCGATTCTGATCAAGCCCAAAAGCCCAGAGAAGAAGAGGAGCGGCACTACCCCGTCGTCTCCAACAAGCTTCGATTCTGATCAAGCCCAAAAGCCCGGAGAAGAAGAGGAGCGGCACCACCCCGTCGGCTCCAACAAATCCTCGATCCCGATCAAGCCTCAAAGCCCGGAGGAGAGAAGCGAAGCGTCATCACCCCGTCGTCTTCGACTAACGCCTGCGCCATCCACGAAGAAGAAAGCCTGGAGCAGATCGTCTGAAGCGTCGCTATCCCGTCGTCTTCATCAACAAAAGCCGACGCCACAACCGTCGCACGGAGATCGGTGCTACCCCCACCATCTTCGAAAGCATTCTTCGACTCCGATCACGCCAAAGAAGCCCGGAGAAGAAGAGAAGTCCAGTCGACACGTAAACCGTCGAAGCACCGGAGAAGTAGCCCACGTCGTTCGAAGAAGAAGATCGAGTTGACGCCAAAGCTAAAGCCAATGCAAGAAGCCGAAGCAAAGCCCCAGTAAAGCCCGCGCCAAAGCAACGCAAGTGCCAAAGCCAAGCGACTACGCCGGCCACGAGCAAAAGCACCGCACGTTCTAGCCGATACGACGCGAAGTCCGGAAGAACGAAAGCATCGCAAGTCTCTCCCAGCTACGTCCAAGTGCAAGCGCCAAAGCAAAGCAAAAGCCAGAGCCACGCCGGAGCCAAGCTAAAGCCAAAAAGCCAAAGCCAAAGCCAACGCCAAAAGCTCGATCGACGCCGCGAACCGACGATCAAGGACACCGAGGTCAAGCAAGGAACGAGGAAGACGCGAAGACCGAGGAACAAAGCCGAAAACCCCCTAGCCGAGAAAGCGCGAAGCACGGAAGGGACAAAGCAACGGTGGATATTCCTTAGCCTCTCCAAAACCCTCTCCCTGTAAAACCCTTGTCCTGGGCAGCCCCTTCAGAGCTCTCGCACGAACACCACGTGGAGACGCGGATCAAAGGGATCCCCCAGAAGATCTTTCCCACAATCCCCTGATCAAAACTCGCCGCAACCCGGACTCGCTACACCCGAGCAACCCGGGTCCCGGCCACAATTGTAATCTCGTGTGATTCGCAATAAAGACGACCCGCGCTTTTTTCCGCGTCCACAGATTTCTGGCACGCCCGGTGGGACCTCTTCTCCTTTCATCCGTACGGCTGAAGAAGCTGCTTGAAATTCGCAATGGCCGGAACGAACAATGATGCGTTTGCTCCAAGCCTCTCACCAATCGCCGAGTCTCCTCTACTCCGCCACGGTGATCCAGTAAATCCGGAGGGTGATGCTCCTCCAATGGTGCGCGTCTACACTCGGCGTACACGGACTCTTGCGGACATCTTCGTGCCAGAAGCTACTACCGAAGATGCTCGCCAAAGCGCCGACGAGGCCCTGGTGCATGAAGAAACGAGCCTCGATCCTGGAGCCCATGTCCAGAAGTTTGGGGAGGACCAGCCCCAACCCCGAACCCGTTCGGGTTCTCCAGCAGACGCTACACCTCCTCTGCAGGGGGCAAACATCAATCATCAGCCAGAAGCAAGTCGGCGTAACTACGTCTCCGATGATGACGGCGAGGATGCGAACATGCAACACCGAGACGTTCTCCGTCACCACCCTCCGTTCGCTCTTCAGCTCCAAGTCATGCAGATGAGCGAGCATATGGCGCAGATTACTCGGCTAATGGAGGAGAAGGATCGTCACATCAACACTCTACTCCAAAAGCTAAGCGCAAAGGACGCTGTAGCAGTCGGCCATCCCGCCGCTTCTCCAGTAGCCGCTCCAGTTCCGTCTTCAACTCCCGCTCCTACAGAGGTTGTTCCGACGGTTCAAGCAGTTACTCCAGCGCTCTCCTCGGCTCCCGTCCCAGTGGAAGTCGTCTCCCCAACGCCAGCCTCGGCGGCCACTCAACCTCCAGCAACGGCAACGATGAATGCTCAGCAAGTCCAAGCGTTGATAGCCGACATGATGCGCTCCCACGACAGTGGCCTTCCTCCGATCACGGCGGCATACTCGAAGCCCTACACTATGAGGATCCAGCAGTTACGCTTCCCAGTCGGATTCCAGCCACCAAAGTTTCAGCACTTCGACGGAAAGGGAAATCCGAGACAGCACGTTGCCCACTTCATCGAGACCTGCAATAATGCCGGCACATATGGCGACGAGATGGTGAAGCAATTCGTCCGCACCCTCAAAGGCAACGCGTTCGACTGGTACGTTGATCTTCCTGCAGGAACCATTGACAGCTGGGATCAGATGGAGAGGGAGTTCCTCAATCGCTTCTACAGCACCAGACGAACCGTCAGCATGATCGAACTCACCGCCGTCAAGCAAAGGAAAGACGAGCCAGTGATCGACTACATCGACAGGTGGAGGAACCTCGCGCTGAATTCACGAGACCGCTTGTCTGAAGACTCGGCCATCGAGATGTGCACCCAAGGCATGCACTGGGGTCTGCTCTACATCCTCAAAGGTATCAAGCCTCGGTCTTTCGAAGAACTCGCAACTCGGGCTCACGACATGGAACTCAGCCTAGCAAACCGCGGGGACTCGAAGAACAAGGACTTCTTGAAGATAGAGAAGAAGGACAAGCCACCGGTAACGAAACCGAAACAAGTCAATGTTGCCGACGTCGCTTCGACCTCCAAACCGCTCAAGATCGCTGGCAAGCCGGATCAGAAGAAGGGAGTCGCCATACCACCGCCTCCGCCGCCAAGACAAAGGATGACTCTCGAGGAGCTCGAAGCAAAGGAGTACCCCTTCCCAGACTCGGAAGTCTCCTCCATGTTCGACCAACTGCTGCAAGAGAAGATGATAGAGCTTCCTCCTTCGAAGAGGCCCGAGCAGATGCATCGCGTCGACGACCCTCTCTTCTGCAAATACCACCGGGTGGTGAGTCATCCCATCGAAAGATGCTTCGTCTTCAAGGAAAGAATCATGGCGCTCGCTAAGCAAGGGAAGATAGAGATCGACTCCGGGGAGGTTGCTACGGCCAACATGACGTCCATCACCTTCGGCTCCTTCTCGCCAGTACTCGTCGCTGCTCGGCGAAGCATGCCCAAATTGTGCATCAATCGTCAAGCTCCAATCGCTAAGTCAACTTCCCAGCCGAAAGTCTCAAAGCGAAGTCAACATACTCCTGCGCTCACCGAGGAGGAAACACCGCTGCCCAGGGGGCAATCATCGCTCATGCCAGCACCTCTTCCAAGCAATACTGCATCCTAACGAGCGCTCCAAAGGAGATACGAGCAAGGAGATCCAGAAGTCGGTTTGCTGGGCCAGCCTTCGGGGAAGTTCGACTATTACGTCCTCTACTCAAGGCCTCCGTCCGTTCCAATCGACGAAATCAAGCCCACCGGCTGGGAATCGGAAGACACGCCAGTAGAGCCTCGAGAAGAGCAAATCCCTTCCAGTCAAGCTACGTCCCAATACGCTCTCCAGAAAAGATACGAGCAGGGAGATCCGGAAGTCGGTCTGCTGGGCCAGCCTTCGGGGAAGTTCGACTATTACGTCCTCTACTCAAGGCCTCCGTCCGTTCCAATCGACGAAATCAAGCCCACCGGCTGGGGATCGGAAGACGAGCCAGTAGAGCCTCAGGAAGAACAAGTGCCTTTGAGGGAACCAGTTGCTGCTGTCGACCATCATCCTAGCGAAGGGGAATCCACCGATGAAGAAGCATGGATCATGCTACCGCGGCGGCGAAAGCCGTGGCAAGAAAAGAAGCTCAAACAAGACCGTGTGATGAGGGGATTCACCAAGCGGAGGACCTACAAGAAGAAAGGCAAGGCTCCAGGGAGGAAGGCGTTCAAAGTGCCGCCAGCAAGCCGAGACGATATCCTTCAGCAGAGTCTTCCAGAGCCGACAACTTTGCAAGAGTTCTTCCCGGATCACTTCCTCCCAGCGGACCAACACATCAAGGTATCTTGTTGCATGGTCGAAGTCCATGAGGCGTCGGAAGGAAATAATGAAAGCGAAACTTCTGAAGAAGGCGACTCCGCCGATGAGGGAGACGATTCCGACAAAGGGGGCACAGCCTCTCACGACGAAGCAATACTGCACATGCCGCTCGTAGAAGCTTTGCACCTCCCGAAGAAGGCTCGCCTGGCAATGGCTGCGGCCTTGGCCGATCCGGATAGCTACAGCAGGAAGAGGAAGGACGACCAGAAGCGCAAGGCTGTAGCCTCGTGTGATGCAACGATAACCTTTTCAGACGAGGACCTGCAACTCGGGACGCGATTGCACAACCGGCCTCTCTACGTTTCGGGATACATCAAGGAGAAGCCAGTGAACCGAATCCTGTTGGACTGTGGCTCCGCCGTCAACATCATGCCCATCCAGACGATGCGTCAACTTGGCGTCACCAACGACCAGCTCTCACCAAGTCAGTTGGTCATTCAAGGCTTCAACCAGGGCGGACAGTCCACCGTTGGAATCATTTGTCTGAAGCTTTCCATCGGCCCGCTGGATACAACGGTCCTCTTCCACATCATCGACTGCCAGACATCATATCGTCTCCTATTAGGAAGACCATGGCTGCACGAGAACGGCATCGTGGTATCCACCTGGCACCAGTGCCTCAAGTACTACGAAGAAGGCGTGGAGAGGTGCATAGTTGCGGACGACAAGCCATTCAACGAGGCCGAGGCACACCTGGCCGACGCTAAGTTCTACCAAGCAAAGGGCCTGGTCGCGGAAGTTCTGCCAGCTAAAGCTCCTCGAGCCCAAAAGATCGAAGAAGTAAAGAAGGACAAGACTCCTCTTCCCGTGAATCCGGTGCCACCCTCTGACGAGGCAAGACTCAAGGTCCAAGGAACGCCGAAACCTGGGCAAAGGATGCGCATCAGCTTCGAGCCAAGAGCAATGCAACATACCCCGTTGCCAATCCAAACGGTGCCTGTCTTGCGTCTCGCGCCTCAATGGCTCCGCAAATCCGAGCGATCGCCTTCTACTCCGACAAGGAAGCTGGCCCCGACGTTATCTCAGGCCAATGTCATCACTCTACAAGAAATGACGGTGCCATTACCTAGCCTGACAGAAGCTCCGAACCCAAGCAGACCCGTCGAATCGGCAGACCTCGAGCCACTCGGATTCAAACCGGAAGGGAGTTGGGGGCAAAATGCTGCCAAATTGCTGTTTAGAGCTGGCTATAACGAGGAAAGCGCCATGGGCACACTCCCACCAGCAGCAACTCCGCATGGGATGACAAGAACTCAAGCTCGGCTGTTTCAAAACGGAGAGCAAATTCCCCCGAACCGCCGAGGCATCGGCTCCAGTCAAGCTCCGTTAGTCATCAGAACCGCAGCGAAGAAGACCTTCACCTCGAACTACATCGAGGCGAGGATGGTAGATGAAGCAGCTGAAGGATCGACAATCTCCGATGCACTCTCCACCTACCTCAGCCATCCAGACAGCAGGAGAAGACGACGACGGGCTCGATGCCAAGCCTTGTTCCGAAAGCCAACCAGGGGTGGTAAAGACTGGTCGAATCGAAAACGCACATCCGTGTTCGAGAGGCTTGGGCCAGTCAAACAATCAAAGAAGAAGTCAGTGTTCGATCGCCTGGAAATGCCTATCGAGGACTTCGTCTCAACACCCACCCACCCACCCATGGCTGCCGTCAATCATATCTCCATTATGGATCCCGACAACGGTGAAACTTCTACGTCGGACGACGAGTTGCCCGACGCCCCGCCAGTCCTCGAAGAAGGGGGGCAGTCCACCGTTGATGACTTGAAGGAAATCAACTTGGGCACGGAGACGGAGCCTCGGCCTACATTCGTCAGCACGCTCTTAACCCCGGAGGAAGAAGCTGCATACATCAAACTGCTTAAAGAATACAGAGACGTCTTCGCATGGTCCTACAAGGAGATGCCGGGCCTCGATCCAAAAATCGCAGTGCACCAGCTCAGCGTCAAACACGGAGCCAGCGCTATCAAGCAAGGACAAAGACGCTACCGGCCAGAACTGGTACCCCAAATAGAAGGCGAAGTCAACAAATTGATCGAAGCCGGCTTCATTCGAGAGGTCAAGTACCCGACATGGATCTCTAGCGTCGTCCCCGTCAAAAAGAAGAACGGCCAAATCCGAGTGTGCGTGGACTTCAGAGACTTGAACAACGAATGTCCAAAGGACGACTTCCCCTTACCAATCACGGAGCTAATGGTTGATGCGACGACTGGTCACGAGGTGCTCACTTTCATGGACGGATCATCGGGCTACAACCAGATTCGGATGGCACCCAAGGACGAGGAGCTCACGGCATTCCGTACACCGAAAGGAATCTACTGCTATAAGGTAATGCCGTTCGGCTTGAAGAACGCGGGAGCCACCTACCAGCGAGCTATGCAGAAAATCTTCGACGACATTCTTCATCAAAACGTGGAGTGTTATGTCGACGACCTCGTGGTGAAATCCAAGAAGAGGTCGGCACATCTACAAGATCTTGAGCTAATCTTCAAACGACTTCGAAGGTACCAACTCCGCATGAATCCGCTCAAGTGCGCGTTCGGAGTCTCCTCGGGTAAATTCCTCGGCTTCGTCGTCCGACATCGTGGCATTGAGATAGATCAATCCAAAATTGATGCTATCGTCAATATGCCCGCACCAAATACAGTGCGAGACCTCAGAGGCCTCCAAGGGCACTTGGCGTATATCCGAAGATTCATCGCCAACTTGGCTGGAAAGTGCCACCCTTTTAGCCGCCTCATGAAGAAAGGAGCGCCGTTCAAATGGGATGAAGCGTGCCAAGAAGCACTCCAAAACATCAAAGCATATCTACTGAAGCCACCAGTCTTATCAGCACCGGTTCAAGGGAGGCCGCTCATCCTCTACATCGCCGCCCAGGAGCAATCCTTGGGGGCACTCCTGGCCCAGAACAATGAACTTGGCATGGAGACAGCTTGCTACTACTTAAGTCGCACTCTCGTCGGCGCAGAGCTGAATTACTCCCCAATCGAGAAGGTCTGCTTAGCACTCATCTTCGCCACGAAAAAGTTGCGACACTACATGCTCGCTCACACCATCAAACTCGTCTCGAAGGCTGACCCACTCAAATACATCATGTCGAGACCAGTGCTTTCCGGGCGTCTAGCCAAGTGGGCCCTGCTGCTACTTGAATTCGACATCACCTTCGTGCCACAAAAAGCAGTTAAAGGGCAGGCCCTCGCGGACTTCCTCGCAGAATACCCTCTCCCGGCAGAATGGGAGTTATCAGAAGATCTCCCAGATGAAGAAGTATTCTCTGTCGACATCGCCCCATCCTGGAAAATGTTCTTCGACGGCGCAGCTAGGCAAGACATAGCGGGAGCCGGAGTCATCTTTGTCACTCCGGACAACGAAATACTCCCCTTCTCATTCCTGCTCTCGGAAGCATGTTCCAACAACGTGGCAGAATATCAAGCCCTACTCATTGGTCTTGAACTGGCCGACGAAATGAAGCTTCAAGGACTGGAGATCTTTGGCGACTCTCAACTCGTGATCCAGCAAGTCCTGGGGGCATACGAAGTCAACAAAGAAGACCTGGTACCGTTGCACGCGCGAGCTGTGAAGCTCCTCGAAAAACTCAAGGCTGCTTCCATCCAACACGTTTCCCGGAACCTCAACCAGCAGGCTGACGCACTCACAAATCTAGCGGCTACACTCCCGTTCCCAGATGAGCATTCACTCGTCGTCCCCGTCTGCAGGAGATTCGTGATCATCGAAAAAGAAGGTCCGCCCGAGGTACCAGTTCAAACCAACGCGGTGCATGTCCTCGAGATTAAAGAACAAGACTGGAGGCAACCGTTTGTGGAGTACCTTGTTCATGGTAAACTCCCCGAAGATCCGAAGCGCAAAAGTGACATCCGTCGAAGATCTCTGAGGTTCTATCACTTCAACGGCGAGCTGTACCGACGGAGCTATGACGGCACACTCCTGAGGTGCCTCGCGAAAAAGGAAGCAGAAGCCGCGCTCGAAGAAGTACACGCCGGAATCTGTGGATCGCACCAGTCCGGTCCGAAGCTTCACTTCCGCATCAGAAGGATGGGATACTACTGGCCTACCATGATCAAAGACAGCTTGGAGTACGCGAGAAGATGTCAAGCTTGCCAGATGCACGGGGACTACATTCGTCAACCTCCGGAGCCTTTACACCCAACAATCACGTCTTGGCCCTTCGACGGATGGGGTCTTGACATCGTCGGTCCTCTGCCCAAGTCATCCAAGGAACATCTCTACATCTTGGTGGCAACGGACTACTTATCCAAGTGGGCTGAAGCGATACCGTTGAGGGAAGTTACAAAGTACTCCGTCATCAACTTTATCCAGAATGACATCATCTTCCGCTATGGAGTCCCCCGCTACATCGTAACAGATAACGGGAAGCAGTTCAAGAATGCTGCCGTCAGTCAGTTCTGCGCATTGTACAACATTAAGCAGAATTGTTCGACAATGTACAACGCTCCAGCCAACGGTCTAGCAGAAGCCTTCAACAAAACTCTGTGCAAGCTGCTGGAGAAAACCGTCTCGAAGACAAAGAAAGATTGGCACGAACGCATGGGCGAAGCGCTATGGGCTTACCGAACATCCTTCCGCACGCCGACACAAGCAACGTCGTATTCCCTCGTCTATGGCGTGGAAGCCGTTCTTTCGCTCGAGCTCCAGATCCTGTCACTCAGGATAGCAGTCCAGGAAGGCCTCACCAGCGATGACAACGCCCAGCTCCGCCTAGCAGAATTGGAAGCACTGGATGAAAGACGCCTCGAAGCTCAACAGCGGCTGGAGTGTTATCAGGCCAGGCTCTCTCGCGCCTTCAACAAGACGATTCGTCCTCGATCATTCCAGATAGGGGAACTGGTGCTGGCGGTCAAACGCCCCATCATTCTCTCGCATCGAGGAGGGAAGAAATTTGACGCCAAATGGGATGGCCCGCATTCCGTCAAGGAAGTCTACTCCAACGGCGCCTACCTCCTCACCACGCCAGAAGGGCTGACACTCGGCCCTATCAACGGCAAGTACCTCAAAAGGTACTATGCCTAAAGCAAGGCCACACCCCTTGTCCAAAAAAAAAAAAAAAAAAAAAAAAAATTGAACTACGTGCGACTTGATCCTCCTTAGGGGGGTACGTAGGCAGCCTGAGAAGATACTTCAGGTTCAGTCCGACCAAAAGAAAAAGACAATAAAATTCCATGAAAAGGATGTGGCGAAACGAGGTGATATTATTAATAAAGCGAAGGCATTACATGGCATAAGTCCTGAAAAGAAAGCCACAATGAAACAAGGAACAACTAAAAGAAGGTGTCCAGAGCTTGAAGACGGCGCAGCAGCTCCTCCCTAGTCACCTCCACTCGCTGAAGCTCCACGGGACGAGCAGCCAGAAGCTCGCGATGGGTCGCCAAGTCCGACTGCTGTTTCAGATAACTCGCCTTCAAAGCGCTCTCCGCGGCCTCGGCCTGCTCCAGACGAGACTCCGCCTTTCGAAGCGAGGCGCGCACAGACTCTATCTTTCTCTGAGCCTTCGACAGGCTGGACGTAGCTTCTGCAAGTTGATTCTCGGACTGACTCAGACTCGTCTCAGCAGCCTCCAACTCAGAAGGGGAACTCCCCTCCAGCAAAGCCCGCTGGGATCGATAAGCCTCGCTCTCGGTCACAAGCTGGTCCATCTGAGCGACGAAAAGAGAGCTGTCAACTTTGAACTCCGCCAGGCTCGCGCAAAACTCCGCACCATCCGTCAACCACCAGTCCTGGAGGGCGCCAAGGCCGGCAGTTTGGAAAGGCTCCAACGTCGACTTGATGTACTGCCGGCAGCTCGAAAGAAGGAACTCCGAGACCCTGCTCCTCGGCCTTAAAACCGGACGAGGCGCCTCGGAGTAGGTAGGCAAGACCCTCCCTGCCGCTGCAACTGCCAGAGGAGCCGCCTGCGCCGACAAGGGTGGTAGAACCGGAGAAACCTCCGTTGCCGCTGCAACAACCGTCTCCACCAAAGGGCACGAGGGTACAGTCATCGGGGAATGTCGCTTGTCGATGCTCGAGACTTCAGCCTCCTCGCCAAAAGACAAGGCGTCGACATCGATGTCGTCCAGGTTAATGTCGCCCCTAGGGAAGTCCGAGGAGATCTAGATCATCCGGAGGGATATCTAGCCCGCAGGGTTCGGGCACTTCCTGTGCGGCACCGGTGGACGAATGCCCAAGAGGCGCCTTTGAAGAGCTCGCTCCGCGCTCTACCACTATAACAGAATCTGGTCAAAAGAAAGAAACGGTGCTCAGCGTGATAAAACTTCCTGAACGTAGAGGGCAAATAAAATAAAGAGAGCTCCATACCTGTGTGGTCAGACGAAGCGGTCCTAGACGGAGGAATCACCTCGTCTTTCAGAAGTCCAGGCTCCTCGGCGTCCTCCGTCAGACAAGGGACTCTCGGGACCATCCCACGAGGAATGCACACTTTTCTTCTCTTGGGAGGGGCACCCTCAACTTCGGCCTTCGGGAAACAAAATGCCCCAGGGGCACTAGTAAGCTCGACATCCAGCGCCGGAACGGAAGAAGGGACACGACGAGCACTGGAAAGGCGACTACAGCTCCTCTGCGCTCTTTGAAGCCCCAGTCGGAGGCGACGGTCCTCCACTCCCGCAGAGTGATTGAAGCAGAAATTCCTGAACCCGCTACTCACCAAGATGTCGACTGGAAAACTCGCAAGTAAAGGAGAAACTCGCCGTTCAACCCACTGGCGGTATTCCGGAGTCGCGGCATCCCGAAATCCGGACTTAGCCCCAGGAAAGAAACTGCCGCCAGTAAAGCGAGCGTAGAGAGAAGCCCACAGACGGTAACCCTCCTGTGGACTGATACGCCCCTGCAGCTGCTGAGGCATTCCAGGGACTTCCTGCCGAAACCCCTGTTGGCGAGCAAAGCGATGGGGGGAGTACTGCTCCACCTCCACCACGTCCCCCTTGCGCCAGACCAAGTAGCCAGGATGACAGCTTACCATATTCCAGTAAAGACTGTCCGGGAGCCCGTCGTTGTCATACACAGTCGACCTCTCCAAAGGCAGCACCGAATGCTCCGACAGAAATTCAAAATCGACGCTCCCCATCCTCCTTAAAAGGGTACGAGCACACTCTTTCGGACGCTCCCAACTGATAAAGGCGTTCAAGATCCCTCCTACCCCGGGTAGGAAAGGTAGCTCGGCTGGATGCCCGCGCCTGGCAAAGATCCCCTTCGGAAAATGCAGAGCTATCCAGCCGTACAAATAATGCAACGGTCCGAACGCGGTCGACCGGCCAAGCTCCTCCTTGGCCTTATCTGAGCCAGACAAGTCCCAGTAAGTCCCGCTGAGAGCCCGATACAAGGCGCATAGTATGGCCGGGGCTAGATTGAAGAGCTCGCCCCTCTCCATCCTAGAAGCAGCAAGGAAGGTCCCCGGACGAATGGCCTCCCCAGAACACGGAAGCACGAACCGGCAGAGGAAGATGACCAGCCCGGCAGCTCGGTAAACCGATCGCCACTCCTCGCTGTCCCGTTTCAGGCCAAGGAGTTCCCAGGGGCACTGCTTCCCCTCCATTGAGTGCTTCTCTCGAGCCAAGGAATCGATAGGCCTCACAAAGGAGCGAAGCGGAGGTCTCTGCATCTGAGCGATCTTCCACATTGGGTGAGCTGAGGGCGCTGGAGCTCTATACTCGCCTCTGAACCAAAAATCGACCCAAGAAGAAGGACGCACTCGATCTGATTGATCCCTCGCCGTAATGATAGCATGTGCCTTGAACAGAAGAAGGCAAGAACTCGGAGCGTAGCTGCTGTCCAGCAGATCCTTCAAGGCTGGCACCTCCTCTTGGTAGTAATTCCGTACCTCGGGGCACCCGGAAACGATATGGACGTCGCGAAGCGAGATGCCTATCTCCCCCGCCCCAGTAAGGAAGGTGTTAGTTTCCGGACACCAAAGCTCACAAAGTGCGCGGTACATCCCCTCCGGACGACTGTACTCTCGACGGGCCGGCGCCAGAAATTTGGCCAATAAGTTCATCTCAGGTTCCGCGCCAAAGACCTCGTAGAGCTCGTCCATCCACTCGCGAAAGCCGCAAAGGTACTGGACGTCGCCCCGAGGCCAAGAATCGGGGCCCCATCGGGTCAGCTTAGCACATATCTTCGAGGCAACAACTGGCGTAGGCACGAACTCTTCATCGCAATGATGGAACGGAAGACTCAAACTCGGCCGCAGAAGCTTCATGGAGATCCCTTCGTCAGTATGAATCTTCTCGCTTAATTTCAGCATCCCGCAAGTCGCATCCGCGACTCCATCTTCCGTGATGCGCTCGTGCACAAAGACACGGAGCAACGACAGAAGGTCTTCCCGCCTTGAGCTGCGGTGACGGCGCACACGAGTGTAAGGAAAGCAAAGGCATCTCCTTCCGTCGAAGAAATCCTCGTCTATCCAGCCAGAGGAAGTCAGACTCTCGAAGACGCGAGCCCTGGAAGACCATGAAGGGAGGCAAGTCAAGACAAGTGCAAAAAAAAAAAAAAAAAAAAAAAAAAAAAAAAAAAAAAAACTAAGGGGACCTGCACCCCTGTCAGGAGGACCACCCGACTCATCGGCCCGCCACTACTGGCGCCCGAGCCCACACGGCGCCCGCTCCGACCCAGCACGTCTGACACAATCGCGCCGGTCCGACTGCGCCGACACCGCCCATGTCGACCCAGCGCGCCAGCGCCACCCAGCCAGGGCCGCAGCCACCTGCGCACCCGTGCGCCACAGACTGGCTCCGCTACCACTGGCACCTTCGGAGTTCAGAAGAAAGAGGGGAGGAAGAAAAGAAAGAAAGTGAAAACCCAAAAAAAAAAAAAAAAAGAGGGTGAGAACGGAAAAAAGGGGGGGGCCCACAGCCCCCTCTCCAATCAGAGCCGGACAGCAAAGAAAGAAAAGGGGGGGGGGGGGCGCTGCCTCTCCTCTCCTCTTCTCCGAGCCGATCGGGACCGAGCCCCGACGAAACCGCCGCCGCACCGCGGCAGCCGGACCCGGCCCCCGCACCCGACTCGCGCGCTCGCCGCCCTTCTCGGCCCCGAGCCCGACCCGTTCGGCCCCGCAGCCGCCGGACCCGGCCCCCGCGCTCCAGCAGCCCCGCGCCTCTGGCCCCACGCGCTGCAGCCCCACCTCCGGCCCCACGCGCTGCAGCCCCGCGCGCCTCCCCGCGCGCTGCAGCCCCGCGCTGGCCACGCGCAGCCCCGCCGCGCCCCGCGCCGGCGCTGCTGCCGCTGCTGCCCATGCAGCCCGGAACCGAAGAAGAAGAAGAAAGAAAAAAAAAAAAAAAAAAAAAAGAAAAAGAAAAGAAAAGAAAAAGAAAAAGAAAAAGAAAAGGAAAAAAAAGAAGAAGAAGAAGAAGAGGAAGAAGAAGAGGGAGAGAGAGGCGGCGAAGGCGACCCGCACCTCAGCCGCGCTCCTCCATCCTCCCCGCCGCGAGCCTCGTCGCATCGTCGCTTCGAACCCGCCTTCGCAACAACCGCGAAATCGCGCACCATCGCCGCCGACGAAAGAGGCAATACCCGGGAAGACGGAGCAAGTCGCGTGCAACCCCGGGCAGCTCTCTTCCGACGACGGCCTTCAGAAGCCGGCAGAACCTTCGCAAAGGGGCACAATGACGGATGAAGGGGGTAGGGGTCCTTAAATAGACCTCCAACCCCGCCCACAAAAGGAATCAAAGACAAGCGCTCTACGATTCCTACGTGTCCAAACCCGACACGCTCTCACCGACGCACTCGTCCTTGAGGGGGCATTTGTAGACACACGAATTTCGTCGGACCCGAACCCGACTTAGGTGTGCCGACGCGGATGCAAACCCGGCACGCGGACCCAACTCGCGCACGCCGACACGGACTCAGACCCCGCCCCAAGAGGGGCCGGCCCCTACTAGGGTCCGAACCCTATAGGGCCGGCCCTAGTTGGGACCGAACCCCAAGGAGGGGCCGGCCGGCCCTAAAAAAAGAAAGAAAAGAAAAAAGAAAGAAAAGAAAAAGGAAAGAAAAGAAAGGAAAGAAAAGAAAAAGGAAAGAAAAGAAAAGGAAAGAAAAGAAAGAAAAGGAAAAAATACCGCCATGCGCGGGGGGAGGTAGCGTATGACGTCTGCACACATGCGGATCTGCGCCGATCCCTCGATCCGACGCACAAGACGAAGCGCCCGATCGCCATCGATTTCGTGCGCAAAATCCAGCCATAATTGCACCCGCCAGAAAAGGAAAACAATTAAATGTTATTCCCTTCATCAATGGATGAATAAAATCCGGGTAATTATGAGAGAGATACAAAGGGGATTTAAAATTAAAAAGTTTCCATATCTCTCTCCCCACCTCTTTGCCTATAAATAGAGGGGGTGGGGGAAGGAAAAAAGGGGGGGAAAGTTGAAGACAAAGCGCCAGAGCTCTGCAGAAGAGAGCACGCTTCTTCATCGACCCAAGGCTTCACGAGGCACAGTCAAGCCTGTCCCGAGGGATCGGCTTACTGAAAGTCCTCATCAGCGTGAAGACCCTTGCGCACGAAGATCACCCCTTCGACTCCGTTCACGAAGAAGAAAGCTCGGAGAAGAAGAACCCTTCGACTCCGAAGACGCCAGAAGCAAAGGCCGGAGAAGAAGAGGAGCGGCACTACCCCGTCGTCTCCAACAAGCTTCGACTCTGATCAAGCCCAAAAGCCCAGAGAAGAAGAGGAGCGGCACTACCCCGTCGTCTCCAACAAGCTTCGATTCCGATCAAGCCCAAAAGCCCGGAGAAGAAGAGGAGCGGCACCACCCCGTCGGCTCCAACAAATCCTCGATCCCGATCAAGCCTCAAAGCCCGGAGGAGAGAAGCGAAGCGTCATCACCCCGTCGTCTTCGACTAACGCCTGCGCCATCCACGAAGAAGAAAGCCTGGAGCAGATCGTCTGAAGCGTCGCTATCCCGTCGTCTTCATCAACAAAAGCCGACGCCATAACCGTCGCACGGAGATCGGTGCTACCCCCACCATCTTCGAAAGCATTCTTCGACTCCGATCACGCCAAAGAAGCCCGGAGAAGAAGAGAAGTCCAGTCGACACGTAAACCGTCGAAGCACCGGAGAAGTAGCCCACGTCGTTCGAAGAAGAAGATCGAGTTGACGCCAAAGCTAAAGCCAATGCAAGAAGCCGAAGCAAAGCCCCAGTAAAGCCTGCGCCAAAGCAACGCAAGTGCCAAAGCCAAGCGACTACGCCGGCCACGAGCAAAAGCACCGCACGTTCTAGCCGATACGACGCGAAGTCCGGAAGAACGAAAGCATCGCAAGTCTCTCCCAGCTACGTCCAAGTGCAAGCGCCAAAGCAAAGCAAAAGCCAGAGCCACGCCGGAGCCAAGCTAAAGCCAAAAAGCCAAAGCCAAAGCCAACGCCAAAAGCTCGATCGACGCCGCGAACCGACGATCAAGGACACCGAGGTCAAGCAAGGAACGAGGAAGACGCGAAGACCGAGGAACAAAGCCGAAAACCCCCTAGCCGAGAAAGCGCGAAGCACGGAAGGGACAAAGCAACGGTGGATATTCCTTAGCCTCTCCAAAACCCTCTCCCTGTAAAACCCTTGTCCTGGGCAGCCCCTTCAGAGCTCTCGCACGAACACCACGTGGAGACGCGGATCAAAGGGATCCCCCAGAAGATCTTTCCCACAATCCCCTGATCAAAACTCGCCGCAACCCGGACTCGCTACACCCGAGCAACCCGGGTCCCGGCCACAATTGTAATCTCGTGTGATTCGCAATAAAGACGACCCGCGCTTTTTTCCGCGTCCACAGCGACCACCGCCGGTAAGGAGGGTGGAGCTGGGGCTCCGGCTTGTGCATTACACCCCACCCTGATGGCAGCCATCGCCGACCGTGCATCGCACCCCACCCGGACAGCAGCCACCCCCGATCGTGCATCGCACCCCACCACGACAGTAGCCATTGTTGATCGTGCACCGCACCCCACCCTGACTGCAGCCATCGCTGGTGAGGAGGGAGGAGGTGGGGCTTCCGGACTCCGGCTGGTGCATCGCATCCCCCCCCGGCAGCCACCGCCGACCAGTGCATCACACCCTAGCCCGACGGTAGACACCGCTAGTGAGGAGGGATGAGGTGGGGCTCCGGCTTGTGAATCGCACCCCACCCCGACTGCAGTCACCGTTGACCGGTGCATCGCAACCCAGCCCGAGTCGATGAGGAGGTAGGAGGTGGGGTCCGGCGCCGGCAAGTAGACCTGGCCAGGTTTGTTGGTTTTGTGATCACTGGTTCGGTGGCATTGCAAAGAAAATTTAAAACACAGTAGAGGGTATTTTCATCCATAGGTTTTCACAGTTCTTTAGCGTAAAAGCATCTCCTTAAAAGGAGTTTTCACCAACTCCCCCAATATTTTATTGTAGCTGCTACAGTAAAACCATAATAGAAATGGATTGAACATCATTGCTACAATAGAATTATTGTAGCAATCACTGTACAAACACTTGCTTCTTTGTTGCACGTGGGTTAATTGAAGAAACATTTTTGTCATTTGATAGGAGTTGAAAAAGTCAGTAATAGTTTAATTTAAAATTATCTTTTCAGGAGGGGATTGAGCTTAAATGAAAATGTTGTCGGCCTAGAGCTTAAAAGCATCTATTTAAAAGGGGTTTTTACAAAGTCACCCTTTTAATACTAGGGACACCTCCCTATATTTGGCGGTTTTGTCAGCAAGGCATAGTTATACCGAAACTATCCATCATTATTTTACATTACCCCCTAAATTTTGATCCAATGAGAATAGCTGTGGTATAAATCCTATCAATGTAACATATGGAACTGTTACATTTAGGGGGGGGGGGGGGGGGTTGTCATAATAATAGTAACCCATGATTGTGGTCACAACTCAGTGGTAGAGCGTCTCGCACACTGATGAGAGTAGGGGTGCAACTTAGGGGTGGCAATTGGTCGGGTTCGGGTTGGACCCTACCCCTACCCATGCTCACACCCATTTGGGCATTTCATGGTCCATACCCGACCCGTACCCATTCGGGTAGAAGAGAGTCATACCTGATCCATACACATTAGGGTTTTTGGTATGAATTGAGTATAATTTTTCTTTTTTCTGCATCATATACGCAATTACTTGAGAAAAAAAATTCAAGTTATCACAATGCAATCATAAGAATATCTTTTGGTTTCTTATTACAATGTTCTAGTAGAGTATATGTTTGGGGAGAGAGATGAGCGATTAGAATTTGGATACATGACAATGAGTTTTGAGTTAAACTGTATTATAAAGTATACACAAGTTTGAGCGTAAATCAGGTTTCGGATATGGGTATTGATGTACCCATACCCATACCCATACCCAAAATCAATCGGGTAGAGTTCCTAAGCTCATACCCTACCCAAAATCATGTTTCGGGTACACAATATGTACCCATACCCATATTTTGGGTCAGGTTTCGGTTGGGTTTTCGGGTTTTTGGAATCCATTGCCACCCCTAGTGCAACGTGGGTTGGGTAAAACCAAGAACCGACCAACCCGACCTAAATGGGTCGGGTTGGTTCGGTTATTTTGGCCAAATGGGTTGATTCGGTTCTAAGTTTTCGGGACCCGATTAAATATGAGTCTGTTCTGAAACCTCTAGGTGTATCAAAATGATAGAAATTGTATCGTCTGTCCATTTTAACTGTTAATTTGATGAGCTTATTTGAAATGTTTAGAGGTTTTAGAAATTACTGGTTTTTTGTGAGGATGATCATCTCAACATAGATATCATCTTCATAAAAAATTAGTGAATTTAGAAACCTCTATGTATGTTAATAGAGGAGCATACATTGAAGTCTTCAATGCATGGGCATACAAAGTCACACCCCCCCTTCTCTCTCTCTCTCTCTCTCTCTCTCTCTCTCTCTCTCTCTCTCTCTCTCTCTCTCCCTCCTTGGGGGCTACACCACACTAATACATGAGTAATTATTTATTGTATATTAAGATTTAACTACTACCAAGAGAACTCAATGTGTGGTTACAACCTAAAGCCTAATGTATACCTCTACCTGGCTAGTAAATAGCCGATAATTATTATATTTTTACCCTAACTACTGACCTGAACCAATCCAACTTTAGTGTGGGTTGGGTTGGTTCGGGTTTATGCTCAATTCGGGTTGGTTTGGGTCTCAATATGATAGAACTGAACTAATTTTGTTCGGTTACGGGTTGGCTCAAACTCGAACCAATCCGACCCGGGTTGCACCCCTAGCTGAGAGGTCACATGCTTGAACTCAGGTTTCTATAGTGGAGTTTACAGAAACGCATGGCGATGTGGCTTACAACATGTCAACATGGCACCGCTTTGATGAGGGTAAGACTAGATCCCTGGTTGCGAGGGGTTGGCACTAGCGTACAGACTAGTAGTGTAACTTTGAAAACCAAAAAAAAAAAAAAAAATCAAGACGTAGTATCCTATTATAAAATTAATGGGTTATTAGCGTTAGCTTCTTAAAAAGGTTTTTGTTTTACATTAAGGATATGTAAAGTTTGAACTTAACATTAAGCCCCTATAGTTGGAGTTTGGCTAACTCAAGCTCCTTCTCTCGCACACATGTAATAACAAAAAATTTTAAATGATAATTATACCCCTATAAAACTCATGCGGTCGTTCCTGTATGGCGTTAGACCTACCCAATTGACAACAAGGCAACTAGAATCCAAACCCGAGCCACCTGGACCACCCCGCGCGGCCACATGGCTACAACCCCCCACCTCATGCATGGACTCCATGACTGGATCTCATCCCAAATCACGGAGTCTGCTAACGCGGAATCAATGAACCTCGACACGAACGGACTGTCTCCGGTGGTTCTCCATGTCCTCGTTGCATCGACGGCGCGGGAGAGGCCGACGCGAGCTCCTTCTCCTGCGCACATATAATACTTAAAAATTTTAAATGGCAATTTTACCTCTATAGATAAATTAATAATCGTAGAAAAAAAGTTAAAATCATTAAAGAGCCTTTTAGAGCCTTCTATCATTTGTGTAGGTCCAGCTATGATTGACACATTAAGAGAGTAAAAATAATTTTCTAAAAATAATATTATCTAAAATAAGTGCAAACTATATTACTCGTTTTCTAGATAATAACAAAAGATAAAATACTACATATAAAACAGGAATTGAAATCATCATACTGAAGAACATAAAATGTCCAACAGACTAGAAATAGTAACTACTAAATCTAAGGCTATATCATCTAGGTCTTCATTATTTTATTGTCAGGTCCATCATTGTTATGATTGTAGAATTTCGAGGGCTTTAACTAGGTGCAATCAGAAATATCATCTAGATCATCTATGTCATCAGAATCATTCGTCATGTTTACCTCCATAGTTTTTTGGGAACTCTGGTACCGTTCCACCTTTTTCTACGATGCACGACAAGTACATAACTAATAACTTACGCCTCCATACTGTAGCAAGCTTCTTGTGTTATGTTTGTAGGCGGTTGATTTTTTATTGGAGTATGCCACACCAGACTTTTGCTTTATTAAAATTTGTAGCATTTCGAGGATTATACCCACCTTTTTCAGGGTGTTTATATTTTTCTTGATCATTGTAGCAACTTTTTTTCAGGGTGGCTACCTCTTCCACGATAACGACCTTTTCTGGGGTAGTTATGATGGACTCCTATATGGTTTTACCATGCTCACTGTCTCAATATCTGTTTTTTTTCTTCTGCAACTAAAAGGACAAAGATTAGATCAACAAATTTTAAGAAATTATGCTCACGATACTACTACTGTAGGAGCACGTTCATGATATGAAAAGTAGATAGTGTCTTATCAATCATTTGACTGTCATTGACAGGTTCTTATAATTTTAGGTGTGAGGTTATACCAAACATGGCTGAATTGTATGTAGATATTGATTTATACACTACAAAAAAAATAGTTTTTACCGACGGACTATATCCGTTGGTAATATCAGTTTTCCGTCGGTAATACTTTATAGCGACGAAAGAGATTTCCGTCGCTAGTCTGTCGGGAAAAAAAGTGTCGGGAAAAAAATGCGACGGACTAAATATTTCCGTCGGTAATAATGATTAATACCGACGGTACTATTATAGTCGTCGGTAATATTTGAATAATTAATAATAAATATAATATATTAGTCCCGACGGAAAAGAAATATTCGTCGGTAATATATAAGCTTTTTACCGACAGTTATAATATTTACCGTTGGTAATTTTATATATATATATATATATATATATATATATATATATATATATATATATATATATATATATATATATATATATATATATATATATATATATATATATATATATTACCGACGGATATATAGCTTACTATCGGTAATTATATATATATTATCGACGGATATATATTATCCGTCGGTAATGTATTAATAATTTAAAAAAAATAAAAAGATTATTACCGACGGATTATTTAATTTCCGTCGATAAAAAGTATGTTTTTTTTAATAAAATTACCTAAATAATGTTATTTAACTCCTGTGATTTACAACAATACCATAGTATATTACCACAATTTATCAAATATTACCACAATTTATAAAATATTACCTAAATTTATAAAATATTACAGTAAATTATCAAATATTACCACACGATACCCGACAATTACAGACAAGAACAAAAAATAACCACATATTACAAAATAATTTTTACACAATCCAAAACTGAGAGATGATGCATGCCCTATCTCAACCACCTCACGCGGCCCGCCACCAACGCTGGTGCTCTCATCCCCTGACGCCACCCGGCTCCTGCAATTAATATGTATTTGTTAAAAAAATGGTTTACATCTATAACTGAGTCTAAGCGTTAAAAAATCATAAGTTAGCGTGTTTCGGATTTGAAATAGGTTTGGATTCGATCGGATCGGCATCCGATCGAAGTTGCGAGCGAGTTCTAATTGGATATTTTAACAATTTACGCTCCGATTGAAATAGGTTCGGATTTGAAATAGGTTTGGATTCGATCGGATCATCATCGGATCGGCATCCGATAATTCGTACTTGAAATTATTCCGTATTTCGGACTTGTGAGCGAGTTCTAATTGGATATTTGAATAATTTACGCTCCGATTCACCGATTTAGAGTCTAAGTGTTGGAAAATCATAAGTTAGCGTGTTTCGGATTTGAAATAGGTTTGGATCCGATCGGATCATTATCGGATCGGCATCCGATAATTCGAACTTGGAATTATTCCGTATTTCGGACTTGCGAGCGAGTTCTAATTGGATATTTGAACAATTTATGCTCTGATTCACCGATTTAGAGTCTAAGTGTTGGAAAATCATAAGTTAGCGTGTTTCGGATTTGAAATAGGTTTGGATTCGATCGGATCGGCATCCGATAATTCGAACTTGGAATTATTCCGTATTTCGGACTTGCGAGCGAGTTCTAATTTGATATTTGAACAATGTACGCTCCGATTCACCGATTTAGAGTCTAAGTGTTGGAAAATCATAAGTTAGCGTGTTTCGGATTTGAAATAGGTTTGGATTCGATCGGATCGTCATCGGATCGACATCCGATAATTCGTATTTGGAATTATTCCGTATTTCGGACTTGCGAGCGAGTTCTAAATGGATATTTGAATAATTTACGCTCCGATTCACCGATTTAGAGTCTAAGTGTTGGAAAATCATAAGTTAGTGTGTTTCGGATTTGAAATAGGTTTGGATTCGATCGAATCGGCATCCGATAATTCCTACTTGGAATTATTCCGTATTTCGGACTTGCGAGCGAGTTCTAATTGGATATTTGAATAATTTACGTTCTGATTCACCGATTTAGAGTCTAAGTGTTGGAAAATCATAAGTTAGCGTGTTTCGGATTTGAAATAGGTTTGGATTCGATCGGATCGTTATCGGATCGGCATCCGATAATTCGAACTTGGAATTATTTTGTATTTCGGACTTGCGAGCGAGTTCTAATTAGATATTTGAACAATTTACGCTCCGATTCATCGATTTAGAGTCTAAGTGTTGGAAAATCATAAGTTAGCGTCTTTTGAATTTGAAATAGGTTTGGATTCGATCGGATCATCATCGGATCGGCATCCGATAATTCGAACTTGAAATTATTCCGTATTTCGAACTTGCGAGTGAGTTCTAAATGGATATTTAAACAATTTATGCTCCGATTCACCGATTTAGAGTCTAAGTGTTGGAAAGTGGAAAATCATAAGTTAGCGTGTTTCGGATTTGAAATAGGTTTGGATTCGATCGGATCGTCATTGGATCGGTATCCGATAATTCGTACTTGGAATTATTTCATATTTCGGACTTGCGAGCGAGTTCTAATGGATATTTGATTAATTTACGCTCCGATTCACCGATTTAGAGTCTAAGTGTTGGAAAATCATAAGTTAGTGTGTTTCGGATTTGAAATAGGTTTGGATTCGATCGAATCGGCATCGGATCGGCATCCGATAATTCCTACTTGGAATTATTCCGTATTTCGGACTTGCGAGCGAGTTCTAATTGGATATTTGAATAATTTACGTTCTGATTCACCGATTTAGAGTCTAAGTGTTGGAAAATCATAAGTTAGCGTGTTTCGGATTTGAAATAGGTTTGGATTCGATCGGATCGTTATCGGATCGGCATCCGATAATTCGAACTTGGAATTATTTTGTATTTCGGACTTGCGAGCGAGTTCTAATTAGATATTTGAACAATTTACGCTCCGATTCACCGATTTAGAGTCTAAGTGTTGGAAAATCATAAGTTAGCGTCTTTCGAATTTGAAATAGGTTTGGATTCGATCGGATCATCATCGGATCGGCATCCGATAATTCGAACTTGGAATTATTCCGTATTTCGAACTTGCGAGTGAGTTCTAAATGGATATTTAAACAATTTATGCTCCGATTCACCGATTTAGAGTCTAAGTGTTGGAAAGTGGAAAATCATAAGTTAGCGTGTTTCGGATTTGAAATAGGTTTGGATTCGATCGGATCGTCATTGGATCGGTATCCGATAATTCGTACTTGGAATTATTCCATATTTCGGACTTGCGAGCGAGTTCTAATGGATATTTGATTAATTTACGCTCCGATTCACCGATTTAGAGTCTAAGTGTTGGAAAATCATTAGTTAGCGTGTTTCGGATTTGAAATAAGTTTGGATTTGATCGGATCATCATCGGATCGGCATCCGATAATTCGAACTTGGAATTATTCCGTATTTCGAACTTACGAGCGAGTTCTAAATGGATATTTGAACAATTTACTCTCCGATTCACCGATTTAGAGTCTAAGTGTTGGAAAATCATAAGTTAGCGTGTTTCGGATTTGAAATAGATTTGGATTCGATCGGATCGTCATCGGATCGGCATCCGATAATTCGAACTTGGAATTATTCCGTATTTCGGACTTGCGAGCGAGTTCTAAATGGATATTTGAACAATTTACGCTCTGATTCACCGATTTAGAGTCTAAGTGTTGAAAAATGGAAAATCATAAGTTAGCGTGTTTCGGATTTGAAATAGATTTGGATTCGATCGGATCGTCATCGGATCGGCATCCGATAATTCGTACTTGGAATTATTCCGTATTTCGAACTTGCGAGCGAGTTCTAATGGATATTTGATTAATTTACGCTCTGATTCACCGATTTAGAGTCTAAGTGTTGGAAAATCATAAGTTAGCGTGTTTCGGATTTGAAATAGGTTTGGATTTGATCGGATCGTCATCGGATCGGCATCCGATAATTCGAACTTGGAATTATTCCGTATTTCAGACTTACGAGCGAGTTCTAAATGGATATTTGAACAATTTACGCTCCGATTCACCGATTTAGAGTCTAAGTGTTGAAAAATCATAAGTTAGCGTGTTTCAGATTTGAAATAGGTTTGGATTCGATCGGATCGTCATCGGATCGACTTCCGATAATTCGAACTTGGAATTATTCCGTATTTTGGACTTGCGAGCGAGTTCTGAATGGATATTTCAACAATTTACACTCCGCTTCACCGATTTAGAGTCTAAGTATTGAAAAATCATAAGTTAGCGTGTTTCGGATTTGAAATAGGTTTGGATTCGATCGGATCGTCATCCGATAATTCGAACTTGGAATTATTCCGTATTACGGACTTGCGAGCGAGTTCTAAATGGATATTTGAACAATTTACGCTCCGATTCACTGATTTAGAGTCTAAGTGTTGGAAAATCATAAGTTAAGGTGCTTCGGATTTGAAATAGGTTTGGATTCGATTGGATCGTCATCGGATCGACATCCGATAATTCGAACTTAGAATTATTCTGTATTTCGGACTTGCGAGCGAGTTCTAAATGGATATTTGAACAATTTACGCTCCGATTCACCGATTTAGAGTCTAAGTGTTGGAAAATCATAAGTTAGCTTGTTTCGGATTTGAAATAGGTTTGGATTCGATCGGATCGTCATCGGATCGGCATCCGATAATTCCTACTTGGATTAATTTTGTATTTCGGACTTGTGAGTGAGTTCTAATTGGATATTTGAACAATTTATGCTCCGATTCACCGATTTAGAGTCTAAGAGTTGGAAAATCATAAGTTAGCGTGCTTCGGATTTGAAATAGGTTTGGATTCGATCGGATCGTCATCGGATCGGCATCCGATAATTCGAACTTGGAATTATTCCGCATTTCAGACTTGCGAGCGAGTTCTAAATGGATATTTGAACAATTTATGCTCTGATTCATCGATTTAGAGTCTAAGTGTTGGAAAATCATAAGTTAGCGTGTTTTGGATTTGAAATAGGTTTGGATTCAATCGGATCGTCATCGAATCGGCATCCGATAATTCGTACTTGGAATTATTCTATATTTCGTACTTGCAAGCGAGTTCTAATTGGATATTTGAATAATTTACGCTCCGATTCACTGATTTAGAGTCTAAGTGTTGGAAAATCATCAGTGTGATAATATGATCTAAACTCAAATTAGTAAGATTCATATTTTTTACTAATATTATAAAGATTAGTAAGTACCTGATCATGAGCATGAGCCACCGCTAGACCGGCTAATGAAGTCATTAAGCCGACGCTCCAGTTCCCTATGAGCTTCTCTTTCCTCATCGAGGGCCTTCTTCTCCGCCTCAACCCTACGCTCAAGGGCCTGCCTCTCCGCCTCTACCCTCTGCTCGAGGGTCTGCCTCTGCTCTCGCTCCGCCTCAACCCTCTACTCGAGGGCCTGCCTCTGCTCTTGCTCCGCGTCTAGCGCAGACTGCAACTGAGTGATAGCACCGGTCTGGGTGTCCCGTGCCCTCGAGCGCATACCCTCTCGTCCAAACTAGGAGGAGGGCGTGACTCCAAGGCCCATACAGAGGACACGACCGTGCGTGGTAGGTCTGAGCACAGTATCCATCGCTGAGTCAACAGATACTGAGCTGGAGGAGGAGCCGGCCTCACCCGACGAGGTCACCAGAAGTCGCATCCTCTCTTATATGAAAACAACCAATGATATTCAATGATATTTTATGGCATACGTATAAGAATATATTAACAGTAATTTAATTACTTACCACTTGCGATGCAACCCTGTCATCCAGAAATGCCCCATCGGTACGCCGCCTCCTAGAGGCCTCAAAAAGGTCAATCGATTAGGCTCGTGGCCCAAGGACTGTGTCTGTTGGATATATAAAATAAATAGATGAGTTAATATAACATGTATAGAGCTTTAAATAATAACAATGTTTGTATCATTTACCAGCTGCTGGGCAAGCTGGGGCATGGAGGTCCTCCCCTTCACTGGAGCAGGTGTCATCGAGACGTTTCTATTATGCTTGCCTTTACGTGAACTCGCCTGTGTCAATCGATTAAATTTTGAAACATCAATACAAATTTTTAGTATAACATTAAAGCAAGTACAAATCAACAAAATTATAATTATACCTGAAAGTGAGGGGTGGCCCAGTGAGCGACCAAAAACTGTAGAACGTGCAGCGGTGGCGCGTCTCTCGTCCCGGCCGCAGCCTGTAACTCCTCAGCCGGCTGGCCGACCAAGTAACCGTAGAGCTGGTAGAGCTCGTGACGGTAATCCCTGTACCGCTCACGCATCATCTTCTACAAGTCCTCCCGATGGGTGTCGGTTTCCATATTCTCCCATTTAAATTTCTCCTGTAAAATCAATTTAGAAACAAGTCATTTTATTAAATCAAATTATAAAGAAGTACGATATTATTCTAAAATGCTTTAATGAAACTAACGTACCAAAAACACCTGATACATCCTCTCCTTATAGGATGCATCAATGTTCTTTCACCCCCTTAACCCCACAATCGGGGCATTCCTCTCCTCCCGTACTATCATACCGACCCACGTGGCGGCGTCAGGAGCGTGCTCGCCCACAAAGGTCCTACCGCTCCACTTTAGGAAAAGCGGCTCGCGTAAGGTCGACAAGCGCCAGGCCGTCATCACGCCCTGGTCGCCTACGTGCCTGGTGATCCTCGACCCTGCAAATAAAATATACATCAGTACTGAATAAGTATTTATAACATGTATAAAACTTTAGATCTAAACATTACCTATGGGCGTAGACACTGTAGCCGAGTGCTGAGCACTGCTCAAAGCTCCGGAGGCTGCGACCACATCAGGAGCTGGTGTGGAGAGAGGAACAACACTACCAGATCCGGACGGCTCGGCCTCGGACCCTGGGGTGGCAGCCGGAGCACTCCGAGCTACCCCACCCCTGCCTCTACGAACCCTCGACCGTGATGCCATCTGAAACAGTTTAATTTACATATGAAACAGTAAGATTTACATATGAAACAATTTGATTTACATATGAAACAGTATGATTTATGAAACAATATGAAACAGTTTGATTTACATATGAAACGGTATGATTTACATATGAAACAGTTTGATTTACATATGAAATGGTATGATTTACATATGAAACAGTTTGATTTACATATGAAACAGTATAAAATAATATGATATACATATGAAATAATATGATTTATATATGAAACAATTAGATTTAAATATGAAACAATTTGATTTACATACGGTCTAGTCATTTTCTGTCTTATCTCTGTCACTCTCATCGCATCCCTCTTTTATCATTTGATCTGCATTCGATGTCCAGTTTATATTGTTGACCTCTTCATTTTCGTCGTGCACTGTGTCGATAATGATTATCTTATCATTCTGGTATGCATCCAAATCATCATCGATGACCCCCGCATTCTTGTCTCCAATGTCATAAAAATCTCTGGGTGGTGACCTGACTATAATTTGCCAACCTGGAGAGGTATTATCCGGTGCATAAAATATCTGTTCCGCTTGAGAGACAAGAATGAATGGATCTTGATATTGGGTATTCAATCTCTTGCCAGTGTTGATGCTGATAAAACCGTATTTGTCGACATTATAACCAGTCCCGCGAATATTAACATCATACCAATCGCATTTGAATAATACGATCCGATTTTGGCCAAGGAATTTAATCTCGAGAATCTCGTTGAGGACGCCGTAGAAGTCGATATTTCCTAATTCTTCTTGCTGACCGTTGACGAAAACCCCACTATTTTGTGTTCTTTATGATTTTTCACTATCTTTCGTTCGAAATCTATAACCGTTCACGATATAACCATCGTACGATATTGCATCTTGCAAAGGACTACAAGATAAGCGCCAGAGATCCTCATTCATCAGCGGATCATGGTTGTCGTGCAGCTCTTGTGCCTATAATAACCACATGAATTCATGATATGAACACATAATTATTGTTCGGTAATGGATGTCAATAAACTTCAGTAATGATGTGAATACTTACGTGTTTCTCGAACCACGATGGGAATTCATGATCATGAATTTGTAGAGCATTTTGAGTACCCCGATTATTAATGATGA
This sequence comes from Chamaelirium japonicum, assembly GCA_947650365.1. Classification (NCBI taxonomy): domain Eukaryota; kingdom Viridiplantae; phylum Streptophyta; class Magnoliopsida; order Liliales; family Melanthiaceae; genus Chamaelirium; species Chamaelirium japonicum. Next base: position 83,059,889 of record OX393549.1, read on the forward strand.
CTTTATGCTTCCTGTTTTACAGGTTTGAATTAGATTATAATTAACACATATACTTAATGAATGGACTGAAAGAATGAGTAAATGATCGTAAAATGCTTACTCAATGAATGACCATACTTCATCACATTGGCATAACACATACATATGTGCCTGTTGAATCTCATCTACAGACAATCGATGGGTTTTGCCTCCTCCTACCGGTCTATCCATTTCGGTAAATATAGACAGACCCCCATCGAAGTCTATTGGACCACCGTCATAGTTTCGCTCAAGTTGATTGAATCGCGTGTCTATACCATGTAGGTATCTTGAGCAGAATATTAGACATTCTTCTACTAGGTATCTTCAGCAATTGATCCCTCCAGACGACTTTTATTACGAACATATAATTTCAATGTTCGCAAATACCTAATTTGAGAAAAATAATTATGGATAAATACATCAAGAACGATCAAATACATTAAAAAATGAGACGAGATGATTACCTCTCGATAAAATACATCCAGCGGTAATGAACTGGGCTGCCGAGTTTGGCCTCATTTGTCAAGTGAACGGTCAAATACACCATGACATCAAAGAAGGAAGGTGGAAATATCATCTCTAGCTTGCACAATGTGATCGTAATATCCCTCTCCATCTGATCAAGTTGGTCCAGTCTAAGGACCTTCGAGCACAACTGTCTGAAAAAAGTGCTGAGCTCAATTAACAGACCGGACACCTGTTTGGTTAAATTCTCACGTATAGCAAGAGATAACAATTGCTGTATAAGAACATGACAATCGTGGCTCTTTAATCCAGACAACTTCCGGCCGTTCGATCTCTTGCACGCATCGTGCGATATTCAAAGAATAACTGTCTGGCGTTTTCACAGACCGTAGGAATGCACATAAGACTGCCTTTTACTGTGAGCTCATGGTGTAGCATGCAACTGGCAACACAAACTTATCCTCAATCTCTTGAGGATGAAGTGATTTTCGGATGCCCAATTCCTTAAGATCGAGACGAGATTTAAGATTATCCTTCGTCTTACCATCGAGATTCAGCAGTGTTCCTATAATGTTTTCACACACATTTTTCTCGATATGCATGACATCCAAGTTATGCCACAAGAGTAGGCTGCTCCAGTACGGTAGTTTAAAGAAAATACTCTTCTTCTTCCAGTTATGCTCACGCGTAGAATCTTCATACGTTCTCTTCTTTTTACCTTTCCCAAGTGCCACGGCATCAAGTTGATTCAATTCGCACAAGACTTCTACCCCCGAAAGCTGCTCCGGGGCCTTTGCAAGTTCCTTCTTGCTGTTGAACACTCTTTTGTTCTGCCTCCACTTATGGCCGTCAACAAGGAATCTTCGATGGCCCATATAACAGAACTTGCCTCCATTCTTTAACCGTAATGAATCTGTCTCCTTATTACATGTAGGGCATGCCAATTTTCCTTTAGTACTCCACCTGGATAAGTTGGCATATGCAAGAAAATCATTGATGGTCCATAGAAGTGCCGCATGCATCCAAAAATTCTGGCGCAATGAGGCATCATACGTATCGGCCCCAACTTCCTATAACTCGTTCAACTCCTCAATCAACGACTGCAAGTAAACGTCAATATCATTACCAAGCGACCTGGGTCCGGGAATGAGCAAGGAGAGCATTGTGTATGGCTTTTTTAAGCACATCCAGGGAGGCAAATTGTATGGAACTAGGACAACTGGCCAAATGCTGTATGACACACTCATATTCCCAAAGGGATTGAAGCCATCGCTAGCAAGCCCTAACCTGACATTGCGAACTTCACATGCGAATTCAGGATATGTATGATCAAAATCTTTCCACGTCAGAGAGTCGGCCGGATGTCTCATAACCCCGTCATCTGTACATTCTCGTGCATGCCACCTCATGTGCTCAGTAGTCTTCGATGACATAAACAACTTCTGAAGCCTGTCCCTAAGCGGGAAGTATAGGAGAACCTTTGCAGATACATTTTTCTTTCTTCGATTGGTACTAGACTCGGCATCCGTCTCTTTATATCTTGTTGCTCCGCATATGTGGCATGACCGTGCATGTTCGTACTCTTTCCGGTACAACATACAATCGTTCATGCATGCATCAATTTTCTCATAACCCAGACCGAGATCTTTAATTATCTTCTTCACCTCGTAGAATGATTTCGGTACTGTCTCACCTATAGGAAAAGCCTATTTCAGCAACTCTACCAACATATTAAATGACTTATTACTCCAACCATTGAGGCACTTCAAATGAAGAAGCTTTACAGTGAAAAAGAGTTTTGAAAACTTCTCACACCCCGGGTATAGAGGTTGTTCGGCATCCTTAAACAATCTGTAGATTTTGTCCGCTTCAATATTGGGCTGATCACCTGACAGAGTTTTCGTGCCTATTCCACCTTGCAAATCATGTATCATACCCTGCATGTCATCGTCATCGTCTGTATTAATATTATCATCAGCGATCACTGTGTTTGCAGTTTCACCGTGAGCGGCCATGGGGACTGCATCTAGCTCCTCACCGTGCGAGAACCAACGGGTATAGCTAATGTCAATGCCACGCATTACCAGATCAACCTCATATTCCTCTCGAACCTTCCTAGTCACCCTTCCGCAGTCTATACAGGGACACACAATTTTTCCATCAAGCGGTGCAAGACGCTCAAATGCAAAATCCAGAAATTTCCTGACTCCTTCTCTGTACTCTTGGCTCATACGATTCGAATTACGCATCCAACTCTTATCGATCGAAGACATCTTCGTCTATCTGGCTATACAACACCTGAAGTAATTTCAAACAATGTTATAAGACTCCGTACAATTTCGGTTTCGGTTTCCGGGTATGGAACACCGAACCGAAACTTCTACAGACCATCCACATCCCTAATGGATGGGTGTATTATGATGAGTAAACTAGTCACATAGTAACCGACAAAAATATAACCGACAAAACCCACACCGAAACCGACCGACAAAACCGATGCTTACCCTAGTCTAAAAACTACATTTTGCCCCTCATTCCCCCATTCAATTCAGTTTTGATAGGATAAAAATTACCAAATGAGGGAATTAAGTAGATGACAAAAGGGGTATTGTGCAAACTAGGACTGTCAATTGGGCCGGGCTAGCCCGATACCCGCCCGTCCGACCCGAAAAAATTTGGGCTGAGCCTTAAATGGGTTTGGGCTGGGCCGAGTTCGGACATAATTTTATACCCGAAAATCAATTCGGATTGGGCTCGGGCCAGGTTCAGCCCAGCCCATATTCAGCCCGAACCCGAATGCATATATATTCAATTAAAAAACCATATAGGGTTTCCTTGAAATCCTATATGTCATATAAAAATCAGAAACTCTTATCCAGAGGGTCGTACCCTTAGCTCTTATAATTCAGGATTCCTTCCCTCTCATTTCCATGTTGAACCGAACAACTTTAGAAAATAGAAAATAATCCCCCCTGATATCCTGGCATTTTCTTGCACGATTCAAACGCCAGAATCTTGTTCCGATTCCCTGGAATGGAATACCATGGAATAGGAATAGGATTCCAAGGGTGTATTCCACGAACCAAATGACCCCTGAAGGTGGCCACTCTTTTGCACTGTGAATTGCATGAGCACGTGGCTGCACTGTTAAACAAAATCCTCAAAGATGGTTGCTCTATTTATTTTTTGTGTGACTCAGTAAAAAGGTCTTTTTAGAAGATGCTTTTAAGCTCCAATCCCAACAATGTTTTGGTTTGTGCTCAAATCCATCTCGAAAAGATACTTTTACATTAAACCTTGTTGATCTGCTCAACCACTATAAAATGACTAAAATGTCCCTTTCTCTACCCCTAGGTAGCAATCAAATTTATACTCTGCCAACCCGAATTGATACTCCAAAATCTGCCATAAAAATTCTGGAGTATCAATTTGGACAATAGAGTATCAATTTAGCTGCTACTCCAAAATCACTGTATCTGCACTATAGCTGCTACAGTGATTTCATTGTAGTAACATAATTGATACTCCACTGTCTCGAATTGATTTTCCATTCAACAATATTACATCTAGTCCCACTTTGAGTTCTTATTTGCCCCCCATTCCCCCCATTCAATTCAGTTTTGATAAGATAAAAATTATCAAATGAGGGAATTCAGTAGATGACAAAAGGGGTATTGTGCTAACATTTCAAACTTTAGTATGCAATTTGGAACAAATTAAACTAAGGGGGAAAGGGAGGAGGAGGAGGAGCTCACCAGAGATGGTCGGCAGGCTCGAGGAGAAGGAGGAGCACTGGTGTCGCAGTCGGTGGCGCGAGAGAGGGGAGGGGTGGCCGGAGGTGCAAGGGAGGGGATGGGTGGCCAACCGGAGGGGGGGTTTAGATCGAGAGAGAGAGAGAGAGAGAGAGAGAGAGAGAGAGAGAGGGGAGCGGAGGAAGTAGAGAGAGAGAGAGAGAGAGAGAGAGAGAGAGAGAGAGAGGGGGGGGGGAGGGAAGGGAGGCCGGGGAGGGGGGGAGGAAATAGAGAGAGAGAGAGAGAGAGAGAGAGAGGGCCGGGAGGGGGATGGGTGGCCGGGAGGGGGATGGGTGGCCGGAGGGGATCACCGGGCTGCCGGAGGGGGACGGGGTCGCCGGACATGGGTCGGGTCGGTGGGAGAGATCGAGAGATCGAGAGAGGTCCAGAGGTTAGGTCGGTGAGAGAGAGTGAGAGAGAGAGAGATCGAAAGAGAGCCGGAGGTCGGGTCGTTGGGGAATATAATTGCAGGCTTTTTACCGATGGATATTATTATAACGTCGGTATAAAGTTATTATACCGACGGTACAATAAGGTCCGTCGGTAAAAATCGACGACGAAACACAGGGTTCCATTTTTTTCCAGAGAGCTGGAAAAAACCCTGAGTTTCATCGTCGATTTTTGCCGACGGATCTTATTTTACCATCGATATAATAACTTTATACCGACGGTATAATAATATCCTTCGGTAAAAATCGACGACGAAACTCAGTGTTCCATTTTTTCCAGAGAGCCGGAAAAAACCCTGAGTTTTGTCGTCAATTTTTCCCGACGGACCTTATGCTACCGTCGGTATAATAACTTTATACCGACGGTAATATAATGTTCGTCGGTACAACTCGACGACAAAACTCAGGGTTCTATTTTTTTCCAGAGAGCCGGTAAAAACCCTGAGTTTCGTCGTTAATATTTACCGACGGCAATTATGTGACAGTCGGTATAAAGTAATTATACTGACGGAACTATATTTCCGTCGATATAAAGTTATTATACCGACAGAAATATAACATTCCGTCGGTAAAGACTACTTTACCGACAGATAGAATATAACCGTCGGTAATAAATATGCAAAAAAATTAAAAAATATCTTACTTATAATACCGACGAAAACTACGGTTCCCGTCAGTAAAATGTATATTATTACCGACGGAAATAGAAATTTCCGTCAGTAAATAACCTATTTATTGCAGTGATAGTTCTGGTATCACAGATTTATCCATTCATTCTTGGTCGTTGGAAGAATAACCATCATCTGGTGGTCATACCTGTCCTTTAGGGACTTCTATAGGGCTAGGAGATCTACCTTGGTAAGGTATTCATTTTTTAGGTCTGTATGAGGCTGATGACGTAATAAGGTTATTGTCCTAACTTTCTCTTCAAGAGAGAGCTTATTTCCTATCTCAATTGCACTCCCCAGTTTCTTTGATTGCAGGTGCAGAATGGTATCTAGACGCCAAACTAGATAAATCTTATCACTAACTTTAAGGGCCTTAAATTCTAATTTAGATATGTTTGATATATAGGGACATAAGAGGAAAGCGGAACACTAAATTTCTATTTGCTATGGGATAGACTACTGGCCCTCTATATAGTGAAAAACTAATTATAAGGTATCCGTAGTTATATTGTACTGTCTTGGCTGACTAGGGCCAAGCTTTCACAAGGCTATGGATAAAGGCATAAGATTATGTTCATACTGACAATAGTGAAAACTATTATTATCTAACCAGAATAAGGTTAATCCATATTATCAAACGAAATACGAGGTATATCTATTTTTGAATTATGAAGCAGAGATATGCTCAATAAATAAACTTATATTAACCAATTTAATTAAGTGATATATCTACCGACTATATGTTCATAAGCAGTGATAAGACGCAAAACAATTTGAGTTTGTAAGATCGGACTATACCGATGCGTCCGAAACGGTCCAAATAGTCAAAAGTCCATATCCTGATTGTCTAGATCGGGTCCACAACTACATAACTAAAGCCAATGGTCCAAATTAAATATACTTTAAATAATATGAATTTATAAAATCGGGCAGCACCGATGAGTCCAAAATGATCCAAATATCCAAGATCTATATATGGATCACTGAAAACGGATATGCATCGAACCTAGGATCATAATATCAAATTAAATGGTCCAGATTAAAACATGTATTAAAAATTTTAAATTTATAAAATTGGGCAATGCCGATGTATCTGGAACGGTCCAAATAGTCAACATCCATACTTAGATTGACTTAATCGGCCCGATCAGGTCCGGAAACATTATTATAAAACCAACGATTCAGATGGATCAGACAGTAAATAATTATTAATGCATAAGTCCTATTCAGGTTGGGTATGTAAACAACCAGATCGAGTCGGATCTTAAAAGAAATAGATTGAGTTTCTAAAGAAACAGATTAAATAAACAGTAGATCGGGCTCAAAACATATTTGGCCTAGATCTGGGGGTTGGTCTGAGGTCGGGCCAGATCTGGTCTGAGCCCGGGCCTTGGTTCGGGTCAGTGAACCCAGACCGGGTTTTGGTTAGCAACATAGTGGCTGCAGTTGGGTATAAAATAAGCAAACTATGGATCATGTCCGTCATAACATTGGCTGACGGGTCTTGTGTTAAACTAGTTGAGTTTATCACTAAGAGATTGGCGGGTCGGGTTTATAATGTGTCGGGTTATAAAACCCAACAAAAACAAATAACTGTTCATCATCTACTCTCCGATGAAATCGGAAAACCCTAACCTATTGCCGCTGCCAACCGTCACTGGTTACGTGACGGGGTTTTGCGCCGGCCGCTTCTGATCACACGCGCCAACTGCCGCCCGCCGTAGCATGCTACACAGCAGTGTTTTGAAAACCGGACCGGATCAGGCGGTTCAACCGATTTGGACCAGAACCGGAACATGTTTTGGTTCGGTCTTTGAATAAATCGGTTTGTATGTTAACCTAGGAATCAAACCTTTCCATTAAAGAATTTAGTAGATATCTATATAAAAAAACATATTTTCATACGGTTCAAACGGTTGAACCACCGGTTTGAACCGATTTGGACCGAACCGGATGCATTTTCGGTTCGCCTTCCGGTTCGGTTTTGAAAACACTACTACACAGGCTGTTAGCGACACATCCACAAACTCTAGTAACAAACCTATTGTTGGTTCCTAGATTTTCTCTATCTATTCATTGCAACCAACTCACAGTTGGTTGGAGTCAATCATGTAAACAGCGTATAGCGCTTTCTATATTAAGTAGTCGAGAGCCATAGCTGATGGTATCTCGTGAATACACAAAAACCCAACTTCAGCTCTTTTGTTTTCGTCAACCCTATTCTTTTATCTCAGGCTGCCTCCTTCTCTGTGCGACGCGTGCGAGCTGCCACTGCTGGGCCGCTGCCGCTGCATGGGTCTCCGACGGGATTAAGGTCCCAAGGTTTCTGGCTGGGTATGGTCGGTGGCCCGACAGAAGAGGAGATATGAGGGGCGTACCTTGAATGAATGTCGGATATCGATGCTCATTGCACTAGGGTACATCGCGAGCTTCGTTCTTCTTGTTCTCTTTCCTTAGCATGGGATGGCTGCGTCGTTTGTCGCTGTGAGGTCATGGGCCGCCATGATATCGTGCTGATAACGTGTTGTGAGACGGAAGAGGATAGATATCGAAAACTGTACTGTTATCCTTTGGGGTCGTATATTATTAATAAGATGAATTAACTTAGGGCTTAAGTAACCATGAGAAACCTTAATTCGCAAGAAGGGATCGGACGGTTTACAGCCACACATAAAATCGATCTTGTAACAATATTGTTAGTCTTTTACTGTAATGAAGAGTAACATTTGTGAGTTTAGTATTGGAGGTAGTTTTATCATTTAAAGAGGAGAAATGTTAAAGAAGGGAGTTGCTCTAAAAGCATCTTTTATGGGAGGGATCCTTTGCAAAATTATTTTGTTGTCTGTCCTTTACACTAAACCGATCTATTGTTAGGGACCTATCACTAAGCCCCCCAACTTTTTTCCTTTTTTGTCTCAACGATTCTGCAACAGAATCTTTTAATATCCATACCACGTGTCCAATAACAGCCAATTCGAAGATCGGATTGTTGTGCGAGGAGGCTGGGGAGCCCTTTGGTTTGTTTTGCTCCGCGGGACACTTTACTCTGCAAGAGTAATCCTGTTTGGACATACTGCGGGACAACTCCGCGGGACAACTCGGCGGTGCCGTCGGCTTGAATCCCGATGCACTGATAAGCGCAGGTGTGAGGCGTCGTACAAAGCTTCGCGACGGCTCAGCGGTACATCAAGCCACTGTTTGCCACGTGGAAACCAATCATTTTACGCTTTGAATCTCTTGTCCACATATCACGAAAAGGGTCCCCCCCTCTCCAGTGTCCCATCATCTGAGACAGGCGCAGCCACCTCTAACCCCGCCGTCCGTTTGTCGTCTTCTTCTAATGACTAAAATACCCTCCGTTGATCATTTGACCCCACCTCAAATGACGAAAAAACCTAACAAATGATCCACACTTTCCACTCCATTCCCGCTTGGCTACTTGAGGGGATAGAGAGCCGGTTGGGGAGTGGAAAAAATAGATTTATCTCTTATAAAGGTAGGGCTAATTACATGTCCTAAAAAATATACATATTTCTTTAAAGTTTGCCATATTAATCGAAACCTTCATTCAATTAGCTATCCATTAACTAAGATGATGAATTTACTGATATCATACTATGATATATTTTTTAATATCACTTTTACCCCTATTACAGTAAACTCCATCGAAGGTGAAATTTCGATGGAGGAGATGCGTTGAGGAGAAGGTGACGGTGATGGATGAGGAGGAGGTGGCGGTGGAGGTGGCAGTAGAGAAGGAGGAGGTGGAGGTACCGTTGGAGAGGAGGAGGTGCCAACGGAGGAGTACTCTGATAAAAATTAAGTTAATATCATAATTAATAATAAATACCATGGGTTAATATGTCAAATGTCCGAAAAGATCCGTATTTTTTGGTCCTTGTAATTACCCCAACCTAAGGGGAGGTAAGCGTATTTTTTTCCTAACTACTTTTACCAAATGGCTGTATTGTCCTAAAAAAGATAAAATTACAAGAAAACCAAAGCACATATTTATATTTATGCCATCAACAATTAAACATGTTATAAACAACATGAATGATACCAGCACAGAGAGAGTGGAGCCCAACGGATTGTGACATTAGTACTCGATAGAGCTCGCAAGCCAAGTAGCCCATCACTACTTTAGCTAGTTGGGTAGCAAGCCCGATGTAACGTCCATTAATTTGGACCATAGAGTAGCTACAAGGCCATAAGGTAGCTAAGCTTGCAGGTTTATTAAAGCTGATGTGGATGCTCTTAGTGATCAGTTCCTGTAACAAGTAACGACTTGCCATGTGTCTTTCCAAGCAAGTTGTTACTTGCAATGCTTTGTCTATGCTAACAAGTTGTATGGTCTATTGTCGAATAACTCTTCCCAACCGATACGACAGAATACGGTGGGTGATCGATGATTCTGCCGAATCCAGGTGAAGTTAAACTTAACTTTGATGGCTCTTTCCACCATTCTATCCGAAGGGGCGGTCTAGGCTATATCCTAAGAGATCACATGGGTAAAATCCTTGCTGTGGGGGTTGTTGCTTTGATTGATTCTTCTGTGCAAGGTGCAGAGGCGCAGGGTTTGTGGGAAGGGATGCGCACAATGGGGGCACTGTTCCCGACGGCGAGCTTATGGATTGACGGGGATTCTTTACACACTATCGCGTAGCTGTAGCTACGAGGCCACCTATGTTCCGTATTGATGGACTGTTGTACCATGCTCGACACATTACCTCATGCTCAGAGTTCGCACTTCTACCGCAAAGGGAACACTGTTGCTGACCACCTTGCCGGCCTTGGACATATGGGGATATTTTCGCGCCACTAGACTACTGAGTTTCCATCTGATATTATCACTAAGGCTCACTTGGATTGTTCTATGTATTATCATATGAGACATGACTGATCTTATGTATTATTAATCTTGATTAGTGTAACTCCTTTTCACCAAAAAAAAGTAACAACTTGTAATAAGAACGTGAGCGAGTCCCATTTCACAACAGGTCCATGGACAAAAAAGAGCAATCAAAATAAATGTAAAAACGGTATAAATGAGATACAATCATTGATTTTTGTAAAAGTATTCTTCCGTGCATAGTAGAGAACGGGCCTGAAGAAATTAACGCTAAGGACAAACATTTGTTTGTTCTTAACCTTAAACAAAACTTGTTATGGGGATTGAACACTAATTTTTACATTTTTTAATTTATATTTTAGAGAAAAATCATCATTTATTATACCGGTCCTTCTATTAGCTCGGGAAAATTGGATTTATTTTCCAAATAAATATTAAAAAATAATTACCGTATAATTACTGATCACCTGAAACTAAGTTCGGAAGTTACCTATCTGTAGCTTGGACACCATGCTGTCGACATGTTGGATGGCAGTTTAACCGTTAAAAAAAAGGGTTTTTAACAAATCAACCAATACAAACTTCTCTAATTATAAATAAACCCCTATAAAAGTGATATTCACATATACACCCCTCAATTTAATCAAATGTTACATATTGACCCTTGCAATTAGTTGACATCCAAAATGAGAATATTTTAGATTTCATCCTTAAAATTTTGTCTAAACTCTGTAAATACTCCTCTAATATGAGAATTTTTTAGATTAGGTCTAAGTTAGATTGGGATTATGTTTGTGTTTGTTTTGTGATAAGTCCATGTTCAATAAAAATAGCTCGATTTAAGTAATTAAAATCATGGGTAATTAGATTATTTTTTCCTTTATATTAATAAAATAATAGCCTAATGACGGAATATTTAAAAATATTTCTTTATTTTGGATGCCAACTAACTATAGGGATCGATATATATATATATATATATATATATATATATTGAATAATTTAAGGGGCTTATATATAAATATTGATTTATAGGGGTTTATATGTAAATAGAGAAGAATACATGGGTCGATTTGTAAAAAACCTTAAAAAAATGAAATATTTTTTTATACCCCAAAAATCTATAACTAGCCCCCGTCTCCCATCAGTTTCACAATAACTTATTTAAAAATTTTAAAATATTATTTATATCCTTATCTTATACCCCACATGTTAGAATTGGTGAGGTCTACAACTCGTAAAAACCTATAGTTTAGCTATGTATGGTTGATAGTATAGGATTGCATATTGGTACGTACCTTAGTACGTGTTCTGATTATAGAACAGAGAGCCATGGCTACATGGTAATCCACTTGAGTGAGAGACTCAAGGGACTGGTCCCATGTAACCTAAATACGTTCGCAGCTCTAATTAGGGTTGGTCGCCCTATCATGATAAGCTGTTGGGATGACAGAGCGTGGGGTGTCTCCACCACGGTCATTACCAGGCACAATGTTTGTGGCCGAACGGAACCAACACGGTGCATAGATCGGTGAGCAGACACCGGTGCACTAAACCCGTGTTTCTGCTTAGGGTAAAATGGTTCTAAACCCTGAGGAACCATGTCTGGTGGACTAACCAGTTGTGTGGTGCTTTGGCGCACCAATGTGTGAGGATCCGGATGCAGTGATCTAAAACCACGGTGTACTGGGTTACCTGGGCTGGTGTTGTATTAGCGTGTCACTCATGTAGGCCATCCACACCCCTAACGGGAGGTGCGTTCCTTGGTCTGACCTACGTCGTATTAAACTCTGGCCAGGTGGTCATCAGTTGGTCTAGTGACGGATCCGGTTGCTTGTCAGAGTAATCGGAGGTACGATGTATATAGTTAACCTGGAAGGAACCGAGTCATATAAGCACTCGAGTCTGACAGTATTATCTACCACTCGAGTTGCATCATGGCACCAGATGGAGGGACAACGGGTTTACCATACTAAGCGAAGAGCAGGGGTATAAGGAAGAACATAGTAAGTCCGGGGGAATTTGAGTGCAGCCTGTGTTGCACTCTAGGTGGCCACGCAGGTTAACTCGAACTCAGAGGATCGATGGTACACTCGGGTAGTGTGTCAATCGAGTCTAAGTTGGAAGCCATAAACCCTGGTCCTTGAAGGTTCCACCTTATCGATATTATGTACGGTTCTAGTACCATCTTCTCAAAACACAGGATGCAGTAAGAGGAAGCGAGTAGTCCAAGCCTACGTTCCGTGAGTGCTTCGCACTAGTGCACGGTAGATGGGTAGCTACGTGTGTGCACTAAGGGAAAACCCTACGTTAGTGTAGAGACGTATGTAATAATTCCTTGTCATAAGTGGACTTTGCCACATGGGTGCGATGCACTAGGACATATTGCGAGTTGACTAGTTGACTTCACTAGGGGCACCCTATGGGAACCTCAGAGAATAGTGAAATCACTGGTGCACTTCACTTATGTGTGTCTTGCAAAGTCTTGTACACGAGGGATGGCCAACTAGTGACATAAGGGCGTTTTGGTCATACCATGCACCACTATGCACTAAGGGGGCCAGTCCTAAGTGTTTGGAGACTGGTCAAGGTCGACCCCATTGCTTTCAGGAGGTTGTTGCCTCCAATGAAGGGGCCGGTCATGAGGCACAGAAAATGAGCTGGTTTTGATCGTTTTCAAAACCAAGGAAAAGATAGAGATAAAAAAAAGATATATAGAGAGAGGTTTGAATTAGTTGAACCTTATCCGTACTAGCCTCATCTATAAGGATAGGGTAGACCTATATAAGAGTAATCGGGGAGAAGGGGGGTCGGTGATGACAAGCCTTAGGGCCGGCCATGCCATGGGGAAACCCTAGCCGGCCCCTCTCCTCTCTTCTCTTCTTTTCTCTCGTCTCTCTCTCCCTCGCTTGCGCCATTAAATGGCGACTCGTCTTCCTCGCGTGGTGTTTCATAGAAGGAGAAGACTCATCGGATGGAGGCACTCAGAGATTCATCGACGAGGTGTCATGCATCGTGTGAGATCGGGTGAACTAGAAGGCATCTCCTGCAAGCTTTTGTTGTCCAAAATCTGCACCAAATATCAGTGTTGTTTCTGTGATTCTGGAAGATACAGAAGTCCAAACTAGGTAAAACTTGTTCCAAAAGTTGCATCTTGAAGTTAGCTACCTGCAGTCCAAACATTCAGCCTAATCGGAGTTCAGAGCAGAAAGTTATAGCTGTTGCACCGAAGGTATGTCGAGCAGATTTGAGCCCGTCTCCATCGACAAAGAAGAAACGTATCGCGGTGAAAGAATCCGCACGCAGGTATGTTCTCTAACATGTAGATCTAGCATAGATAGAACATGCATGCATACTAGATTGTTCTTTTGCGTTAGATCGACGTTAGGGGTTCGCGTAGTTGCCATGCTAGATTCATACACACACGTGTATATCGTTTCGATAAAATTTTTGATATGTAATGCACACCTCTCACGGTCTTCGGACCTTCACTTTGCTTCCGCTGCGAGCCTCTACCTTGGATCTATTTCCAACACTACATCCAACTAAAACCTAAAACATAATATTTTGATCATCGACTGTAATTGAAAAGGAAGTACAGTCAGGATTCCCCCGATCGGATTCCTCCAAACGAGATCTAACCCCTTTAGCAATGGAAAAAGAAGAGGGACCTCTCTCTCTCTCTCTCTCTCTCCTTATCAAGTCATCAATGAATGACAAATAATCAAAATAACACTCCCCATGTCCCTATACTCATGGGGCTTCAACATCGGAAAGGAATGGGGTATGATCAAGATGAGGCAGGCCATTTAACCGGGGTGTTCAAGGTGGGGTGTAAGAGAGAACGGTATTTTTGGGATAGAAATGGGGTATGATAAAAGAAAATGGGAAGTGTTCAAGTTTGTTACTAATTACAGATTTTTGGGGTATGAATAAAATTTCCCTAAAAATATCTCAGGAATTCGTAATAAGAAATAGCAATTTACAGGGGTTTCAATATATGTATACTTTTCAGCTCCAGCAAAAACCGCTATTTATCATGGTGGTTTTCTTGGGCCATGGAAAACTTATCATGGGCACAGTTGTAACTCGAAAAAGTTTGGCAGGTTGAGGGATCAAGCCAAGCTTGAACCCTCAGCCCACCCAAATTCGGGTTTGGCTTGAGTTGGATTCAGGTTGGCCCGTGTGAGTTGAATTCCTAATCACGGATAGTGGTTTTTATTCAGAACCCTTGGGGATCATTTGGTTCGCAGAATTGCCTCTCTACAATTAATTCTGTTTCCACATAATTGATTGCCATGGAAATGGAATTAATTCACGTTGTTTGGTTTGCACAGAAAATGAGGGAAAAAAATCCTGGCCAATGACTATATTACCCTTCTATTATTTTATTTAAATATTTAATTTAAACTTTTTTTTTCATGAAGTTTAAGTGTGAACATGATATAAATAAAAGTGTAATAAACATGCTCATAATATTAAGCCTACTTATAGTATATTTTTACTAATCAACTTGTATTTAACAACCTTATATACATTTTTTTTTTACTAATCTACTTCCATTCATATATTAATCATTTAATTATACTACTTATAATAAATGGAATTAGATTATGAAATTGGGTCTTGATCATTCCATTATCTATGGAATTATGATTCCCGATTATGAAGAGAGAGGGAGGTATAGATAGAGAAATGGAGGATTATGTTTGTGAATTCTATTTTTTTAACAATTAATTATTGTTTGTCTTATGAGGTGGAAATTGATAGAGGGGGGAGGAAATGTTGAGGGACTAGTTGATGCCGATATATCCCTTTCATAGTTGAACTCATTGAGAGAGAGAGAGAGAGAGAGAGAGAGAGAGAGAGAGAGAGAGAGAGAGAGAGAGAGAGAGAGAGAGAGAGAGAGAGAGAGAGAGAGAGAGAGAGAGAGAGAGAGAGAGAGAGAGAGAGAGAGAGAAAGAGATAAAACATTTTTATTATAATTAAATCTATTTGTATGCCTTTAACTCAAGTTACATGCCCTTTCATTTAAAAATTTCAACAAACTCCTAAAGATTTCTCGTCGAAATCCCTTATGTCTGAAAAGTAGAGATCTAAATCTGCATCCTTGCAATTCCTTTTCTTCTACTTCGTAACTAATACTTGTGGGTTCATGTTTTTAGTATCATCTTTTGGACCATCAATCTTCTGTAATTTCAACATTCATCCTATATTTAAATTCATAATAATAAAATTAAGAACAAAAAAATATATATAATACAACAAGATTTGTCATACAAACCTAAGTAGGTTCATAGTCGATTACTAGACTGGACTTCCAATATGAAAGATTATAACACTATGAACTTCTTGTTAGAGAGGGGTACCATAGGAATATTGATTTTAAGTCAGATAGTGTTGGTGCATTTGGAATGCTCAGATAGTGTTGGTGCATTTGGAATGCGCTGAATAAAATCAAAATAGCTAGCGTACTTGGTCTTTAAGTACTATCAACCAAAGATCTCATGTAGTTTTACTACTAGTTGCCTTGATCCTAAATCCTAGGATGTGATGTGAACTCTATGTTCGATGTCTGTCACTTTAACTTGCCAATTAATGAGATCTATCATAGGCCAATACATGGGTATATTAGGTGGCTTGCTTTAAATGCTGGGGAACATAGGAAGTCCGTAAGAAATTCGATATTTTCAAGGGAAACATGGTGTCTCCTTGAGTGACTCTTATAAAGGATTGATCACTAAGTCCGATCGGATAAAATTAAAGTATAGATATTAATTACTAGGAAAATGAGATGTCAGGATTCAAATGGGTGAACTGTACTGGAAGGACAATCAGAATAATCCCGGATAGGTTCATAGACACCAAAATAGGGAGGGATCAAATGCATGAGTTAGCTCCACATAGTTTGTAGAGAAGAAGATCCTAAGCTACTTATATAATTTCCTCTTCCAAATATAGAAGACATGTTTTAAAATCTTACGCTGCTTCGGATTCCTTAAGAACTCCATAATTAAGCATGCTTGGGCGAAAGTAGTACTAGGATGGGTGACCTCCTGGGAAGTTCTCGTGCGAGCACGGACAAAGATGACAATATCATGTGTGTTTGGGGCAGATGTTACAAAATGGTATCAGAGCCGGTTCTTCTCGTGATAGGGGGTCAAACTCTATACATGGACATGTAGCCCTTAAGAGTAGTGGATTGTGACGACTAAGATCCAATACCAATAGCCAAGACTCCTAAGGCTGTAATGCCAAGATGAATAAGGGAAGGTGAGGTGTCCAAGGCAACGAGTTAGCCTCACATTGCTTGGAGAGAAGGACATTCTGAGCTACTTATATAATTTTTCCTCACAAGCATAGAAGATGTGTTTTAAAATCATGTGTCACTACGGATTCTGTATGAACTCCGTAGTTAAGCGTGCTCGGGTAAGAGTAGTACTAGGATGGTGACCTCCTGGAAAGTCCTCGTGCGGGCATGAAAAAGTAGAGAATATCTTGTATGTTTGGGATAATGTTACACCTAGTATGACTATGATTCACCAGGTGGTTCCACCCCGGTGGTCATCATGAAAGTAAAACCTAGTCTAAGTGAATAGAGTTCAATCATTAAAATAAGGGTGATTTTATCACACCTCTAGGTCATGGTTGAAGACCTCATAGTGGATTAAGTTGACTCCTCTAATTTATAGGAGGTGTCATAAGTGACCACATAGGAGCAAGACTTCCAATCCCTCTCTAATCATCAATCTTGCTGTATTAAGGAGACAACCTCTAAAATATATGGATTAATAGTAGGTGTCTTTAGTGGATAATGATGATTTAATTCTCTCATCAATGGAATCCTACCCGGACTAGGAGAATCCAATCCCTATTAGTTAGGTGAGGGTTAAGGAAATTAATTCTCTTGATTTCTTAGGATCATTTCTATAGCTAGAAACGCTATTAGATGGGATTCCTCCTTATCGTAATTTGCTGTACAAATATTTCCATTTGAGGAGGCCGACCCATTATATGGATACTTTCCCATAAGTGATCGACCTCCATCATTAATAGCCTTCCCTACATGGGAGGCCGAGTACCTGTGTTTGATTCCAAGTGGGGCAACTCCCCTCTCCCCTCTATGGTAAGTATGGTCGTCCTAAGGGAAATCTTATTCAACCATACATAAAGAAACAAAAAGGAGGGGACAACCTCAAGGGGTGGGTGTTCATAGGGGATGGCCTGGGTTTTGGAAAAGGCCATGGGAGAGAAAGAAGAAGAGAAAAAGAAAAGCGAGGAAGAATATTCTGTCTCCATTACACATTAGGGTTTTCCTAGATCTTTCTGAGAGAGAATATGAGAGCAAGATGAAGGGGACTCCCATTTGTCCATCCATTACCGGATGCATTGTGGAATAGGCATTGCTATTTGAGGGAAGCATGGCTTCATCCCTGATCTTTTTCAATGTGTTCAACGACTCGATCTCCACATGTGTTTATAAATCATGTAAGGTGATTTCTAATAATCCAAAGATTTTCATGCATGAACTTTCTTATGATGCATTGATATTTTTCATAACCATAAAGTTAAAGACATAACCATGATCTGTGAAGAAATAATGTTTTTATCGTCTTTTGATGCGTGCTCTGGATCCAAATCATTCAATACCAGCTATCAAAAGCCACTTTAATAACAACATGGAGGGGGTAAAGAGGTGGTTTTGCTATGATGTCAAGGAGTAAGTAAATCAAAAAAGGGAGGAATGTTATGAATACATGTCGTGTATACATGGTCTACATACTCGTACACTACATATTCACTACGACAACCTTGCATCACACTTGATGTACATATAAGAATGGCTTTAGTGGTGATGTACTACCATGCAGCACTATGGTGATGCCTATCAGTTCAGTATGTACACAGTACTGTAAACTCTACAGTGCAATAGTCTGGGAGTCTACTGCACTGTAGGGCATGCTATGCGCTGAGAGGCATACCTACAATGTTTCACTGTAGGACTTGTCTAAAGAAATCTTTTCTAACATACATATGTCGTGTACGTCAGCGCATCAAGTATGATGCATAAATATTGCTATGGGTATCCAAGCCCCGTGTACAGAGCATGTATGAATGATGTTCCTTAGGAAAGGGAGCAGTAGCTGCGCTTCTTTGATATAAGATGTGGTAGAATCGAAAGGATGACCAAAGGTGAATATGTTTTTTTTTTTCATACATTGCACTCAGTCAGTTGACTGGTGGAGTACATTAGTCACCACACAGAGCATAGGAAATAACCAAGTGGGCCCACAAGTAGTTGCCACATACAAGCGGGAAATCCCTACACCAGACTAGGAAAGAGTCCCCACACCGAGCGAAAGCGCACCACACAAAGCGAAAGGAACAGACCCATTTTGTGCCAAGAGTCGCCATACAAGCTGAGAAAAAGAGCCGCAGCTAGAAGAACCCACCACGAGCATCTACATCATCGAGCAGAAGTACCCATAGTGGGATTCAGACCATGACCACCGCTCACAAGGGTGAAATGCAACACCAACTGAGCTATCGGTTAGGCACCATGTGTTGGAAATAATCTTATGATAGAGGCCCCGTAGAGGAAGCAAAGTGCAAGTCGAAGACCGTGGATGGTGTGCGTTACATATCAAAAATTTTATTGAAGCGCCCTACATATACATGTATGAATCTAGCATGGCAACTACGTGACCCTCTCACATCGATCAAGGAAAAAAAATAATCTAGCATGCATGCATATTCTATCTCTACACTAGATCTACATGTTAGAAGTCAAACATCTGTGCAAATTCTTTCATGGCAACAAATTTCTTCTTTATCGATGGAGACGGACTCGGATCTGCTCGGAGAGGCTTTGATGCAACGGCTATAACTTTTGATCTCAAAATCCGATTGGGTTAAAATTTAGACTAAAGGTAGAGGACCTTGAGACACAACTTTTGCATCCAGTTTGAAATCGTTTGGACTTCTTTAGCTCCCGAAGTAACAAAAACATCATTAATCTTCTATGCAAAATCTAGATATCATAAGATTGCAAGAAACGTCTTTTAGTTCATCCGATCTTGCACGATACACGGTACCACGTCGATGGATCTTTGAGTACCTCCATGCAATGAGCCTTCTCCCTTTACGCAACACCATACGAGAAAGACGCGTCGAGGACCAAAGTCGCAAGCGGGAGAGAGATGAGAGACGAGAAATGGAGAGAAGGGGTGGCTAGGGCCGACCCTCTTCTCCCCTTGCTCTTTTATAAGGTTGACCCCACCTTTGGATAAGCTTCCTAATGAATAGGGACGGCTCTCCCGTTATCTCTCTCTTATCTCTATCTCTTCCTAACTTCTAGAAGTGGGAATGACCGAGTCAAACCCCTAATCCCTATCCCTATGGACGGCCCCTATAATGGTGGAAACAACCTCCTAAATACTAAGGGGCTGGCCTTGATAGTCTCCCAACACATATGGCCGCCCCCCTAGTGCTGGTGACGCTTGGTTTTTCGCAAACGCATTCATGCCACTAGTTGACCGTCCCATGTGTACGAGAACTTGCAAAACACACATAAGTAGGGTGTACTATTGATTTCACTATTCATTGGGGTGCTCTTAGTAAACACAAAGGGTGCCCCTAGTAAAGTCAACTCATAATATATCCCGATGCATCGCACACATGTGGCGAAGTCCACTTATGGTAAGGGATCACTACGTGTGTCTCTGTACCACTCTAGGATTTTTCCTCAGCACATACACGAAGTTACACATCTATCGTGCACTAGTGCGACAGACACATGTAGCATAGTGTTGGTCTCCTTACTTCATTTAATTGCATCATATATTTCGAGGAGATAGTTCAATGACCGTATATAATGTGGATAAAGTGGAACCTTTAAGGACCAGGATTCATGGATTCTAATTTGGAATTGATCGACACACTAATCGATCCTCTAAGTCTGAGTTAAACTGCGTAACCACCTAGAGTGAACACAGACTGCACTTCAATTTCTCCGGACTTACTATATTCTATTGTATATTCCTACTCTCTTTTAGTAGTGGTAAATTCGATGTCCCTTCACTTGGTGCCATGATGCGACTCGAGTAGTGGAGAATACCGTCAGACTTGAGTGCTCATATGACTCGATGTCTTCCAGGTTGACTATGTACGTTGTACATCTGATTATTTTGCCAAGTAATCGGATCTGATTATTAATCCAACTAATGACCACCAGGCATGGGTTTAATACGATGCAAGTCAGAATAAGGAACGCACCTCCCGTTAAAGGTATGGATGGTCTATAGGAGTGGCATTCTGATGCGATGCTAGCCAGCACTACACCAAAACAGACAATTCGTAATGGTTTTAATAAAAAGTGTTACAAATATTTGTAATGCCATATCCCTAATGATTTTTTTGTGTTACTAAACATTTTTATAACAGTTAGTTGCATTACTAAATCCTGATTTTAGTATAGTGTGGGTTACCCAGTACACTGTAGTTTTTTTTTATTACGTAACTAAACCCTCACACATTGGTACACCAAAGCATTACATAACTGGTTATCCCACCAATCGTGATTCCTCAGGGTTTAGGGCTTTTTACCCTAAGTAGAAACATGGTATAGTGCACCGATGTTTGTTTATCGGTCTATGTACTATTCGGCCATAGATATATTACCTGATAATGATCGTGGTGAAGACACCTATGCCCTGACATCCCAATAACTTATCCTGATAGGACGACCAAACACTAATCATAGCTGTGAATAAATTTAGATTATATGGGGCCAATCTATTGAGTCTCTTACTTAAGTGGATTACCATGTAGCAATGACTCTTTATTCTATAATCAGAACACGTACTAAGGTACATACCAAGGTACAATTCTAAGCTATCAACTATGCATAGCTAAACTATAGGTTTTTATGAGCTGTAGACCTTATCAATTCTAACAATCTTCTACTAGATCAAACGATAAAAAACAATATTGAGCTCTATAACTTTTACATCCTACCTAAAAGCCTTTGCAGGAATTCCCTCAAGGAATTAGTAATGTTATCTACAGATGCTACCTTAATTATCGATATTTGCATTTTCTTCTAAAATTGTCATATCAAATGGAGTTTATATTTGATGAGTTTCCCCTTATGGTGGTACCTAGGCTCCTTATACCTTACTTACAGCTCTTCTATTGATACAACAGATAATTGAGCTTCTAGTATGCGTCCTATGGTCTCTAAGAACTTCTTGAGTTATACCACTTGCTATACTACCTCGCACGTGACAACATGCTCAGCCACTGTGATAGAGTCTGCGATGCATTCTTGATTCACACTCTACCAACTACCGCTTCTAATCCAAAGGTAAAAAACAATTTCTAAAGTCAATTCTCTTGAATGTATATCTGACACAAAAGTCAGATCTTATGCATCCAATCGATATCATAACCTATAAAGTATAAGTTAACTCACAATCCTTACTTGATAAGTACTTATGAGTATATCCTTTACATCAGTCCAATGATCTGGACTCTGGGTTCGACTGAAACCGATCCATCATTCCTGCTACATAATATATATCTAGCCTCAAAAAATGAATCTAGCTAGAGTCTTATCTTTATTCATAGCATGTGACAACAAGAGAACCTTGCTCTGGTGATCTTGAGTTATCTTGATTCTCAGAACATAACTTGTCTCACTAGGATCTTTCACATTGAATTATGATGACTATATACCTTTACCGTAAAGAATATCTCTATACTATTTTTAATCACTAGAATATCGTTAACATAAGTACTAAGTATACCATTATAGTTCCATTACCTTTTATGTACACTCCTTGGTTTATCCACATTCTGATCAAATCCGTATAAGCGGATTCCCTGATCAAAGTAGATATTCCAATTCCAAAATGCATACATTAGTCCATAAATAATCCTTTGTAATTTGCATTCCTGATCTTCCTGACTTGCTGACATAAAGTCCTAAGGCTACATCATATACATGTCATTTTCCAAATCCCCATTAGAGAATAACTATCTTGACATCCATCTGTGGGTGCAAATATTGGCCAATGCCCCACGACGGGACCCACCAACCCTGCCTGAGGGTCCACAGAGAGGACAACGGGACCCACCAGACCTACTTGGGGGTCCACCGAGACGACGATGGGACCACCAGCCCTGCTTGGGGGGTCCATCGAGACGATGGCAGAGCCCACCAGCTCCCACCTGGATCCAGGCAACAGTTGTAGAAAATCACCTTCTACCCCAATTCCCATCTAGAAAATTCTATAAATAGTAGACTCGACAAGTGTAATAGATCGAATATCTGATTTCTGAATTAGACCTCCGAAAAATCCAGAACTCAGACACCCTAAACTTTCAATCTTCTTTATAAGAGAAACCGGTGACACTCAACCTGTCGAGGTCACTTCAGTTCAAGTGTTAGTGAATTCAGGTTGCTTCTAATAGCACGGAGACATAGGCTTCGACTGAACTCCGAGATCACACCTCGTGTCTACAATCTTTCGATCATTCAGAAGTTTAAATTCAAAGACATCAATATCCAAACCTACAAACTAGACAAATGTTCGATCGGATTTTAGGCTTGACTCGATTGACTGGTTGGGCAGAGTCGTTAGGTCGACATGGAGATCATCCCCCATAGTTTGGTGCCGTCTGTGGGATAGATCGAGAAGCTTATTTCGCTCTACGACAATATTGGATCGGTTGAGCAGA
Source organism: Chamaelirium japonicum (assembly GCA_947650365.1). Lineage (NCBI taxonomy): Eukaryota > Viridiplantae > Streptophyta > Magnoliopsida > Liliales > Melanthiaceae > Chamaelirium > Chamaelirium japonicum. The sequence goes on from OX393549.1 coordinate 83,082,876, forward strand.
TAATCGATCTTGATAACCATATTTCCTAGCCCCATCGGTTAAGCAGACAACTAATCGGATGCCGGTGATTTGGTTACTTCCTCTGCTTTCTTTAAATGGTGAAGACAAGGCATCAGGATCATCATGAGAGAAGTAATACTCAATGAAACCAACCTCGTTCGGAAACTCGATCGATGAGTCAACGACTCAACTTTGGGTTGCCTCTTACCCGCCCTGATGCAGCAGCACATTTCAGAAACAGGAGATCGATCGACCGACTGATCCCTCCACCACTTCGATAATCAATCAGGCAAACTACTCCCGCACCAACGGAAGATCCTCCGCCAACTTATCAGATCTCGGCGCTCAACTTCCAGCTACTGCAATTGGCGAAACAGAACGCCACTCTCACTGCTGAGAGGGACACTATCAAGAAAGCAGCCTCCGATGCTAAGGTTGTTCTTCCTATCCTTTCTCGCAATGAAGGGGCCGATCTGCCTCGACGATCCATCCACTCTGAACAACGGAGATCAATGGGCAATGTAACCCAAGGGATAAGTCGTCACGAACCCACCCCTTCTGTAGATCCACGGAAGCAGATCGTTTGGGATCATATTGACGACCAATCTTTGCAATCATCTTGGGGCCGTAACTATGTTAGGCAGGCACAGTCAAAATCCAACCTACGAGTGAGGCATCGGATGAAAGAGACTGCGCCGAAAGATCGATTTTCTCCATCTCTCCCACTTCGTCCAGACTCCTAAATCGATTTTCATCACTAGGGCCACCCGACGATAATTCAAGGGGGAGACCAAGACCTCTCGATCTTGCCCCTGGACCAACGATAAGGTCGGGGACTTGGTCGCAGGGAAGGATATTCTTCAACCAGGCCTCTCCATCGAAGTTTATTTCAATCATCATTCCCAAAAAGCTGGAGAACTCTGACTCTATCGAAATTTAATTGCCTAAAGGGAAATCCAACTCTTCAAATTCTGGCATTCAAACAAGCTTTGACGCCACACGAAGAAGAGAATAATGTAAGTACTCTGCCAGACCTTTGCCAGTAGCCTCGACGAACCTTCTCTTGATTGGTATCACAACCTTCGGGCTGGATCAATCACCTAATTCGAAGTCCTTGCAAATCATTTCATCTAGCACTATCAACCCAAATTTAAACTAGAGAAGAAACTTGATTCCCTAAATCGGCTGAGGATGAGAGCTGATGAGAGTCTACGGAACTTCATGCGAAAATTCCGCAACGAGCATGTCGCTCTCTCCGGACGACACCTTGGCGACGAAGCTATTAGTTGGCCTTTCAAAATGCTCTCCGATTCGATCTGCACATCTACAACAACTTCATCCGCAATCCTCCGCCTTCCCTCAACGCAATATTCGATCGAATCCAGCGAGAGATAGAGGTCGAAGATGATCAAATCACCCGGAAGGGACACGAGCCTAGACGGCGACCTGTCGAGAGGGAAGTGCCTAAGCATATGGCCAAAGCCCATAACGCAGAAGCACCGGCACCTCCGCCAACCAAACGACCGAGAGAAGACGATCACAGATCGCCTCCAAAGAAAACAACATTCACCGATTGGACCCTTTCGATTGAGCAAATTCTTGATCAAATTCAACACAAAGGTTTTCTTCGACGGCTGAACCCTCTGCAACTAGATACCAAACTCACTACCAATAGATCTGTTTACTGCGACTTTTACCATAGTTATGGTCATCCAACCAGTTGATGCTTTCGACTAAAGTATCATTTGGAAAACCTGTTACATGAAGGCCATCTCCAAGAGTTCGTCAAAAATGGACGGGACCAATGCCAATCTTCTTCAGCAAAAGGGAAGGAAGCATGCTGGGTCTACCGTATCTCGACTAGCTCATCGCCAGTCATCATGTGAGCTAACATCTTCGGCATCCACGGGGCATTGCACCATCAAATACTGACTGGGAAGGAAGTCGACCGATAAGTTCGCCGCATCTTCAATGTTCACTCTGCAGCAAACAAAGAAGACACGTGGGTCGAGAAACCCGTTAAGGGCTTAGCTTGGCCATCTATCGTATTCAACGACTCAGACCTTCAAGGAGTGCACACTCCACACCGAGATCCCCTGGTCCTGTGGCTTGTCATCGATGGGAGTACCGTCAATCGGATCCTTATCTACACCGACAGCTCAATCGATATTATGTTCTCAGATTGCTTCAAGCGTCTGGGACATAAGTATTCAAGCTTGGATGTCGTCCCCACTGTCATTACCAGCTTCAACGGCAAGCAGAGCATGACCATGGGCGAATCCAGATTCACCCTAGACCTCAGCAGAGAGACTCAAGTCTCTGTACGGTTCGCAGTCGTCGAAGGTACTTCCAACTACAACATCATTCTCGGGCGACCCTTTCTTCACCAGATCAATGACATATCCTCCTCATACCATTAACTCCTCAAATTTACAACTGGGGAGGGCATTATCTATATTCGAGGTAATCAACAAGCTGGGCGATCTTGCGAAGCCGCTACAGCAAAGACGGATCAAAAAGTGGATCTCGTGCCACCAAAGTGTCCAAGAGATAAAGCTGGCCCTTCTGTGAGCTAGCAACCAAAGGAGTCCCCACTATCAGAATCTCCATCTGTCGAGTGGGAGGCTTTACCTTCAATCAAAGAGATCACCTGAGTAAACATTGGCGACGGTGATCTTCGAGAGAGACATTCATCGGTACCAGTTTCAGTGACACAGAAGCGCGAGACATGGTATTTTTTCTCCGATCCAATATTAAAATTTTCACATGGTGTTTCGAAGACATGCCCAGGATTAACCCGAATGACTCATGCCATCGACTCGCCATCAAAGAAGGAGCAAAGCCTGTCAAACAAAAGCTCCGTAAGATTCACCCAGAGTATTTGACTGCTGTTCAAGAAGAGATCAACAAGTTGCTCGCGGCAGGCTTCATCCATGTAGTAGAGTATCCAACTTGGATCTCCAATATCATAGCGGTTCCTAAGAAGAACGGAAAGATTAGGGTCTACATCGACTTCACCAACCTCAACCAGGCTTGCCCTAAAGACCCATTCCCTATGCCAAGAATAGACAGACTCATCGATGCCACTGCTGGGCACGAGCTTCTGTCCTTCATGGATGAATACTCAAGCTACAACCAGATTCCTCTGCATCCCGGCGATCAAAAGAAGACATACTTTGTGGCAGACAGAGGCCTCTACTGCTACAATGTTATGTCTTTTAGCCTCAAGAACGCTGGATCTACTTATCAGAGGTTAGTTACGAAGATGTTTAAAGAGCAAATCGGTCGTAATGTCGAAGTCTATGTCGATGATCTCCTTACCAAGAGTCTCAGTCATGGGAATCATATCTCCGATCTTATAGAAATATTCCAAGTCTTCCAAAAGTATCGTATGAAACTAAATCCGGCCCAGTGTGCCTTCGGAGTCAAACAGGTAAATTCCTAGGTCATCTGATGACTAGGAGAGGTATTGAAGTGAATCCCGATCAGATTCGAGCAATTCTCGAAATACCCTCACCCTCAAATCGGAAAGAAGTGTAGCGCCTCACAAGAAAGCTAGCGGCCCTCAACCGATTCATCTCTAAATCTTTGGACAAATGCAAGCCTTTCTTCGATAAACTACGGAAAGCAGATACCTCAGGATGGAACCCAACCTACGAGCAAGCTTTCCAAAGTGTCAAATACTATCTCGCCCGGGCTCCTATCCTGATGTCTCCATTGCTGAAAGAAGACCTCTGGCTCTATCTTGCTATCACTGATCAAGCCATCAGTACAGTTTTGGTCAGCAGAAGAGAAGGCGTTGAGCGCCCCGTCTACTACATTAGACATACTCTTCTTTCGATAAAGACTCGCTATTCGAAGATCGAGAAAGTCACATTGGTATTACTTACAGCATCGCGACGGCTCCGACCCTACTTCGTTTCTCACCCGATTACGGTCGTCTCAGAACATCCACTCAAAGACATCCTCGACAAGGCAGGACGAGCTGGTCAAATGACTATGTGGGTGATCGAGATGAGCTCCCTCGGCATCCAATTCAAATCTCGTATCTCCATCAAAGGGAAAGCTATTACCGACTTTCTTGCTGACTTTGTCGTGGAGGATCCCATCACCTTAGAGGATGATGTTGTGATGCATCTCAACGACGGTGATGAACCTCCACTCAATCCCGGTCCTGAGACCTTCAATCCAGCCCTGAGGCTCCCACTATTTCACCAACTCGATGGAAGCTCTACACTGACGGAGCTTCAAGTACGATCGATTCGGGAATTGGGATAGTCCTGATATCCCCCAAGCTTGATCATCTTCAAAAGACAAATCTTCTTGGATTCAATGCTACTAACAACGAAGCCGAGTACGAAGCACTCATTTTTGGGTTGGAGATTACTGAAACCCTAGGGGTGGACCGTCTCACCGTCTATAGCGATTCCTAGCTAATAATCAGGCAGATCAACGGAGTCTATAAAGCGCAATGAGAGATGGTGCAGCACTATCTGGCTCTGATGCAGCATCACAAATAATGATTCCTGGATATTGAATTCATGCAAATTTCGAGAGCAGAAAATCGAAAAGACGATGCTCTAGCCAACGCTGCTTCAGTGCTCGGAAACTCTCTCAAAGAAAGTCAAATTTAGATCGACTATCAAGAGTTGCCTAAAACTACCATTGAACAACTTATTGCCATAACGAAAGACTCTAGGGGTTGGAGATTCACTCTTACTTTGCAGATGGGCCTACAGATTGGAGACGATCAATCTTTGTCTTTTTCAAACAAGACAAAATGCTGAAAGATCTAACCCAAGCTAGGAAACTTCAAAGGAAGCTTTCGTTCTATAACCCCCGAGAGGAAGATCTCTACTTCAAATCATATGGCGGAATGCTTCTCAAATGTATTGGTTTCGGGCAAACAGAAGAAATTCTAGCTGAGATCCATTCTGGAGCTTGCGGTAATCATTCTGGCGGAAGATCCCTCGAAGCCAAAACAAAACTTCAAGGCTACTACTGGCCAACCATGGCGAAATACACTAGTCGGTTCGTTCAGAGATATGAGCCCTGCCAAAGACATGCTCGGGCGATCCATCTCCCGGCAGATGGACGTCATTCCTTGATGAGTCCTTGGTCTTTCCATCAATAGGGGTTGGACTTCCTGGGTCCGTTCCCTCTATCACCAAACAAGAAGAAGTACTTAATGCTGGCCACCGACTACTTTACCAAATGGGTAAAGATTGTGCCACTCTTTCGAGAAACGGACGATGAGGTTATAAAGTTCATCAGACATAACATTTTCTCCAGATTTGGTACACCTTAAGTACTTATCGCCGACAACGGAGCTCAATTCAACTCAGATAAATTTTGGGAGTTCTGTCTGAACTACGGAATCAAACTCTTCTACTCTACTCTGAGGTACCCATAATGCAATGGTCAAGTCGAAGCTTCCAATAGAGCAATCCTCGGTCTACTCAAAAAGAAGTTAGGGAACAAGAAAGGGTTATTGGAGAATGTCCTACCAGAGGTCCTATGGGGCTATCGGACCACTCCTCGACGATCGACTAGATTTTTGCCCTTCCTCCTAACCTACGGGTCAGAAGCAGTTCTTCTAACCGAGGCTATCTTTCCAACTTTGAAGACTAAGGCGATCGAAAAAGGAACCAGCAACGAGCTTCGGATAAATGATCTCGACTTCTCAAAAGAGCTACATGACCAGGCAACTATCCATGTCGCCAACTATCAACAGAAGATCAAGTAGGCCTATGATTGAAAAGTTAGCATAAGACAATTTCATCGAATCAGCCGGAGACAAAGGATCCTATCGCCTAATCTCACCAGAAGGAGATAGGCTACCAAGGGCTTGGAATGTCAGACATCTCAAAATATTCTAACCCTGATATAAACCCTGTACTGAATGAATATTTGTTTCAATTTCAATCTTGTCCACTCCAATTCTAAATGCTCACATAATCATAAATAGTTTTGATATTGTAAGACAACACAACTCTTAACTGACAGATCGACTCACAGTTTGGGTGTTCGTGTTGCAACACGACCCCTTACAGGCAGAAACAAATAGTTTTAACGTTGTGAGACAGCACAACTCTTAACTGGCAGATCGACTAACAGTTTGGGTGATCATGTTGCGACATGATCCCTTACAGGCAGAAACAAATGGTTTAGAAGTTATGACACGACGCAACTTCTGACTGACTAATCGATAAATAGTTTGGGTGTTTGTGTTGCGACACAACCCCTAGCTGGCAAACACTCATTCAATCATTCAACACAAACCAATTCATTCAGAACAATGAATATCAAAGAGACATTTCATTTCGAACATCAAAAACAAATTTTCTATTATTTAAAGTTGTGCAAGTACAAAAGGCAGGTATATCAAGGCTTCTCAACGCTGGGCGCCCTAGATCTATCTCCGACAGAACCACCGCGAGCCTTGCTTACCACGGATGCTTTTGAAGATTGAGCGCCACTGCTGTGAGCCAGCCTGAGGGCTTCCACGGCTTGTTCAGCCATCGACTTGAAGCTAGCCAAGTCGATGTTTAGCTGTTCGATCTCCAACGCGTGGGCCTCCTCTTTTGCAGCGAGCTCTGCCTTCAGCTGCTCTATCTCCTCGACATGTTGGAAGAAGATACTCTCGACCTTGAAGAATCTGTTTTTAAGGCTTTGGAGTTCTTTGTTGGCGGCTACAAACTCAGTCTCCATCTTCTTCTTCATATGCGCTGCACTGCGAACAGACTTCTGACTCGAAGATAGCGCCGCAGATAGCTTCCCCCTCTCGTCATTAGCCTCCTCTAGGAGGGCATTCAAGCAGGAGATCTCTCCTGTAGACTCCTTCTCCCCGACTTTCTTAAAAACCCTACAGTTTATCTTCAACAGGGCAGACATCTGCATAGCAACAAAAACAAGTCAGGAACATTAGATGAAAGTACAATAACCTAAAACGAAGTTGAAACTACTCACCATAACTTCAATCCTGTTAGATATCTCTTCGAGGGTCACATCTGGCAGGTTGTAGAGCTTCCTCAACACCCCAGTTGGACGGTTGAGACCCACCTCGCTCAAGTCCCACAGCATAGGCTGCGGGCTGCCTTGTGCATCTACAGACAAAGCATGCAAAGTGCTTAGACATGTTCAACTTTCAATTCTATCGAGATAAGGTAACGAGTTGGAACTTACTTTTGCCGACGGAGCCTCCTTGTGAGGGTTGACCCGGTCCTTCCCTCGATCAGATCCTTTCCCCTTGGGGGTGGGAGTCTTCTTCGCTGGGACTGTAGCCGGGACCTGCTCGGTCATCTCCTTCTTCCCCCGACCCTCATCCCCCTTTGGCTCGGGGGGAGGGATGTCAGGACGTGACGAAGCTCCTTCTTTGTCATGCATCTCACCTGCCCCCTAGAGAGGGTAGACATCAGGGTGGCGGCCTCTGCTACCACCTTGGCCGCGTCACTCCGAGGCGCCAACCTTGGTTTCTCGACTTCCAGGCCTCCACTCACTGAAGCCTGTTCCGTCGAGGCCTCGCCCTGTCAGAGACCTTTAGGTGGCGCCTACGCAATGGGCGTTGGGTCAGAGACCACATCACTCCCCGAATATTTCACCCTGATGCATGTATGACGCTTCAGGGTCTCGAAATGGTAGACAATCGACACCTTCTTGCCTTCGTCTACAATATCAAGATCGTCCCCCATTTGATGGGCCTTAGCCTCGTCGATAGGAGGTACTTGTCCAGCGCCTGGCGGGGTGGGGGCACATCTTCCACAACACCAAAATCAGGATTTAGTAACACAGCCAACTGTTATAAATATGTCTAGTAACACAAAAAAACCGTTAGGAATATGACGTTACAGATATTTGTAACACTTATTGTAACAACCGTTACTAATTGACCGTTACAAATTGTCTGTTTTGGTGTAGTGTTCCCAATCTCTATCCCCCTCCTCTTCGTCTTCTTCGTCCTCCTCGCTTTCTTCTTCTTCATCCTTATCCTCCTCCTCTTCTTCTCCGCCTTCTTCCCTCCCTTACTCCTCCTCCTCTTCTTCTTCTTCTTCTTCTTCCGTCTTTTCATCTTCCTTCTTTTCTTCCTTCATCACCTTCCTCTTTTTAACCTGGCCTCGTTTGGTCACAACCAATCTTTCCTCGCCAGGCCCGGAGCGCCTCCTCTTGCCATAGACCTTTTTCTCGGCCCGTACATATCGGACCACCCCTCCTGTCTCGGGGTCCTCCTCGTAGTCTGAGTATAATGCATTGTTGTCCTTGTACCTCACCGGCAGCCTGTGCATCAAGTTGGTTTTGCCGTGGCGGACCGGGTAGTTGGCAAACTGCTTCCATGATCTTGTCTCGTAAGTTAATTCCAGGAAGAGATTGTCGATCGATCCGACCTGCTCGGATGACCAATAGAGATCTCCTCCCGGCCTGTACCTCTCGACCTCCTTATGGACGTGGTTGCACGACGTCTCTGGCACCGAGAAGGGAGTCCATGCCCCCGCGATGGAGATCGACCAATCAATGTACAACTTGTCGGAGGGGACCGTGTCGGTGATGGGGTGGAGGGCGAAGACACCGTGCAGATTGAAAAAGGGGTTGTCCTTCCTCGAAACCCACTGGTAGTGGTAGAAGAAGTACCCCAGCTCGATCCTGGCCCGCTCGCCATCAGGAATGCTGGAGTAGCAAGCCCTCAGCTTGTGATGATGATCGGATTCTACCCTACAGAAAGCATAGATGATCCTCTATGCGTTTCCTGTTAACTGTCCGAGGCAGAGTCCAGACGTGTTCAGCAACCTGGCCGTGAACGGGAGTAGGGGCAAACGCAGCCCGCAGTTGAGCTGCCCGATCGTCACAATCGTGCCCATGATCTTCTCCTTGCTGGCCACCTCTATGAAGACCGACCGCTTGTCAATACCAAAAGCAGCATGTACCCCTGCGAGCGCTGGGCGGTGGGCACCTTCGGTAAAAAAGCTCAGCAACTTCTCCCACTTCTTCCTCTAGGCATCAGTGGGCTTCTTGCCGATTCCGTACTCAAACACGGGCTCCTCAGAGAAAGACTTCAGCGGCCTCAGCACGAAGTCATCCCTGGGGTAGTGCTCTGGCTTGGTGGGCGCAGAGGCGAATCCAATACCCAGATGCCTCTTGCCAAGGACACCAAGGTTACCCTTGGCCTTACCCTTCCCTGTGATCTTTGGCGATTAAGGCTCACCAGTGGCCTTCCCCTTCTTTGACCTATCGTGCTGGGACGGCTTCACCGTAGGGGGAACAATGTTCTTGGTATAGCTTGTAGAGGCCATTACAACTGATCGAGAGAGCGAAGAACAAGAGCAAAGAGCAGGCAGCAGAATTCAGGAAAATTCTAACAACGTGGGGGAAAAATGAACTCCGGGGCAGGATTTATATGCCCCGAAAAACTTGGCAGGAAAATCTATGCGACACGTGGCGCCACCAGATTGGAGGATAGCGAAACGACAAACCAGACAAAACGACAGGAATACGAAGCGCCAACTCCATCTCACCCGATCGACGGGCAGACGATCGGGTGAAACTTCAAAAGTTCAGCCAAAAGACTTCACCCAATCGACCGGCAGACAATCGAGTGATTTTCCAAAGGATCGGACAAAAAACATGGTTTTTTGTACGATCGCCCCAAGCCCCATCGGTTGAATTTGCTCGATCGGACAAATCTGATCGATTGGACAAATTTGACCGATCAGCCAAAAGACTTCACTTAATCGACAGGCAGACGATCGGGTGATTTTCCAAAGAATCGGGCAAAAAATATGGTTTCTTGCTCGATCGCCCCAAGCCTCACTGGTTAAATTTGCCCGATTGGACAAATTTGACCGATCGGACAAATTTGATCGATCGGCCAAAAGACTTCACCCAATCAACAGGCAGAAGATCGGGTGATTTTCCAAAGGATCGGGCAAAAAACATGGTTTTTTGCCCGATCGCCCCAAAGTCCACCAGTTGAAATTGCCTGATCGGACAAATCTGACCGATCGGATAAATTTGACCGATCGGCCAAAAGACTTCGCCCAATTGACAGGTAGACGATCGGGTGATTTTCCAAAGGATCGGGCAAAAAATAAAGTTTTTTGCCCGATCTCCCCAAGCTCCACCGGTTGAATTTGCCCGATCGGGACAAATCTGATCGATTGGACAAATTTGATCGATCAGACAAAAGACTTCAGACAATCGACAGGCAGACGATCGGGTGATTTTCCAAAGGATCGGACAAAAAATATAGTTTTTTACCCGATCGCCTCAAGCTCCACAGGTTGAAATTAATCAATCGAACAAATCTGACCGATCGGACAAATTTGACCATCGGTCAAAAGACTTCATCCAATCGACAGGTAGATGATCGGGTGATTTTCCAAAGGATTGGGCAAAAAACATAGTTTTTTGCCTGATCGCCCCAAGCTACACCGGTTGAAATTGACCAATGGAATAAATCTGACCGATCGGACAAATTTGACCGATCGGCCAAAAGACTTCACCCAATCGACAAACTGACGATCAGGTGATTTTTCAAAGGATCAGGCAAAAAACTTAGTTTTTTACCCGATTGCCTCAAGCTCCACCGGTTGAAATTGATCGATCGGACAAATCTGACCGATTGGACAAAAGACTTTACCCAATCAACAGGCAGACGATCGGATGATTTTCCAAAGGATCAGGCAAAAAACTTAGTTTTTTGCCCGATCGCCCCAAGCTCCACCGGTTGAAATTGATCGATCGGACAAATCTGACCGATCGAAAAAATTTGACCGATCGACCAAAAGATTTCACCCAATCAATAGGCAGACGATTCGATGATTTTCCACAGGAAAGGGCAAAAAACATAGTTTTTTGCCCGATCGCCCCAAGCTCCACCGGTTGAATTTGATCGATCGGATAAATTTGACCAATCGGACAAATTTGTCCGATCGTTTGAAGATAACCAATCGATCAATTCTGACTGATCTATCAACAAACAACCTATCAACATGTCTTGTCTGGTCAGTTGCCAGAGTCCTACGAGAACTCGATGACACCAACCCTTGGCAGGGGTTTGGATTTTGCACCTGGATTCCAAGTCAGCCAGATCAACCTCTAGCTAACTTGGAGGGGGTAATTATGGGTGCAAATTTTGGCCAATGCCCCGCAATGGACCCACCAATCCTGCCTGGGGTTCCACAGAGAGGATAACGGGATCCACCAGCCCTACCTGGGGGTCCACCGAGACAACGACTGGACCCACCAACCCTGCCTGGGGGTCCACCGAGACGACGACGGAACCCACCAGCTCCCGCCTGGATCCAGGCAACAGTTGTAGAAAACCACTTTCTACCCCGATTCCTATCCAAAAAATTCTATAAATAGCAGACTCGACAAGTGTAATAGATCGAATATCTGATTTCTGAATCAGACTTCCGAAAATTTCAGAGCTTAGACATCCTAAACTTTTGATCTTCTTTTAGAAGAGAAACCGGTGACACTCGGTCTTTCAAGGTCACTTCAGTTCAAGTGTTAGTGAATTCAGGTTGCTACTTATAGCACGGAGACGTAGGCTTTGGCTGAACTTCGAGATCACACCTCGTGTCTATAATCTTTCGACCATTCAGAAGTTTAAATTCAAAGACATCAATATCCGAACCTACAAACTAGACAAACATTCGATCAGATTTTCGTCTCGACTCGATTGACTGGTTCGGCGGAGTCTTCGGGTCAGCACGGAGATCATCCCACACACTATCTACCAAATCTTCCAACTATAATGGGCAGTGATGGATTAAGAGGATATAAAATAGACTTAGGCATAGCTATTAACGAGAAAGTTTCAACATAGTCAATCCTTTCTCCCTTGACAACTAATCTAGATATTTAAGTATTAACAAGAATATCGGTTTCCCTTTTTATACACCCCTTACACCCAAAAGGTGATAGTGTAATAAGAGTCAAGACTGTTTCAAGGGAAATTGATGCAAGCTTTGCCTTTATGGTCTTTTACTAGTCAGAGCTGTTAGAAGGTTCCATTGTTTCGACATAGCTCAAAGGATCATCCTCCTAAAACTCTAGATTAACTTGCAAAGTTTCTCCATAGTATCTTTCAGGAGCTCTGATGATTCTCTTACAACGATGAGGTGGTGGTGGTACAAAGTGAATCATTTCTATAGTATCTGATATACTAGTTTCTGTATCATCTACTTTCACTATGTTTTTGGATGCTCACTTTCTACCTGTACCTAGTAGTTCATTTAGAACTACCTTACATGTAAACTTATGGTCTATAATATAATTTTAATCTAAATATATGGTATTTATAGAAACGATTACATTTTAAACCTTAAAATCATAGAATAATTCACCTTATACCTCCTTAGGGTAAACTATAAACAGATATACCTAAAACTTCATCTCAATCTCATCCCTCTTATCCTTCCGTACAAGTACAGGGCAAGCACATATCTTTAGACACTACAGTGTCAGCTTTCGCTTAGACCATAACTCTATATATGTTTGAGGCACTGATATAGACGAGTGATAGTTCCAGCTATAAGCTACTATTTCAAGGTACAACCCTACTAGAAGGTAGGTGGTACACTTAGCAATATTTATCATACTATGGATCATGTCAAAAATGGTACAATTCCTTCTCTCAGAGATTTTATTCTAACGTGTTATTCTTTGAGTATTTAACTGGGAGATAATCCCATACTCCTTTAGGACCCCATAGAACCCGTCTGATAGGTACTCATTCCCTCAATTAAATCAAAGAGCCTCCTACCATCTGGATACTCATGGAACCACAGATGTTAAAATTAACTAACACTAATGCCTTAGTAGCTCTTATAGTTACTCTGCTTTTCAGATAACACTCACTAGTCAAAAAGGATCTTCGAGGAATTTATGAACCTAAACTTAATCGTCTGTAACCTTTGAATTTATATGAGGCAAAGTATCTAAATCAAAGGGTTCACAAATGGGTTAGCTTCTTCGAAGGATTTAAATGAATTTAAATTAGATGCTGCAGCTATTATGAGATCTATTTTTGGATTAGGATTAAATACAAAGAGATCGTTTTGAACTATTCGTCTAGTAATGAAGATATCCATTCAGTTTGAGAGACACACCAACAGTGCCGTCTAAAACTAAAAACTTTATTTGGCAAGGAGAAAATAGTACTAAGTCTCTAAAGATCAAAATCCGTATTTTCAAAAAATTAAGATAATCATATTAAACAGCTTTTGTAGCGACTTATGGCATCAGTACCTATGTTAGGACCTACTTCATCATTGAGTAGCCTTTTACTTTCCTTAAATCTCTGTAGACAAAAATCCCACATCCAAAAAGCAGAAGAACTGCTACTAAATAGTGATTCAACCCCTTTAGGAGTTGATGTCTATATGTCCTAACATCCTGATCGAGGTCTTACACAATCTTCCAGTACCCCCACTACTCACCACAATGAAAATACTTATGTCCTTGGCGTCACCAGACTTAGGAGTCCACACTAGTTTCTATACTAATATAGTTTTTGTTTCTGATAAATTGCTCCCTTAAGCTCTTCTAGAGATGTCCTATGTTAAGCACTAAAGATTTTGCCTTTAACCTTAATCCCATCTTTTGTCTCCTAGAAAGTTTTCAGAAGTTCTGCGTTTGTCATCTCCAGCTTATTAAAACTAAAGTCTCTGACAACACCTTCGAAGGTTCCAAACAGGGATGTAAGATAGACGTCTTCCACTACCTTGTCATCTGACACTATGTCTTTGGGACCCAGTTCATTCTGAAACTCTAGTATGTGTTCCCGAACATGCATATCCTTAGACATCTCGATACCGATAAGTCTCTTGATAGTAAAGTGATGAGTCTACTAACTTTACCTTTCAGACATCTAATGCAAATAAAACCTTATTTCAGAAGACCTATCATATCTTCGATTTGCTTCTAAAATGTTGTCCGTAAGTTCGTTATGACATAACACTTGTACATCTTCTCAGATTCTTGCTAGTTGTCATATGCCCTAGTCAGTGCCCTAGTAGCATCTAAACCTATTAATTAGGTCTGCTTTAGGGATATTGAGATTGAAAGTCAATGTATGTTTATAACCTTAAACATAAGCTTAAATAACACTTCCACTCTACGTAGTTAGAGACCCAATAACTAGTTTTATTATGGGATAGCAGATAGGGGAACTATATGCATGGTTGAATAAAAGAATACATAAAATATATTTTATAGATTTTTAAAATAAGCTAATTACATCCAAATACCAACACTACCCTCACAACGAAGGCACCTCTATGGATTAATTAACCATGTATGCAAGATCACGGAATCGGATACACACGTCCTAGGGGGCAGTGTGTAGCGTCATTCGCTCACACAGGTCTTTTCTTGACCCAATCCAATTCTACCAACAAAAGACTTTGAAGGACCATAGTTATCCTTTTGGCCAGTGCAACGTGATCCCCATGCGAAGCACCACAAGCCTCACGTGTACTTCATATTCTTACCCACAAGCCTAGGCAATTACGACACAGGAGTGTATGCGGCCCCCACTAGGGTAGGTAAAGCCCTTCTTTCCTAGCCCCGTAACTGTTATATCCCGTAGGAGACTGCGAAGTCATCTAGCATGGAAAAATATAACTCTCATCCTAGGGGGATGTTGAGTTACGCCCTCCCACCCAGATACAAAGTAGTTGGTTATGGCGGCCAGAGGATCTCAACGAGTCCTCTTACACATTCTTTATTATGGTTGAGGGTTATTTTAATGCAAGTATAAGTGTAAACTAAGGTCATGATAACTTATACACTCTACCCTGGTCATATCGCACTCCCACTTGTATTTCAAGCCATTCGCAAAGTATTAATTGGACTCAGAGTATCATAGTCCCTACCTTAATTGAATTTCTCTGCTCAAGGATCACATTATATACTCTAAAAATATCGATGCTCCGTAAAATCGACTATCACTCTAATGCTCTGGAGCCTAGCCTAAGGTCAGAATGATAGGAAAGGCCTCCCACTGTCATGATGCCTCGATTATAAGCATATAATTGATGTCATATTAAATCTCCTTCTCATTATTGGTTTCGATAATGGCCAAATAGCGACACCTAACAGGTCAGGTATCGTCCTAATAGTGGCATAATTGAATGTGACGAGTTCAGACTATCATCAAAAAGTTAATTAAATAACTGACGTTATTAGTGGAATCCTATTCTAACAAGGTTGCTTGGACCCAAGAATAAAATGCATCCCTCTAAAATACTGATTATCAAATTATCGCATCGGGGTTCTCTACAGAAATATAAAAAATAATAAAAAAAAACAACTATACAATTGAATCAAGTTCAAGGTCCGACCCTTGAATTTGACTAGCACAGTGCAAGCTCTCTGTCTCCTTCACTAGGTTCCTTGATCCGGTACAAGCCTCTATATACGATCTCTGATGCTTTTGTTCTTTGTCGTTATCGTGTACATTTCATCGGATCATCATCATCCTCCAAAGTTCCACTCGTTCCCCCAATGGTGGATCTCCGTGGCATGTCCTTCTTCTTGATCTGTAACTGAAAAGATCTAGTACACTTTGAATAAGTGTTCACTTATACACAATTTCCAAGAAAGAAAAGAAAAATAAGCCTAACAATAAGCTTGGGAATCAAGAGTGGTCAACCTCCACCTCTTGCCCTAGAATGGCTCTAAAATCTATCCACACACAGAAGAAAAACACATCTAAACACATATGCTAGTACGGGATCCAAACCCCGGTAGAAAGCAATCACATATCAAGATAATTTCACAGCGGCGCCCTGCAAGATCGATTTATAAAATACACAATATTTATAATATGCACGATCTACTCGTAGAAACCCGATGACGGTATATACTAATCATGCACGCACATGACACTTTTATGAAAAACATAAAACACACACCTCTTGCGTTGCTCTGATACAAATTTTGAAAATAATCCTGTAGTAGAGGTCCCGTAACAGAAGCAAATCATAGGTTTGAAGATCGTGGTGGTGTGCGCTCCATATCAAAATTTTTATCAAAACATTATACACATGCGTGTATGAATCTAGCATGGCAACTACACGATTTCCTAATATTGATCTAACGAAAAAAATAATCTAGCATGCATGCATATTCTATCTCTACACTAGATCTACATGTTAGAAATCATATCTCCGTACAGATTCATTCACCGCGACAAATTTCTTCTTTATTGATAGAGACGGGCTCGGATCTGCTCAGAAAGGCTTCTATGTAATAGCTATAACTTTTGCTTACGAACTTCGATTGGGCTAAAGTTTGGACTAAAGGTAGAGGACTTTGAGACACAACTTTTACATCCAGTTTGAGGTCATTTGGACTTCATTAACTCCTGTAACAATAGAAAAGTCATCAATTTATTGCGTAAAATCTGGACAACATAAGATTGCAATAAGCGCTCTCTAATTCACCCGATCTTGCATGATGCATGGCACCTCGTCGATGGATATCTGAGTACCTCTATACGATCGATGAGCCTTCTCCCTCTATAAAACACCACATGAGGAATAGATAGAGAGAAGGGATGGCTAGGACTTCAAGCATTGCAGGCTAGGGTCAGCCCTCTTCTCCCCTTGCTCTTTTATAAGGTCGTCCCTACCTTTGGATATGCCTCTTAAAGGATAGGGTTGCCCCCCCCCCCCCCCCCGCCCCTATCTCTCTTTTGGCTCTATCTCTTCCCAACTCCTAGAAGTGGGAATGATCGAGTCAAATCGTACCCCTAATCCCAATCTTTATGGCCGGCCCCTATAATGGAGGTAACAACCTCCTAAATACTAGGGGGCCGATCTTGCTAGTCTCACAACAGATAGGGCCGGCCCCCCTAGTACATGGTGATATTTAGTTTTTCTAAAACACCCTCATGCCAGCTAGTTGGCCATCCCACGTATACAAGAACTTGTAAGACATATATAAGTGGGGTACTCTAGTGATTTTATTATTCACTGGAGTATACTTAACAAACACAAAGGGTGCCCCTAGTAAGGTCAACTAGTCAACTCGCAACATGTCCTGGTGTATCGTACCCATGTAGTGAAGTCCACTTATGGTAAGGGATCACTACATGTATCTCTATACTACTCTAAGTTTTTTTCTTTGCACACATATAAAGTTACGTATCTATTGTGCACTAGTACGATGCATATATGGAGTGTAGTATTGGACTTTTTGCTTCTTTTAACTACGTCATATGTTTCCAGGAGATGGTTCAAGGACTGTAAATAATGTGGATAAGGTGGAACCTTCAGGAACCAGGGTTAATGGCTTCCAACTTGGACTTGATCGACACATTACTCGAGTATACCATCGATCCGGATCCTTTGAGTCCGATTTAACCTATATAACCATCCAGAGTGCGATGCAGGCTGTACTCCAATTCTCCTGGACTTCTCGCATACCCCTGCTCTTCGCTTAGTAGTGATAAACACGATGTCCCTCCACTTGGGCCATGACGTGACTCCTGTTATTGCTCGTGTGTCCTGAGCGTGGATTTTCTATATTAACATTACTAAAGATGACTTTGGTTATTGCTTTAATTAAAATACTACTTTGGTATATGTTAATACACATATAATAAAGGACCCTAGGGAACACAGTAGGCCACTAAGGTGCGTGGTGGATCCATACTTGTGAGACCCAGTGGACCAGTTGTGTGTAGACCTAGAACTAGTTCACAGCTTAGGTGATGCCGGTCGCTTCACCGAGAACAAGTGTTGGCAGGTAGAGGATGTGGTGAAGTCTCCACCATGGGAATGTGGGATTCCCATTCACCTGACCAAGCACGATGATCTTGTTGAATAGTAACCAAAATGGTGCACAGTTCAGTGATTCAGACACTGGTGCATAAACCGTCTTACTACTATAGATAATCTGTCCTTAACCCTGAGGGACCATGTATACTGGGCCAACCAGTTGTGTGGTGCTTTGATGTGCCAACATGTGTGGACCTTCCATAGTCCAATTCCACGGTATGTTGGGTTACCCGGTTGGCGCTTGAGTGACATGTAATCCCTAAAGGTTATCCGACGTCCAGTGTTGGATGGGTGTATTTTGATGATTCAATCTGTCCACACAGTTAACCCAGGCCTGGTGGTTGTCAGTATGACTGACGATGTTTCGGATGCTAGGCATAGCACCGAAAGGTGTGTGGTGTTATAGATGACAAGTCATCAAACCCTAGTCAGATGATCGATCGGGATCTGACGGTGCTTCCCACCGCCCGAGTCGTATCATGGCACCAGTAATAGGAGAAACTGAGAATTATCGGAGTATAGTAGAGAACAGGGTTACGAGGGAGTAATATAAGTTTAGGATCACTAGAGTTCAACTCGCGTCGCACTCTGGGTGGCTACGCGGGTTAATCGGATTAGGGTTGATTAACGGAACTTTCGGTGTGTCACCGGAACAGTTAATCAGGGATCCGGTTGGAGCTAGAGATCCCGAACCCTAAAGGTTCCACCATGTCATTGCGTATAGGAATTGTTTCTCGACCTGGTTGGATACGTTGGATGCGAAGTAGCACGATGGAGCGCAAGCCCGGAGCCTAAGAACCTAATTCACATGTGTTAGGGGCCGTAGGGGTATTTTGGTAAATACTAAAATATAGCTCAGAACATATTGAATATGGATCTTAGAATGATCAAAATAATTCCAGGAGCTCATAGGCACTGACAGAACTCAATTCCGAGTAGCGCACCTTACTCAATCTCTCTTTCAGTTTTTCACTTTTTGTGAAGGGCGTTTTCGTCCAGGCTTCACGATAGACACTTGAAAACCCTAAAAACCGCCCCCTCTCATCCCTATCTACTAGGGGCCTGCCCTAGCTTGCTTGTAGCACTAGGAGACCGGCCCTATAAGAGGAATAGAGAGGGAAGGGCCGGCCCTAGCTCTCCCCCCTCTCCAAAAACCCGAACTCCCTCCCCTCTCTCTCTCTCTCTCTCTAAGGTTTCAGCCAAGGAAGAAAGAGAAAGAAGAAGGAAGAAGAAGGAGAAAGGAAGGAGAAGGAAGAAGAGAGAAAGAGAAGGAGGAGACCTACCGGCACGCCGTCGTCTTCGCAACGAATTCCTCCATTGGCTCGTAGTCCTTGCACTCAGAGACGGGAATTTGAGGATTCCTCAATTCGCAAAGGACAATGTGCTATCTGATAGCTTCCCTTGCTATTCACATGCGGTTTATCATCGTTCCGTTCTCTCCGGATCATAGATCCAAAAAGGTATGATGATTCTAAACACCTAACTAGATGCATGCATGTCTTCCGTAGATCGTAGTATGCCTCTACGGTGTCGACACATATGCTAAGATCATAGATTTGCATGTAGATTGTTTTGTAGAATTAATTGTAATGAAACATACACCGTATGATCTTCGGATCTATCTTTTGCTTCCGCTGCGACTCTGATAAACGAATCCAATTCCAACAATTGGTATCAGAGCACGCTTTGGTGTGTGTTTCATGCATAAATTCGTGAAAACATCATGTGAATATATGATGGCATATGTTTTCGTCGGGGTTCGGCGTAGATTATGCATATGGATTGTGCTATGTATCGTCTTTTTGCAGGTGCTGCGTTGAATAGTAATCTGTGATTGCATGCTTCCGGGGGTCGGACCCCGGATTTAATTTTGTATTGAATATTATTATGCCTATGGTTTTTAAGGCTCTAGATGGGCGAGGGTGGAGGTTGACCACCCTCGGATCCCTGGCCATGTTTCTAGGATTGTTTCCTTTTCTTTCTAGCGAAATTGTACACGAACGAGCACTTGCTCGGAGCGTGTTAGTTTTTTGGTCACAGAAAGAAGGAGATGATGCTACATTCACGATTCGGACAAGCGGTACCATGGCGTGCAAAGACCCGGCGAAAGCATGCACGTTGGCGATGATCGGGATCATCGTCGGAGATCGTGCAGAACAGAAGAGCAGGATATCTTGGCTGTGCTATTCAAGTTCAGGGGTCGGACCCTGGACTTGATTAAGTTTGGATGCTATTTCTGTTGATTCTCTTTACTTATTGTATAGAGAACCCCGATGATAATTTTAATTATCTATCTTGCTTGTGAGTGTGTCTCTAGATTAGGCTTAGGGTTAGTACTTAACTTATGGATTCATCGGTGTCTCTATATGATTCTAACACCTGCGAATCCGGTGGCTAGTTAAAAGAAAAGGTGGTAACCGCCTTCATGGTAGTTCAAGTAGCCAAGTATTGTGCATCGAGATAGACGCAGTGTTAGATTTACTTAGAGATAACTAATGACTCCACAAGAAGTATGATAACCCTAGTGGGATGCCTTTTCCCTACATGGTCCTAGCGACCAAGTTAGGTTAGGATTCTACTAAGTGATACCCGTTTCTAGTTAACGTTTGATGGTAGTGTGAACTCATCATGATTTGGTTATGCCACCATTAGGTTGAGGTCCGGCGGAGGTTGTTGGATGTCCCTATTTGGCCAGCATCGAAACCTATAATGAGATGAGGTCTACTATGACATCAGGCATCAAATTGTGAACGAGACGTCATTCTAGTAGGATTCCTTTCCACGTTGACCTTAGGCTAGGCTCTAGATCTTAGGATTATGGGCAAACTAGTGAAGTATTGGGATCCTTGGAATCTATGTAATGTGATCCTTGCAAGAAAGGCGAAAGCTGAGTATTCAAGGTTGGAACAATAATATTTTTCGAGGATACTAATGATTTACGAGAAGGTTTGTAATCCTAGTGGGAGTGCGGTAGACCAGGGTCTAAGTCTAGGATGTTGTGACCTTTCTAGATATGTATAAAACCTCATAAAAAAGGGATGTGTAAGAGGTTTCCTCTAAAGGGAAGCCCCTGGCCTCCACAATCAACCGGCTAAGGGTCTGGGTGGGAGGTACGCAGTTCGATATTCCCACCGGATGAGAGCTGTGTTTCCTTCCATGCTAGTTCGTTTAGTGGTTTCCTTCGGGACATGGAGGATGCCGGTGGCAGTGGGTGATGGTTTTTTCCTGCACCGCGGGAGCCTATGAACTCCCATGCCGACACCACCTAGATTTATGAAAAGCATCCGAAAGCTTGTGTAAAGCCGCTATTGCTGCGCACGCGGGTCATATAAAGCTGGCCAAAAGGAGACTGGGAGGTCTTTCAGTTTGCCATGGGTAATTCTGATGAAGATTGGGTCATAAAAACCCCGTTGACAGAAGCGGTTGCATTCTCTCACCGAGATGCTGTCTCCAATTCAAGGCCGATAGTCTCAGTGCTCGAGCCCAGGGAATTTAGATTCCTGGATGTCTCCACTTGAGGTAGTGAAGACATAGCGACTGGAGTAAATATTATCTATTTTTAAATTCTATAAAATAGATTGTAGTAGATCCTAATTTTTACTTTAAACCATTATTTACAGAAATCATGACCAAGCTCGACCCCCTTGCCTCTATCCTTAATAATAACAAACTTACGGGACCAAACTACAAGGACTGGAAGCGTAACTTGATGCTCGTCCTAAAGGTTGGCAAACACACAATTGCCCTAAGAACCCCTCAACCGGCTATGCCGGGACCAAATGCTACTGAGGCTCAATTGAAGGAATAGAAAAACTGGCTAGATGCTGATGAGATGTGCAAGTGCTACATAGTGGCATCCTTGCAGACCGTCCTTCAGAAGCAAGTCGAAGACATGGCCTTCGCTTCAGACATGATACTCTATTTAAAGAAAATGTTCGAGGGTCGTAGTCGGGTAACTCGTTACATGACCATCAAGAAATTGGTATCCACGAAGATGGTAGGGGGGACTTTAGTTCGGGATCATATACTGAAATTGTTTAGCTATGTGAATGAGCTTGGTTCCTTCGATGTCATCTTGTATGCAGAGATCCAGACCGATATTTTCCTAGCGTCTCTGTCAGGAACGTTTGAGGGCTTCGTTACCAACTTCAACCTTAACCGGTTGGAGATGTCTAACGCAGAGCTCCTAGCGGCGCTCCAGGCGGCAGAGGATGGGATGAAGGCAGGAGCCCAATCCCTGAACGTAGAGCGAAATTCTTCTCTGAAAGCCAAAGACAAGTTTCAGAAAAGAAAGTCTAAGAAGCCCGTGAAGATGGGCCAGGTGCAGTCGCAGGTTCCTAAGCAGAATGGTCCGGCGAAGCCCAAAGGAAAATATTTTCGATGCGATAAGAAGGGACACTGGAAGGGTGACTGTCGCGCGGCTCCCAAGAGGCTGAGACAGGTATATCTCAAATCGACATAGTGGAATCCCTTATAGCATCCAATTGTTCTCTAGTTTCATGGATTGTGGATTCTGGTTCCACTAACCATGCTTGCAATAATTTGTAGGGGTTCAAGAAGACAAGAAAACTGGGTGATGGAGAGATGATCCTAAGCATGGGAACTGAGGCCTTGGCAGAGGCTGAAGCAGTTGGAGATGTCGTCTTATAGTTTCTTGATAGAAGAAGTTTATTACTTAGAGACATACTTTATGTACCGTTCTTGAGACGAAACTTAATTTTTGTTTCCTTATTGAATAATAAAGGTTTTTCAGTTTTATTTGATGCTTCTGATGTGTTAAATAAATTGAATGGTTCCTTTGTTTATAAGGAAAAGACACATAATTATCTCTATGTAATTAACTTCAATCATAAGTAGAATAACATAACTGAAGTATGTGTGGTTAATTCATCTAAAAGAAAAATCCCTCAGATAATCCAACACTCCTTTGGCATCTAATGGACACATAGCCTCAGACATGATTCACAAGTTGGTTAAGGTAGGACTCTTAAGTCCAGATATTTCAGAAAGCCTACCAGCGTGTGAGTCTTGCTTGGAAGGCAAGATGACTAAAAGATCTTTCCGAGCCAAAGGTAGCAGATCTCAGGAGGTATTAGAGTTGGTATACACTAATATAAGTGGGCCCATAAGTGTCCGTGCCATAGGAGGCTTCGAGTATTTTATCACCTTCACGGATGATAACTCGAGGTTTGGATACATATACCTAATGCGGCGGAAGTCTGAATCCTTTGATAAGTTCAAGGAGTTCAGAGCTGAAACAGAAAAGCAGACGGGTAAAAGTATCAAGTCTCTTCGATCGGATCGAGGAGGCGAATACCTATCGGATAAATTTATTAGGTACCTGTGTGAGCATGGGATCGTATCCCAGTTGACTGCACCAGGGACACCACAACAAAATGGTGTATCTGAGAGGAGAAATCAAACTTTGTTAGACATGGTTCGGACTATGATGAGTTATGCCACATTGCCACCTAGTTTTTGGGGGTATGCCCTAGAGACGGTAGCATATACTTTGAACTTTGTTCCATCAAAGTTAGTACCCCTAACTTCTTGAGAGCTGTGGTTGAAGCGAAAGCCAAGCCTACAACACTTTAGGATTTGGGGTTATCGAGCACATGTGCGGAAGGACAAATGAGATAAGATGGAGTCAAAAACTAAGGTATGTATGTTCGTTGGGTATCCAAAAGGGACAAAGGGTGGTTTATTTTATGATCCTGAGGATAGAAAGATTGTCGTCTCGATAAACGCCGTATTCTTGGAGCAAGATTATTTAATAGACTATAAGCCCACCAGTAAAGTAGTTCTTGATGAATTGCTTGGTACTGATGGAAGTACGCAGACAGAAAATATAATGGGAGCCGATACCACTAAGATAAACGATACTGTAGAATCGACTCCTATGGAACCACACAGGCTCGTCGCAGTGGGAGGACCACAAGTGTTCCTGATAGATACATTGGAGAAGCCTTTATGGTAGACCCGGAGTTTCAGGAGGATGATCCTTTAAACTATGACGAAGCGATGGTATTCTCTGACCATGCAGCATGGCAGGAAGCCATAGAGGCAGAACTGACATCGATGTACTAAAACTCGGTCTGGACACTTGTAACACCACCTCACAATATTAAACCTGTTGGATGTAAGTGGGTGTATAAAAGAAAAAGAGGTCCGGATGGTACCGTTGAGACTTACAAAGCTAGACTAGTCACTAAGGGTTATACCTAGCGAGAAGGGATCGACTATGATGAAACCTTTTTGCTAGTGGCTATGCTTAAGTCTATCCGGATTCTCTTATCCAATGCAACCCATTATGATTGGGAGATCTGGCAAATGGACGTCAAGACCGTATTCCTCAACAGGGATTTGGAAGAAGATATCTATATGTCTCAGCCTCCAGGGTTTGTCGCAAAAGGTCAGGAAAGTCTGGTGTGCAAGTTGCAAAGGTCTATTTATGGACTGAAGCAAGCATCCAGAAGTTGGAACATGCGTTTTGATCAGGCTATCTAGTCTTATGGATTTGAACAAAACGTGGATGAACCATGTGTTTATAAAAGGAGCGATAAGACTGTAGTAATTTTTCTAGTGCTTTACGTAGATGATATCCTGCTCATTGGAAATAATATTGGAACGTTGTCTACAGTGAAGGTGTGGTTATCCTCTCAATTTGATATGAAAGACTTGGGTGAAGCAAGTTATGTTCTGGGGATCAAGGTAACTCCAGATCGCCAGAATTAGACTCTCTCGCTATCACAGTCAGCCTACATAGATACTATCTTGGTCAGATTCAGTATGCACAACTCCAAGAAGAGACTGGTTCCATTCAGACATGGAATGAAATTATCCAAGGATCAGGGTCCTAAGACTTCTGAGGAGATGGTAGAGATGCAAAAGATACCTTATACTTCAGCTGTAGGATGTTTGATGTATGCTATGCAGTGCACGAGACCAGATATATGCTATGCAGTAGGCATGATGGGCAGGTATCAGTCAAATCCGGGTCCAGGGTACTAGACTACTGTGAAAAGTATAATCAAGTATCTCCGTAGGATAAGAGATTATGAGTTAGTTTACTCTTCACAGGAACTGATGCCGATTGGATATACGGATTCTAACTTTGCGTCAGATCCGGAATCTAGGAGATCGACATCAGGGTTTGTGGTTTCATTAGGAGGAGGAGCTGTCAGTTGGAGGAGCGTGAAGCAGGGATGCATCGCGGATTCGACGACAGAAGCTGAGTATGTTGCGGCGTGTGAAGCAGCTAAAGAAGTGGTGTGGCTCAAGAAGTTCCTCACGGACTTAGGATACATACTAGGAGCTCAAGATCCTATTGTCCTTTACTGTGATAATAGTGAAGCGGTAGCACAATCCAAGGAGCCAAGATATCACCAAAAGAGCAAGCATATCGAGTGAAAATACTACATTATCTGGGACTTGCAGAAGCGAGGGAAGGTTACAGTGACTCAGGTGGCGTCTGCAGATAACATGGCGGACCCTTTCACAAAGGCGTTACCGACTAAGGCTTTTGAGAAGCACGTGGATGCCATGGGAGTTAAGATTGTTATTCCCCGCTAGGCCAAGTGGGAGATTGTTGTAGCTCGTGTGTCCTGAGCGTGGATTTTCTGTATTAACATTACTAAAGATGACTTTGGTTATTGCTTTAATTAGAATACTATTTTGGTATATGTTAATACACATATAATAAAGGACCTTAGGGAACACAGTAGGCCACTGAAACGCGTGGTGGATCCATACTTGGGAGACCCAGTGGACCAGTTATGTGTAGACCTAGAACTAGTTCACAGCTTAGGTGATGCCGATCGCTTCACCGAGAACAAGCTGTTGGCAGGTAGAGGATATGGTGAAGTCTCCACCATGGGAATGTGGGATTCCCATTCACCTGACCAAGCACGATGATCGTGTTGAACAGGAACCAAGACGGTACACAATTCAGTGATTCAGACACTGGTGCATAAATCATCTTACTTCTATAAATAATCTGTCCTTAACCCTGAGGGACTATGTATACTGGGCCAACCAGTTGTGTGGTGCTTTGATGTGCCAACGTGTACGGACCTTCCATAGTCCAATACCACGGTATGTTGGATTACCCGACTGGCGCTTGAGTGACATGTAATCCCTACAGGTTATCAGATATCCAGTGTTGAATGTATGCATTTTGATGAGTCAATCTGTCCACACAGTTAACCAAGGCCTGGTGGTTGTCAGTATGACTGACGATGTTTCGGATGCTAGGCATAGCACCGGAAGGTGTGTGGTGTTATAGATGACAAGTCATAAAACCCTAGTCAGATGATCGATCGGGATTTGATGGTGCTCCCCACCGCCCGAGTCGTATCATGGCACCAGTAATAGGAGGGACTGAGGATTATCGGAGTATAGTAGAGAACAGGGTTACGAGGGAGTAACATAAGTTTAGGATCACTAGAGTTCAACTCGCGTCGCACTCTGGGTGGCTACGCGGGTTAATCGGATTAGGGCTGATTAACGGAACTTTCAGTGTGTCACCGAAACAGTTAATCAGGGATCCGGTTGGAGCTAGAGATCCCGAACCCTGAAGGTTCCACCCTGTCGTTGCGTATAGGAATTGTTCCTCGACCTGGTTGGATACGTTGGATGCGAAGTAGCGCAAGCCCGGAGCCTAATAACCTAATTCACATGTGTTAGGGGCCATAGGGGTATTTTGGTAAATACTGAAATACGGCTCAGAACATATTGAATATGGATCTTAGAATGATCGAAATAATTTCAAGAGCTCATAGGTGCTGACGGAACTCGATTCCGAGTAGCGCACCTCGCTCAATCTCTCTTTCAGTTTTTCACTTTTCGTGAAGGGCGTTTTCATCCAGGCTTCACGATAGATACTTGGAAACCCTAAAAACCGCCCCCTCTCATCCCTATCTACTAGGGGCCGGCCCTAGCTCTCCCCCCTCTCCAAAAACCCGAACTCCCTCCCCTCTCTAAGGTTTCGGCCAATGAAGAAAGAGGAAGAAGAAGGAAGAAGGAGGAAGGAAGGAGAAGGAAGAAAAGAGAAAGAGAAGGAGGAGACCTACCGGCACGCCGTCGTCTTCGCAATGAATTCCTCCGTCGGCTCGTAGTCCTTGCACTCAGAGACGGGATTTTGAAGATTCCTCAATTCGCAAAGGACAAGGTGCTATCCGACAGCTTTCCTTGCGATTCACGTACGGTTCATCATCGTTCTGTTCTCTCCGGATCATAGATCCAAAAAGGTATAATGATTCTAAACACCTAACTAGATGCATGCATGTCTTCCGTAGATCGTAGTATGCATCTAGGGTGTCCGCACATATGCTAAGATCATAGATTTGCATGTAGATTGTTTTGTAGAAATAATTGTAATGAAACATACACCGTATGATCTTCGGATCTATCTTTTGCTTTCGCTGCGACTTTGATAAGCGGATCTAATTCCAACAACTCCAACGATGAAGAATACCATCAGACTCGAGTACTCTTATGACTCGGTTCCTTCTAGGTTGACTATATACATCGTACCTCCGATTACCCTATCACATAACCGGATCCGGTCAACAGTCCAACTGATGACCACTATGTTTGAGTATAATATGACGCAAGTTAGACCAAGGAACACACCTCCCGTTAGGGGTGTAGATGGCCTACAGGAGTGGCATGTTGATGCGGTGTTAGTCGGGTAACCCAACACATCAGGGTTTTGGATTACGTAACTGAACCCTCACACATTGGTGTGCCAAAGCACCACACAACTGGTTAGCCCATCAATCGTGGTTCCTTATGGTTTACGACCATTTTATTCTAAGCAGAAACAAGGCTTAGTACATCGATATCTGGTCACTGATCTGTGCACCGTGTTGGTTCTGTTTGGCCACAGACACCGTGCCTAGTAATGACCATGGTGGAGACACTCACGCCTTGTCTTCCCAACAGCTTATAATGATAGGGCGACCAATCCTAATCAGAGCTGCGAACAAATTTAGGTTACATGGGATCGGTCCATTGAGTCTCCTACTCAAGTGGATTACCATGTAGCCATGACTCTCTGTTATATAATCAAAACACGTACTAAGATGCAATCATAAGTTATTAACCATATGTAGCTAAACTATATATTTTTACGAGCTATAGACCTCATCAATTCCAACACCGTGAAGGTGGGGGTTGTATAATATAAGCGCTCAATGAAGGTGGCACATGCGGAGGGAGAGCAAGGAGGAGGTAGTGGTGGTGTTAGTTAAGTAGACAAAAGAGGAGATATATAGTTGTGTTAAGATGGGAGCAAAAAGATGTGGCTGACCTGTCCTTTCGATGTAGGATCCGGGAGTTGAGGGGATAAAAGGAGGTAGTGGATGGTATCTAGGGGTTAGAACTTAGGAGGTAGTGGATGCACTATGGTGGAAGCGAACGTGGTGTTGTAATCATAACAATAAAATTCTCTTCCACATATTTTCCTTTGGACATAATTAATGGTTGTCCAACTTAATCTCTTGCAACCTAATTATTCACAAATTATTCATTAACTACTAAAAGTATTCATATTAGAATATTTATTACATGAAATACCTATTTTGTGTTATTTATCTAGATTATATGCTATCGTTAACTTTATTTTGTGCATTGTTGACTTCATCATCTGTATCTTCCATCTCGTGCAATACCTATTCGCCACGGCATAGGCGGAGGAGTCGAGGGAAGGCGAGTGAATATGGTAGTTGCATGACAAGGTGGAAAATGTCGAAGGAGTTGGCGATTACATGGAGGGATTATAGCAGAAGGAGGTAGTAGTTGTGCTCGGACGATGGAGGCAGGGGATGTTGAAGGTAAGGATATTCTCATCGATTTTCAAACAAAGAGCAATCAAGAACTATCCACCACCGGTAAAGTTGTGTTCTTTTTCTGCGAGTTGGAGATCTCAGAAAATAGGCCAATTCCCAGAATCTTTCGATAACAGGGCTTGTATGTTTACGTGCTCCACGGAAAATAAAAGCCCACTTTTTGGGGGGATTTCTTTTCTCAACCAATACCTAAGACTTGTAAATTCCCCTGCGCCTCCTCCACCCTCGTGTACCCAGGTGTGGGAAGTTGGTGAAAGCAATATCTCCATAGATGACGCATATGTGTTTTTGTGGAAAGTGCATGAGAATGGACCTATTTTGTAGGCGTTTCAACTCCTAGGAAAACAACATAGCCTAAGCGAATTGAACCTGCATAATTATAAGTTAATTTTCTAATAATTTAGCCGATGCCTACTAGGTTAGTTGGTAAAGTCTTTTGATGTTGTACCAGAGCTCTGGGATCGAATACCGCATATGTTGTGGTATTCTATAAAAAAATATTCCAATAACTCACTGTCTTTTAAGGAAAAACTTACATAGAATAAAAAAAATTGGAGGTTGTCTCATAAATAGAAAACTATGGGCAGAACATAGGCAAAAAGCTCCAAAGTATTAAAACATTGTAATAGTGATCCAGACGTGATGTAATCCTTCGCAATATGAAAATACTATTTATGCCGAAACTCTTACCGATTCATTCACATAGAGTGATGTGCCATGACTCTTTGTTATGTAATCAGAACACGTGCTAAGATACGTACTAAGATGCAATCCTAAGCTATTAACCAAACACAGTTAAACTATAGGTTTTTACGAGCTGTAGACCTCATCAATTCCAACACCGTGAAGGTGGGGGTTGTATAATATAAGCGCTCAATGAAGGCGGCACATGAGGAGGGAGAGCAAGGAGGAGGTAGTGGTGGTGGTAGTTAAGTAGACAAAAGAGGAGATATATAGTTGTGCTAAGATGGGAGCAAAACGATGTGGCTGACCTGTCATTTCGATATAGGATCCGGGAGTTGAGGGGATAAAAGGAGATGGTGGATGGTATCTAGGTGTTAGGACTTAAGAGGTAGTGGATGCACTATGATGGAAGAGAAGGTGGTGTTGCAATCATAGCAATAAAACTATCTTCCATATATTTTTCTTTGGACATAATTAACGACTGTCCAACTTAATCTCTTGCAACCTAATTATTCACAAATTATTCATTAACTATTAAAAGTATTCATATTAGAACATTTATTACATACAGTACATGAAATATCCGTCTTGTGTTATTTATCTAGATTATTTGTTGTCATTAACTTTATTTTGTGCATTGTTGACTTCATCATATGTACCTTCCATCTCGTGCAATACCTATTCGCCACGGCATAGGTGGAGGAGTCGAGGGAAGGCGAGTGAATATGGTAATTACATGACGTGGTGGAAAATGTCGAAGGAGTTGGCGATTGTATGAAGGGATTATAGCGGAGGGAGGTGGTAGTTGTGCTCGGACGATATATGGAGGCGGGGGATGTTGAAGGTAAGGATATTCTCATCAATTTTCAAACAAAGAGCAATCAAGAACTATCCACCACTGATAAAGTTGTGTTCTTTTTTTGCGAGTTGGAGTTCTAAGAAAATGGGCCAATTCCCAGATTCTTTCAATAATAGGGCTTGTATGTTTATGTGCTCCACGGAAAATAAAAGCCTACTTTTTGGGGGGATTATTTTTCTCAACCAATATCTATGACTTGTAAATCCCCCTGCGCCTCCTCCACCCTCGTGTACCCAGGTGTGGGAAGATGGTGAAAGCAATATCTGCATAGATGACGCATATGTGTTTTTGTGGGAAGAGCATGAGAATGGACCTATTTTGTATGCGTTTCAACTCCCAGGAAAACATCACAGCCTAAGCAAATTGAACCTGCATAATAATAAGTTAATTTTCTAATGATTTAGCCGGTGCCTACTAGGTTAGTTGGTAAAGTCTTTTGATGTTGTACCAGAGATCTGGGATCGAATACCGCATACACCGATTGGTAGGGGGGCTTCCTTAACCCTCCCTCAGATGAGATGTTGTGGTGTTCTATAAAAAAATATTCCAATAACTCACTGTCTTTCAAGGAAAAACTTACATAGAATAAAAAAAATTGGAGGTTGTCTCATAAATAGGAAACTTTGGGCAGAACATAGGTAAAAAGCTCCAAAATATTAAAACATTGTAATAATGATCCAGACGTGATGTATTTCTTCGCAATATGAAAATACTATTTATGTCGAAACTCTTACCGATTCGTTCACACAGAGTGATGTGCCATGACTCTCTGTTATGTAATCAGAACACGTGCTAAGATACATACTAAGATGCAATCCTAAGCTATTAACCAAACACAGCTAAATTATAGGTTTTTACGAGCTGTAGACCTCATCAATTCCAACACCGTGAAGGTGGTGGTTGTATAATATAAGCGCTCAATGAAGGCGGCACATGCGGAGGGAGAGCAAGGAGGAGGTAGTGGTGGTGGTAGTTAAGTAGACAAAACAGGAGATATATAGTTGTGTTAAGATGGGAGCAAAAAGATGTGGCTAACCTGTCATTTCGATGTAGGATCCGGGAGTTGAGGGGATAAAAGGAGATGGTGGATGGTATCTAGGGGTTAGGACTTTAGAGGTAGTGGATGCACTATGGTGGAAACGAAGGTGTTGTTGCAATCATAGCAATAAAAATATCTTCCATATATTTTTCTTTGGACATAATTAACGATTGTTCAACTTAATCTCTTGCAACCTAATTATTCACAAATTATTCATTAACTATTAAAAGTATTCATATTAAAACATTTATTACATATAGTACATGAAATATCCATTTTGTGTTATTTATCTAGATTATTTGTTGTCATTAACTTTATTTTGTGCATTGTTGACTTCAGCATCTGTACCTTCCATCTCGTGCAATACCTATTCGCCACGTCATAGGTGGAGGAGTCGAGGGAAGGCGAGTGAACATGGTAATTGCATGACGTGGTGGAAAATGTCGAAGAAGTTGGCGATTGCATGAAGGGATTATAGTGGAGGGAGGTGGTAGTTGTGCTCGGACGATATATGGAGGTGGGGGATGTTGAAGGTAAGGATATTCTCATCAATTTTCAAACAAAGAGCAATCAAGAACTATCCACCACTGGTAAAGCTGTGTTCTTTTTTTGCGAGTTGGAGCTATAAGAAAATGAGCCAATTCCCAGATTCTTTCAACAACAGAGCTTGTATGTTTATGTGCTCCACGGAAAATAAAAGCCTACGTTTTTGGGGGATTATTTTTCTCAACCAATATCTAAGACTTGTAAATACCCCTGCGCCTCCTCCACCCTCGTGTACCCAGGTGTGGGAAGATGGTGAAAGCAATATCTGCATAGATGACACATATGTGTTTTTGTGGGAAGAGCATGAGAATGGACCTATTTTGTAGGCATTTCAACTCCTAGGAAAACATCACAGCCTAAGCGAATTGAACCTGCATAATTATAAGTTAATTTTCTAATAATTTAGCCGGTGCCTACTAGGTTAGTTGGTAAAGTCTTTTGATGTTGTACCAGAGATCTGGGATCGAATACCGCATACACCGACTGGTAGGGGGGCTTCCTTAACCCTCCCTCAGATGAGATGTTGTGGTGTTCTATAAAAAAATATTCCAATAACTTACTGTCTTTCAAGGAAAAACTTACATAGAATAAAAAAAAATTAGAGGTTGTCTCATAAATAGAAAACTTTGGGCAGAACATAGGCAAAAAGCTCCAAAATATTAAAACATTGTAATAATGATCCAGACGTGATGTAATCCTTCGCAATATAAAAATACTATTTATGCCGAAACTCTTACCGATTCGTTTACACAGAGTGATGTGTCGTGATCACAACCATCCGTTTCACCCATGATCACACTTAGCTCGGAGCAATAGGCAAAGGGACGCCACAATCCGCTGCCACATCATTCTGTGTAAACGAATCGGTAAAAGCTATCAGTATGAATATCATTTCTCTTTGCAATGTTAATTGTTGTCAAATTAAAAGGCTAATCTTGATCTTTGACCACACTAGCAAGAAGATTGAACGTTGAAGGAGAAGGTCAACGTCCCCGCCCCCCCCTTCACATTCCTTGGCTGACCTAACGTGAGTGCTCAATATAGCTTCCCATCATTCAAACCCATCTCTAAGCATCCGAAAAGTCATCCCAAGTCCACATCAAGAAAATTCGGGCTAAAGCAATTTCAAAGGTTATGATTAGTCACTAATGGCCCCTGCATTTCTTTGTATTTAATAATAAATCCAAATCCCATATCACGCGCGCAACTTTCTGGTCGCATAATCCACCAATGGATCAATAGGGTCAAGGACGGCTTTGATTGTTATCGCCTGTTTTCACACTCAACCTTTTGGAAGCAGTCATCCTCGTGATGATCCGGACGCGAAGTCATGGAGGCCTGCGGGTCCCCGACGCAATCTGGCTCAGACCTTGGCACAACCCTTTTGATCCACATTGATGCATTCTCACCAAGTGCTTAGGTTGATAGATGACTAAGGGGCTTCTAATGGCTGTTGGTCTAGGTGTTCGATTTCTTCTTAGTCCGGCGGCCCTTCTCTCGTGTAGGGATAGCAACGGTGCGGTTTAAAATCATGAACCGCGAAAAATCGCACCGCATGATGCGGTTTTGGT
Organism: Chamaelirium japonicum; assembly: GCA_947650365.1. Classification (NCBI taxonomy): domain Eukaryota; kingdom Viridiplantae; phylum Streptophyta; class Magnoliopsida; order Liliales; family Melanthiaceae; genus Chamaelirium; species Chamaelirium japonicum. Next base: position 83,116,211 of record OX393549.1, read on the forward strand.
TTGTCAAAATATAAAACCATCACGGTGCGGTACAGTTTCGGTTTACGATTTCGGTGTTGCGGTGCGGTTTCGGTTTTGCCCAAAACAGTAAAAAATCGTACTGTTTAGACCATTATATGGTACACCGTCGCGGTGCGGCGCGGTTTCGGAATTGCGGTGCGGTTTCGGTTTTGCCCAAAACAGCACTGTTGCCATCCCTACTCTCGTGTGGGACAAAGGGTTGGACGGGCTCCAGCCTCCAACGGCCCTCTTCTCATGTGGGACATGGAAGCGATACAATTTGGTCCTTCTTGAGTTTGGGGCAGGACAACACCCAACTCTAATACCATTTCTCGATATCCTCATGTTCTAAAACTTGGGTCGATCCTAAGAGGAGATCCACTAGAGGGTATGTGAAGACACCACCGTCCAGTCTCTTGTCAATGTGGGACTAGTTCCAACACGTTAGATAGTCTGAAATCTCGTGAAGAAGAGTTGCCATGTGGCATGCATTCAGAGCAGGATGCATGGGGTGGGTTATCTCGACGATAGAGGTTGCTAGGTATGGACCCTCCGTTTTATATTATAGTTTAGATTGTTGGTTGATCTTTAGCATATTTAGGTCAAAAGCATAGGGCTAGGGTTTTCATATGATCCAAGATTTTTCAACATGGGCAGTTTCGTGTGACATTTTTGAATATATAGCCGTTGACATCATGGTTGTTTCTAGTGCGTTAAAAAGATATCCTCGTGTAGGTATGACAATCATGATAAACAAATTCTCTTTGACGAGTTTTCTTTGGTCAAAACGGTTGTACAAATAAATCTCATTCTCACTTAGTGTTTTTTTTTTTTTTTTATAGAATCATGAGGGATTTATTCATGGCACCCCCTTACCTATTGAAAATATGAAATTATAACCAGAGATAGCATGATTCATAGTTGAGAAAGACTCTTCCCCATTCATACAATTGATATGACTAATATTAAGAGTGTAATGATCTGATTTCTCCCAAATGATGAGATCCACAATGCAATCCAGAGTGTTTACAGAAACAATAGCATTATTAGAAGGGAAATTTTATTCATACCCCAAAATTCTGTACCTAACCCCCTTCTCCCATCCGTTTCACAATAACTTACTCAAACTTTTTAAAATATCATTTATACCTTATCTTATATCCCACATCCAACTAAAACCTAAAACATAACCTTTTGGTCATCGACTGCAATTGGAAAGGAATTACAGTCAAGAATCTCCCGATCGGATTCCTCCAAATGAGATCTAACCCCTCTAGCAATGGGGAAAGGAGAGGGACATCTCTCTCTCTCTCTCTCTCTCTCTCTCTCTCTCTCTCTCTCTCTCTCTCTCTCTCTCTCTCTCTCTCTCTCTCTCTCTCTCTCTCTCTCTCCCCTTATCAAGCCATCAATGAATGACAAATAATCAAAATAACCCTCCCCACATCCCCACACTCTTGGAGCTTCAACATCGGAAAGGAACGGGGTATGATCAAGATGGGCTGGGCCATTTTAACTGGGGTGTATTCAAGGTGGGGTATAAGAGGGAAGGGTATTTTTGGGATAGAAATGGGGTATGATCAAAGAAAACGGGGTGTGTTCAAGTTTGATGGAAATGGGGGCTAATTACAGATTTTTGGGGTATGAATAAAATTTCCCTATTAGAATCCACTGAATAGGCAGCTAACTCATGAGCACATGAATTTGCTGATCTGGGGATTTTGCTAGGGCTAAAACCCTTATTATTATGAAAGAGAAATTTGCAATCATCCAGAATGTTACGGATATGCCAAGGAGTACTATCCGCTAGAAGCAAAAGAAGGCTAATAACCTCATAATTGTCCCCTTCAATAATACCATCCACTATGTTTAGTTACACCATTTCCGAGGGACCTTCTCCCAATGCTAAAGCATCACCTTCTAAAGGAGTGCAGTGCGAAAAAATCTTGGTGACACTAAGTATATGGTCTCCTTTTGTATCTCGGATGACAACCCCAATAGCACATCGGTCATTACATTGACCTTCAACCAATTAGGAGGATGTGAGAGCCAAATGGTATTATTGCCTATACTTTGTTGTGGTCCGATAGAATCAATAGAATCATCAGTAATTGTGCACTCCATGTTAGCTGAAAACTCTCACCCGATCAATGATTCTGATAGGATCAGGTTTGGTTCCTTCAAAAAATTTCTATTCCGAGTTTTCCAAATAAACCAAAGGACGATGGAAGTTGCTCTGAACAAGTTATAGCCATCTTGAGGAAATGAAAGAAAGTAGGAGATCCATTGAGTATAGTCCCTACGATTACCTCTGACGTCAAGCTGTATTGAAGATCCAAACCAGACAGCACTCGCAAACGGACAATCAAAGAAAACATGATAATGCTGAAATTGGATCTACGAACCCGTGTTTCAACTTGTTATCATTATTTGATAACACTGAAGCAGTTTTGCTCGGACCCGTTCTACAAAACCGTGAAAAATTCTATCGCAGTTCGAGACTCGGATGCACTTTTCAGCAAAACCCACTGCAGCGGTGCATGTTTCAACGAAACTATCATCCGCTCCGACTTCATATCATTGTTATCAAACAAGGTCTTGGTGTATTATTTCTCTAAGAAATGCTATCCAGCCCCAAGGTTTTTCCGATTACGCTCGGTACGACTGGCGTGGCATTGTACAACTTGTGGTATTAATCGAATGAAAATTTGAAATGTCGCTAGTGAAATTTAGTCACCAGTTGGACACTGTCACGTTAGTCGTACTGAGCGGAATCAGAAAAACCTTCGGACTGAATAGCATTTCTCTATTTCTCTAAGCTATTTACTCAGCGGTAGATGTACATAGTAGGTTTTCAATGTCTTTTATGATAGCAGAATCATATCTCCAACGATATCTCCAACCGTGCAACCACCTGGAACCTGAATATTGTTATGCAAATCTAAGTTGTTGTATATTCTTATATTTGTGGAATTGTTTGTTAAGCTAGTTGATCATAAATATTATAGAAGAACCACCAACTGAGTGGGGTTTTCCATCGTTCCAAAATCATATGTTCTGTAGACTCTATACCTCTCTTTCATGGTATCAGAGCTGTAGTCCAGTGACACTTTGATCCATTTGCTTTTCTTCTTCATCCACTACTTTCCGATCGACGCCTCACTAATTCTGATGGAAGGAGCCAATTCAAGCACTGGTGTCATGATACCCAGTCTCTCTGGTTTTATGTCAATTAAACTTGACAGGACCAACTATCCACTATGGCTTGCTCAGATTTCTCCAATCTTGAAGAGCAAGAACTTCATGGGATCTGTACTTGGTACAAATCTATGCCCATCGCAATACAAACGTGATGATGTGGGTGTGGCAACCAAAACGGAGGATCCAGCGTATGTCGACTGGCAGCAAAAAGATCAACTCATCCTGAGTTGGATCAACAATTCTCTCACCCCATCGGTGCTGTCAACGGTTGCTCGATTCACGTCCTCACACGAGACTTGGAAGTCACTCGAGAAAAGGTATGCGTCCCAATCGCATAATCGGATTTTGCATTTGCGAAATGAACTGTTCAACACCAAAGGCGAGGCCTATCCATCTCTGACTTTATCGACAAAATTAATCATATTGCTGATAATCTTGCCTTGGCTGGAAAACCGGTGGAAGATTATGACCTTATCTCGGCCATCATGAATAATGTTGGGCCAACATATGAAGGAACTGTTAGCTCTGCTCAGGCTCGTGACAATCCCATTTGATATGATGATCTTGTGGGGTTACTTCTTGATGCGGAAATGCAACTGAAAAAACAGAACATGCCTTCTCTTGATATTACTCTTACTGCAATGTATGCTCCTAAGCCTCAGCATACCACCACTCATGGTCGTGGTACCATGAACTATCGAGGAGCATCAATGCGAGGAAGGGGCCGTGGTCGTGGGCCACCGGTTCCCTCCTCAAGCTATGGCCATGGGTCTTCCGTTACAGATCCAAAGAAACCGGTATGCCAAATATGTAACAAGCCATGGCATACTGCTATCGATTGTTACCAGCGGATGAATCAAGCTTACGAAGGGCGTGTACCTGCTCAAAAGCTGATTGCTATGGCGGCCTCCTTGCCGTCAGATGTAAATCATATGATGGCAGATGCACCCTTCAAGAATACCACTTGGATCCCTGATACTGGAGCGTCACATCATATTACTCCGGACATTTCCAACTTATCCATTCATGATACATACCATGGAAAAGATCAAGTAACAATGGGCAACGGTGCAGGTTTGAACATTACCCATATTGGTTCATCTGAGTTCACCCATAATTCATCCTCTTACAATATGAACAATATTCTTCATTGCCCTAATGTTGCTGCAAATCTTCTTTCTGTTCATCAATTCACGCGTGATAATAACTATTACTTTGTTTTCTTCCCTGATTGTTTCCATGTAAAGGACCTCAAATCTGGGAGGATGCTTTTCCGTGGCAAGAGTGATCATGGTCTCTATCCAATGCGCATTCACAACCAGATCTCTACCAAATCAGGGCGTCCGCTTGCGTTCGTTGGTGTTCGGGCAGATGCGCAAGATTGGCACTCCAGACTTGGCCACCCTGCCTCTTCTACTCTCTTCCAGCTTATGTCTAATTAATGTTTGCCTATGAAAGGGTCAAATTCATTCTCAATGTGTCACTCTTGTCCTATGGGTAAAAGTACTAAGCTACCATTTTTGTTATCGGATTCAGTATCAAAATGTCATTTGGAATTAATTCATTCGGATGTTTGGTGCTCACCTATCACTTCTTTCAAAGGATCCAAATATTATGTTCTGTTTGTAGATGATTATTCACGTTATTCTTGGCTTTTCCCAATGCAGTTCAAACATGAAGTCTTTGACATCTTTGTTAAATTTAAATTGCAAGTGGAAAACCACTTCTCTTGCAAAATTAAATCCTTTCAATCTTATGGGGGAGGTGAATATATCAAACAAGTTTTTCAACAATTTCTACAAAATAATGGAATTTCTTTTCGCTCCTCCTGTCCAAGTCACCCTGAACAAAATGGAGTAGCTTAAAGGAAACATCGGCACATTGTTGAAACTGGCCTCACACTTCTTGCACATTCTCATATTCCCCCCACCTACTGGGTTGACGCTTTTAACGATGCTTTATATTGCATCAATCGACTCCCAACTCGTGTTCTACACAATATTTCTCCATATGAAAAATTGTTTACTAAGGTTCCCAAGTACGATACTCTTCGAATTTTTGGTTGTGCTTGTTTTCCTTATTTACGGCCCTATTACGATCCAAGAGATGTGTTTTTCTGGGTTATTCTCTCAACCATCAAGGATATCGTTGCCTTGATCAAGCTACTGGTCGTGTCTATCTCTCTCGTCATGTGGTCTTTGATGAACACTCTTTCCCATTTAAAGCAGATGCTCGACCAAACTCTGCAACAGCATTATCCTTGGATTCATTTGTCCCTATAATTGAACTGACTACTTTGCCTTCATCCAATTACCCCACTTTACAAACTCCCGAACAAGAAAATCTGATCCCATCTTCACTAGTCTCTGAAAACTCCCCAGAATTACCTACTCCTATTGCTCCTGCACCTCTCTCTCTTGAACCTGCATTGCAACCTGCCCCAGCTGATTCCTCTCATTCTATGGTTACCAGAAGCAAGGTTGGGGTCTCTAAACCCAACCCAAAGTATGCTATGCACGTAGTTCACGATGCTCTAGTCGAACCAACTTGTTTTAGTCAAGCATTAAAACAAATAGAATGGCGCAATGGTATGGGTGCAGAATTCAATGCTCTGCAGCAGAATGGAACTCGGTCCTTGGTATCACCTCGCTCCGATATGAACATTCTTCCAAACAAATGGGTATTCAAAATCAAACGAAAAGCTGATGAGTCCGTTGAACGTTACAAGGCATGACTAGTTGCTAATGGGTTTCACCAACATGAGGGTCTTGACTATTCAGAGACTTTTAGTCCTGTTGTCAAACACTCTACTATCCGTACCGTTATTTCTTTAGCTGTGCATCACAAGTGGCACATTCGACAGTTAGATGTTCAAAACGCATTTCTGCATGGTATCTTATCAGAGGAAGTCTATATGCGGCAGCCATCGGGATTCACTGGCCCGAATTACCCTCACCATGTGTGCAAACTTCATAAATCCCTATATGGATTGAAACAGGCTCCACGGGCATGGTTTCAACGATTCTCGGACTATCTTGAAGAACTGGGTTTTCAAGAATCCAAGGCCGACTACTCATTATTCACATTTCGAAGAAAGGACCTGATCATTATTCTACTTATCTATGTGGATGATATCCTCATTACTGGCAACAATGCTACCTATATTTCTGAACTTATACACAGTCTCGGACAGAAATTCTCCATGAAAGACTTGGGACCCTTGCATTTCTTTCTCGGAATTGAGGCAGTGTCCGATAATGGATGTTTGTTTCTCACTCAATCCAAGTATACAATGGATCTGCTTCATCAAACAAAATTCCAAGATGTCAAACCTGTCTCCTCTCCATCTTCAATCGGCAAGAAATTGAGCATTAATGATGGGGATCCTCTTCTAGATGGTACGAAGTATCGAAGTGTTGTGGGAGCTCTTCAATATTTAACAATCACTCGTCCGGATATTTCATACGCGGTTAATCAAGTTTGCCAGTTTATGCATCAACCAACTGCATTACATTGGAGTGCAGTTAAACGTATTTTACGATACTTGAAGTCAACACACGATCACGGGCTCTTCTATCAACCCGGTCCCCTCAGATTAGAAGCATATTCTGATGCTGACTACGCCGGCAATCCGGACGATCGTCATTCCATAGGTGGATATTGCATCTTTTTTGGTTCAAATCCCATCTCATGGAGTGCAAAGAAACATCGCACTATATCGCGGTCCAGCACTGAAGCGGAATACCGACAACTAGCTTATACAGCTGCTGAGATATCCTGGATTCGCTTGTTATTTAAAGACTTAGGACTCTACTTGTCCACCCCTATAATTTGGTGTGATAACATCAGCTCCATATCACTAGCATCAAATCCAGTCTTTCACTCCAAAATGAAGCATTTGGAGGTCGACTACCACTATGTTCGTGAAAAGGTAGTTCGCAAGGAGCTTGATGTTCGTTATCTATGTATTGCTGATCAGGTAGCTGATATTTTCACAAAAGGCCTCTCTTCTACTCGCTTCATTCAACTAGCTCACAAGCTTCTGGTGCGTTCCTGCCCCATTAGCTTGCGGGGGTGTGATAGCAGAATCATATCTCCAACGATATCTCCAACCGTGCAACCACCTAGGACCTGAATATTGTTATGCAAATCTAAGCTGTTGTATATTCCTATATTTGTGGAATTGTTTGTTAAGCTAGTTGATCATAAATATTATAGAAGAACCACCAACTGAGTGGGGTTTTCCATCGTTCCAAAATCATATGTTCTGTAGACTCTATACCTCTCTTTCATTTTATTCTTGTCTATTGATGTTTTTTTTTCGCACGTCTCCGTCTACCGGCAGGCGGATCATATCGGTGCGGGAAGGGGGGGCCGCTGGCGGCGCGTTATTATGCAACTGCTGCGAATCAATGCACGAATTCGGGGTAGGTCCTTTCCGCGAAGGGCGACAACCGTTGGCGGCACTTTTCGACCGCAATCCCTATCGACAGGTTAACTCCCCCCGCCCAGCAATGATTCTGCACTGTTTGAAGACTCCACCAAGGGGGGATGAAACATTTAACAAAGATCTGCAGTGTCGGATGAGAAAGGTCATTTTCGGAGCCTTATAATGGCTGATGTCGCTGTAGGGGCGGAGCAATCGCCATCCGCAGAGTGACCCCTCCGACCACCCACCGGCAGCACCTAGCCAGCACCCACACACACACTTCCTTTCAGTCCCCATCCTTGTAGTTATGCTGCCTCCAGCCTTCAATGCACTGCCCCGTCTCGACACACACATTGGGCCGGGCCCACCCCACTCTTTTGTCCCTGCCCCCACTGTTTGAGAGGGGAACATGGCGGTGGGCCAAGCCCTAGCAGAGCCAAAGCCCAAGTGTCCCCAACATGATGTGAGGGCTTGTGCCGGTGGACTCACATCGGCACCGTGGAAGGCTGCTCGTGCCGCCCACACACGCCGCACCGGACGCCGTCGCGCCAGGGTCGTGGGCCATTGGGGGTGTCCCGGCGCCGGCGTGGCATTGACAAGAGGGCATGAGGGACCAATAAATGGGCCTGGTAGCCCATGCAGCCGTCCTTAAATGGGCCCCCTACCGTCAGGGTCCCCTCCTGGCGCTAGTGGAATGGGATGCATGTGCTTGCATTGCGCCGGCAGTCGCAGTGTAGGGGGTGCATGCAGCTACCGACCATCAGCAATTGGCCATGAGCTGGGATTACTGTCAGTACGTCCTTAATGGCTAGGTTTAACCACTTGGCCTAGCCCAAGGCATAGGCTGCTAGCGAGGGCCGGACGTGGCCCTGCGGAGAAGCTAATGGGCCGGCCGCCATGTTGGCCTGTCAAGGGGTCTGATTCGGAACCCCGGAAGTCGAAAGCGTACTTTTGGAAGCAGAGCCTGATCAGGGTAGATCCAAATTTGATTCGTTTATATTTTGAAACCAACGGATTCGTTCTTAGTCAGATCTCAGACGCCCGTCCAATGACAGGTCCGAGAGTTCAAAATAACATCTTCTATCCCCAATGGTCAACCAGAATGATATATTAGGATCATAGCCATCCGTCGCACCCAGTCTCGACCAATGAATCACACTCGGCCCTGACTTGCAGGCAAAGGGATGTTGTGATCGGATGCCACAACATTAGGGTCGAGTTTTCGAGATAAACGCTTCGGGATGAATGGCATTGCCTGATTAGGGTTTATCGGGTGCCATATGGGCTTAGAGACCAAGGGGAAGAGCCCATCAATCACCTTTTAATGGGGGCATGTGGGCCGCCAAAAATATCCTCGACCAAATAATGTGCTGGATTCCTGTAGCCCTGGCAATCATTGGCTGGCATGCTGGAACTGTTAGAGCTGTAGATGGATAGAGAGGCTGCATGTGCCCAGAAGCAGGCCATTGAGAGGTTTTCAGCACATCCTCCTTACCATACAACCGCGGGGCCCACTGCCCACTGCCCCCAGAGCATGGGGCCGTTATACCATGCCTTCGAATCGCAGTGGGCTCCGCAGTTGTATGGTACAGGATGTGCTGAAAATTTTCCCCATTGAAAGATCCGCAGTGCATAATCGTCATGTTTTGTTTTGCTTGTGCATTATAGGGGCAATTTTGTCATATCCTTTGCACTGTAGAGGATGCGTCGAGAGCAACTCGGTCGCTCGGGCCCAAGCGGCCCAAGCAGGAGCTTTCTGCCTTGGCTGACGTGGCACCACATGATTGGGCTAGCATGTGGGGCCATCCATGCGTGAGAATCTTGCATGATAAAATCGGCTTTTAGAGATACTTGTATGTATTATGATGATACGTTATTATTATGAATGTTACTCATTCTTCTCTCTAGATCGGTTTTTGCCACGGCGTCATGTCCGGTATGATTTGCCATGGCTACCACGACAATCTGAGTTCCTTCTTCGATTGGAGCCTAGGTCTGTCAAAGGGCAGGGCCAGGGCAGTGTTGGAGTCAAGTTGGGTCCAATTTTTTGTTTTTGGGAGCATTCCCTAATCCTTCAGGACCAAAAAATGGGCCCAAGCCTGATCCTTCAAAGGCCAGCACTAATACAATGTCAAGCAAGGACCAGGTTAGTATCATTAAGATAAGGACTATCGACATGTTCATTATTATTTAACCACTTAGGTCATTAAAGTAAGGGTTAGATTTTTTTTTCTCCTAAACTATTCACGTACCATTGCCTTTAGATTTTTGGTGGTCATTTAAAACCATCATTCTATCTGCGGGCATAAGAGCAACAATACAACTTAAAGTATTATAAGTCTTATGAGTATTATATAATACTTTTAATACTAATATATTCGAACTTGAGAACTCCAATTCTCACAGAGCCATAGTAAGTGACTGCTAATGATTGATTAGTCCCAATTAGCCATTGATTTAGTCCCTTAATAAGTATTATGTATATTTATAATAATATATGTAAATGGAGGATAGCGTTGGGCCATAGGTTTTTCTAGCCCAGCCATCATTATGGAGGGCTAATGAAAACTAAGCCCGGCCTGGCTCTTAGGAGGACAGGACTTTGGAGGGGCGGGTCGAGCAAGGTACCATCTTCAAAGGGCCAGATTGACATGCCTATTGGAGCCCTCCAAATCTGGTGACCGCAATGTCCCTCTTCTCCCATTGGCTGATGCGGCTTAGTGGTCATGTCATCCCTCTTCTCCCTTTGCAGGTTGCGGCTCGGTGGCCCCGACACCCCTCCGGCATCTAGCGATCAATCCCGATCTACTATGCTATAGCTCACCATTTTGTGCGAGGTCAACAATATTTCATCCTCTTCTCGATCGATTCGGCTCAAAAATCCTAGTGATCTTCAACTCAACATCGATGCTGGAAAAGACTTGATCCTCTCCCTTAACGCCAATGATCAATCTCAACGCTAGTGATCTGGTACCAGATCTAGCTCCTTGCACAACTGTCTCCTCCATCTCTGAAACAAAGCATGGGAGAGGCACCTCGTGTCCTCCTTTGTGTCCCAGAGTCTAGTCGAGTGGCACCCTCGAGCTTTAGATTTACTGTGGATGTCCTCGATCTCCTCGCAACCAATGTTGTTGTAGGTTGTCCACCCTCAATCTCCTCTACCCCTCGATCTCCCCGACCAGCCGGCTGTTGTTCCTTCTGAAGATCATGGATCAGGCACCTCTACACCCTGCACTCGAGCTTACATTTCTAGCACACGAGATCCCCATCTAGCTTTCTCTGGCACCCAGTCAGCACCTTAAGACAAGGCACCCCCAGCACCTTGAGATCTCCTCCCTTGGTGCGCTATTGAGGGCACCTCTAGTTGCAATAACTTTGCTGCCATCTCTGCACTTTATAGCCCTCTTAGCCCCCGTTCTTCTCCTAAAGTTGTTGGCACACCCAGTTCCACTATGGTACCCTAGCTGGCCGATACTTGAGGACACCCCTCTGCGTGACTTCTTCTTCTCCACGACATCAGCCCTTATCTTAATTCGGTCCTTCTCCACCCGTGATCCAGCACAGCTCCTCTAGTCCCTCCTTCACTTATGGTTCAGATCCGCACCTCCAGACCTCTTTTGTGTGTGATCCTCCCACAATCTCGATGGTCATGTATGAAACTGTGGCCTTCAACCAAGCTCCTTTGTCTTTCTGCTTTGAGAATGTTCTCAGTCCTGCCCTTCTGCCTTCTGTCTTATTCTACCGGTATTGTCTGTATGGTTTCTCCTAGCACTACAGATGCTTCTTCATGGTTTCAGCTCCTCCAACAGCAGGTCGGCCAGCTCTTGTCTCACCTTGACCAGTAGTTTGTCTCTAGCTGTGTCGGCGCCTCTAGTGTCTCTACCCCCTCTGCCAAGTCGAGTACCTCTGACACCTGGATCCTAGACTCTGGGACTTCTCATCACATGACACTCGACGCTTCTATGCCCATTGTTTTCTAGCTTGAACCGTGCGTCCCACCGATCCAGACTGTTGATGGTTTTCTTATGATTATCAAGCATTCTGGGTCTAACACTACTGTATCGGATCCTATATGAAACCTATATCTTTTTTTGTGCTCCATGCTCCTCAGCTTCATTTGTATATTATTTTAATTAACAACATGTGCGATTCTGGATATAGAGTTAACTTTGACTCCTCTTCTTGTGTTGTGCAAGACTCTCGTACTAGTTGAGTGATCGGTTTGGGTTGCAAGACAAAGTAGGTTGTACCACCTTGAGTACCCTTATCTTTCCACTTCTCCTTCTAGGTTTTGTGGTGTTGTCATTTCTGATGCCGATCTGGCATCGACAATTAGACCATATTTCTAAGCCTAGGCTTCAGTAGGACTTTCAGTATTGAGCGGTCGGTCGAGGTCCTTTTCTACTCTCTCAGTTTGTTTAGGCTTCAAGCTCACTAATCATAGATCTCTCCCTATTTTTTCTAGTCTTACTCACAGTATAGTCCCTTTGATCAGGTGCACTTTGATATCTTGAGCCATCTCATATTCTTTCGATATGTGGCTATAGCTACTATATTTCTTTTTTGGATGACTACAACAGGTACACCTGGGTTTACCTGTTCCAACACCGCTCCATAGTTCTCTAGCTAGGTCTATCAGACTTTTCTTTGATGATCTTGGTTATCGCATCAAGATATTTTGGTCTGAATGCGCCCTTGAGTATCTCTCTACTATTATGTAGACCCTTCTTTAGTCCCATGTGATCATCTTCCAGCACTCATGCCCTCACATTTATGAGCAAAACAGAGTAGCTGAGTGGAAACATCGCCACAACCTTGAGACTACGCATACACTTTTTCTCTTTACCTCTGTTCCTCGCACCTTCTAGGTTGAGGCTGCCTTGACCTCAGTCAACCTAATAAATACCACCCCTTCATCTATTCTTCCCGGTGGTGTGTCCTCTCATGAGCGTTTTTTATCCTCTTCTCTTAATTATAGTCTATTTCATATCTAAGGCTAAATCTGTTTTGTCCTCCTTCCACCCATGAGCGTACAAAGCTGTTTGAAAGAATAGCTAAGTGCATCCTTTTGAGAATCAGTACCGAACATAAAGGATAGCGTTTCTATGACCCATTGACTCGTTGTCCTTATATCTCTCGACATGTTTCCTTTACCGAAGATGGCCCTCACTACTCTGCGACTCAGGACCTAAACCTTCTAGAGACCTTGCCCACTTTATCTCTGAATCTTGAGCCTCTTACAGCACCTCTCCCACTCCCCTTTGTCATTCCCCATATTTCTGGAGACTCTTCTGTGGACCCCTCTCCTTCTTTTGTGTCATCCTATACTTGTTGATGTTAGGATTGATGTGTTCTAAGCTTGTAAAATTTTATGTTTTGGTCTAATAAAGATTGATAGTTATTATTATATGAGATGCATATAGGTACATAATATAGTTACGTGTTCTTTTTAGGACAGAGAGCCATGGTTATATGATAGTCCGCTGAGTTGAAGACTGAGTGGATTGGTCCCATATAATCTAAATCAGTTCGCAGCTATGATCAGGTTGGTCGCCTCATCATGTTAAGCTGTTGGCGATGACAGTTCATGGGATGTCTTCACTATGGTCATCACCAGGCACAGTGTCTGTGGCTGAATGGAACTAACACGGTGTACAGATCAGTGAGCAGACACTGGTACACTAAGCCGTGTTTCTGCTTAGGGTAAAATGGTCCTAAACCCTAAGGAACCATGTCTGATGGACTAACCAGTTGTGTGGTGCTTTGGCGCACCAATGTGTGAGGATCCGTATGCAGTGATCCAAAACCACGGTGTACTGGGTTACCCGGCTGGCGTTGCATTAGCGTGTCACTCCTGCAGGCCATCCACACCCCTGAAGGGAGGTACGTTCCTTGGTGTGACTTACACTGTACCAAACCCAGGCCTGGTGGTCACCAGTTTGACTGTTGACCGGGTTCGATTACTCGACGGGGTAATCAGAGGTACGATGTATAGGTCAACCTGGAAGGAACCAAGTCATATGATCATTCGAGTCTGACGGTAGTCTCCACCGCTCAAAGTGAATCATGGCATCAAGTGGAGGGAAAGCGAGTTTACCACTACTAAGCGGAGAGCAGGGGTATGATGGAGAACATAGTAAGTCTGGGTGAATTGGAGTGCAGCCTGCGTCGCACTCTGGGTGGCCACGCAGGTTAACTCGAGCTCAGAGGATCGATGGTACACTCGGGTAGTGTGTCGATCGAGCTTGAGTTGGAAGCCATGAACCCCGGTCCCTGATGGTTCCACCTTATCAACATTATGCACGGTTCTTGAACCATCTTCTCGGAACATCATAAGCACTAAGAGAAAAAAAGAAGTATACGCTCCGTGTGTGCTTGGCACTAGAGCACGGTAGATGCGTAGCTACATGCGAGTACTAAGGGTTAAGCCCGAGACTAGTACAGAGTCGCACGTAGTAATCCCTAGCCATAAGTGAACTTCGCTGCATAGGTACGATGCATCGGGATGTGCTACGAGTTGACTAGTTGACTTTGCTAGAGGAACCCTCCGGTGGCCTCAGTTAATAGTAAGTAACTAGTAGAAATCACTTAAGTAATGGCCGCTAGGTATCGCACGCTAGAAATTGTCAAAATAAGGCGTCGGGCCGTTTTGGTAAAAACCTCACTCTACCGGACCTCACTGTTGGCCGACCCTAGCAGTGGGAGACCTTGCTAGGGCCGGCCCTATATTGTAGGGATAAGAATCCCTCATCTATAGGGCCGGCCATATAGATAGGGATAGGGCTTTAAAACGGATAAAGTCGAGCCCTAAAAAGTGGGAAAACAGATAAATACAAGGAGAGATAAAAAGGAGATAATGGAGAGATAATTGTGGGAGGTCTTTATCCCCTTGGATCCTTATCCAAGGGGGTAGGCCGGCCCTATATAAAGGGATATAGGGGGCCGGCTCTAATGATGCAAAAACCGAACCCCCTCCCTCTCTTATCTCTCTAGTTCTCTCCCTAATCTATCTCTCGTTTTCCGCTTGCAACTTCGTCTTCCTCACGTGGAGTTCTGAAGAAGGAGAAGGGTCGTTCTTCGGAGGCACTCAGAGATCCGAGAGCGACACTCCATGCATCGTGTGAGATCGGGTAAACAAGAAGGCAACGTCTCTAATTGTACCATCGGCATCTTCGCAAACGATCTTCCGTCTCCATCGACAAAGAAGATAATTCTCCGTGGTTAAAAGATCCGTACGAAAGGTATGTGTAATCTAACATGTAGATCTAGCGAGTATAATGATTTGCATGCATGCTAGTTAATCATCACGCTAGATTGCCGTTAGGGTTTTCGATTCATGTGCATACACATGCACACATATGTAGATTAGTTTCTATAAAAATTTAAATCGTGTAACGTGCACCATGAACGGTCTTTCGACCGTAAAATCGTTTCCGCTGCGAGCCTCTACCATGGATTAATTTCCAACAGTTGGTATCAGAGCCGCATTAGTGGTGTGTGTTTTACGTTTTTTCATGAAACCAACATGTGTGCGCATGATGAATGCGTGAGATCATCGGGGTTCTTACGCTTAGATCATGCATATGTATAGATTGTGCTTGTTCTATTAATCATTCTTGCAGGGTGCTCTTATAAAAAATCTAGATCTATGTTTGTGCTTGCTACCGGGGGTCGGACCCCGAGTTAGCAATTGTCTGGATTTGCTTTCTGTGTGTGGATATATAATTGAGCCTTAGATTGGGCGAGTGATGGGGGTTGACCATCCTCGGTTCCCATGGCTTTTTCCTAGGTGTGTTTTCTTTTCTTTCTAGGAAATTGTGTACGAGCGAGCACTTGCTCGAAGCGTACTAGACTTTTTCGGTTACAGATCGAGAAGAAAGATGTGCCAAAGAAATCCACCATCGGGAGCGGAAGCGGAACCCTGGAGGATGAAGACGATTCGGCAAAGTATTCGCAAGCGCGACGAAGGAGCCGGACAGAGGGACCTTGCGAAGAAAGCTAGAAGCCTGCGCTGTGCAAATTAGGTTCAGGGGTCGGACCCTGAACTTAATTCAGTCTTTATGGTTGTTTTCTTTATTAGTTCTTTATGCTTCATATCGAACCCCGATGAGATAATATGATTATCAATTTTCAGAGGGATGTCTTTCCCTTCCGGTCCAAGCGACTGTTTTAGGATAGGATCCCGCTAGATGACGCCTCTTATTTAGTTGACTTTTGATGTTAGTGGGATCCTATCATATATGGTTATGCCACCATTAAGTTAGCACCCGACTAGTCGGGTGTGCCTATTTGGCCAGCATCGAAATCAAAGATGAGATGGAGATCCATTGAACTTCAATTGTCAAATTTATAAGCGAGGCGCCATGACTAGTGGGAGTCCTTTCCAGTGAGTCAGACTCTAGGATTAGCTCCAGAGCATTAGCGTGATAACCAGTTTTGCAGAGCATCGATATTCTCGGAATATGTAATGTGACCCTTGAATGGAGAAATCCACTTGAGGTAGGGACTATGATATTCCGAGAATGATTAATGCTAGGCGAAGGGCTTGAACGCTAGTGGAAGCATGGTGTGACCAGGGTCTAGTATATAGGAGGTCGCTACCTTTGCATTAGCATAAATTCATACTCGCAAAATAATCCTCATATATAATAAGGGATGCAAGAGAGGACTCTTTTGAGATCCCCTGGCCTCCACGGCCAATCGCTTCGTGTTAGGGTGGAGAGGCGTAACTCAACATCCCCTATGATGGGGGTTATGTCAATCCATGCCAAATCAATTAGTGATCTCTCTTTAGATATGGTAATTACGGGGTAAGGAGAGAAGGGCTTTTCATCCCACCCTAGTGGGGGCCGCATGAACTCCCGTGTCGTATTTACCTAGGCTCGTGGGTAAGCATCCAAAGTACACGCGAGGCATTCGTTGCTTAGACAATGGGGATCACGTGGTACTGGCCGAAAGATAACCATGGTCCATCACAGCCCTTAGTTGGCAGATTTGGATAGGGTCAAGGAAAAGGCCCGTGTAAGCAGATTGACGCTGTATGATGCCCCCTAGGGCAGGTACAGTCGATTCCGAGATCTTACATACATGGTTAATTAATCCATAGAGATGGCTTCGCTTGAGGGCAGCGTCGACATATGGATATAATTAGCTTGTTTTAAAAATCCATAAAATAAGTTTTTTATGCATACTCATTATTCAATCTTTAATTTACAGATGACCAAGTTAGACCCCCTGTCCGCTATCCTAAATGACCACAAACTAACCGGTCCCAACTATGAGGACTGGAAGCGCAACCTGTACCTGGTCTTGAGGATTGGTAAACATATGACAACCCTGAATGACCCTGAGCCAGATTTGCCAGGACCCAATGCCACAGAGGCACAGTTAAAGGCTTTCACTGACTGGAAGGAATCTAATGAAATATATAAATGCTATATTATAGCATCCTTGCAAACAACTCTGCAGAAGCAAGTCGAGGAGATGCCCGATGCTTCTGACATGATGTTGTATCTGAAGGAGATGTTTGAAGGTCACAATCGCGTTACGTGATACCTTACCATCAAGAAACTCGTCGGCACTAAGATGTCCAATGGGACACTGGTTCGGAAACACATGATGAAAATGTTTGGGTTCCAGAATGAACTAGCGACCATGGACATTGTGCTAGAAGGTGAGGTGATGACAGACATCTTACTCTCGTCACTGTCTAGAGCCTTTGAAGGCTTTGTCACCAACTTTAATTTGAACAAGTTGGCTATGACAAATGCAGAGCTTCTGGGAGCTCTCCAAGCAGCTGACGATGGCTTCAAGCAGAAGGGCGAAGCACTTCACGTGCAACGCAGATCCTTCAAGAAGTCTGGTAAACCTCAGGGCAAGAAACATAAGAAGAAACCTAAGTCTGCGCCTGTGCAGGACTCTGCTGGGGCCTCTGGGTCTGGAGAATCAAAGAAATCGGGCATGAAGTGTTTCCGGTGTGGCCAGAAGGGTCATTGGAAGAAGGACTGCAAGAAGCCTCAGAATGCTGGTGAAGGTAATCTACAACTCTTAGTTGTTGAATCATTTCTTTCAAGTAATAGTACTTTTGCTAGTTGGATTGTGGATTCTGGATCCACTAACCATGCCTGTAACTCTCTTCAGGGGTTTCGGGAAAGCAGAAGATTGCTTGATGGAGAGGTGACCTTGAGCATGGGAACTGAGGCCGTGGCTGCTGCTGAAGCTATTGGAGACGTTAATCTTAGTTTTTTGAATAATAAGACTTTGACTCTTAGAGATGTTTTTTATTTACCGTCCTTGAGACGTAACTTAATTTCTATTTCTTCTTTAGTTAATGAATGTTATTCAGTTTATTTTGATGCTTCTGGTGTGTCGTTTAAGCTGAATGGAACTTTTATAATAAGAGGAATGGTTCAGAATCATCTCTATATTGTCAGTCCTAAATTTGAAAAAGATAACATAATAACTTCAGCATTTAATGTTAATTCATCTAAGCGTAAGAAACCTTCGGAAAATTTAATCCAACTGTGGCACTTACGACTTGGGCATATTGGCTTAGACAGAATCCATAGGATGGTAAAGGCCGGGCTTCTGGAAACAGATCCTACGAAGATCCTTCCCACCTGTGAATCCTGCCTGGAAGGCAAGATGACCAAGAGGGCCTTTAAAGGCAAAGGAGTAAGAGCTACTGAGGTATTGGAGTTAATCCATTCAGATGTGTGTGGACCCATGAGCGTCAAGGCGATAGGAGGTCATGAGTACTTCATCACTTTTACTGATGATTACTCAAGATATGGTTACATTTACCTAATACAGCGGAAGTCGGAATCTTTTGACATGTTCAAAGAGTTCAAGGCTGAAGTAGAAAAGCAGACATGTAAGTGTATAAAAACCCTTCGATCTGATCGAGGAGGTGAGTACCTATCTGACAAGTTCCTAGGGTATCTGGTGGAGCATGGGATAACATCCCAGTTAACTGCTCCAAGAACCCCACAACAGAATGGAGTTTCCGAGAGAAGGAATCGAACCTTATTGGACATGGTTCGCAGCATGATGAGTTACGCCAGCTTACCAATGACCTTTTGGGGATATGCCCTACAAACAGTAGTTTATATTCTGAACCACGTTCCGTCTAAGTCAGTACCTCAGACCCCTAGAGAGCTGTGGTCAAGGAACAAACCGAAACTACAGCATTTCAGAATATGGGGATGTCCTGTACATGTGCGGAAGGATAAGAGGGATAAGATGGAACTGAAGTCCAAAGTATGTTTGTTTGTAGGGTATTCTAAGGAGACCAAAGGTGGTCTATTTTATGATCCTGAGGAAAAGAAGATAATCGTTTCTACGAACGCCTATTTCCTAGAACGGGATTATATTATGGACCACAAACCTACTAGTAAGGTAGTTTTAGATGAGCTACTAGGTACTAGATCAGAGAGCGCATCCGAAAGCATAGTGGGAGCTGACATCACAGACACTAATATACCAGATAATGTAGAATCTATTAATCATGTAACACAACCACCACCTCGTCGCAGTGGGAGAAACATCAGAGCTCCTGACAGATACTATGGAGAAACATTATTGGTTGATCCAGAGGGTCAGGAGGATGACCCACTGAGCTACGATGAGGCAGTGGGAGCTTCTGACAGCTCTGACTGGCAAAAGGCTATGGAGGCAGAAATTGCATCAGTGTCCCATAACGCTGTCTGGACTCTTGTTACACCGTCATCCAATATTAAACCTATTGGGTGTAAGTGGGTGTATAAAAAGAAGAGAGGATCCGATGGTACTATCGAAACTTATAAAGCTAGATTAGTTGCCAAGGGTTATACCCAAAGAGAAGGAATCAACTTTGACAAAACCTTCTCACCGGTAGCTATGATAAAGTCTATTCGGATCCTCCTATCCATTGCAGCCCATTATAACTGGGAGATCTGGCAAATGGATGTCAAGACAGCATTCCTGAATGGAAATTTGGAAGAAGACATTTATATGATGCAGCCACCAGGTTTTGAGTCAGAGGGTCAGGAACATCTAGTTTGCAAGTTGCAGAAGTCCATCTATGGACAAAAGCAAGCATCCAGAAGTTGGAACATCCGTTTTGATCAGGCAATCCAGTCATATGGATTTACTCAAAACGAGGATGAACCATGTGTATACAAGAGGAGTGATAAGACTACAATGGTATATTTGATTCTTTACGTAGACGATATTCTACTCATTGGGAATGATGTTGGAACATTGTCAACGGTAAAGGTCTGGTTGTCAACACAGTTCGATATGAAAGACCTAGGTGAAGCGAGTTATGTTTTGGGGATCAAGATAACACGAGATCGCCAGAACAGGATTCTCTCGCTGTCACAGGCCACGTATATAGATAAGGTTATGGCTAGGTTTGACATGCAAAACTCCAAGAAGGGTTTTGTGCCATTTAAGCATGGCATAAAACTGTCTAAGGATCAATGTCCTAAGACACCTGAGGAGAGAGCAGAAATGCAGAAGATACCTTATGCTTCGGTATTAGGTAGTCTAATGTATTCTATGCATTGTACAAGGCCAGATATCTGTTTCGCAGTTGGCATGATGGGCCGGTTTCAGTCGAATCCGGGTCCAGATCACTAGATAGTTGTAAAGTGTATACTCAAGTACCTTCGTAGAACAAGGGACTATGAGTTGGTTTACACTGCACAGGAACTGACGCCGATTGGATACACAGATTCTGACTTTATGTCAGATTTGGAATCCAGGAAGTCGACATCAGGTTTTGTGTTTATGTTAGGAGGAGCAGCGGTTAGTTGGCAGAGTGTGAAGCAGAAATGGATCACAGACTCTACCACAGAGGCTGAGTACGTTGCAGCGTGGGAGGCGGCCAAAGAGGCGGTATGGCTCAAGAAATTCCTTACGGATTTGGGGTGTGTACCAGAGGCCCAGTTACCTATTGTGCTTTACTGCGACAATAGTGGGGCGGTAGCACAAACAAAGGAGCCAAGACATCACCAAAAGGGGAAGCACATCGAGCGCAAGTTCCACTTGATTCGGCAGTTTCAAAAGCAAGGGCAAGTAGCGGTGACACAGATTGCATCTACAGATAATGTTGCTGATCCTTTCACAAAGGCAATACCTACCAAGGCATTCGAGCGACATGTGGACGCGATGGGAGTCAAAACCGTTTTGCTACGCTGGACCAAGTGGGAGATTGTTAGGATTGATGTGTTCTAAGCTTGTAAAACTTTATGTTTTGGTCTAATAAAGATTGATAGTTATTATTATATGAGATGCATATAGGTACGTAATATAGTTACGTGTTCTTTTTAGGACAGAGAGCCATGGTTATATGGTAGTCCGCTGAGTTGAAGACTGAGTGGATTGGTCCCATATAATCTAAATCAGTTCGCAGCTATGATCAGGTTGGTCGCCTCATCATGTTAAGTTGTTGGCGATGACAGTTCATGGGATGTCTTCACCATGGTCATCACCAGGCACAGGGTCTGTGGCTGAATGGAACTAACACGGTGTACAGATCAGTGAGCAGACACTGGTACACTAAGCCGTGTTTCTGCTTAGGGTAAAATGGTCCTAAACCCTGAGGAACCACGTCTGATGGACTAACCAGTTGCATGGTGCTTTGGCGCACCAATGTGTGAGGATCCGTATGCAGTGATCCAAAACCACGATGTACTGGGTTACCCGACTGGCGTTGCATTAACGTGTCACTCCTACAGGCCATCCACACCCCTGAAAGGAGGTGTGTTCCTTGATGTGACTTACACTGTACCAAACCCAGGCCTGGTGGTCACCAGTTTGACTGTTGAACGGGTTCGATTACTCGACGGGGTAATCAAAGGTACGATATATAGGTCAACCTGGAAGGAACCAAGTCATATGATCATTCGAGTCTGACGGTAGTCTCCACCGCTCGAAGTGAATCATGGCATCAAGTGGAGGGAAAGCGAGTTTACCACTACTAAGCGGAGAGCAGGGGTATGATGGAGAACATAGTAAGTCTGGGTGAATTAGAGTGCAGCCTGCGTCGCACTCTTGGTGGCCACGCAGGTTAACTCGAGCTCAGAGGATCGATGGTACACTCGGGTAGTGTGTCGATCGAGCTTGAGTTGGAAGCCATGAACCCCGGTCCCTGATGGTTCCACCTTATCAACATTATGTACGGTTCTTGAACCATCTCCTCGGAACACCATAAGCACTAAGAGGAAGAAAGAAGTATACGCTCCGTGTGTGCTTGGCACTAGAGCGCGGTAGATGCGTAGCTACATGCAAGTACTAAGGGTTAAGCCCGAGACTAGTACAGAGTCGCACGTAGTAATCCCTAGCCATAAGTGAACTTCGCTGCATAGGTGCGATGCACCGGGATGTGCTACGAGTTGACTAGTTGACTTTGCTAGAGGCACCCTCCGGTGGCCTCAGTTAATAGTAAGTAACTAGTAGAAATCACTTAAGTAATGGCCGCTAGGTATCGCACGCTAGAAATGGTCAAAATGAGGCGTCGGGGCATTTTGGTAAAAACCTCACTCTGCCGAACCTCACTGTTGGCCGACCCTAGATGTGGGAGACCTTGCTAGGGCCGGCCCTATGTTGTAGGGATGAGAATCCCTCATCTATAGGGCCGGCCATATAGATAGGTATAGGGCTTTAAAACGGATAAAGTCGAGCCCTAAAAAGTGGGAAAACGGATAAAGACAAGGAGAGATAAAAAGGAGATAATGGAGAGATAATTGTGGGAGGTCTTTATCCCCTTGGATCCTTATCCAAGGGGGTAGGCCGGCCCTATATAAAGGGCTATAGGGGGCCGGCCCTAATGATGCAAAAACCGAACCCCCTCCCTCTCTTATCTCTCTAGTTCTCTCCCTAATCTATCTCCCGTTTCCCGCTTGCAACTTCGTCTTCCTCGCGTGGAGTTCTGAAGAAAGAGAAGGGTCGTTCTTCGGAGGCACTCAGAGATCCGAGAGCGACGTTCCGTGCATCGTGTGAGATCGGGTGAACAAGAAGGCAACGTCTCTAATCGTACCATCGGTATCTTCGCGAACGATCTTCCGTCTCCATCGACAAAGAAGACAATTCTCCGCGGTTAAAAGATCCGTACGAGAGGTATGTGTAATCTAACATGTAGATCTAGCGAGTATAATGATTTGCATGCATGTTAGTTAATCATCACGCTAGATTGCTGTTAGGGTTTTCGATTCACGTGCATACACATGCACACATATGTAGATTAGTTTCTATGAAAATTTAAATCGTGTAACGTGCACCATGAATGGTCTTTCGACCGCAAAATCATTTCCGCTGCGAGCCTCTACCATGGATTAATTTCCAACAGTTGAGTTGTTACCCCTCTTTCTTAGGTCTACACTCGTCGAAACGCTATTTCCCTTTACTCTCCTTTTCTAGGATGAAGGTTGGTTCCACAGGTACTCCTAGTACTCTTGACACCTATGGCACTCTACCTACTGCACCAAGTCAGTCTCCGTCGATCAAGGATCTACTCTCACTGCTCCAGTACCCCCAGCATAAGCACCACCTACTAGATCGCTTTAGCTTTGTCTCTGGGCTGTCAGACCATTTTGGATTTTCTACTGTCACTTCCTACTCGCCCCAGTTCATCGCCTTTCTAACTGTCATTCACTCTGACTAGGAGTCACAGTCCAACTGCAAGGCCGTGTTGAGCGGCTAATTTGTGCGAATTATCCTTTTAGTATTATGCATATATCATCAGTTTGCTACGTAAAACTTTCATACTACACGTAAACTGCATAATTATCTTTGCACCACTGCTTAGTAGACTTTCATACTAACCCAACGGCATATTGGTTCGCTCTCATACATTGCATGCATGAAAAATATAGAGCCCGAAAGTCCAAATTATCCTTTTATCGATAATCGCATTTGAATCTGATGAGTGTCATTTCAAGTGTGTTTTTCAGGGAATTTATCCGGTTTTCGATGCAATCAGCTCAAGGACTTCATGCCCAAGCCGTGGATATTCTCACGGCGATCTGATAGAGACTGTACAGCTTGTTTGGAGGCCTGTCTGAAGAACAACGGTGGAAAACGGATAACTGCGATGATTCGGACGAGGGACGAATTCAACAAGCCGTTGCAGCGCATGACTCGAACCAGAAGGTGACTACATGAATGCAAATGAGCGATGAGGGTTTTGATGATGAGTTCAAATGATGGTGACCAAAGCCGGCCTGTCGTTCTCTTCCTATCTTTCTTTCTCTTTCTTTTTGTTTCCTTTTCATCTTCTATTTCCATCTTTAATTTAGTTGTTTTCACTCTGCACCTTATTCCAACTACAAAGCCCATCGTAGCAGTGCATCACCTAGGTCCCTTAGTATATCGCACACGAATCCCTCTCGGACCCAACCTACCCGGCCAGCACCACTTGATCCGCACCTCACCCCATCGAGATCCATCACAGCCCGCTAGCTATTGCATCCAAATCCTGGCCGTCCATTCCCTAACCGACCGGCGTGCCTCCAAACCCCTCACCACATCCACCAACAATGCATGCATGGGCCATCCGGAGTCCAAATTCCAGCCACCCGTTCCACCTCTACATCACGTGCATCAGCTCCGGCCCAGCTTTCTCTCTCTCCTCTCCAAAAATCCCAGCCGTCCGATGGCATGCAGCCCTCCAGCACATCGGATCCCACCGAACTCTCTTCTCTCTTCTCCCGATCGCGCCTCTCTCTCCTCCTACAAACCAGGCACTCATCTCTCTCCCGTTTCTCTCTCCTTCCATAACAGCCTCTACCGAACGTCTCGCTATCTCACTCCGGATTTCTCTCTCTAGAATCCCATGCAAACCGGATCCCATCAGAGCTCCGGACTCTTCTCTTTATTTCCTGGATTCTCTCTCTCTAACTCTTTCTCTCTCCCGTTCCCTCTATCTCTCTACCGTCTCTCTCTCTATCTCCTCATCACAGTCCCGCAGCCCCTCGCGATCATCCTGGACTCCCATCACACCGTCCATCTTCTCAACAAATCATGCCCCATTTATCTCTCTAAAACCGATCATCTATCTCTCTTATACGAACTTCTCTCTCTCCCTTGCCTTATCTGCCGACTCTCTCTCTCTAGATCTCCTCCGATTCATCCAAGATCCCCTCTTGTGATCGACTTCCATCACAAGATCATACCCGTCCATTTTTTTGAGCCCACCTTATCTCTACCCTACAGCCACATGAACGTCCGGACCTCTCTCTATTTAATATCATCCCAACCCAAGGAGCGGGGGACCATCTACAACCCGCATCTCTCATCACCATCTTCATCACCACCGGAGGAGCCCTCATAACCTTACACCGCCCACCATCTTCATCTTCACCATCACCCGGGCCACACCCCAGCATCTACGGACCCGGACTACGCATCTCGAAGCCACGGCCATCACCACGCAACCGTCTCCAAGCCGAGCCGCGTCATCATCGTCGCACGTCGCAATCATCGCCGGGTTCGTCATCTGCAAAGGAATATCCGCCATCAACGACCACATGGCCATGCGAGGCTAAACCACCGTTCTAAGTTCTGGATGAAGCCTTGTAGTCGTATCTAAACCATGCTCTTATTTGATTTTCATATTTTAGTGCGTTTAATGAAAATAAAGTGATCTTTGCTCATTCATGCTTGATTAAAATTTCCGTAATAAGTTAGCTTTATTCTCCGTTATTATCAGAGTTCTACAGAGGTTTATCGCATAGTTTTATTCTTCGTCATTACGAGTAGTTTTACGGAGAATCATTACATAGTGTTAGCTTCTATTATTACTCCGAATTTTACGGAGAATTATTTCTGGCTTATTCCATTAAAGCGAGGAAGATCACTACATTCGTGATCATAATAGTGCTCCATTGAATATCATCCACGGAGATAGATTGACTTCGTATCTCCGTGAACATCTTGAAAATCATCTAAAAGTATAGTTTAGATCGCTACTTGTGCGGATTCTAGAGCTTAGAATATTCATCCATATAGACTACACCCTCAATCTTAATTAGCTTTCAGTTTTGCGTTCCGTATTTCCCGTTATAAAACAATTTCACAAAAAAATCAACCTTTTTAAACTAAGATATAAAATTAATTAGATTTAACTTTCCTTTAATTAGTTTTCATCCAAGTCTCTGTGGGATCGACCCGTATTTGCCACTGTCTATCAGATAGACGCCGTGCACTTGCGGTATAACAATTTAAAATCACAACAAGTTTTTGGCGCCGTTGCCGGGGACTTGAGTTTGAAAACTATTAAAGTTTAGTTTTTATTTGCTTTAAAAAGAAAAAAAAAAAAGTCAGTATTAGTATTCTTAGTTATTCTATTTTCGTATTTTGTCTCTTTCGTACTTATTATCTTCTGTTTAACTTTTCAGGTATTTACACGCTCAACGGAAAACGTGCATAAGCATCGCAAAGGTAAGTACTCAAATCCTTACCCACGCCTCTCCAGTCAGTGGGTTTGATTACGTACTCCTATTGTTTACTCCTGCTGATTCAACAACCGTAGTAATTAGGGTAACCGGCTAATGTGCAAACTTTCACCGTAGATCAAATAATCGAATTGCATCGCAACTTTGTAAGGTTGTCGCCAGCTCGGCACATACACCTCTTATAGTTGTATGTGTGTCTCAGTCTGAGGTGTACACTCAACCTTGCATCGATAGAAACCATTTGCTAGGGTGTTGCATTGCATAATAGTACTCTCTATTTGCATAGTTATCCTACTAAAGTACGTACTCTGTTTTCTTTACTAGCGTAGCGTTATATTCGTTGAACTACTATTACTTAATTGGCACATTAATCTGGACACACAGTCCACAGTTTGGGCACGTGTAGGAAAAAGATTAGTTAGAGTTGATTACAATAACATCTTAGAAATGGCGGAACAGCCGTAAGCAATCACCTTAGGGGATTATATGTATCCCACTAGGGCTACACAACCTTCTTGCATAACCTTACCCAATACTAATGCAAAATTTGAATTAAAATCTGGCTTAATCCAAATGCTTCCCGTCTTTCGGGGAATGGAGCAGGAAAATCCATATCAATATGTGAGGGAATTTGAGGACATATGTGGAACAATGAAATTCGATAATATGTCCGAAGAAAACCTCAAACTTAGGTTATTTCCCTTCTCGCTAAAAGAAAAGGCTAAAGCATGGCTTTATGCCTTACAAGCTGGATCCATAACTACTTGGGTAGGCCTACTCGAGCTCTTTTATAGAAAATTCTATTCTAAACAAAAGACGGCCTCGATTCGTCAGGCCTTGAATGTGTTTCACCAACTGGAAGGTGAAGCTCTCTATAAATACATAGAAAGATTTAAGGACCTACTTCTGCACTGTCCACACCATGGCTTTGAAAAAATTAGACTAGTCCAAATCCTTTATGAAGGGTTGAACTACCCATCTAAGACCATGGTAGAATCGTGTTGTAATGGTGAGTTCACCAAAAAGACAGCAGATCAAGCCTGGACCTACTTAGAAGAAATTGCCGAGAACACACTACAGTGGGAACCAATCAATGAAGAATCTAGGAAACCTCTCCCTACTGCGCAAGGTGGGCTCTATAAAGTGGAACCTAAATTCGAAGCAGAAGCTAAATTAGCCACAGTAATGAGACGCTTAGAGGCTCTAGAAATGAATCAAGGAAATAGGACTCCCGCTCCGAATACCTTAGAAGCACTAAGCCTTAATCAAACTATGAGTTGCAATAATGAGCCTAGCTTTCCTATTTGTTCAATTTGTAGTGAGCCTACCCATGCGGATCATCGATGCCCGATGTTAGGGGGACAAGAAAATAATATGGAAAAAATCAATGCTCTGTATCAAAACAATCATTTTGATAATCAACAAAGGTATAATCCATATTCAAACACTTACAATGAAGGATGGAAGAATCATCCAAATTTCTCATGGACTAAAGGTCCATACCAAGGTGGCCCATCTCAGCCTGTACCACCTCCAGGATTTCCAAAGCCACCTATACAAAATGCCACCCCTAACCCAGATAATCAAAGAATCAATTCTCTAGAGGAAACGATGAAACTATTAGCTCAGAATACCCTCCAATTCCAACAAAGCACCGCACAAAGCATTAGTGCTAACACACAATCTATTGCGAAGTTAGAATACACTGTTAGTCAACTAGCTGATTCTTTGAATACAAGGGATAAGGGTACATTCCCGAGTCAACCTGAGGCTAATCCTAAAGGGTCAAATCTAAAGGGGCAATTTGAAATTCATGACATCAAAGGAAAAGGCCATGAGCAGGCAAATGCAATTACTACACTTAGGTCAGGACGGCAAGTTGATAACATGATAGAACCTCCTAAGGAAACTGAGGAACCTAGGCAGAATGATATAGGAACTGAAGAAACACCTGAAGAGGAGCCAAAATCACAAGAGGAAATTAGGGAGAACACAAGACACGATACTGAAAGTATGGCATCACCTAGTGAACCACCTCTTAGAACCTATATCCCTAGAGCCCCATATCCTCAAAGGCTAGAGCCAGCAAAGAAGAAAATGCAAATGGACAATATGTTAGAAATTTTCAAACAAGTTAAAATCAACATTCCACTCTTAGATGCAATCCAACAAATACCTACATACGCTAAATTCTTAAAGGATCTTTGCACTTTTAAGAGAGCAACTAATGTACCCAAGAGAGCATTTCTGGCTCAGCAAGCTAGTTCGGTTATTTCATGCTCAACCCCTATCAAATATAAGGACCCTGGTTGTCCTACTATTTCCTGTGAAATAGGGGAATATCATATTGAGAAAGCCTTGCTCGACTTAGGTGCGAGTGTCAACCTCCTTCCATATTCCATATATGAAGAACTAGGTCTGGGGGAGTTAAAACCCACTAGATTGACCCTCCAGCTAGCTGATGCTTCAATTCGATATCCTAAAGGGATAGTGGAAGATGTCCTCATCAAAGTGGGAGAGTTTGTATTCCCTGTTGACTTTGTGGTCCTGGATACAAAATCACCAACTGAATTTACTAATCGAGTACCGGTAATCTTAGGGCGACCTTTCCTAGCAACATCGAATGCACTAATTAACTGTCGGAATGGTGTTATGAATATTTCTTTCGGTAACATGACAATACAAGTGAATATATTTAATGTGAGCAAACAACCGAGAGATGAAAGTGATGAAGTAGAAGAGGTCAACTACTTGCAAGAACAAGAAGAAAGTTTAGTATCGCAAGTAAACTATGATGACCCACTGGAAGCCTGCCTTGCACATTTTGGAAAAGATTTTG
Source organism: Chamaelirium japonicum (assembly GCA_947650365.1). Taxonomy (NCBI): domain Eukaryota; kingdom Viridiplantae; phylum Streptophyta; class Magnoliopsida; order Liliales; family Melanthiaceae; genus Chamaelirium; species Chamaelirium japonicum. Next base: position 83,145,114 of record OX393549.1, read on the forward strand.
ATATTGATGATCATATCAATGAAATCAATGCACTACTAGAAGCTACCCCTTCTTTCGAAATGAACAAATGGCAGCCTAAGCCAGAAATCCTCACACCTTCTCTGACACCACCTGTACCTTCAATAATAAAGCCCCCGAAGTTAGAACTAAAACCATTACCAGAAAATCTTAAATATGTATTTTTAGGATCTGCTGAAACCCTTCCGGTCATAATAGCTTCAGACCTAGACGAAAATCAAGAGAAACAACTTGTTGAAATCCTTAAGGATCATAAAGAAGCTATAGGATGGTCAATAGCCGATATAAAGGGCATAAGCCCCTCTGTGGTTCAACATAGAATCTATCTCGAGGAAGAAACTAAAACAAGTCGAGAACCGCAAAGGCGGCTAAACCCTGCAATGAAGGAAGTGGTTAGGACAGAAGTACTAAAACTTTTGGATACCGGAGTGATTTACCCGATTTCAGATAGCTCCTGGGTGAGCCCTGTCCAAGTAGTTCCAAAGAAATCGGGTATCACAGTGGTGATAAATGAAGGTAATGAGTTGGTGCCTACAAAAGTGCAAACTGGATGGAGAGTATGTATTGACTATAGGAAGTTAAACTCTGCTACACGAAAAGATCACTTTCCACTCCCTTTCATAGATCAAATGCTCGAGCGGTTAGCCGGACATGCTTACTACTGTTTTTTAGATGGTTATTCCGGTTATAACCAAATTCCTATAGCACCAGAGGATCAAGAGAAGACTACATTTACTTGTCCATTTGGAACGTTCGCCTATAGACGCATGCCCTTTGGGTTATGCAATGCACCTGCTACATTTCAGCGGTGTATGACTAGTATCTTCTCTGATATGGTTGAACGCTTTCTTGAAGTATTTATGGATGACTTTTCAGTCTTTGGATCCAATTATCAAGAGTGCTTGCAACACTTAGAACTAGTGCTTATAAGATGCAAAGAGAAAAATCTAGTGCTAAATTGGGAAAAATGTCATTTTATGGTGAAAAAAGGAATAGTCTTGGGGCATGTCATCTCTGATAAAGGGATTGAGGTAGACAAAGCAAAGATTGATCTAATCTCTAACCTTCCACCCCCATGATCGGTTAAAGATATAAGATCATTCTTAGGCCATGCTGGGTTTTATAGGCGATTCATTAAAGATTTTAGTAAAATTTCAATACCGTTATGCAATTTACTTTCCAAAGATGTACCTTTTACCTTTGATGAATCCTGTCTAGAAGCTTTCGAGCGATTAAAAAAAGAACTTACCTCTGCCCCCATCATCCAGCCTCCTAACTGGTCCATCCCATTTGAAATCATGTGTGACGCATCAGATCATGCCATTGGAGCCGTTTTGGGTCAAAGAGTAGATAAGCTGCCCCATGTAATCTATTATACGAGTCGTACTCTAAATGATGCACAGCTAAACTACACTACAACTGAAAAAGAATTGTTAGCTGTAGTCTTTGCCCTAGAAAAATTTAGACCTTATTTGATAGGATCTAAGGTCATCGTGTATACAGATCATGCGGCTTTACGGTACCTTCTCTCAAAAAAAGATACCAAAGCTCGATTGATTCGATGGATCCTTCTATTACAAGAATATGATCTAGAAATTCGGGACAAAAAGGGCAGCGAAAATGTAGTCGCAGATCATCTCTCTAGGTTAAACTTAGATTCCTTTAGTAAGGAACTTCCTCTACATGAAAGTTTTCCCGATGAGCAGTTGCTACAAATCTCTAAACTCCCATGGTTTGCAGATATAGTAAACTACCGAGTCACTGAGGAGATGCCTAGTCATTGGTCGAAACAAGATAAATCTAAATTTTTATCTGAGGTAAAATATTTCTTTTGGGATGACCCCTACCTTTTTAAATATTGTCCCGACCAAATCATTCGAAGATGTGTCCCTGATCATGAGCATAACAGTGTGATAGCATTTTGCCATGACTATGCTTGTGGCGGCCATTTTAGTGCTAAAAAGACAGCTGCCAAGATTCTGCAATGTGGCTTCTACTGGCCCACGATGTTTAAAGATTGTCATGCATTCTGTGTAAGTTGTGAACGATGTCAAAAGCTTGGCAAAATAACCAATCGAAATATGATGCCCCTAAATCCTATTTTGATAGTTGAAATTTTTGACGTTTGGGGTATAGATTTTATGGGGCCATTTCCAAGCTCTTTCGGAAATTTATATATCTTGCTTGCAGTTGATTATGTTTCAAAATGGGTTGAGGCAATACCGACCAAGACCAATGATAGCCAAGTAGTGATCAAGTTTGTAAAAGATTATATTTTTAGTCGGTTCGGTACACCTAGGGCGATCATAAGTGATGGCGGAAGCCATTTTTGTAATAGCACCTTCGATAGATTAATGAAGAAATATTCGGTCACCCATAAGGTTGCTACACCCTATCATCCACAAACAAGTGGCCAAGTGGAAGTCTCGAATAGGCAGATCAAGCAAATTCTCGAGAAAACCGTCAATCCGAATCGAAAAGACTGGTCGGTACGGTTGATAGATGCGTTATGGGCCTATCGAACTGCTTATAAAACTCCACTAGGAATGTCCCCATATAGGCTTGTGTATGGTAAGGCTTGCCACTTGCCAGTTGAATTAGAACATAGGGCCTACTGGGCAATTAAGACATTCAATTTTGATTTACCCTCAGCCGGTAACCTTCGCAAGCTACAACTGAATGAGCTTGATGAAATACGAAATGATGCATATGAAAATGCAAAAATCTATAAAGAGCGGATGAAAGCAACACATGATAAATCCATCCTAAGAAAATCATTCGAACCGGGTATGAAAGTTCTCTTGTACAATTCCAGATTAAATTTATTTCCCGGAAAATTAAGATCTCGTTGGTCTGGCCCCTTTATAGTTCGTGTAGTTCATTATCATGGGGCCATAGAAATTGAGAACCCCTAGAATGGTGATATTTTCAAGGTAAATGGGCAAAGGCTAAAGCCATTTTTAGAACTAAAAGATAAGGTTGTAGAGGAGATTCTCTTACAAGATCCTCTTTACACTGACTAATCCCATAAGAACCATGTCGGGCTGACGACACTAAACTTAGCACTTACTGGGAGGTAACCCAGATTGCATGATGCATATATTTATAAACTTTCGAAAAAAAAATATATATCTATATAAAAAAATTATAAAAAAATAAAATTTATGTGTACATGTTTTTTTTTCTTCATTTTTATATTAGCATTTTTGTTTTCTGATTTCTATATGACAAAAATTGGTATTATCTTTTCCTTTTCAGGACAGACTTAGTTCATTCAGAATCTATCTCACGAGGAGTGCACCCCTGCATCTTCACTACAACAAGACAATCTATATATCAAGGGAGGTTTGCTAGTAAACACTTGCATTCATGTCTACATCTGATAATCTTGTCTCATCATTTTCACACCTAGAAATAGAGACTGATGTTGATGACCATTTTGAAAGATCAAATGTGTTTGAAACCATTGGATGTCTTATGGATTTTGCTCTATCTGTTACTATTTTAGTGGATAGCGGTAGCTGCAATAATTTAATTTCTAAATCTTTTACTGATGTCCTCGATATAGAACATATCCCCATCAAAGAACCATATTCATTAGCATGGCTGTTTAAGGCTCCCACAATAGATGTCACACATAGGGTTTACCCCGCCATATCAATTCAGGATTACTCTGATGTAATCCCTCTGGACATAGCACTCATGGATTCTTATGATATAGTTCTCGGTCGACCTTTGTTATATGACCGCCACGTGCTGTACGACGGGCGACTTAACACTATGAACTTTCTCTTTCAGCACAAATATTTCACACTCTGGCCTCAACGCCCGTTATTCCATAATATCATATCCCTACCACCGATCGCGAACATTGAGGACAATGTCTAATTTAGGTTTGGGGGTGATTTTCATTGCTTGCATCGGGCGTTTTAATTTAGTACGTATTGATATATTTTATTTTATTTTATTTTTTTTATTTTTTAAAAAAAGAAAAATAAAATTTATTATAAAAAAAAAAAAATTTGCATCAACTTACGCTATAGTGGGACAGCTCGGCATATACGTCTTGGCGTATATGTGTCTCGTCTGTAGTCCCCTACCAAAACTATAGCGTTTGTATAGAAATATATAGGAATTTGCATTTGCATGTTTTTATTTTCTTTTTCATATTTTAGTTTCTTATCGTATTACTTTTGCCTTCCGCTTCGTTATTTTCAAAAAAAAAAAAAAAAAAATTATATATATATTTCACCTTTATTTCAGGTTTTGTAATATAATTCGATTGTACTCGAATAGGACTATAAGGCACCTGGTAATCAAGGTATAAAGTCCAAGGATCAGCTAGAAAAAGTATGTCTAATATGGTTCTGACCCTTAGTAACCTTTTAGAAATTGTCAAAACAAACTAGACTTGACTTTTCACTTCACATCTGGCTTACACCTCTAGGGTCTAGATTCAAAGCTTTCATATCACCTAATAGTCACTTGGAGTCCTGATGAACCATGCGGATCTGGTTCACTTGGTTTGAAAAAAAAAAATATATCATTAGAAAAGCGACCAGTGAATTCTAAGGTATAGCGAAAAGGGCTACCTATTAGCATGGTATAGGACCTAATTATGTAAAAGTCTTAACCTGTATGCCCTAATATGAGTGAAGCCTGGTCGATAGGGTTATGAGAATGATCCTATGGATGCAGAGTGAATCAAATATAAAGGCAACATGAGGATGGCTACCTAACTCATGAGAGCGTTGGCAGCGTGTCATGGGCATAGAGTGCAGCTGGCATGGTACAAGTTAGGAAGGGATATATAATTAGCTCAAAAAAAAAAAAAAAAAAAAATGAGACCGAAAAAAAAGAAAAAAGAAAAAGGAAAATAGTGTGAAAGCCGTCGCTATAAATAATGTGGGGAAACTGGAATATCACATATAAAGCCGAAAGGTATTAAGGTGAATATCCATAACTCTCACTAGCCTGTCTAGATTAGCTGGTTTTGACTCAGGTTCTAAGGTCGACTTTGACCGTTCTAGAAAACTGTTAGAATGTTATGAATGTAGAGAACCAAACCCCCAGTTGTGTTTAGCCCAGACAGCACCATGCACTCGAGCATAGTTGACCTTGATCTTTTCTAACGGGAAACTAATAGTTAGAACCTAAAGTGCGTACTTCGAAAGCCGAAGCTTGGGCTAGATGTCTTGTGAGTCTTGTGCCTTAGAAATTCTATTTTTGAGTACTTTTTAATTATTCTACAAAACCGACTTTTCTTATTTCTTATGTATACTTTCAAAAAAAAAAAAATGTTTGAATTTTGTGGGTAGATTCACTGCAAACCCTCACGAGACGAAACTCGTCCACTGGGGTAACCCAGGGGTTTAACGGCTTGTTGCACATGCTAAGTGCAATCGCGATTCCTGCGAAAGTGAGTTAAGAGTTTTTATTTTGTCATTTACTTTGTTTATTTTTCTTTTCTTACTCGAGGGCGAGCAAGATTTAGGTTTGGGGGTGTGTTGAGCGGCTAATTTGTGCGAATTATCCTTTTAGTATTATGCATATATCATCAGTTTGCTACGTAAAACTTTCATACTACACGTAAACTGCATAATTATCTTTGCACCACTGCTTAGTAGACTTTCATACGAACCCAACGGCATATTGGTTCGCTCTCATACATTGCATGCATGAAAAATATAGAGCCCGAAAGTCCAAATTATCCTTTTATCGATAATCGCATTTGAATCTGATGAGTGTCATTTCATGTGTGTTTTTCAGGGAATTTATCCGGTTTTCGATGCAATCAGCTCAAGGACTTCATGCCCAAGCCGTGAATATTCTCACGGCGATCTGATGGAGACTGTACAGCTTGTTTGGAGGCCTGTCTGAAGAACAACGGTGGAAAACGGATAACTGCGATGATTCGGACGAGGGACGAATTCAACAAGCCGTTGCAGCGCATGACTCGAACCAGAAGGTGACTACATGAATGCAAATGAGCGATGAGGGTTTTGATGATGAGTTCAAATGATGGTGACCAAAGCCGGCCTGTCGTTCTCTTCCTATCTTTCTTTCTCTTTCTTTTTGTTTCCTTTTCATCTTCTATTTCCATCTTTAATTTAGTTGTTTTCACTCTGCACCTTATTCCAACTACAAAGCCCATCGTAGCAGTGCATCACCTAGGTCCCTTAGTATATCGCACACGAATCCCTCTCGGACCCAACCTACCCGGCCAGCACCACTTGATCCGCACCTCACCCCATCGAGATCCATCACAGCCCGCTAGCTATTGCATCCAAATCCTGGCCGTCCATTCCCTAACCGACCGGCGTGCCTCCAAACCCCTCACCACATCCACCAACAATGCATGCATGGGCCATCCGGAGTCCAAATTCCAGCCACCCGTTCCACCTCTACATCACGTGCATCAGCTCCGGCCCAGCTTTCTCTCTCTCCTCTCCAAAAATCCTAGCCGTCCGATGGCATGCAGCCCTCCAGCACATCGGATCCCACCGAACTCTCTTCTCTCTTCTCCCGATCGCGCCTCTCTCTCCTCCTACAAACCAGGCACTCATCTCTCTCCCGTTTCTCTCTCCTTCCATAACAGCCTCTACCGAACGTCTCGCTATCTCACTCCGGATTTCTCTCTCTAGAATCCCATGCAAACCGGATCCCATCAGAGCTCCGGACTCTTCTCTTTATTTCCTGGATTCTCTCTCTCTAACTCTTTCTCTCTCCCGTTCCCTCTATCTCTCTACCGTCTCTCTCTCTATCTCCTCATCACAGTCCCGCAGCCCCTCGCGATCATCCTGGACTCCCATCACACCGTCCATCTTCTCAACAAATCATGCCCCATTTATCTCTCTAAAACCGATCATCTATCTCTCTTATACGAACTTCTCTCTCTCCCTTGCCTTATCTGCCGACTCTCTCTCTCTAGATCTCCTCCGATTCATCCAAGATCCCCTCTTGTGATCGACTTCCATCACAAGATCATACCCGTCCATTTTTTTGAGCCCACCTTATCTCTACCCTACAGCCACATGAACGTCCGGACCTCTCTCTATTTAATATCATCCCAACCCAAGGAGCGGGGGACCATCTACAACCCGCATCTCTCATCACCATCTTCATCACCACCGGAGGAGCCCTCATAACCTTACACCGCCCACCATCTTCATCTTCACCATCACCCGGGCCACACCCCAGCATCTACGGACCCGGACTACGCATCTCGAAGCCACGGCCATCACCACGCAACCGTCTCCAAGCCGAGCCGCGTCATCATCGTCGCACGTCGCAATCATCGCCGGGTTCGTCATCTGCAAAGGAATATCCGTCATCAACGACCACATGGCCATGCGAGGCTAAACCACCGTTCTAAGTTCTGGATGAAGCCTTGTAGTCGTATCTAAACCATGCTCTTATTTGATTTTCATATTTTAGTGCGTTTAATGAAAATAAAGTGATCTTTGCTCATTCATGCTTGATTAAAATTTCCGTAATAAGTTAGCTTTATTCTCCGTTATTATCAGAGTTCTACAGAGGTTTATCGCATAGTTTTATTCTTCGTCATTACGAGTAGTTTTACGGAGAATCATTACATAGTGTTAGCTTCTGTTATTACTCCGAATTTTACGGAGAATTATTTCTGGCTTATTCCATTAAAGCGAGGAAGATCACTACATTCGTGATCATAATAGTGCTCCATTGAATATCATCCACGGAGATAGATTGACTTCGTATCTCCGTGAACATCTTGAAAATCATCTAAAAGTATAGTTTAGATCGCTACTTGTGCGGATTCTAGAGCTTAGAATATTCATCCATATAGACTACACCCTCAATCTTAATTAGCTTTCAGTTTTGCGTTCCGTATTTCCCGTTATAAAACAATTTCACAAAAAAATCAACCTTTTTAAACTAAGATATAAAATTAATTAGCTTTAACTTTCCTTTAATTAGTTTTCATCCAAGTCTCTGTGGGATCGACCCGTATTTGCCACTGTCTATCAGATAGACGCCGTGCACTTGCGGTATAACAATTTAAAATCACAACTCTAGTCCTCTCAGTGGCGACAGGCCATGGAGGAGGAATTCCAAGCCTTCAACCAAACTCATACTTGGGACCTCGTCTGACTCCCTACTAGTGTTGAGTTTGTTAGCTGCAAATGAGTCTACAAGGTCAAACTGACGTGATGGATCCATTGAGAGACACATGGCTTGGTTGATTTTTACCTAGTAGTACGGGATAGACAATGAGGAGATCTTCGTGCTCGTTGCTCAGATGACCACGGTCTGTCCCCTCTTGATGGCTACAATTGTCCGTCGTTGACCTCTTGTCTAGATGGATGTGAAGAATGTATTTCTTCACGGTGACCATTCAGAGGTTGTCTATATGTAGCCTCATCCTGGCCTGCGCACTTTCCCTCAACACGTTTGTCAGTTTTTTTAAGCCATCTACATGCTCAAGAAGGGCTATTGTGCTTGGTTTGAGTGTTTTAGGTGGGCAGTCACCGAGGCCGGTTTTGTTGAGGGCTCGCATGACCACTCTTTGTTTGTGCAGTCCTCACCTCAGAACCGGGCGATTCTTCTATTGTACGTCGATGACATTGTCATCATAGCTGCTAACACTGCTGCGATCACCTCTCTTCAGAAACACTTTTCCGATGCTAGTTCCAAATGAAGGACTTAGGTTCCCTTCACTACTTCCTCGGTCTTGAGATCGCCCACAGCGAGTGAGGGATTTTGTTTTCCCAATAGAAGTACTATGATGACATCCTCATTGAAGCTGCTCTTTTCATGATTGCTTCGTTGTTACTCCACTTGAGCTTCACGTGTAGCTCTGACCTACAGACGACGAACCTCTCTCTCAAGACCCTACTTGGTGACAGATCGTTGGTCAGTTGGTCTGTCTCTACATCACCAGGCCGACCATTGCCCACACAGTTAGCATCAGCTAGTTCATTGAGGTCCCTTGCCCTACTCAATACGTGGCCTCCTGCAGATTCTTCGGTACCTTTGAGACACCATCACCTGATAACTTTTCCTATCATCGACTTCACCTTTGGTGCTACGTGCCTAATGTTGACTAGGCTGGGGATCCAACTACTTGTAGCTAGACTACTGGTTACTAGCTGTTTATCAGACCCTTTGTCATCTCATGGCATAGTAAGAAAAACTCTCTCTCTCTCTCTCTCTCTCTCTCTCTCTCTCTCTCTCTCTCTCTCTCTCCAGTACCGAGGCAGATTTCGTGACATGACCTCTATCACCAAGGAAATCATTCACATGCGGAGTCTCCTTGGGAATCTATGAGTTAAGATTTATGGACCCATAGCGCTTCACTATGATAACTGGAGTGCCATACATATTGCTAGCAAACCAGTTATCCACGAGAGGACGAAGTACATCAAGAGCCCACAGTATCCTGTACCGTGATAGGCACCTCCCACGACACTATGCATTAAGGCCTAGAAATCTTGTGGAGAAGTAGCATCAAATCACTTATACATTTGTTTCTTCTTTTGTGTGTTTCTAGCCGGATTAAATTCATATAATTGCTAATTAGGATGTTCGACCTAAAAGGGGGAGTTGGGCGAATTCCACTGCACATGAAATGTTTAGCTATAGCTCCGACAGATTCAAAATCAGTTGGTCTGTCTCTACATCACCAGGCCGACCATTGCCCACACAGTTAGCATCAGCTAGTTCATTGAGGTCCCTTGCCCTACTCAATACGTGGCCTCCTGCAGATTCTTCGGTACCTTTGAGACACCATCACCTGATAACTTTTCCTATCATCGACTTCACCTTTGGTGCTACGTGCCTAATGTTGACTAGGCTGGGGATCCGACTACTTGTAGCTAGACTACTGGTTACTAGCTGTTTATCAGACCCTTTGTCATCTCATGGCATAGTAAGAAAAACTCTCTCTCTCTCTCTCTCTCTCTCTCTCTCTCTCTCTCTCTCTCTCTCTCTCTCTCTCTCTCTCTCTCTCTCTCTCTCTCTCTCCAGTACCGAGGCAGATTTCGTGACATGACCTCTATCACCAAGGAAATCATTCACATGCGGAGTCTCCTTGGGAATCTATGAGTTAAGATTTATGGACCCATAGCGCTTCACTATGATAACTGGAGTGCCATACATATTGCTAGCAAACCAGTTATCCACGAGAGGACGAAGTACATCAAGAGCCCACAGTATCCTGTACCGTGATAGGCACCTCCCACGACACTATGCATTAAGGCCTAGAAATCTTGTGGAGAAGTAGCATCAAATCACTTATACATTTGTTTCTTCTTTTGTGTGTTTCTAGCCGGATTAAATTCATATAATTGCTAATTAGGATGTTCGACCTAAAAGGGGGAGTTGGGCGAATTCCACTGCACATGAAATGTTTAGCTATAGCTCCGACAGATTCAAAATCAACTAAAAAAATATGGCTAATGTCTCACTTGAATTGTTCTTTTTTTTTTTGACATCGGCGGGTGTCCCGAAATCTTTCGGGCAATGGCCCACTTCAGGCTCGGACTAATCCCTCCGGGAGTGAAGCCCGACCCACTCGGCAATTCCCACTTCACTCCTGGGTAAATCGAGGGGAGAAAGAGTTGAACCCACAACCTCATCACCAAAGCATCAGTTGCTTTGCCAACACTCCAATCCCCTGGTGGGTTCACTTGAATTGTTCTTGAACATTAACCATTAGGTTCCAGCAGGGGCATGCCCCGGTGGGCCGGTGCGAGCGCTCTATCTCGACTGGGCCTTAGGGCTCGGCCTGCATGACAAGTAGCTGTTCCCATTTAACGAGTCGGCATGAGGGCCCAACGGCGGGCCCAGCCGACGCCACAGCCCTCGAACCAGACAACCCTGACACCTTCGGAGGGGAAAGGAATGCATGTGCCATGCAACCAGCCGGCAAAAGCACGGTGGCATCTAATGCGACTACCGACGCTCTGGCTCGGCCACTCCCTGAGCCTGGCCCGCCAAAAGGTGGGCCACGACAGTAATCCCGACCTGGCCTGGTTCGGTCATTTAGAGCAAGCCCAAGGCCTGGTTGTGAGGGCCCTACGGGATACCAATTTATTTAGGGCATCCCAGCCATGTGAGTTAGCCCTGAGCCCAAGCCCAACAAGATTCCATAGGGGCATGTCGGCTGCTTCATTAACCTTAAATGCCTAGAATTTTATTTGGCCTACATGTTTTTTATTTTTTTTTGTAGGAACTATAGGGGTTCTATTCATGACGCCCTGGCCAGAAAAATAGAAGCATTGCTACAATTATTGCAGAAGCCCTTCTCTGCAAAGAAAAACCAGAGAGGAGATAGAAGGAGGGGCAGTTGAAGAAGAAGATGGAGCCTGTTGCTCTGGCCAAGGCATCAGCACAAGCATTACGATCCCTCTTCACGTGCGAGAACCGACACGAGATAAAATCACCGGAAAGAAGCCTGCAGTCAAATACAATATTTTGTATCCATCATGGTGGGGATAGATCCCCATCCGACAGGAGTCGAATCATAATTTGATGCAACATGTGGGATGCCTAATCGGTAAACCGGAGGTTGATTTCAAAACCGCATTCATCATTGTACACTTAGCCTAACTCCTTCGAGGATGACACTGCAAGATGGATCCGAATAGTTGAGCTTAGTCTATGTGTGGAAAGAGCAATGCTATTCAGCCCGAAGGTTTTTCCGATTCCGCTCAGTCCGATTGACAAGGCAGCGTGCAACTGGTGGTGTAAAAAGCTTAAATGTTGCTAGTGGGTTTCAGCCACCAGTTGCACACTGCCATGTCAATCCGGCCGGCGAAATCGAAAAAACCTTCGGGTTGAATATCATTTCTCGTGTGGAAAACCATATGAGAAAGGAGGCATGTGCCAAAGGAATGGGAGATGAGAGAGAAGAAGATGATGGAGATGTGATTGTATTGCTTGTAACATAGAACTTCCGATTTTTATATACATACATAAAATTAAATTAAATGAATTCATACAAGATGTCAAATGTTCGATGTTGGCTTATTTATGTCTTTTATTTTCTTTATGCTGTCTTTGCTTATTTTTCTATCTAGTTCCATACCGTCTATTAGTGATCCGTTGCCTTGTACACTTGTTTATACATAGGGCCACATAGAATAATGCATCTCTTAATTATTATTATTTTTTCAAACGAATTCGTGTCGTGTCTAGTTTCATGTTGTCCAAAACCCCTAGACCCGGACCCGACTCGTTTAACTAATCATGTCTAGATTCTAAACCTGTACCCCACCCGTTTATAAACGGGTAGACCCGATAAGACCCGTTTACCACATGGGTTTATTCAATTGACCCAACCCGACATTACCCGATAGACCTGCTGATACTATCTATTATAGTATTGGATTGCGGGTAGACCTGACCCGACCCGGTGAATTTTAAACAGGTCTTCCCGGGTCTACTGTGTCCAGACCCTAAACCCAGACCCGACCCGTTTATTAAACGGGTATATCATGTCAACTTCGTGTCGGGTCCGAAATTGCCAGCCCTAATCCAAGTAATCACATTGGATTCTCTGCTATGGAAATTCCTCTAACAACAAAATCCGGGTAAGGGTTGAGGCCCTAACACTTCTTTATAGGAATCCCTCCGGCCTCCTAATTAGCCCATGTGGGACTATTCTCTCAACACTCCCACTCACGTGCAGTCCATAATTATTTTTTCCCCTCAATTTTTGTTATGCAGGTGTAATAATGTGGGCCCCCACTCAAGAGGTAGATGTGACAACTAGATTCTGATACAATGTGAGAGTTCCTCAAACCACAAAACCTGAGTTTTCGGCTCTCCCATCTGAATCTCCTTCCTTACAACAGCAGCACACAAATTATACAGCTTCTGATGACAACAGCAAAAGCCACCGAGAACGGCAGGTTTCATACATTGGTAAAGAGCAGAGTCTCTCTCTCTTTGTCTATTTATCCAAAGAAATTTCTGTGCAATAGCTTCAGATATAAAAAAACCCATGGTTCTAATGTTTAACCTAACAGAAGAAAAAAGACATTTACCCTCTCAACCCGAACCTTAGCTGAAACTCTAAAGCAAACTGCATTTAATTTGGTGAAGAACCAAAGAGGATCAAGACACGTTAATCAAATTAGATCCTCGTCGTCGTCGGGAAGAGGCTGATGAGCAGCTCTCTCTAGCTCCGCCTCGTGCCTGTGAAAAAAAGGACAAGAAAAAAGGGAGTAAAAATACTCTTCTTTCTATTAACTTCTTGGATGCTAGAATTAGGGTTAGGGATAGGGTTCACTGTTAGGGTATAAAATTAGGGTTAGGGTTCACTGTTGGGGTATAGAATTAGGGTTAGGGTTCACTATTTAGGGTATAGAAAGGGTTACGTTTAGGGAAACGCAGTTTTGTCATTTGAAGGGGTGAAAAAGTCAACGAAGGGCCTTGCTGTCGTTGCATCTTTCAGGGAGGGACCTGATGCAAAAGGATCTTGTTGGCTGTCATTTAGTAAAAAAGAATCCCTAGAAGGACTTATGGCTAAGTCCGCCCCAAAAAAATGTTCTGACTAGTCATACAGCCGATATCGGAATACACGAAAGACGACTGAAAACAAAAGGTAGAAAACTCACTGTCGCTGCGCAAGCAGATCGATATGCACCTCCGGAGGAGCAAGAGCAGGTGATTCAACAAAGTGGAGATTCACATCCCTGTAAGGCCACTTACAAGTTAACATCATCGATATATTATGATAATTGTTATTATTATGGAAAATCACGACACTTGATTACCCTGCAAGTTTTCTGGCAAGATAGAGGAAGGGTTTCTCGAAGTTGTAGTTGCTCTTTGCCGAGATCTCGTAGTACTGTAGGTTCTTCTTCCTGTGAAATGTCACTTGCTTGGCTTTAACTTGTCTGTTCTTCACATCAACCTTGTTACCACACAGCACGATGGGGATATTCTCGCAAACCCTGATTTGGCACAGCAAATGGCTGTCAGATAATATAAGACTGGAATGGAAACAACAATGGCATTCTATCCATAAACTATATAGACAGATTTTCTACAAACCTGCACAGATCCCGGTGCCATGTTGGGACATTCTTGTACGTCAGGCGTGCAGTGACATCGAACATGATAATAGCACATTGGCCATGGATACTGCACATAAAAAGACAACAAAATGATTCAGTTTTATGAGTTTAAGACATCGATGCATGCGCAGATCACACTCATGCGCCCACACACATCTGCGCAAAGAAAAAAATTCAACAAACTTTATTTTCCAATAACTCGGAATTATCAGGAAAATTCAAGACAGAAAGTGGTGATCAGACTTGTTCTGTCACAAGGCATAGCCGAGAGAGAATGTGATCAAATATTGATTCAATGGAGAAATGAGAGGTTGAAAGACTAAATTGTTCTATTTTCTCAGAAATTCTTACAGAAATAATAGGATTTCAACAATCGAAAACCAATGTGCTGACAACAATCCCCACGGTGAAGATGCAGATTCAGGTCAGAATAACAATAACTTTGCATAACCAAATAAAAATACGATTAAAAAATCTGACAGTGTTTCTTGTACGCCGTTCTAAGTTGGGGTGAGATGAAAGTCCTAGTAGCAAACCTTCGAATATTGTAAAAATTGAAGCATCCAATGATGTTACAGTAAGATGTCACCACATAACAATTGCAAATGGAAACTAATAAATCATGTCCACCAGTCCACACCATGACCTTTTATTTCTCTCAAAATCATCAACTTATTATCTTTATTGCATTCACTTGTGATAATCAGGCCTTAGATCTATTATTGTAATAAGCAGGATCATATAGATGGCCAACTCTCTCGCCGTGCATCCACTAACACCATACACAATTTACACCTAGATTATCATAAAGGATTTTTCGTCTTTCACGGTGGAGCTCTATCACCCAACTTGCTTTACTTTGGGGACTTCAACTACCCCAGGACGGGATTGCTAGGCCAATCCCTACTCGAGGGCTACTCCCATTGGCTTTACGACAACCCGTGCCCGTGACCCCTAACCTACTTAACTTCGGTTGTGCACGTAGGGTGCTTCACGGCCCTTGCGTGCACGGGATCCCCTACCTTATAACCAGGTAGAATCTCAAATAACTTTCCATATACATACTGAAGCAGCAAAAAAAGTTCAATCAGTGATTAATGGTTTTCAACATTTTACCCCTGGTTCCACACTGCTCTCGCAACCCTCAACAATATTACAACTAAAGATCGCATAGCTCTTAAAACGATTTAAACTACACCTCCTGAAACCAGTGCACTAGCATTGCCACACTCCTTCTTGGAGGTTGGGCCCTGATAATTATTATTTAATCGTTTATTAGTTCAAATTTAAGGAAATACCAAATTATGGTGTCCATGCAATTAATTATAAATTAAAATTTAATATTTAATGTTTTAAGCATGCGTCGCCGAACTCACGACTCCGCATGCAAGGCAGGGTTCACTTATCCACATGCGACAATACCCGACGGGACCCGCATACAGTGTCATGGACACCTACCCTTAGTTCTTATTTCCCAATATTAAAAACTACGAAAAGGAAGTAGATGCAACCTGGTCGATATGCACGAACTCGTGCTAATTGACCTCTACTTCGCCTCCAGCTGGATCGTCACAGTTAAGTTTGATAAATTACACAGATCCATATCACTAGTCTATCAATTAAAGCAGAGATAACTACGGTACGGGTTTAGGTCTAGGTCAGGGTTTGATTCATAATCCATCCGAGACGATCTCGAGCTAGGGTGTGGATAAAAAAAAATATATACTGACGAATTTATGGATCTTATCGAGTCTAAACTCGGATCGGAGGTAACTAACTTACCTCATCCGCTCAAATATCGGAGTCAACTGCAATCAGTTACGCCAAAGGTTTGAAAGAGGATCTGATCGATGCGAACCATGGTCGCGGTTGTGGTTAAACACCATAAGAGAAAATCAGGGGTTGCAATAGCGAAATCGCCAATGCCGATCGTGGTTTAGTTTGATCCATCAAAGGAAGGGCTTACGCGGTCATGCTGGTGGCCAACCGAGACCGCTAAGTAGCGCATCATCGTCGTGCGTAGCACGACGATTCGTATGCCATAGCCGGATGAGGTGTCAACAGACAATGAGTCAATAATTGTAGTTATGATGCATATCATCAAACTATCAGGTGCAACCAATGGTTATGGCTCTAATGCCCAGCCACTAATCGTGTCAAACCTCTTATTTCCCTATATGTCATGGAGCCGACGGCTCTTGACCGATGACGGGGAAACCCGGCAGAGCCCACCACGAGTTTTCTTTTTTCCTTATGTTGTGGTTGTGATGGTCGTCGGCCTTGTATTTGTGAGCTGAGCAACTAGCGATGCCCAACCCAACCACCCTTAGTCATTAATCCGCGAATAGGGTTTTAAATCTCGGTCGATACCGGTATATACTGGCCGGTACGTACAGGTTTTGGCCGGTTCGAGACCGGTACTGCATCTGATCCCGATACCTGGCTCGTACCGACCGGTACCGGTACGTATCGGCCGGTACCGACCGGTACGGACATATTAAAGTTTTTTTTTTCGGGTTTTTTTTCTCAACTGGTATTGGTCCGTATCGACCGGTACCGGTACATATCGGTTCGGGGCCGACCGATACCGTGATTTTAAACCTTGCCCGCGGATGCCCGATTGGGGTCGAAACCAAAGCTTCTCGTGTCAGTCACAACCCCTCGGGGTTATTTGATTTTTGATACCTTGGATTTTGACTCAGCGGCCTTTGGTGGCCGATGGCTCATTGTCTGTTGTCATCTCATCCAACTATAGCATGTGAATCATCGTGCTACACACGACAATGATGCGCTGCTTAGCGGCCTCGATTGGCTACCAGTGCGATTATTGCGTGACCCCTTCCTTTGATGGATCAAACCCGACCACGGTCGGCATTGGCGATTTCACTATCGCAACTGGTGATTTTCCCCTATGGTGTTTAACCACAATCGCGACCATAGGTCACGTCAATCAGATGCTCTTTCAAACCTTTAGCATAACTAATTGCAGCCAACCCTGGTATTTGACTGGATGAGGCAAGTTAGTTACCTCCGATCCGAGTTTAGACTTGATAAGATCCATAAATTCGTTAATATATTATTTTTCTTATCCACACCCTAGCCTAAGGTCATCTCGGACAAATGATGAATCGAACTCCGACCTATACCTGAACCCGCACCATAGCTGCCTCTGCTTTAATTGATAGACTAGTGATATGAATCTGTGCAATTTATCAGACCTTGACCGTAACGATCCAACCGGAGGCGAAACGGAGGTCAATTAGCACGAGTTCGCGCATATCGATCAGGTAACATCTATTTCCTTTTTGTAATATCTAATAGTAGAAAATGAGAACTAAGGGTAAATGTTCATGACACTGTATGCGGGTCCCGTCGAGCATCGTTGCATGTGGTCAAATGGACCACACCTTGCATGCGGAGTCGCAAGTCTGACGACACATGCATAAAACATTAAATATTAAATTTATAATTTATAATTAACTACATGGACACCATAATTAGATCTTCCCTTAAATTTGAACTAATAAACAAGTAAATAATAATTATCGAGGCCCACCCTCAAAGGAGCGTGGCAACCCTAGTGCAATGGTTTCAGGGGTGTAGATTAAATCACTTTAAGAGCTATGCAATCTTTAGCTGTAGCATTGTTGAGGGTTGTGAGAGCAGTGCGGAACCAGGGGTAAACGGTTGAAAACCGTTAATCACTGATTGGACTTTTTTCGCTGCTTTAGTATATATATGGAAAGTTGTTATTTGAGATTCTACCTGGTTAGAAGGTAGGGACCCCGTGTACGCAAGGGCCGTGAAGCACCCTGCGTGCACAGCCGAAGTTAAGTAGGTTAGGGGTCATGGGCACGGGTTGTGATAAAGCCAATAGGAGTAGTCCTCGAGTAGGGATTGGCCTAGAAACCCTATCTTGAGATAGTTGAATCCCCCAAAGTAAAGCAAGTTGGGCGGTAGTGCTTCACCGTGAAAGACGAAAAAACCCTTATGATAATCTGGGTGTAAATTGTGCATGGTGTTAGTGGATGCACGGCGAAAGAGTTAGCCCTCTATATCGAAATAAAAGGCCCTATAGTAATGCCCGATCGGGGGTAGGATAAACAAAATATACAGGGTTCACATTAGGATAGATGACTTACTTAATTGCTAATTAAGCATTGTGAAATGTTGACTGGACTTATGCTAAATAACTTAGTAACAGTAGGATTTGTATGGCAACGTAGATTACTAGTATGTTTAAGTTATCTGTATCTAACATTGACTCCATTGGAACTAATAAATATATCTTTATTTCAATTGTATTCGTTATCTCACATATTAAAGACTTTTAAGATATCACTAGTTATTAAATTGACTAATCTCTCAATTTCCTATTGGGGTCTACTCTTTCTCACAAGTAGACTCACCTGCAGGTCAAGAGGCTCAGGAGTAGCAGTAGGAATCCAGAGACAGATTTAGAGTTACAGCATGTCTTTCCTTTCAGTATGTTGGTCTCGTAGTTTTCTATTTTCAGACAAATGTATTTGCATTGGAATAAGAGTTTCTTTAGTTTAGTAGTATTCTGTGTTTGTTAGTTGTGCAATGATCTAGCTGAATTCTTTTGGGTAGGTCTCTCCTCAAGACCCCAAACCTAGAATAGATCACGATGAAAATATACGTATATATGAATGACTTAATTGATCAATCCCATAGATAGGACCCCTAGACCAGACACTCGAGTGTTAGGGAGCGGGTGTGGTTACTTGTTTCGTCGTCGAAGGCTTGAACGTCGTGCTCCCTTAGAGGGACTCCTGTCAACATGTAGTGACACCGATATGTCACACATATTGAGAGGATAGCCCTTCTGAAGGTCGAGTCTAGCATAAGAAGTCTTATCTCTATTGACACTTCTCTTCTCTACTTTTAATAAAAATATTTTTATAAAATCAAGTTTAAAGGATCCCTCTCTTGTTTCTCCCTCCCTTTTCTTTTTCCTATGTAAGAGCGCAGAAGAATCCCTCTGAGAACCCCAATTTGGAATAGTCAATTGACCAGACCCAAAACCCCTTCTTTTTCTCACCTCACACCCCAGGAATCAGTCTTCAGATTTCTGAGGCGTGACAAGTTGGGTAACCACTAGTATACATTTTGCATAAAACTTTGTTTTTCTGTGAAGCTTATCCGCTGCAAATTGCTTCATTGAAAGTTCTCTTGTATAGTCTAGAATCGGTGTCCGTCCTGAAAATAAATTTTCAGAAAAGCAGTCTATATTATATAGGAGGCGACATCGAGGCGGGTGGCATATTTGCCTCTATGTTTTGAACAGCAAAAAGACCTCTCTCCCGATAAAATCCCCTTTCCTCGAGGACTCTTTTCATTCACCCCCTAGTAAGGAATTGTTTGTCAAAATGGTTTTCTTCTGTTTGAACAACTAATCTAGTTCAGGCGATCCCCCAATGCCCACCTGATGATTGATACGAGTTCATAACGTTTTAGTCCTAATGAATGAAGCAAGTTCATAACTTTCTGGAAGGACTTCTTGGTCTGAAAAGGCCTCATCGATCCTTCACGTGTTAAGTTCATTGTACAATCTAGGAAACCAGTTCTCCTTATTGTCCGCCTCCTGATCCGGTCTGGAGGCGAGTGGAAGATTTCTTTTAAGATACAAGACGGATACTATAAATAGCTTGTGATGCCTTTAGGGGTCTTCCAATGAATAATCATGCACTGAAGAAAGAAGAATGGTGGGGTCTGATACAAAAGTTAGATACCTTATTAGAAGGTTAGAAAGGGAAGTTATTATCTCTTGGAGGTCGCATGACGTTGTCAAATTCAGTCCTGGCGGCTATCCCCTCTTATTGTCTTTCTATTACTTGCCTTCTTGGGTATTCAGGCAATTGATAAGATTTGGAGGAATTTCTTGTGCAAAAGAGGTGAATCCATTAGTAAAATCCTATAGCCTAAAGATGTGGGAGAAAGTGTGTTCTCTGAGAAAATTTGGGGGCCTAGTAATACTAGATCTCAAAAGATTCAATGTATCGCTACTAGGAAAGTGGTGGTGGAGATTGCACCATCACAAATTTACCGAGTGGAAGCAGATTCTACTGGATAAATACTTTCAAAAATTCAATCCACTACAGGTTAAATCGAAAGTCTCCGGGAAGATATCTCCTTTTTGGCGAGGAGTGGTGAAGACTGAGAAACCTACAAGCTCGGATGTAGCATTTTGTTAGGAGACGGTTCTTCAAGAAGATTTTGGGAGGACGTCTGGCTTGGGGAGGTACCATTGAAAGACATCTACCCTCAGCTATATGAGGTCGATGTTTCGAGAGGGTTCGGTGTCATCTTACTTTAGCAAAAGATCGAGATGATGAGATTGAACCTCTGACAAGGGACATCTCAATTGTCCAAGAAGACCGGGACGCTTTGGTTCAACTGCTCTCCCCAATCACCTTAGTAGAGCATAGGGATTGATCATCTAGGAAGTGAGACTCGTCAGGGATCTTCTCGCAGAATAATGGTGATGAAGTAGTAGATAAGAAAACATCAACCTAATGGCTGAAATCTCATTAGAAAAGGTACTAACTAAAAAAAAATAATTCATACCATGATAAAAAGGGACTACACCCTCCTTTTATAAACATCCATTCAATAATCTTGCTAACAACAGAGTTATAAACCATCTGCTTAGGTTGTTTCTTTTCTCAGCAAATAAGAAAGAGGAACGAAAAGGAAAGGACTCCTCACCGCATCCTTAAAAACCCCAAACAACCTCCATGCAACAACAATGTCGTGGGGGACATGTACACTCAAAAAGGGGAAACCCCACGAAAAAAACTGAGATTCAAGGACAAAAAATTATCGAATGGCTGTTACCTATGGAAGGAGTCGTGCGTGCGGGTGGGGTTCATGCGGGATAAAGCTACAGGACCTCTCTTTCCAATGGATTAACATAATCATTTCAAAATATCCAAAACATACCACTTCTAAATCTAATCCAATTGCCGATCTTATGTCCATACTTTACTCCCTTGTCAGAAGACTCAGAACTCCTCAAAAGCTAAAGTGAACCCAAAATTTGACCATGTGCTATATAGCTGAAAAATTCTAACCCATAATTAAATTGGATAAAAATTAATAGGCGACTTATTAGACACCAAGACGACCAGCTTAAGTATCAAGATTATCATTTAAAACAATGAATGGAGTAAAAGCCCGCTTGTCCACCAACCTTTATATTGAACCACTCATCCACATTCAATGTATAGCCCACAAAAAAATTAACAAATATTAGCCACCATAATTATGGTCAGGTAGTTTTTTAGATTGAACAAAAGAGATGCAAAAAATCTATATAACATGCTAAGGCCGTTCGCGTTATTTACAGCTTTACCACAAAAAGAAACTTTGCGTTAATTACACTTTTACCACGAAAAGGAACAAAGACAAAAAGGAATTGGCCAAAACTACGATTAAACCAGCAACCCTCAGCCGCCAAATGAATACGGTGGGGGTCGGGGTGGGGGTGGCGATGCCTGGTGGGTATGTTCCTGCCGAAGGCGGCCCGCTGCAGTGCCGACAGGCACAGACATGCACTAGTATATTAGAGAATAAGATACCAAATTCACCCAAAATACCATGCAGAGTAAACAGGTTAGGCTTCCCAAAACACAGAATCCATGTAAACATACAACGTACGGAACAAAATGACTGAAGTACACAATAAAAAAGATTGGTGAACAATGCCGAATCAAGAAATCGAAAGAGAGTGCCTAAATGACACTGTCGTCAATGTTTTTGCTGGCTAATTATATAACGGTTAGATTGCATCAGCTTTTCCTAACAAATAATACAACACTTACTAGTATCCATCCCGGAGACCGCCAAACTTCTCTTGACCGGCCGTGTCCCAGCAGTTAAACCTGATCTTCCCACAATTTGTGAAGAAGTCCAGGGGATGGACTTCGACACCAATGGTGGCTACACAGCGACGATCCAGAAGATCAATATAAAGCTTGAAAACAAAAGCAAAACCGGGGGGGCAAAGAGTTACAGGATGGCCGACAGGACACTTACGCTCATACTTCTTCTCGAATTCACCGGTGAGATGCCTCTTGACAAAGGTTGTCTTTCCTGGAAAAGGAATTACGCAATGTGATTACTGAACAAAAGTTGGAATCAAGAACAGCGGTCGAAATAGAGCAAAGAATGAGAAGGAAAAATCCCCAAAGTGATGGAATCGAACATAAGAACCCTAGATGCGACGTTAACGAAAATCCAAATCTATGACCTAAAGAAAGAAATTTAAGAGAAGAGCAGAGTTGATTACCTGTTCCTCCATCACCGACGATGACGAGCTTGAAGCTCGGGTAATCCGCAGTCGGCTGATTCGGCAACGCCTGCAACAGAGATCGAACCGAGAGAAGTAGAGCTTTAGGACTCGGAGAAATCGGAAGAGCAAACCCTAACCTTTCACAGCATGAACTCAGAAAACCTAACCTACCATTAGATTTCAGTGAAGAAGAGAGACGAGAGGTGAAAGACGAGAACTTTTCACAGGGTGGCCACTTTATAAGAGGAGAACGAACGGGTAGGTTTGAACGAACGCCATTACTCCTGCCGTCCGATTAGAAACATGTTGTGATATGTGCGGGATCGAAGTTTTTTTGGATCAGTTCTACATAGGGGCTGGCATTGGGTCGGGTCTATTCTTTTCTTTTTTTAATTTTATATTTTGCTGCAACTCTTCATTCATGGGTGTCCTGATCACAGCCGTCGGTGAACCCAGCGCACCCCATTGAATCACATAACTGGCTATGTGACACTGTGATCGGATGCCGGCCGGTAGACCCGACACGACCAATTGAATTTTAAACGGGCCAAACGGGTCGGAGACAAAACCCGGACCCGACCCGTTTACTTATCGGGTTAGTCGTGTTTACAACCCCAACCCGTTTAACCCAGACCCGCTAATTTTGTGTCGGGTCCAAAATTGTCAGCCCTATTTCGACTGCGTTGAATGAACGCAAGCGAGCACCCACGCCGGTAGATCATGTAATTTAGGCCGACTCCCACATGCCACCCACCCATCAGTCAGTAGCAGGGGGGTCATGCCTCCCCTTCCCTCTTCTCCCCGCTTCGCCGGCCATCTACAAGTCGGTCGCTCCCAACCAACATTGTTGTCGATTGCTCCTGACCGATATGGTGTGGTGGCCAGTTACCAGCTAACTGATTTCATTGCTGGAGCAGAGTCAAGTCCCTACGATGCAATCAGAGTATGGAGCTTGCAACAAGACCATTGTGCATGGAATATGATTGCTGATCTTGAGGCATAGGGTTGTGGATTCAATTATATATCAAGACATGGATTTCCAAGAATATGAGGATTTATTCTGATAACTCTGCATCAATATCTTAGTATTGTAGAGAATTGGTACACTCTGATATCAGTTGTTGCGGATCCTTCTAAACGATACCGGATTGAACAATCTGACATGAGTTGTTACGACCATGATGGGTCCACAAAGATCAATAGCACAGTAGATCCTCCAATGGATCAATGTGGAACAAGCAACCAATCCATAAATAGAGAAAACAAAAGATGACACAAATCACATAGTAGTCACAAAGAGAAACAAGAGATTTACGTGGAACCCCTTGTGGGGATAACCACAAGCGAAGACAATCGAGCGATCCACTATAATAGAGAACCAAGAGATTACAAGGCACGCTCAACCTCAACGAGAAGAACTCCCTTCGGTAAGAGCTTCTTCTCCCTCAAGATCCTGCACCAAAGCCTCTCCAAATCTTCCTCAAAGAAACAATGTTTCATCCTATTTTTCCCAAAACCCTAAACCCCCTTATATATTAAGGGAATAGGTGTACAAGTATCCCACAAGAGCACTCTTTCGAAATCCCCATCCAATGGCCAAAAATAGAGTCCAAAATACATCAAGATTGGCCTGGCCTGATCATGCAGCCTGGATAGATCATGCACACGACTTGGACAAGTCGTGCGCATAATTTTGCTCTGTCAAATCTGGCGCACGGGCACCCAGGGTTGGCACCTGAGCAAAGCTGGTCATGGCAGCTTTTGGCTGGCAGTAGGAATCAATCGTGGGCACGACTAGATCGTGTGCAGGATCTGCTCGTGCGCACAACCAAATCGTGTGCATGATATGCTCATGCGCGTAACCTGTCCAGGTCGTGCGCACAATTTGCTCTGTCAGATCTGGATCAGAGAGGGCTTCGTTCGAGCCAACACTTCAGCAGTTATAAGCATATTGTGATCAAGTATCTGCTAATTACAAAAAAGATAAATAAGCTTTAGACTTTGATTGAACGTATTAGTACATGCTTCATAATAGTTAATCTGATAACTAGAGAAGTAAAGAACTCTCTCCTAGTATATTTGAGATACATGTTAATGTGTGAATAATTGAAAATTAACATATTTGTGTAACCATAAGTATTTATTTGTTTTCATGTTTTACCCTCTTTGACATATACTACAATGCCGCATGTTTGTTATATGGTTTATAGCAAATCATCCAACCTATAGTTTTGACAAACAGTCCCGACAACGTACAAGATCATTTGAACTCCAACACCTCTCTAAAGCACACGATTTACAGCAAACCATCAAATCTCTAATTTTGAGTTTTCAACACTGTTAAGCATCCAAATGGTGCGAATTATATATCCTTTCTTAATCATGCGTATAGCGTCACTTTCATACATAAAACTTTTATACTACAAGTAAACTGCATGATTCTCTTTGCATTATTGCATAGTAGACTTTCATACGAACCCAACGACATATTGGTTCGCTCTCATACATTACATGCATATAAAGTACAGAGCTTGATGGTCAAAATTATCATTTTTATCGATAATTGCATGTGAACCTGATAAGCATCATTTCATGTGTATTTTTCAGATAATCAACCTGGTTCTCAATGCGATTAGCTCAAGGACATCATAACCAAGCAGTGGATATTCTCACGGTGATTCGGTGGAAATTGTACAACTTGTTTGAGGACCTTTCTGAAGGGCAATAAAGAAAAGGATACTTTCGATAATTCGACCAAGAGAAGACCTCAACGAGCCGCTGCAGCGCATGACTCGAACCAGAAGATGACTACAATCATGCAAATAAGCGATGATGGATTTGATGATGAATTCAGATGATGGTGAGTCGGTGACCAAGTTTCCCATGCGACCCCATTGCGCTGGAACCCATTTAACTAATCCATTGCCCATTCTCTTCCTCAATTGAACCAAATTCGCAGCCGTTCGTGATTTTGACTCAGCGTACCCATCCAATCTCCTTCACAGCCATCCAATACGATCCCTTCTCTCTCCCATTTCTCTCTTTCCTTTTTATTTCCCTTCATCTAATCACTGATGTCCCAGACCCAACCCCATTCTCAAAACCTGATCATAGCCCTTTAATCTGAACCCATGCAACCCCTCATCCGATCTTCCTTGTGACGACCAAAATCTAATAGACCAATAGCCAAGAGCCTAGATTCTTGAGGCGGGAATGCCAAGATGGATGACGTGAGGTGAGGTGAGGTGTACAAGGCCATGAGTTAGCCCCACATCGCCTGGAGAGAAGGAGATCCTGAGCTACTTATATAATTTCCCCTCCCAAACATAGAAGACGCATTTTAAAAATGTGCGCCACTACGGATTTCGTAAGAACTCCGTAGTTAAGCGTGCTCGGGCGAGAGCAGTACTAGGATGGGTAACCTCCCTGAAAAGTTCTCGTGCGGGCATGGGCAAAGCGGACAAAATCTTGTGTGTTTGGGGCGGATGTTATAAAATGGTATCAGAGCCGGTTCTCCTCGCTATGGGGGGGTCTAACCCTATACGAGGACGTGTAGCCCTAAGGGGGGTGGATTGTGACGACCAATATCTAATAGGCCAATAGCCAAGAGCCAAGATTCCTGAGGCGGGAATGCCAAGATGGATGAGGTGAGGTGAGGTGTACAAGGCCATGAGTTAGTCCCACATCGCCTGGAGAGAAGGAGATCCTGAGCTACTTATATAATTTCCCCTCCCAAACATAGAAGACGCGTTTTAAAACCGTGCGCCACTACGGATTTCGTAAGAACTCCATAGTTAAGCGTGCTCGGGTGAGAACAACACTAGGATGGGTAACCTCCCTAGGAAGTTCTCGTACGGGCATAGGCAAAGTGGACAAAATCTTGTGTGTTTGGGGCGGATGTTATATTCCTTCTCTCTCGGATTTCTCTCTCCATCCCTCTGATTCTCTCTCTAACTTACTAATCACAGCCGTCCGTTCGACCTGAGCCATGCATCCCATCTCTACCTTCGCGAAATCTGATCGCAGCCCGATCTTCTCTCTATATCCCTTGCGAACTTCTCTCTCTCCCCCCTTAATTCTCTCACTCTCGGACTCTCTCACTCTTTCCATATCTCTTTCTCTCTCTAACGGTACGTCCCTCTTTCCTTATATCTCTCTCTTTCTATCTCTCTCCCTCTCTCTTGGATTCCTTTTATTTCACCCTACTCCACCCATGCACGTCGCCCTTGTGGGTGCAAAAATTGTACCGGACCGGATCAGAGCGGCATGGGCCCGCGCAACGGCCCAAGTGGGTAAGCCCGCCCGGGTTCATGGGCCCACTCTACGGGGCTCGCAGATCAAGCCCTCCCCCTTATTGGGCCCGAACAACGGCCCAATAAGGGCCCAGCAAGGAGGCCCAGAACCAGTGCCACATCATCAGCGCCACGTCATCACTGCCATATCGGGCACGTGCCTACACTATAAAAGGACCCCCAAGGCATCTAGGAACTGGGTTGGCCATTCAATCAGAGGAGGAGGATCCCAGAGCAAGTGCTAGAGCTCTATTCTCCCCACCTTGTTCTCTTCTAGTTGCTCTGTGCAACCCCACTGTACGAAGCTTCTCTCGGCCTGTCGAGAGAACGCTCAACCCTTTATATTCATATTATAGTGAAGATCAGGTGGCACCTCTCGCCCAGAGACATAGGTCGTAAGACCGAACTTCGACAACAACTCCATGTGTCATCTCTCTCCTTCTCAACTTTCTAATCTCTAACTCTACAAACAATCCAATTCAATCAAGGCTGCGGGGTGGGATTCTCGATCAAGGCGGCTCGGAAATTTCCCCCCACAGCCCTCCCTAGCTTTTAACCCGATTCTCTCTCTAAAACCATCCAAGACTCCATGTAACATCTGAGGTGTTAAATTTGAGAATAATAAAAATTCTCAATGGGTCTTGTAGTCTTTTTACTGTCAGACTTTTTCTCTGGTTTTTTTCCAGAATAATGGGTCGTAAACCCATGAGATGTTTTACGTCCACTTTCTCTATATTTTCAAGCACGTCGTATTGGTGCATTCCGTGCAATGATCGAGTGTATGCGCAGCCAGTTTCGACAACCCAGTAGTTAAACCGTAGAATTTCGATGATTACACAATCTTTGGCATTGTTTGGTTTACCATAGGAGATCGGGTGATTGGATTATAGTAATCTGGATACATTGGGTGAGGCTCTAAGAGAGCTTTCCAACGAGCCTGAGCTGGGGTCGATCCGACACCAGGGTAATGAGTTATTGCTATTTTAAATTTTAGAATATTTTCTTCGTTGTAGGAGATCTATAGGACAGAAAAATATCTACCAAGCGCCGACGTGTTCGCGTCGACGAGATCTTTCCAACGGATCCTTCCATGCCCATTTTTGACCTCCGGTTTGTAACTTACAGTTGATTATTCTTTTCAGCCAGGTAAGTAGACAGATTGCACCCGGGTTCCAACCGAAACCAGTTCATGAGGGACCGAGCCCGACCAGCCCTAGGACCTTTCCCCTAATCTTTTAGCTGGGTTTAGACCCTCTCGATCGCCCTCCTCGGGATTTAAAATTTGAATTTCGGATGGGGAGGAAATGGCAGGATTCGAGATGATAACAACCGGATTTTCATGGCATAACCACTCCTCTTTGTTATAAAGGCTTTAACAACCCGATCTTCCCAGCCCTACTTACCTTAATTGCGTGCCATCATCTCCCTTTTACTGAATCGAACGGATGAGAGAGAGAACGAGAGATAGAGAGAGAACGGGAGAGAACTAGAGAGAGAAAATGAGGGAGAGAAGAAGAAGAGATCGAGAGAGAAGAGAGAAGAGCAGTCGCAACCCCCTCCGAGCACCTCCCCGGACCCCGACGAACCACCACCGGTCAGCTCTCTCTCTCTCTCTCTCTCTCTCTCTCTCTCTCTCTCTCTCTCTCTCCACGCAACCCAAACCCAAACCCAAAACCATGACCCCTACCTCCTCTCTTGCCCGCGGCCCACTCAGGCGGAGAACACCACCGGCCACCCCAAGCGACATCGACGACTGCCGGTGCACCCGACCACTCATCAGCGCTCCCTGGACGGCCTCCTGCCGTCGCCGTCGCTCAGACCCAGCCCTCTGCTCTGCAAATTAAGTTTCTAAATGGCATGGGGCAGACCCATTATTTACGGATCTGTTCCCCTTCCTTCTAAATGGCCTGGGGTTAGACCCGCCTAACCCCAGGGCCGACCCGGCCTAGACACTGCAGACCCGACCCAAACTGCAGACCCGACCCTACCTCAGACCCGAACTGATAACCCAGACCCGACCCAGCAGTGAACCGGTCTGGTTCACCTGAACTAGACCATTAAACCGACCAGAAATTGGTTCATCCGCCATTCCTCTGTCCGATCTCAGAATCGAACGAAACCAGCGGCATTTCGACCGGCTTAGAGAGACCCACGTGTTGAACTATATTTGGTACAGTAATTTTACCATATACGATCCTTTTTCAGCCATGGGCCCGATTTAGTCGGTGCACCGTGGTTTGACTGCCAATTCTTCGTTCGATCTCAAAATTGGAAGAAACCGATGGCATCATGCTTAAATATTCGATGCCGATGTATTGAACCTAGTTTGGGACTCTAGGGACCCTTTTATCCTATTGAACCGATCATGGATCGATTTTTACCGGTTCAACCCTAAAACCTCCGACCGAAGTCGGATTCAAGCGAGACCAGATCCAATGGGTCTCTCATCCCTAGACCAACCTTTTTAGAACCCTAGTTTGAGTAATTTGTAGATGTAACAACTTATACATTTTAAACCATGGTGGTCAGTTTCTCCTTCGACGGTACACCGGACCGATAGGTGTGAGGAGCGTGGACCACCGAGCTATTCTGGTGAACATGATTAATTCTATTCCAGTTAGAGTATATTGTAGTTGTATCTATAAAATAATAAATAAAACCGTATGTGGCATAGTATGTCCAATGCATGCAGGCGGAAAACCAGTACTGCATGTGAGAGGTGGGCATATTATCCTTTGCCTCTGAATAATCATGTAACATTTTGATAGCTGTAACGATGATTGACTCAACCTAGATTCACACTAGGATGCATGCAAACAAGTAGATATTTGTATTGATTATTTATTAATATTATGTTGAATAATTGTGTTTGGTGACCATGGGTCTCATGGTGCAGTTTGGTTGCTATTGAGCAACGAAGACTGGTGGTCTCAGTGGAGAGACCGGTGGTCTCAGTGGAGAGACTGGTGATTGTACTTCCTCAATTGAGGTTCTCTTCCCAGAGGGAAGACTCACTACTCACGGGCATGGGTAGGGGACCCGAGTGCACAGGATGGGAGGTGAACCACCGCCTGTGCATAATCCGAATCAAGTAGGTAGGGTCACAGTGTTGGGTAGGCGGTAAAGCCCCTAATGGCCTAGTAGTCCACCCCTGGGTAATGACCCTGAAAAGCAAGGTGGGCGGGAGTGCCCCGTGGTGAAAGACCAAGCCCCCTTATGGCCATATGGGTATTTCTGGCTCTCCAGGTACACTTGGACCCAGGTTCTGTTGGCAAACTCAGATAGAAAATTATCGGTTCACTTTAGGAGTAGGTAGAACTAACCTTTGGTGATTAGTTGCATACTTTTGATCTGGATGATAACTTGTCTTATATGTACTAGTTGTAGTTATAATATAGTAAAATTTCCATATGTCGCTAGTTCATCTACCTTACTTGTAATGTATGTATATATGGGTTGCCGCTCTCGTAGACTTCTAGAAGGGCGGGGTACAACTATGGTTTACCCTAGTTAGTTTAGGGTTAACTGTTCACTGAGTTTACCTAGTAAACTCACCCCATTGTTGCACACTCTTTTCAGGTATCATAGATCCTTCTCAGATGCTTCATATAGGAGCTTAATTAGCTATAGAGAGAGGATACTAGAGCTATTAGCTAGTTTTTATTATTTCCAGTTGGTTATGTAATAATTGTGGAACTATATTTTAGATGCTCTGAATAATGCCAGAATCAGTAATGCTTCCCCCTAGTAAGCTTCTCCTCAAAGCTTTATGCCCGGTAGGCTTTTCCTCAAGGCCAAGCTTGTGACGACCAAGATCCAATAGACCACTAGCCAAGAGCCAAGACTCCTGAGGCTGGGGTGCCAAGATGGATAAGGTGAGGTGAGGTGAGATGTACAAGGCCACGAGTTAGCCCCACATCGCTTGGAGAGAAGGAGATCCTGAGCTACTTATATAATTTGCCCTCCCAAACATAGAAGACGTATTTTAAAACCGTGCACCGCTACGGATTTTGTAAAACTTCGTAGTTAAGCGTGCTCGGGCGAGAGTAGTACTAGGATGGGTGACCACCCTGGGAAGTTCTCGTGCGAGCACGGGCAAAGCGGACAATATCTTGTGTGTTTGGGGAGGATATTACAAAATGGTATCAGAGCCGGTTCTCCTCGCTATGGGGGGGTCTAATCCTACACGAGGACGTGTAGCGCTAAGGGGGGTGGATTGTGACGACCAAGATCCAATAGGCCAATAGCCAAGAGCCAAGACTCCTATGGCTGGGATGCCAAGATGGATAAGGTGAGGTGAGGTGAGGTGTACAAGGCCACGAGTTAGCCCCACATCGCATGGAGATAAGGAGATCCTGAGCTACTTATATAATTTCCCCTCCCAAACATAGAAAACGTGTTTTAAAACCGTGCACCGCTACGAATTTTGTATGTTTAGGGCGGATGTTACAAAGCTATTGGTAGGTTTCTCCTCAAAGCCATCCCTCATCAGCTAGTAAGTAGTTCATGATAAATTAGTAATAAATAATTAAATAATAAAATCAATCTCGCGACCTTATAACCTGGCTTTTCTTAAAACCCCATCACTCCCGGGTTTGACTGGTTTACCCTTATAGTCAGATCCGGGGCGTGGCACTTCAAGTTCGACCCCTCTCTCTCTCATCCGATCTTTCTATCGGATTCTCTCTTCCTTAATTCTCTCTCCCCGATCTTCTCTCTCTTTTCCTATTTTCTCTCTCTAACTACCCTACCAGATCTCAACTGTACCCAAGCCCCCTCTTTCCTGATCTCTCTTTTCTCCCTTATCTACCCTCAACCGAACTTCTCTTTCTTGTCCTATCTGAAACCTAATCACAACCATCCTTTTTTCTCTCTCCCCCACTATTTTTCATGCGACCCGTCTCTCTTTCTTACAGGTCTCTCTCTCATCTTCTCTCTCTATATATAAACTATTCACTAGGCCACCATCCACGAAACCCTAATCCTCCACGACCGTCATCATCAACCGCGCGCCACCATCTTCAAACGTCACCAAATCAAAGCTACGACGTGATCAAGCCGAAGCGAAGACGCATCGAAAGAGAGGAAGGAGGACGAAGACCATGATTTCATAGATGACTTATACTTCGCTCTATTTCATATTTTCCTTTGATGTAACAAAAGCTATGTCTAGCTAAACTCCATGCTAAGGCCTAGATGAAACCCTGGATCTAGTAGACGTGCGTTAGTTTTATTTTATGTGTTCTATGACATGCTTCCAACGATAATATATGACTTAATTTCGTATTTGTTATGATGATAAAAGAGTTCTCACATGGTATTGTCATGTATGCCTTGTAGTTAGCGTTAGTCATCTTGTTAATAAAAGTCTAGTTTCATCGTATAATTAAAGCTTAGATCAATTGTGCTCAAATTAGATATCGGGTACTCTGCTTAAGTGGTTAGATTCATTGTGCTTAATCTAGACAATCGATACTTTGCTTTATTACCCTATGCTTGAAATTAAATCATGCTTATACCATTAATCTTTTAGAATAGCCTAACAATCGCATCTTCGAGGAAGCACGGGATTTGTATTCCAGCGTGCTACTCGCTTAAACATAGAACATCATAATTTAAATTTAAATCTACGATGATCTAGCGGTGGATTCGACCGCCTTAGTCTCTCATCCACATTTTAATCTCAACTTGCATCGTACTACCATAGTTAAATTGCGTATTTTACTTGCTTAGTTTTTTTTTTTTTTATCATAATCACTCAAAACCAAATCAACAATTATGCTCCTTAAATTGCAAAAAAAAAAAGGTTCAAGCTCATTCAACCAGAAAGAAAACATCCAAGATTCCTCTAAACATGGATACTAATTCTTAAGATTTTACTTATATTTATACATATTACCATCCTCCAAAAGATGCATATAGACATCATAATACATAAATTTGATCTATATCCACTCAACGTTATCATGGTACAGGAAACCTACTAATACTGGTAATAGCAATTGGTATGTACCAGTTTTGGTTGGACCGAGACCGATATGACCTCGATCCAGATTCATGGCTTATTTCGGCTAATATGTTACATTCCAGTCGGTAGTTTACCGGTTCAAACCAATGCAAACAGGTACCGATAGGTTTGGGTTTTTATTTTATTTTTTGCATCAACCGGTATCAGTCCGTATCGGTTGGTATCAATATGTACCAGCTAGTATGCACTGGCTTATCGGTCTGGGGTCGACCAATACCCTAAATTTAAACCTTTGAGCTTTACATCCTAGTTTTGTCGCAAATACAATCACTGATCATATGGCATATATTCTTGGTTTTTTTTTTTTTTTTTTGCAGAAACTCATATGACATATATTCATGGAAAATAGGTGAAATAAAAGAGGTTTGATTTTGGATAGGTCTATAGGAAGTAAAATTCAAGTTGCTCAACTACAATCACATTTTAAGTGTATGCATCCGTTTAAACACATTCATAATGCATATCGTGATGACAACGTTGGTGAACAAGATCTCATAATAATAATAATAATAATAATGAGAAAGAGAGAAAAATATGTGATTGTTTGTGGGTTGGAAAAAGGCTTAGTACTAATATGAATTATTAGTGTATTTGCACAAAAATAGCTAATTTTATCTGTATAATCTGAAGCATCTACATGTATGTTTGGTAAAATTCATTAGAATTTAGAACATTGTGTACAAACTATCAAGTATTGGCAATGATTGTGTGACAGGCAACCCTAAAGAGAAAGGGAAGGAGACGGCTAGGGTTTGGTGAGAATAATACTTCTCTATTAAGCCAATTGGCTAAGTACATATAGATGTTACATAAGAGGTCTCTATAGGCAAGGTGTATGAATATACACTGAATACAATACATTAGCTTAACACCCTCCCTCAAACTCATGGTGGATCATGCACCAAGGGTTTGCTAATCAAATACTGAAAGTGTTGCATAGGTTTGTGAAGAAGTCAGCTATCTACTTTGCTTAGGAAACGAAAAAAAGTGAAATCGTCTTGGCCTCATACTCCTGCAGAACGAAATTTCAGTCGATCTCGATATGCTTGATCCTTTCATGAAAGACATGATTGTTGGCTATCTGAATGGCAATCTGGTTGTCACAATGAAGTGGAGTAGACCTGGAGAAAACAACACCAAGATCACTGAGAAGCCACCAAAGGTGAACAATCTTCTTGGGCATAAAGGCCATAACCCTGTACTCAGTCTCAGTCCTGGAAAGAGATACCACTTTCTGCTTCTTACCGTGCCAGGATATCAGCGAGTCCCTAAGAAATAAGTAGTAATCAGTGATGGAGCGGCATGCAGTCGGATCTCCAGCCCAATCTACATCTGAATAGGCTCAAATATTGAGAAAGAAAGACAACGACATGAATGGAGAGCGAGTGGCTATCCCTTAGAGGTAGCAGATGATTAGAAGAAAAACACCGTAGTGTACTGAGTGTGGGGCTACAACAAATTGACTGATAATACTAACAACATGTGCAATGTCAGATCGAGTAATACAGAGATAGATGAGCTGACCCATAATATGCCTGTACCAAGTGGGATGTACATTATGTGGGTATTGAAAAGAGCAACACGGCATTAGTAGATTAGAGCTTTGAGTGAAGCTCAAGAGGGGTGTCCACTGTGTGAGTATCGAAGAGGTAGCATGACTAAGGATGTCTAAAAGATACTTTTGCTGAGAGAAAAAAATGACATCCACACTGTATGCTACCTCAAGACGAAGGAAGTAACTAAGAGTACTCAAGTCCTTTATCCAAAACTAGCTCCTCAAGTCCTGTTGAAGAGAAGCAATCACAGTAGAGTCATTACATGTGATGATCATGTCATCCATGTACAAGGTTTGAAATCTACATTTCGATGAAAATTTTAACTTTCTGGATATGGCAATATTTCATAGAAATATTTCAACATTGTGGAAATATTATAATTTTGTAGAAATGGTAAAAATATTAAGTTTTTGATGGAATTTTGTAGTGAAACTCTGGATAGTCATAAACCAAGTATAGATACACACTTTGTAACACTCAAATAATATTTGTACCCTATCCAAGGGTGTAGAGCTTCATATAGTATATATTCAATGTATTGAGTCTGCGAGTCTTGTGCAATCTTGTTTGGTCTAGTTTTTATATATATTTTTTAAATTTTTTTTAATCTTTTTTTTGGATTAAATATTTTTAAAATAAAGATTTGTTGATTGTTAAAATAATGTTTCAAATGATTTTGAAAGCGAACTTAAATAAGAAAGTTATGCAAGTTTGAAATTGTGTAAAAATGATGCTGAAATGTGAAACACTGTTTTTTTATAAAGTCTATAAAAAAAAGTTTTTATATAGGAAAATTTTTATACATTCAAAATTTTCTATAACGGACCATAATTTTCTAGATGCACTAGTACTTCTATAACTTGTGGAGTTTTTTGAGCTAAAAATAAGTTGATTTATTCACTTTTCTCAACATATGGATTTTATAAAAAAATCCTGAAAACTGTTTTCTCTTACTAAAATTGAAAGTATACGTTTTTATTCCTTTGGTTTTTTATTTTTTTGATATTTTTATTAAAATCAAATGGGGGTATTTGCTTATTTATATATAATAACTTAAA
The DNA here is from genome assembly GCA_947650365.1 of Chamaelirium japonicum. Classification (NCBI taxonomy): domain Eukaryota; kingdom Viridiplantae; phylum Streptophyta; class Magnoliopsida; order Liliales; family Melanthiaceae; genus Chamaelirium; species Chamaelirium japonicum. Next base: position 83,180,443 of record OX393549.1, read on the forward strand.
GCAAATGGAGAAAATTAAGTAAAACGATATTTCTAGTTTTGTTCGAGACTGTAGGTGGAATTTCGTATCGGGTTTTTATTTTTTTGATATATTTTGCGATATTTCATGAAATATATCAATTTTTTTACCTTGTCCATGGATAACAATATGATCGCCCAGCCCTATTGGGACGACCTCATAAATAGAAAGTGGTCCTGACTGCACTCGGAGTAGCCAAGCTCTCTAACAGCATAGCGAAACTACTCAAACCAGGCACGAGGAGCCTGCTTGAGTCCATAGATGGCCCGACAAAGATGACACACATGCTGAGGAGGAACATGAAGCCCAGGAGGAGGCTCTATGTAAACAGTCTCAAATAATTCACCATGAAGAAAGACATTTTTCATGTTTATCTGAAGTAGGGGCCATCGACGATCTACTACAACCGCTAGAAGAGTTTGAGCGGTGGTCATCTGAGCAATCGAAGCAAATATCTCCTCGTAGTCAATCTTGTACTTTTGGGTGAAGGCATGGGACACCACCCGAGCCTTGTTCCGCTCAATTGATCCATCAGGTCGATGCTTGATCTTGTATATCCATTTGTAGCTAACAGACTCAACTCCAATGGGAAGGGAGACAATATCTCAAGTATTAGTCTGCTGAAAAGCTACTAAAAAAACTGAACAATCTCACGATAGAATAGGGGCTCATGATCTGTATGAACAATGGTAAGAAAGTAGTGTACTATGGCAAGTAGCTGCAGACAGAAGCAAAACCAAAAAGATAAGGGGGCTCGGTGTCATGGCTAAAATGGTTAGGTGTGTGGTGTTAGTGCTAAGGCTATCGAGGCAGGCACGGATCCACGATCAGCGAAAACGGAGTGGACACAGTAGACGAAGTAGTAGGAGAAACATTATCATCAGGAGACCTGACATATACAAAAGAAATAGGAGACACAAGATTAGACCGACGAGAGTAGGCATGAGAGAAGGATATAAGACAACTCTCGGAGGAGAGAAAGGTATGGACGTAAAGAAGGAAGTTTTTGAGGAGTCCTTTGAGGAAAGGGAAGGGGACGAGACAGCTCGTGGAGTGGGCAAGGAAGAAGGAGCAGACAAAGTTGGTGAGACTGAAGGAGCCAACAGAGGAGGCAGAGCTAGCTCAAACGAGGAGATCTCAAGAAAGGCAAGATCCTAAGCCTCAGGTGAGTATTAGGGCCTATCATCGACAAACGAGACATGTCGAGAGATATGCAGACGATGAGCAAGAGGGTCATAACAGCGATACCCATTATGTTCAATGTTGATCCCAAGAAGAATGCACTTAGCTGCCTGAGCGGATAACTTTTAGCACTTATAAGGAAAGGGAGAAGAGCAAAACAGGTGCACCCGAATGTGCGAAGAGGGGCATAGTCGGGAGTGGTAGAAAGAAGGCGCTTGTGAGGGGACACCTCATCCGGAAGGACCGATGAATGCGTGATGTTGATGAGTTAAACAGAGGTCAGAAGGACCTCACCCCAGAAGTATCGAGGGATAGAACTGGAAAGAAGAATATCACTAGTGATCGCAAGAATATGACGATGATTCCTCTTAGCAACACTATTCTGCTCATGGATATGAGGGAACGAGTGCTAAAAAATGGTCTCCTGAGACTAAATAAGGGTGCACATAGCGGTGGATAGATACTCAATATCTCAATCAGATCGAAAGACCTTGATACGATGACCAAGTTGTGTACATATGGATTATGGACATAAAGTCGTAATAAACTTGGAAGAAATCCACGTGATGACGAAGGAGATAGCCTAGGTGTAGCTGCTGAAATCATCCATAAAAAAGATAGTATAAATAGCCATTTATAGATGAGAGAGGAGAAGGTCCCAAAATATCAGAGTGAACAATATCAAAATGAGCAGAGCTCTCAAAAGTACTAGATGAAAAGGAAAGGGCAATAGCTTTTACAAGCTTGCAGCCAATACAAGTAGACAAAGACGAAAAAGAACAGTAACCTGAGCTCCATAATGAAGTAATCTCTTAAGTTGTGGTTCCGACTTATGACCCAGTTCTCTTGTGCCACAGGTCGACATCAGAAGAGATAACTCCACAAAACTCAGAAGACGATAGAGTCAAAGAGTGAAGAAACTCAATGTGATATAGTTCGCCTGTCTTTACGATCTACTCCAATCGATCGGTAAGTACACAGATCCTGCACATAACAAAAAGAAAAGTTAAATGTCACAAAATAACTAGTCACACAAAGCACTAATAGAAATAAGGTGCATGTGGAGTATGGGAGTGTGAAGCACAGAGGGTAAGGAGAGGTGGCTAGCAGGAGTGGAGGCTGTAGTAATGGATCCAAACTGTGAAATAGCCAAACGAGAACCATTCGTAGTGTGGATCAGTGGCAGGTGCATTGTAGGCTAGTAGGCAGTGAGTAGGGAGGCATCCAGAGTCATGTGATGTAAGGCACCTGAATCTAATATCCAAACATCAGAACTACTAGGAGAGGCAGAGAAGACCGAGGCACTGGACGATCCAAGAGGAGTGGTTGACTGCTAAGAGAGTCTACGTTGAGCCAGTTCCTCACGAATGGACTGTAAGTCTCCAGCCGAGACTGAAGAGATAGCATTTATAGCAGGAACCGATCAACCACGACCACAATCTTGGTCGTGGTCTCGGTAGTCTTCATCTCTATAAGTAGGACGCTTTTCTAGATGAAGCGAGTAGCAGGTATCCACGAAGTGACCTGACGTCTGACAGTGGCTGCAAAATGGTCTTCCATGTGAGGTAGTAGTAGCGAGAGAAGGTATAGAGGCAACTGAAGGACCTAAGGATGGGGTGGTAGAACTGTAACCAATACACCCTGAAAACTAGGTGGAAGAGATGAGACCCTAAAGGCGAGAGTATGAAGACGAGTCTCCTCAGCTACCAGTTCAACAACTGCCTCGTCAAGACAAGGAAGGGTGTCCCGGTGAAGAAGCTGACACACATGAACACTGAACTCAAGCCGATGGGCAGCGAACAATTGGTAGAGCTGGAGGCACTCCCGGTAGAGCTAGTAGTCAAGAGCACGTAACGGATCAAGAACATGAGTGAGATCTTGGAGGTCCCACCAGTAGGACCTTATTTGATAGTAAAACTATAGAACGGTTGACTCGCCTTGCTGTGTCGACTGAGCTTGGGTAAGAAGCTGATACTCACGGGCACCATTTTTGTCAACAAAGCGAGTACGTAGTGAGATGTCCCTAGATTATAGTAGTAGTGGCAAGTCCAACCATGTCCCGATGGAAAAAATGATCTGTAGATGCAATGAGGTAGGCCTTGATATGCTGATCACGAAGTCGTTAGTGTCCATATTCTGCATCAGAAGCAGAATGGAAGGTAAAGCCATCAAGGTACCCTCGAAGATTGCGATCCTCAAAAATAGATTCCACCATGGCTAACTATGCCGGCCAATCAGAAGCCTCATTAAGGAGAAAATTAATTTGTTGCGAGAGAGAAAATATCGTGGAAATTCATAGGTAATCGCAATCGATAGAGTCAGCATCAGGGAAGTGGGAAGTTATGGATGACGTACGACTCGAAAGGCATCTCGGGAGGAGAGGCACGAAGCTGCCTTAGGCCAGTGGATCAGACAAGTAAAAGGAGGTAAGAGTGAGGAGAGGAAGCATGGGTTGCGACCAGAGGTTGGCATGAGCAGAGGAGGAGGCCGGTGCGAGGAGAAGAGGCACGAGCTATAAGGCCGACGGGGATGCACTTACAGGAGGGCTGCTGATCAGGGAGGAGGCTGTGGAACGTCCATTTGGCGTGAATTATCATGTTATTCTCATGCATATATCGTCACTTTGCTACGTAAAACTTTCATACTACATGTAAACTACATGAATTTCTTCGCACCACTGTATAGTAGACTTTCTGACGAATAAAATAACATATCGGTTCGCTCTCATGCATTGCATGCATGAAAAGTACAAAGCCCGATAGTCCAAATTATTCTTTTTATCGATAATCGTATATGAGCATGATAAGTGTCATTTCATGTGTGTTTTTCAAAAAATTGACCCGGTTCTTGACATAGTCAGCTCTATGGCATCATAACTTAGCCGGAGATATCATCACGGTGATTCGATAGAGGATACATAGCCTGTTTGGAGGCCCTTATGAAGAATGATGCAAAAAATGATAGTTGTGTGAAATCGGCCGATATGACGTCACCGGTTCAACACATCGCTAGCTTCGGACCACAGAAGGACTATGCATATGCAAAGTGTCTGAAATAGAAGAGTTGGCGAGTTCGGATGGCTCGAATAGTTGCCTAAGCCTATCGTTTTCTTTTCTTTCTTTCTTCTCTTTTTCTTTTACCCTTTCTCTCTCATCTCGTTATTATCCATCCTTCCCTTTCTTTGCCTCACCCGATCTCAGTCGTCCAATCACACTCGAACCCCTCTCGGACTTCCCCTGGTGAACACGACTCCCTCGCACCATCCCGAGACCCATGCATGATGGTATGATCAAATCATAACCATCCATTCCCTCTAAACTCTATCTCTACTAGGGCTGGCAATTTCGGACCCGACACGGCAGACCCGACACGACCCGATACTAAGTTAGCGGGTCTGGGTCTGGGCTAAACGGGTTCGGGTCGTAAACGGGTCAACACGATAGACCCGTTTAATAAATGGGTCGGGTCCGGGTTTAGGGTCTGGACACGGTAGACCCGGGAAGACCCGTTTAATATTCAACGGGTCATGTCAGGTCGGGTCGGGTCTACCCGCAATCCGATACTGTAATATATAGTATCAGCGGGTCTATCGGGTTAGGTCGGTTCGAGTCGGATCGGGTTGGATCGGGTCAACTAAATAAACCCGTGTGGTAAACGGGTCTAACGGGTCTTATCGGGTCTACCCGTTTATAAACGGGTCGGGTACGGGTTTAGGATCTAGACACGATTAGTTAAACGGGTCGGGTCTGGGTCTAGGGGTTTTGGACACGACCCGAAACTAGACACGACACGAACCCGACCCCACACGACCCATTGCTACCCCTAATCTCTACTCATCCATGCATTACCTGAACACAGCCCACTAACGCCCCTCTCTTCTCTTATGGGTGCTGTACCCGACTCCCCATCTTTCCCAATCCTTTCTCTCTCTTCTTGCCCAACTGAAATCCCATATCAGATTCCCCCATATCACGTTCCTGATTTCTCTCTTAGTCTCCTTTTATCTCTCTCTATCCCTATCCGATCGAATCTCTCTCTACAAACCGGACGTTCGTTCTTCTTCTTTCTTTCCCAATCCTTTCTCTCTCTTCTTTCCCAACTGAAATCCCATATCAGATTCCCCCTTATCACGTTCCTGATTTCTCTCTTAGTCTCCTTTTATCTCTCTCTATCCCTATCCGATCGAATCTCTCTCTACAAACCGGACGTTCGTTCTTCTTCTTTCTTTTAAAAACCGTACACTACCATCTTCTATCACCCACGACCCATCACCAAACTTTCATCACCATTAGGCCGAATCCATCATTTCTGAAACCACGCCATCACCGCCGAAGCCAAACGTCGTCATCTTCGTAAGAAGCTTCAAGCATGCTCATCATGCATCTCTTATCCTTTCATTAATGGAGTTTGTTCACATTTATATTTTCATTATGAATTGTATATATGAACATGAGCAGCTAAACCCCTAGCACTAGCTAGGGGTGAAACCGGGTTTATTCATGACTAATATTTGATCATCTTTTATGCTTTAATATATTTCATCGATTGTTTATTTGATGATCTTTAGTAAATATTGCATGCTTGCATGTTCTCTAGAATCTATTATTGGCTCCGGCATAATGGATGCGTAGGGAAGTTTCTACAGCTGTGTAATATTGATCTTAAAGTTTTTGAATAACAATCGTATGATTATTTTTGTACTTTAATATTTAATCTATAGAAATAGACGACTCTGTAATCCAACTTCTTAAAGAGACGTTGACACGTCTATAAATTTTGGAAAAGAAGAAGAAGAGACAAAGGTTTTATCGTGGTTCGGCAAAGAAGCCTACGTCCACACTGCAAAGTTTTGTTATTATTTCATTAGTCTTTCGGGGTACAAATATATAGTGGGTCGGCTAAATTGGGATGATTACCATATCAGCCCGTTCAACTATTATAACAGCAAATCAGCTGACAACAGCAAATCAGCTGACAACAGCAAATCAGCAACAGCAAATCAGCAACAGCAAATCAGCAAATCAGCATTGGAGGCCAAACCCAACAGCAAATCCGCAACAACGTACAAATCAGCATTGGAGGCCAAACCCAAGACTAATACCCCCCTCAAGGTGGAGCATGGAGATTAGCCATGCCCAGCTTGTGAAGTAGGAGAAGTAAACGATCTCTACCGAGGGCTTTGGTGAACATGTCTGCCAGCTGAACATTGGTAGATAAAAAAGAAGGTTTGATGAGGCCTTCAGTGATTTTGTCACGAACAAAGTGGCAATCCAATTCAATGTGTTTGGTTCTCTCATAAAAAACAGGGTTAGCAGCTATGTGAAGTGCGGCTTTGTTATCGCAATGAAGAGTAATTGGAGCAGGATGAGAAATATGGAGATCACGTAGAAGTGATTTCAGTCAAACCAACTCACAACAAAGGAGCGCCATAGAGCGATACTCAGCTTCACAAGAAGATCGAGCGACAGTCGCTTGTTTCTTCGTTTTCCAGGAGATGGGAGAGGACCCAAGCATGGTACAATACCCGCTAGTAGAACGACGTGTCATCGAGCAACTGGCCCAATCAGAATCGCAGTAACCAGTAAGGTGGAGAGAACCAGTGGAAGGTAAAAGAATGCCTTTTCCTGGTGTACCTTTGAGATATCTGAGAAGTCGAAGGGCAGCAAGGTAATGTGGTTGAAAAGGTTTATGCATGAACTGGCTGAGAATATGGACCGAGTAAGTGATGTCGGGACGAGTGATCGTCAAATAGATAAGTCGTTCAATAAGTCGACGATAAATAGAGGGATTTTCCAAAGGTACTCCATCAATGTCTGATAGTTTGAGGTGTTGTTCCATCGGAAAACCTGCAGGCTTGGTACCCAGAAGACCAGTGTCATGAAGAAGATCAAGGACATATTTGCGTTGGTTGAGGAAAATCCCTTTAGAAGAACGGGCGAACTCTATGCCAAGAAAGTATTTGAGTGGCCCCAAGTCCTTGATATGGAAACTGGAATGAAGGCATTCCTTTAGAGCAGATATTTCAGTAGGGTCATCCCCAGTAAGGACGATGTCATCGACATAAATCAAAACATGGACGCATCCCACTGAAGTAAATTTGCTGAACAACGAGTAGTCAGCCTTAGAGGAAATGAATCCGCGGGAAATCAAAACAGCAAAAAGCTTGGAAAACCAGTTGCGAGAGGCTTGCTTTAAGCCGTAGAGGGATTTTTGTAATCGACAGACTAGGTTGGTTGATGGAATGGAAAGGCCAGGGGGGGGGGGGGGGGGGGTCGCATGTAAACTTCTTCATCTAAATCACCATGAAGGAACGCGTTGTTGACGTCCAATTGATACAAGGGCCAGTGCTTAATGGAGGCAATTGCCAAGAGACAGCGAACAATGACCAACTTGGCGACGGGTGCAAAGGTTTCATGGTAGTCCAAACCTTCAAGTTGGGTATAGCCCTTCGCGACAAGGCGTGCCTTGTAGCGTTCGACAGACCCGTCAGGTTTGTATTTGATTTTGTAGACCCATTTACAGCCGATAGTATGTTTCCCGGGAGGTAGGGAGGTGAGTTGCCAAGTTTTATTAACTTTAAGAGCATGCAGTTCATTTGTCATAGCTAGGCGCCAGTTCGGAAATTGATTAGCTTGAGCAAATGTGGTAGGCGTATCTGTGGAGGAGATGGCTGCAAGATAAGAGCGATGATTGAAAGAAAAGCGAGAGTAACTAAGACAAGAAGAGATGGGGTGAGCTGTAGAAAGCTGAGCCACATGTGTGCTGGAAGTATCAAAGTCTGCCAAATAGGCAGGTGGTTTGGAAATGCGACTAGAGCATCGCGGTGTTGGAGTAGGCATAGGCGCTGTGTTGCTTGGTTGGGCCGGGCTGTCATGTGGGCCGGTAGCGGAGTCCAAGTTATCAGGTGAGCCGGGTGCAGGTTGATCGGGTTCAACGGTTGCTGGTTCAATAGATGAGCCAGTGATGCTTGGTGTTGCGAGCTCAATCAACACATCAGGTGCTGTATTATGTGCGGGCATTGTTGGCTTTGGAACAGGGAGATCCATAGCAAAGGAGTCATGAGTGTCAACTAGTGGCAGAGGCACGGCTTGAGTAGACTCTGGAGTTGAAGTGCCAAAAGGAAATATGGTTTCGTGGAAAATGACATCGCGGCTAACAAAAACCTTCTTGGATGCAAGGTCATACACTCGATAACCTTTCTAACCAATGGGATATCCAATGAAGACACCGGGAAGAGCACGAGCATCAAATTTGTGACTGATGTAGGGATTGCGGGCATAGCAGAGGCACCCAAAAACCCTGAGGTGGTGATAAGAGGGCAAGGATCCTAGAAGGACTTCATGGGGACTTTTTCTAGATAATATTTTTGTAGGAATTTTATTAATGAGGTAAGCGGCGGTCAAGACACAGTCCCCCCAAAAAATAAGAGGCAGATGCGCTTGGAAACGAAGTGCACAGCTACGTCAAGCAAGTGGCGGTGTTTTCGCTCGACGACCCCGTTTTGCTTGCTGGTATGAATACTACATGTGCGCTGGTGATGAATGTCGTGATCAAGGAAAAAAATTTGAAGGTCAATGGCTAGAAATTCTTGCCCATTGTCAGTACGCACAGTTTGGACCGGGGCATTGAACTGAGTTTTGACATATAGGATGAAATTTCGGAGAAGCCGTTGGGCCTCGGATTTTTGACGCATAAGAAACACCCAAGTAGCACAGGAAAAATCATCAACTATAGTTAAAAAATAGTGAGCACTTGATAAAGAAGCAACTTGATATCCTCCCCAGATATCAACATGGATCAAACTAAAAACATATTTACTAGAAATAGAGCTATTGGAAAAGGGTAGCCTTGTTTGTTTGGCCAAGGGGCAGACATTACAAATATCATTTTCCGAGAAAGAAATACCAGAAATGGATATGGAAAGAAGCTTTAAACGTTCTGATGAGGGGTGTCCTAGACGTTTGTGCCAATGATCAGAGGCGTGCCAATGATCAGAGGCAGGTACAGGCTGAGTAACAACAACATTGACTTGAAGTGAGTCCAGGATATAGAGACCTCCGCACAGTTTACCCAGTCCAATCGTCTTCCTCGACTGAAGGTCCTGGATTAGACAATGATCATTATGAAAAACAGCGAGACATGACATATCCTTGGTTAACTGAAAAATGGACAAAAGATTAAGTTTGAAAGAAGGGACATAGAGAACATTATTCAAATGCAGTCCATTAGGAAGAACCACGGATCCTGTAAAAGAGATAGTGGCTGATTGACCATTCGGAAGAGTAACTGGAGAAATATTAGACTGAGGTGTAAGGAACGTGAATAAAGACTTAGAGCAAGCCATATGATGAGTAGCTCCTGTATCTAAAATCCAATCAATAGAATGGGAGGCAGTAAGGCAAGCGATATTACCGGAGAAAGTGGCACCTGACGACGAGGAGCTGGTGGGCATGGTCGCGGAAAGTAAGGCCATCAATTGTTGGTACTGATCATGAGAAATGGTTGGAGTTTGCTTGTTTCCTTCTGCACTATTGACTGATCCCGCTGCTGCAGGTGGGCCTCTATTCCGTTGATTATTATTTGAAGGACTGCCTTTGAATTTCCCTTGTTGGCGACGATTATTTTTGGGTGGAAAACCGTGAAGAAGAAAGCAACGGTCAATCTTATAATTGTCCCTCTTGCAGTAATCACAATGCAGAGGTGGCTTATCGAAAAATCCTGAATGATTGATGGAGAGGGCCGCAGCTTCGTGAGAAGGAGCCATGACATGCAGGTCCCGATGTCTCTCTTCTTGGAGAAGGAGAGAATAAGCACGACTGACGGTAGGCAGAGGATCCATCAGGAGAATCTAACTACGTATGGCATTAAAGCTTTCATTTAAACCCATTAGAAACTGCATTACCTTTTCCCTTTGATGGATATTCAGTAATTCCTTGGAAGAACCACAAGTACAAGGTGGGATGGCATTGTAAGAGGAGAGTTCATCCCACAACGCCTTAAGTCCAGTATAATAGGATGCAAGGGAGGATGTACCTTGCACATGAGTAGCAATGGTACGGGATAATTGAAATATACGGGGAGCGTTCTGTTGAGAGAAGCGCTCGCTGAGTTCTACCCACACCTCCCATGCAGTCTCCGCATACATCACGCTGTTGGCGATGTCGACTTGAACAGAATTAAGGATCCAGGAGTAAACCATCTTGTTGCATCTCTCCAATTGAGAAGATTTGGAATCTGATGAAATTGGTTTCACGATGGTACCATCGACGAAACCAAACTTGTTTTTGGCAAGAAGTGCCATACGAATAGCGCGCGACCATGTCGCATAATTTTCTCCAGTCAAAATTTGAGTGACAATGGAGATTCCGGGATTGTCAGAAGAATGAAGGACGTAGGGTGAATCAACATTGGTATTAGTAGAAGCGGTTTCCTTTCCATGATCGCCCATGGTGGATCAGTAGATGAAAGATGAGTAAAAAAAAATGAGCTTGGTTATAAAAATTTGATGAGAGATGGGATCTCCGGCCTGACCATCGACCCGTAATCAATCACCAAGTTTTAAAACCCAAGCTCTGATACCATGATAAATTTTGGAAAAGAAGAAGAAGAGACAAAGGTTTTATCGTGGTTCGGCAAAGAAGCCTACGTCCACACTGCAAAGTTTTGTTATTATTTCATTAGTCTTTCGGGGTACAAATACATAGTGGGTCGGCTAAATTGGGATGACTACCATATCAGCCCGTTCAACCATTATAACAGCAAATCAGCTGACAACAGCAAATCAGCAACAGCAAATCAGCTGATAACAGCAAATCAGCAACAGCAAATCCGCAACAACAAATCAGCAACAGCAAATCAGCAAATCAGCATTGGAGGCCAAACCCAACAGCAAATCCGCAACAGCAAATCAGCAAATCAGCATTGGAGGCCAAACCCAAGACTAATAATGCATCTCTTAGCCTTTCATTAATGGAGTTTGTTCACGTTTATATTTTCATTATGAATTGTATATATGAACATGAGCAGCTAAACCCCTAGCACTAGCTAGGGGTGAAACCGGGTTTATTCATGACTAATATTTGATCATCTTTTATGCTTTAATATATTTCATCGATTGTTTATTTGATGATCTTTAGTAAATATTGCATGCTTACATGTTCTCTAGAATCTATTATTGGCTCCGGCATAATGGATGCATAGGGAAGTTTCTACAGCTGTGTAATATTGATCTTAAAGTTTTTGAATAACAATCGTATGATTATTTTTGTACTTTAATATTTAATCTATAGAAATAGACGACTTTATAATCCAACTTCTCAAAGAGACGTTGACACGTCTATAAACTTTCTAAGATTTGACATTGACCCTGGTTACGCCGGATGCTAGAGAGTGTCTCTGTGCTGTGTCAACAAGTTCCTTCACGCTAATCATCAACTATCTAGATCTAAGATTAAAGAATTCTTAAATTTAACTGTTAAATTTTCCGGTCAGGATAAACACGTCATTCTTCCCCGATTGAGATAACAAATCAATATTAATTTTTGAATGCTTAAGCGTAACCTCGAAACCCTATTTCTCATCCTCTGATTCTCCACCATAATTATTTTATTGTTTTTATTCTTTTGCGTTTGTTAAGTTAGCATCAATTAATTTAAAACAAAAATCCAATCGCTCTTCTTTGGAGATCATTCCTCACTAGTTTAATCATAATTTTTTTTAATTAGTTTTCACTCAAGTCCCTATGGGATCGACCCATACTTGCCCCTGTCTACCTAAATAGACACCATCCACTTGCGGTATAGCAATTTAGAACACATCAGAGGCCGACGGTTGAGCCTGGTGGGAAGAGATAGCAACAAGGAGCACAAGGAGGAGGTCATGCAGGGGGGAAATCGGCCAATCAGGGAGGAGGCGCGGCGCAAGTGTGGCAACAGGTTGCACAAGGTGTGAAGAGGAGGTCGTGACTCGCAATCGGAAGCAGATCGCGTAGAAGACTCACGATGAGGGACTAGCACGCAATGGTATCTCGTGTGGCTCGTGATGGAGCAGATCTGGAAGACCTCTCGCAGACAAGGGCAATGAAGAGGTTCGACGACGAGGATATGCGGGATCAAACCGCTCTGATACGATGTGATGATCTGAGTTCCTTCCAAAAAGGTACCTATTGAGGAGGGGAGTAATAGGATATATTAAGACAATGATCCCCACTCTCATTATCGATGTGAGACCAAACTGTGTGAAGCGTAACCATCTCAATAGATTGAAACAACATTACAACACTTTCTTGATTTATTCTAGAATTCTACAAAAGAAAACAAAAAAAAAAACCAAGAAAAACCATAGTTTTAAGGAGTTATAACTTTTATACTTACGTACTTAATCGATTAGTTTATATATTTGAAATTGAAGGCAAATAAGTCCTTAATATGTACAAATATATGTGTATATACAACTTCTATCGATGACCAACAGGTCATCCATCTCTTTGAAATCAGATTCATGTAAAGAGCTTTAACCTGTCAATACATATTATGCAAATCCTATCTCATAATTCTATCAATGTCTTTTCTTTATGTCTTCCACCATTTTTAAGCCATGAGCATACATACCGTTGTCCTTACGTCATACTGCTTCCTAATGAGTCATCTATTAGTTTTTAAAGCAAGCAAATTATTCATATAAGTGATACAAGTAGAAATTAATGGCAAGAATAGTGAAACATGTCCTTACGTCGCACTCCTTCCGATGAGTCATCTAATAGTTTTTAAAGCAAGCAAATTATTCATATAAGTGATACAAGTAGAAATTAATAGCAATAATAGTGAATTGTTTCAAAGCATAAATTTATAATTTGCAAAGCGAATACCATACAAAAACTCATATCACCAGAGTAGATAATTATATGAAATCTAAGTTCTATCAAAAGTGAAGTGATCAATCATAGGTACTAATCAAGTTCTTTCACTAAGAAATTAATAGAACTACAAATTTCCATTAAGGAAAAGTTCTACTAGATTTCTCCTCCAACAAAATCCTAATCCCGAACCCCAACTTGTAGGCTAATTCCATCGGTTCTGTCAATATTTGATGAGAATCCTCATAGGCCTCAACTTGTATCGAGACGACCCAGGAGAGCTAAATATATACATCGGGACCCGACCATCGAGAGCCTTCTCCACCGTTTCCGCCTACATCATCCACATGTAGGACTCAACCTCATCTTGTTGCTGCTTGGCTATCATCCTGTTTATAGCTTGGACCCGTATCCTCTTCGCCACCATGGCAATGAGTCACTGACTTAGTGTTGGCACAATCCACCTCAAGCCTTCAATGCAATGCACAGACATTGTGATTCTTAGGGCGACTCCCTTCATCTCAATACCGAGAGAATCGATCAAGATGGGTCAAAACTGTCATCATATTTTGATGCATTAAATCCACCGTTGTATTTAGTCGCAAAAAGTAATTCTTCTTGTAATGAGTTACTGTTGGTTTTCTCCAATGTCCCAATAAAACACTTGGTGGCCATCAAATGCTAATGGATGCCCTATCATGCGATCAAGAACAAAGAAAACATATTGTTCCCAATTCTAAATCAAAATGCAGTAGTTTGACATTTAGGTAAAATAGTTAACCAAAAAATAAGTAAAACCAGATGGATTCTGTGTTTAAATTTCTTTTCATATCCTTTGAAAGGCACAATGTTATGACCTTTGAAGAAATGTGGAAGCTGTGCTGGGCTGGTACTTTCATGTCAATGTAATGAGGTTACGAGCAATCAATCCGGACACATAAATTCATTTTCTATAAATGGCTTCACACGAATTTTGCTTGTTAGTTAGATATAAGGAATCCATGCCAGGATCCAATCTAATTGTACTAGCCATACTTTGAATAGCATGCAGCACATATAAGCCTCTATCCATAGAAAATGTTATGCACTAACCTTCAAAAATTAAACGGGTTAAGGTGTGGGAGGCCCCTAACAACAGATCCATCATGTGAATAGGACCCGCTAGAGTTTCTTTTAGCCTAAGGCCCCTATCTTTTTTAATAAACCTGAAAATGCCATTTTCCTGCTCTCTTCTCCTATCTCTCTCTCTCTCTCGATGCGACCACCGATGGTGAGGAGGTAGGAGGTGGGACACCGGCTAGTTCATTGCACCCCACCCCGAAAGCAACCACCGCCGACCGTGCATCGCACCCCACCCCAACGGCAGCCACCGCTGGTGAGGAGGAAGGAGGTGGGGCTCCGGTTGGTACATCGCACACCTACCTGACGGCAGCACTTCCAGTGAATCCATTGCAGCCATGTACACATCAGCATAGTGTGGCAACTATGTTGATGCCTTTTGTCAACATTGGGGTGACCCAACTTGCTAAACTGGTTATATTGAGCCGCTATACAACAGACGGTCCATATGATACTCATGAAAATGGCAATCCACTCCGTTGCAATTGCTAATATTGTGTTAGACAGTATGCAAAGTCTGAACGTATTCCAACATGCTAAAATGGCTATATTGATTTGTTATACAATGGTCGATCCATGTGATTCTTATGCAAATAGAAGTGCATGTTTAAAAAAGACGCGTGCAAAAATAATCATATATACAATTTCGTACAAATGATGAAGTTGCTTGGCTATTATCCTGTTTATAGGTTGGACCTCTACCCTCTTCGTCATCACAATCACAACAGTTGCCTCCATGAGCTTGTAGCAGTCCTTGCCCACCGTGGTCCAAATCTCTCGAAAAACCAAGGAGTCACGTTGCACAATCCACCTTGGTCTTCATTGACACACATTGATTTATGATTCTTAGGGTGCTCCCTTCATCTCAATACCGCGAGAATCGATCAGGATGGATCAAAACTGTCATCATATTTTCATGCATTAAATCCGCTGATGTAATTGGTCGCGAAAAGTAATTCTTCTTATAATTAGTTATTGTTGGTTTTCTCCAATGTCCAAATAAACACTTGGTGGTCATCAAATGCTAATGGATGCCCTATAATGTGATCAAGAACAAAGAAAACATATCGTTCCTAATTCTAAATCAAAATGCAGTAGTTTGACATTTAGGTAAAGTGTAAAACCAAAAAATGAGTAAAACCAGATAGATACAGTGTTTAAATTTCATTTCATATCCTTTGAAAGGCACAATGTTATGCTTTTGAAGAAATGTGGAAGTTGTGCTGGGTTGTTACTTTTATGTCAATGTAATGAGGTTATGAGCAATTATCCGGACACATAAATTCATTTTGTATAAATGACTTCACACGAACTTTGCTTGATAGTTAGACATAAGGAATCCATGCTAAGATCCAATCCAATTCAGCAAACTGTCTCTTCAACTATCAGTTTAGTAACAGCCTAATCAAGAGAAGGAAGCTAGGGTGTCCCGCTGAAGAAGCTGACATGCCTGAACACTGAACTCAGGCCGAAGGGCAGTGAATAGCTGGTAGAGTTGGAGGCACTCCCAGTAGAGCTTGTACTCCAGAGCACGTGACGGATCATGAGCGAGATCCTGGAGGTCCCACAAGTAAGACCGTATTTGACAGTAAAACTGCTGAACGGTTGACTCGCACTACTGTGCCGACTGGGCTTGAGTAAGAAGCTGATACTCGCGGGCACCGCTTTTCTCAACAAAGCGAGCAATGAGGTGTTCTAGATTGTAGCAGCAGTGGCATGTCCAATCATGTCTTGATGGAAAGAACGATCCACGGATGTAATGAGATAGGCCTTGAAAGTTTGATCACAAAGTCGTTAGGGCCCATATTCTGCATCAAAAGCAGAATGGGCGGTAGAGCCATCAAGACGCCCTCGAAGATTGTGATCCTCAAAAATAGATTACACTGTGGCTGACCATGATAGCAATCGGAAGCCTCGTGAAGGAGAACGTTTGTTGCAAAAGATATGAAATATTGTGCAATTTCATAGGTAGTCGTAGTCGGTGTAGTCGTTATTGAGGAAGTGGAAGTCATGGATGACGACTGGAAAGACATCCCAAGAGGAGAGGCACAGAGCTACCATAGGCAGGTGGATCAGACAAGTAAAGGAGGTAGAAGCAAGGAGAGGAGGCACGGGCTGCGACCAGAGGTTGGCGTGAGCAGAGGAGGAGGTCGGTGCGAAGAGAAGAGGCATGGACTGCAACCAGAAGCCGATGGGGATGCACGTACAGGAGGGTTGCTTATCAGGGAGGAGGCCTACGGTTGAGCCCGGTGGGAGGAGACATCGGCAAGGCGCGCAGGGAAGAGGCCGTGCAGGAGGGAGATCGGCCAATCAGGGAGAAGGCGCAACGTAGGTGTGACAACAGGTTCTGCAGGGTGTGAAAAGGAGGTTGCGACTCGCGTAGCTCACGATCGGGAGCAGATCGCACAGAGGACTCATGATGAAAGGACGAGCACGCGAGGTATTTCGTGTGACTCGCGATGGAGAAGATATGGAAGACCGCTCGCATACAAGGGCAGCAGAGAGGTTTGACAGCGAGGAGATGCGAGATTAAACCGCTCTGATACCATGTGACGGTCCGAGTTCCTTCCCAAAAGGAACCTATTGAGGAGGGGTAATCGGATATTTGAAGACAAGGATCCCCACTCCCATTGTTGATGTGAGACCCAACTGTGTGAAGCATGACCATCTCAACAGATTGAAATAACATTACAACCGGACTTTCTTGATTTATTATGGCATTCTGCAAACAAAAAAAAACAAGAAAAACCGAAGTTTTAAGGCAGTGTAACTTTTATACGTGCGTACTTAATTGATTAGTTTATATATTTGAAATTGAAGACAAATAAGTCCTTAATATGTACAAATATATGTATATATACAACTTCTATCGATGACCAACAGGCCATCCGATCTATTTGGAATCAGATTCATGTAAAAAGCTCTAACCCGTCAACACATATTATGCAAATCCAATCTTATAATTCTATCAATGTCTTTTCTTTAGGCCTTCCACCATTTTTAATCCATGAGCATACAAACCATTGTCCTTACGTCATACTGCTTACGAGTCATCTATTAGTTTTTAAAGCAAGTAAATTATTCATATAAGTGATACAGGTAGAAATTAATGGCAACAATAGTGAATTGTTTCAAAGCATAAATTTATAATTTGCAAAGGAATGCCATACAAAAACTCATATCACTAGAGTAGATAATTCTATGAAATCTAAGTTCTATCAAAAGTGAAGTGATCAATCATACGTACTAATATCACTAAGAAACTAATATATCTACAAATTTCTCTTTTGCAGAAATATAGCATTAAGTACAAGTTTGCATCGATTTCGCCTCCAACAAAACCCTAATCCTGAACCCCAACTTGTAGCCTATTCTATCGGTTGTGTCATTAGTCAATGAGAATCCTCATAGGCCTTAGCCTGTTTGGAGAGGAAAACAGATACATTATCCGGTTATGAACCTCCGTCACCGGGACCCGACCATCGAGAGCCTTCTCCGCTATTTCACTCACCATCATCTTGGTGCTGCTCAACTATCATCATGTTTATGGCTCGGACCCCTACCCACTTTGTCATCACTGACAGTTGCCTCCATGAGTAGCTCCCTAGCCCAGAACCTCTCGAAAAACCGAGGCATTTACTTCATGTTGGCACAATCCACCTAAGGGCCTTCAATGCACACACATTACTTTATAATTGTTTGGGCGATTTTTTTCATCTCATCAATGTGAGAATCGATCAGGATGGATCAAAACTAACATCATATTTCGATGCATTAAATCCGCCGATGTAGTCGGTCTGAAAAAGTAATTCTTCTTGTAATGAGTTACTGACATACTGTTGGTTTTCTCCAATGTCCCAATAAACACTAGGTGGTCATCAAATGCTGCCATATAATGTGATCAAGAACAAAGAAAACATACAGTTCCCAATTCTAAATCAAAATGCAGTAGTTTGACATTTAGGTAAAATGGTTAACAAGAAAATGAGTAAAACCAGATAGATACTGTGTAAATTTCATTTCATATCCTTTGAAAGGCACAATGTTATGACCTTTGAAGAAATGTGGAAGCTGTGTTGGGCTGGTACTTTCATGTCAATGTAATGAGGTTATGAGCAATCAATCCGGACACCTAAATTCATTTTTTATAAATGACTTCACACGAATTTTGCTTGTTAGTTAGACATTAGGAATCCATGCCAAGATCCAACCTACTTGTACTAGCCATTCTTTGCATAGCATGCAGCACACATAAGCTTCCATTCATAGAAAATATTATGCACTAACCTTCCAAAATTAATAGGGTTAATGTGTAAGAGGTTCCTGACAACAGATCCATCACACGAACAGGACCTGCTAGAGTTTCTTTTAGCCTAAGATCCCTACCTTTTTTTTATAAACCCAAAAATCCTCTTTCCCTGGTCTTTTGTCCCATCAATCTCTCAACGCAACAACTGGCTGCCCAGGGTGACGATGCAATGGATTTAACGATCAGCTAATAGTGTGGCACACTGGCAGGCTACTAATGCTCGGTCTCATGGAGTCGAAGGCTACTGGATCTCGGACTTTCCTAGTGTCATAATGTAATGGCCACCGTCTGGAACACCAAAAAATAAACCTAATTGAGCAAAGCCCAATCTGAAGTTTAGGCACGTTTAATAAACGAACCAAGCTCAAGCCAACCAAAGCTTGGCTTGGCTCAATTATTAAACAAGCCATGCCCAAGCATGAAGTTTAGGCTCCTTTAATAAACTAGCCAAGCTCAAACAGACCAAAGTTCAGTTTGGCTTGACTAGTTGGCAGTCCTGTGCACAACTATGCTAATGTCTTTTGTCAACATTATTGGTGACCCGACTTGCTAAACTGGTTATATTGAGCTGCTATACTACTCGTGAAAATGGCAATCCAACCCGTTGCAATTGCTAATCATGCGTTAGACAGTATGCAAAGTTTGAATGTAGTCCGACATGCTAAAATGGCTATATTGATTTGCTATACAATGGACGATTCATGTGATTCTTACGCAAATAGAACTGCATGTTTAAAAAAAAACACGTGCAAAACTAATTGTATGTACAAATACATATAATTGACGGAAAATGACAAACAGATGTAACTATGAAACACATGCTATATTTACGCAACATGCGAACAAAATTTTATATTAACTTACAACTCTTTCACTAGGCACAACATAAACACAAGTATACACTTTCGAAAGCAGTCAGCATCTCCTCAGTTACACCAAATCAATAAAGACTTACCTTCCAAAAACAAAAAAAAAATCAATAAAGACTTAAATTTAACCAAAGCCCGATGCTTATCGATATAGTTTAGAGAGAGAGAGAGAGAGAGAGAGAGAGAGAGCAACACAACATTAAGGAGAGCCAGAGTTCCCAACACAACATTAACATCCGATTAGCTATTTTCATTCCTATTATCCCATCAGCAGTAGGAAGTTACAACCTACGGTATTCAGCTATACTGATCTTTTCTTTCATTTCCTTACTCTTTTTTTTATCAGATCTGTCTACAGTAAAACCAAAAAAAACAAAGGAAAATTACGCAAATTTTGTGCTTCCAGCTTCGTCATGCATCACATCCTCTCCAATGAACGTGCTGCTACTGCGAAGAAAACCGAACACACTTGAATCTCCACAAGAAACCGAAGAGGATTGCATCAATGCTTCCCGATTTCACTTCAAAAGTGGACCCCGACTCTCCTAGTTTACTCCCTTTGAGGGCTGTCCTCCGGATAAATCTGCGAGCAGCAACATGAATGCATATCAACCAATAAAGCCATATGACATTGATACCGATGCCCTTCTCAATATCAAAATCGAGCTAGGAATAATAGTAGACCGACCTGAAGACTCAGTTTATTAAATCACTCAATATTAATAGGGAAGAGGATGAACAGATCCGCTTGCTAAAGAGAGCTTGGAAATGTCCACAGAAACTATTTTTTTTGCACACACATCATGAATTATCGGGAATCAAGTTTTGCTTCGGCTCTTTGCAATAAACTTTGTACCATAGAGGCTACTGCAATTCTCTACATTAAATTTTGCAGAGGGTTAACTTAAGTTTATATCTGGCAGCATAATTCTTATCAAATCCTTTTGTCTGGAGGCTTCATAATTAGCTTTGAGCTTCATACTTAACCCCCATCTTGATAGGATAAGAGTGGGGCAACAGAATGGACGCATATCAAAAAGTGATTACGTTGCAATTGTACGTCAAATCTTGATGCCGATGACAATGAAGAATCATGAGCCTATGACGAGATGTTGAAGGAATATGTGGTAGAAATAGGGAAGACATGGCAAAAATAAGTGCGTTGAAGAAAATTTTGTTTTCCAATTAATTTTAAAAAATGGTGTTATAAAGGAATAGTTTAAATGTAATACAAGTGCATTTGTTTTCACAAAACACCAGTCATCGAGTTAGAGGCCATGTGTTGAGTGGTAGATGTCATGAGTTTGAATCTCTAGTATGCAGATTTTGCTAAAATAAATTCCAAATCTTTGGCCACAAGCACGCTATCACAGGCCAAGGGCACAATGTCTATTTCCTAGACGCATCATGTGCTCCACACGCTGTGGAGTCACCTTTTGGGTGCCCTTGGTGCAACCCAGTATAGGTCTTTCTTTCTCCCTGGCTCAGTCCTGGGGTTTAGGAACATATTGGTGTGGCTCGAGTGTGCGGCTTGTATCTAGGATATAGCTACAACTGATATCTGTCTGGCTCCCATGCTACACGGAAGCCAAACACTGCTCTACTATGAGAAGTGGAAGACCCAAGCAGATGGACTCCACATTTGCAGTCCTAGTGGCCTGCAATGAGAACCTAAAGGTTGCTGGGGACCTGGGGTAGTAATGGAAGAGGTACATGTTGTGGTTGATGAGGAATCTGCTTTGCTCTAGTTTGCAGCTCCTCCCAAATATTGTAGTGCCTTCTCCTAAAGGGATGGGATCCAAGCTTGCCGAACCATTGGACAATGTTGCGGATCTAGTGGTGGTTGTTGCGGAGACTCAGCCAGAGGGAGAAGTTAATGAGGAACCTCTTGATGGTATTGAATCTGAGAGGGACAAAGCTAAGGCCTAGGGCAATGTGGCTGGAGAGCAAGATGGCAACAATGCTGAAAATGTTGTCATTAGATAATAGAGAATGACTGCGATGAAGCAAATCTAGCAGAGAACTTCACTCAAAGTCTCCTGGTGGGCAGCGAAGTAGAGGTTAATAGTGCAAACAACGAGCATGTATATGAAGCTAGTGAGTTAGTTGAGGTTGATGGTTTCTTTGTGACTGATATGGAGACTCATCAGAGGCTCTGCATATGGAGTACAAATACCATACCCGACCCCCAAAGCATTACAACAAGCACTGTGCATCTACTTTACATGACCAAGTTCTGGTTCAAGCTGGACAAGTGATTGATATGGTTTTTGAAACCGTCCAGGCACAGGTTGATACTCATGAACTTTTCTCAGTTATCTACACTTCCTGTGAGGCCTTATCTCCTTATGAAATCATTCTTGTCTCTTATTCTCAAACGGTTTTGGCTCTTACCTATCTCTGGTCAAAATGGTCCCACCCTCTAGCCTATCAGCCCCTCTTGTTGTGGACCTTATTACTAGCCTTTTGACCCCTCCTCTCCCCAGATGCTACAACCTCCAACATCAGTTGCCCCAAACCCTCTAGTTGTGCATCGCAGCTCCAACATTGGTCAAAATGATTGAAGCTAACCAAACCTAGAGATATCAAACTGGATCACTCTGTCCGAGTCGACTCTTCACGGTCTTCTACTTCTGGTACTTTGAACTCTACACCAGTTGTTACCCTCAAGCGGTGGGGATTGGATTGTGGGTTACTTTTTCTATCAAGGCGATGCAGGAAATTAGGAAACTTAAGCTCGCCAAGTCTAGAGAGCTTTAGCCCTAGCCTTTGCTTGCTCCTACCATTTTTCCTGGGTGTCATGCGACGGATTGTTCATGCGGGACGTAGTTACCGAAGATTTAGAAGATCCTTGCTTCCTTAGACCATGTCGGGATCTAAAGTTGTGTTTTTTCTTCCTCTCTTCAGTCTACTCTACGATGTGCTTCTGGTGCTCAATTCTTTTGAGTGCCCTTATTATTATATACTGGTTGGCGACTGCCTTAACCCCTCCCCTTGAGAACGCCATCTTGCTCAAAACAAAAAAAAAATAAAATCAAAGAGTTGAGCCTCCAAATTGGCTTTGGATTTTGTTTGGAAGTTTTAAAATGCCCGGGTGAATTCCAACTGCAGTGTCACAGGGTAAATCAGTAGGTTTTGAGATAACTTGTAGACAGCACAAACCGAAATTGAGTTACTGTCTGTTAGGAATTTCTTTCACCCAATTTCACATGTTTAGCATGTATTGGAAAGCAACAATTAAAGGACCTTTCAAGAAAGAAGATTATGGCGGAAGCTTGTATTAGAATACATGAGTTTAATATTCATAGTAAGAAGAAAAAAATATGTAGGGAATGTTTAGTAATAGATTTCATCTAAGTGTTGGGGTGGAATAACCCTTGCAAGATTATTCCCTTCGATGAATGCGGAAGTGTCGTAGTGATTCAGATTTCATGACAAACCAATAGGAGAAGAAAATGCAATGAAAAACAATCACAGACACAGAGATCCAATCACAAAGACACAAAAATATAGTTCACGCAGTTCGAAAATTTTCTACCTCTGCTAGTGTCGGTCACCGCCCTGAGAGCACTATGGAAGTAGGTTAAAGATTACACCCTCACCTTCGTCCTTGCCTCTGATCTAAAGGAAACAATCTTCCTATCTTGATCCCCACTCTCCCTTTGTCTCTCTTCCACAATAGAGAAGCCCCAAAAGAAAAACCTTAAGGACCGTCTTTGAGTTTCTCCGTATGAGACTCCCCCGAAACCCCAAAACCTTAGTCTTAGGGTAAAAACCAAGTCCAGCCAGCACCAGATTCACCCAGGTGCCAGCAACCTATAGCCGATCCCGCAGGCTGCTAGGATTTCGCTAGGGCGAAAACAGTGGGGGGGCGCCCGGGCGAACTGGACTTGGAGCTGAGCCTTCTGGTTCCTACGATTTCACCCGGGCCCACCCTGTAACAGTGCCCGGGCGAACTTGCAGGCAGTGAACCCCTTCTCGGGTTCCTTCAGCCTGAAAATGAGCCAACTCCCTACACTATGTGTATGACTCAATGCATAGTGACTAACAACCACAGCCTTCATCCAGTTTAGCCCAGACTCACTTGATCGAGTAGAGTGCTTTGAGTCATATGATTAGATGACAAAATGTAACCATATGAGCATGAAAGTATTCCAAGGACTAAAAAATATATTGAGAGACTGAAATGAAGCAATAAAAAATCAAACGAGGAAAAAATTAATAAGAAATGAGTTGTGTAAACTTAATTTTAGCGGCATGACCTTGGACAAAAAATATCAGTGTAACCAATCTTAAATGCAAAAGTATATGATGTTTATGTAACCAAGATGTCTACTTTATCGAAGGACGTGAAGATCTTAGGCAGATCATGAAAAGGGGTAGAAAAGTTGTGTTCTTCAAAAATCTAATATCAACGGTGTGATGGCATTAAATTGCATAGAATAAAATAATGCACAAAATAAAACTTGTATCACTGACGTGTAGACTGTATGAGATAACAAATAGTAAATACCATGTCAGCGTGTGATACCTTGCAGTGCCCACTGATGGCACCGGCACTATAGTAAATCAACACCACACCAATTTAATCAAGAAAGATTGTCTCATTAATTCCAAAAAGTGTATTGAAGATTGGAAGAAGTCTCGATCTATCATAACTATAGCAGGAGACGACCATTCTGAATTAATGAGACTTGACAATCTCATGGGTCTCTACTACATAGATGCAAATGATAGGAATGGCTAATTAGTAACTACCACTTGAATAGGATGGAACATTGACACCAGTCATCACTTAACCGTCTGAGTTTGATCTCAGTAAGCTGAGCATCATGAGGACATGACAACTTATCCTAAGATCAGAAGTTATACATTTCAATTTGTTTACTTGTTTTCCTTTATTTTACTGGCTTAATGAAACAGTCATTTTGTACCTGAAGGAACCTGTCTTCTTGGAAGCTTACAGTTCTAAGCTTAATTTCACCTCTGCTCGTGGTGAGCTCGTCCAATAATTCAGCATCACACACCTCAACATTGCTGTCAATGTTGCTCAATCGAGATGCATCCCTTTCCTGCGCACAGAGTACAAATCGTGGAGAGTGTTGGAGTCAGACAACCTTGGTGAAAAATATCATAAAAAAAAAAAAGAGTTCCAAACCGCTAACAACTCGTGTTAGAAATGGACAGTCTCACTTATCAACAATAATTTACTAAGATAAAAAATGGAATACCTGAAATGAGATATTTCGATCACGATGAGGAGCAGCAGCAATTTCCTCATATTCAGCGGCGTCCAATTCCCTCAAGTAATATGGGTGAAATAATTTGGGGAGGACATACTGCCTCATGGTAATCAAGAGAAAGAATAGCAAAGGAAACAAAATTCCTGCTATAGGTATCCATGTCACCCCAAAACACAGTAGAAGATACACAAATTGAAAAAGCGTGAAGTAAGCTATTTGTTTGAAGGGCACCAATTCCACAAAGGTCGCATGGACACCTTCTAGAACCCTGTCAGGATAGTTAAAACAACAAAGAAATGTATTTACACGCGTAGATTAGACGAGCTTAGCTGGTTAATTTCAAGGTTAACTGAAAGAGAGATTTTTCATGGCTTATGTTCATCTTTGAGAAGCCATCTTGTAAGGAAGTGACTGCATAGTCTGCATATATGAGCAACAGACACATGACAAATGCTTTGTTTGAGACAATTCAATGCTTGGTCCTGATCTTTGATATGGGGGGAAGAAGCAATGTTGTATAGTGTCTGAACCTGTATATATGTTTTATGGTTTCGAACATCATCTTCACATTTCCTATTTTAATAGTTCAAATCAGTCATTAAAGAAAAGATTGAGAAAAACAAATGTCTTTATCACCACTTAAGAGGAAAACTAGGTTGAGGACAGAGATGGGGCCTCATTATATGTAGTCTTCTCACATAATAATTGTTGCTCTAAACTTAAACAAGGCATGGTCAAAGATTATATGAAACATAAATATATATATATATATATATATATGGAAATAATAGATAATCATGCAATGGGGAAAACGGACGTATTGCCTGCTCTATACTGACCGACGAGAAACTTACTTGTAACGCCGGCTAGGAGTTATGAACAGAAGCATTAGCCTTTCCCAGAACTGGTTCCCAGGGAGGCTATCGATGGCCATGTAAGCAAAATAACCCCAGAGAACAGATGTGGGTATCGTCTTGATAATGGGCATAGCTCCGACACAAGCACCAACCAGGAGGGACTGGAATAAATTGGTTACTCTCTGCTCATTGACCCGAACAGGCAAATAGGCATCTATGTGTTTCTCAGGATCAAATTGGCCTTTCAACTCCCCCCCAGTAGTTTCTTTCATAACCGCATCCTTTAAATTCTCCAGCTCTTTATCAATTGAGATAGTCTGCAGAATATAGCGCTTTAGTGAAAAAACCTAATAAATTGTGATGCATTCCAACGGCTTATACTGAATCACAAATTTCAATCCAAATATTTCCGTGATGCTCTCATAAAACAAGAATCAAAACAGCATTATTGCATTGCGTTGTCAACAACAGAGGGCCAGTAACCAGCCAGGACCGTTACCACTATCGTCGTTTGAGTTGAGCCTGTCAACAATTTGTTGTTGATTTCCAGAATATGTTTCAAAAAATTAATGTTTAGCTTCTCTTCAACTATAAACAAAGTTTTAAAGATATTTAGCTGGCCAATTGCGTCACTTGGTTTATATGAGGTCAAGGGCCTTAATTCTCTAAAAATATTCATGCCTTTAATTAAATTCAAATTCTATAATTACACAAGACCGATCTTAACATATTGGGCCAAAATGTCACTGTAGCATTTAAACTAATCCTGACCAACCTCCTAATTGTTATGCATGGAGGCATTGAAGAGTTGGTTATAAATTGCGATGTTTTAATCAAAGTTGGGATCATTTGTTCCAAATGATCAAATAAAAAAATTACGATTTCTAATTATGATTGGTTCTCAAGTAGACAGGCATTTGCAAATACAGAATGGCCCGTTTGGTTGGAAGTTAAATTTCTTCAAGGCAAAAGTTGAGGTATTAATATAATATGTACATGTAGGATATATAAAGTGTTGAACAAATCCCGAAGAAGAATATGATCAGGTATATAAAAATTCAATAAAAAATATTATAATTAGGTTTACATTATAAAATGAAAAGGGCCGATGGCTGACGGCGGTGGTGATCGACTACTATGGTCAATAGCAACGGTGGTGACCACCGGCAACGGTTACCAACAACCTTGGCGAATGACGACGATGGTGATTGGGAGCAATGGCGGTCGACAAAGGTGGTTGGCAATGGCATTCGGTGTACAATGGAGGCGTGCAACGATGGCGGACTACGAGTGGAAGGAAAACCAATATTCTCAAAAGAATCCTAGGCAGGGTGACAAGCAAAACGCTCCGCCTAGCCATGAAACGGCAAAGCCAAGCAGGCTTAAGCGCACCGTGTGCGCGAGGCGGGCGTTGGAAGCAAGAGGGCTACTTGTGTGGATCTGATGTCAGACCCACCCGAAGCCCCTTAAAAGAAGGGTTAGGGGTCACAAGGGGATCTCTATCTGAGATACAGAGCAGAGAGAGGGAGCTGCAACACAGTGCAGCCGACCCATCACCCCCCCCACCCCCACGCAAGGCGACCGACGATCCAGTGACTGGCAGAGCCTCCAGCCGGCAACAAGCACGAAGAAATCTAAGGTTAGAGGTTTTTTTTTTTCAATTTATGCTTGATGCTTGTAAGTTGTAACTTTTTAACAATGTTAAGCACTAATTAGTCTATATTAAGATTCCAAATTTGTAGTATATTACCATAAACTTGTTTTCCTAATTTTTCTAATTTTTTTAATGATTTTTTCTTATTTATTTATATTTTTAAATATACTTTTTATTTAAAAGTATCTGGGTGCCGAGGCGCCAGGAGGCCCCCCCAACGCTCGCCTAGTAACCAATGTGTTTTTTAAAACCTTGGGGAAAAAATATTCTACAATTGTGGAATGTTTTATTCCAAAGTTTTTGTGGAATTACTAATGGGGCCTTTTTGAAGTATTACAAATTCCAAGTGTTAACTTACTGCACGGGGTAGTTACTTCAAACAAAAAGTTTCGCAATCTCAAAATACTAATATAAAGTTATAAACCATACTTACTGCTGCTAGATACCCTCACATCCCAAAACCCGAGTCTTAAGGGGAGGTCCACAGCGGGTATATTAAGCGGTCAGTGGGTGCCCCCCTTACCAATGTGAGACTAAACCGGTAAACTATCTCAACACCCCCGCTCACGCGGAGCATGTGCGGCAAGGCATAATCGGTAAGGGCCAACCTGGAGCAGGGATGGGCCTAGCTCTGATATCATATTAGATACCCTCACACCCCAAGACCGTTTATTGTTCCGGGTGCACCCTTACTAATTATGCCTTGCCACGCATATCTGTGTGAGCAGGGGTGTTGAGATAGTCCACCAGCTTATCCCACATCGGTAAGAGGGGCACCCATTGGCCGCTTAATATACCCATTGTGGACCTCTCCTTGAGATGGATTTTGGGGGGTGAGGGTATCTACATGATATCAAAGTTGGTCCCGTTTCCTGCTCCACCTCTGTCACCCCCACCGATTGTGCCTTGACACACATGCTCCGTGTGAGATGGGGTGTTGAGCTAGTCTATCTCAACACCCCATCTCATCAGATAGTCCACTAGTTTAGTCCGACATCGGTAAGGGGGGCACCCATTGGCCGCTTAATATACCCGCTGTGGACCTCCCCTTACGACCTGGATTTTGAGGTGTGAGGGTATCTGACAACCGCCTATTTTACCTGAAACCAAACGGCTTATGTGATTTCATCTAGTTGCAAAAATAATCACAGGCTTATATATGTTATTTTCATAAAAAAATTTACTAGCGTGAAAAAAATGATGTTACTATCGGTACACAATCTATTGCTAATGGAAGCATAAAGGTGAATCCTTACTTTCAGGAATACTACTTTGTTTTCTCCTAAACTATTATAGAGTTTCCATTTTGATGATGGTGGGGACACCGACCCCATTCGACCGTATGTGACATGCATGCACTCGCAACAGAGGTGACAGCCCATACACATGGGCTATATGGCTTGGACATGAAATTTAGTTATTGGGCCAACCTCTACCAAGCCCATTTCATTATCGATTTATTTAGTAATTTATTAATGTATTTTTGAATTATTAAATGGGCTAAAATTCACCATTATATAGCCTAACTAATAACAGACCTTCTAGTGGTTAGGGTTTAATGAGGACTCTATTTATATGATTTGTATTTGTTGTTTCTTATTATGTTATGAATGAAACAAAACAAGCGCTTGCTCTAGGGTTTTGAGAATCCATTGAGGGGAGAGAAATTGGGCTTCGGCTGAATCTCCATTACTATGTTTGCGATCATCACCATCATCTTCATCATTTTCACGTTCAACAACGACAAAGACAAGATCATCATCACCATCATCAACCAACCCCCTATCTCTCTCTGCCTTGATCTCTCATCCTTGTTCCTAGTCCCTTAACCTCATGCACATCGACCGGCCACCCCAGCTGCCAGCCACAAACCATCGACCGCCTTCGTCGGTCGAGCCATGTTCGATGATTCGCGTCTTTGGAGGCTTCTTGGCTTCACGTCACACTATAATTGTTCAACCACCAGGACCGTCTTCCAAGGCCTCTGACAACATCTGCATCTCTGGTTTTGATCTTTCAATGAGCCTTTAAGTCTAGTATTTGATAATCATCTCTGAAAACCGTAGATCTCAATTCACTTGATATTATCATTGTTGGCTTGAATAGATCCATCACCTTACATGAACCTGCAAATTTTCCTCTGCTTGTTATTGAGCCGGTATATTGGTTGAAAGCCTTTAAAGGCCATTCAACTCCGTCTTGGTTAATCAGATTGCCTCGAGCCCTGGGAGTTTTTCAACTCCCAAGCGACTGTCATCTCTTCAGTATTCAAAAGGGATTATCCTCACGGCCTGCTCTCGTCTTGGCTTTCCATAATTGTTTACCCCTAATTTTCTGAATATTGTTGATACTAGTCACAAGAACCTAAATTTATTTATTGTTAATTCAAAATAACTTGCTTAATTCCTTACATCATAATAGGATATACAATTGCAGTAGTGTCCTACATCAGAGGGAATCTTAGAAATTATTGCCTCCTCTCTCATCGGATCAAAAAGTAAAAAACACAATTCATTCAGTTCTTATAGATGTCAGTGTCACTGACTGTTCTATCCAAATGAATACATTTGGAAATGTGGTTATTGTTTGTACCATCTCAAGGAGTTTCCTTAGGCATGTGAAACTCTACTTCCGCATTTGAATAGCCTTTATTGATGAACCCTAGAGATGTGACATGCATGGGCACGTTTGTATGGATTTCTTGGAGAACCCGAATGCATTCAAAGAAAGGTGGGTTTGAAAACCCATGTAAGACTATGTTTATGTTATCGTGCAAGCATGTATAATAGGCTCTAAGGCACGGACACGGCCCATGGGGTCCCGTACCCGCGGACACGTGTCGGACACAAACACGCACCGGACAAGTGTCGGACACGCATGTGCCGTGTCCCACGTAACCTCAGGCACTTGACACGGGTCGGACACGGGCGGACACCTGAGGGGAAGAGGAGGAGAGAAGGAGAGGAGAGAAAAAGAGAAAAACATGCTGATCAAACGCATCGCCACCGCCGTTGACACTGGCACACCACACAAAGCTCTCTCTCTCTCTCTCTCTCTCTCTCTCTCTCTCTCTCTCTCTCTCTCTCTCTCTCTCTCTCTCTCTCTCTCTCTCTCTCCAAAAGTTTGAAAGGCTGAAACCCAAACCAAACCCTAACCCGATCCCCCCTTTCTCTCCTCTCTCGATGAGTCGGTCATAGTTGTCAAGGCATCAAGGCGAGGCTAGGCGCCCGTAGGGAGCCTAAGAGCCTAGGCATGGCCTTATGTGCATAGGCATTCTCCAGGCACGGGTATATATGTATAGTCTATACTTGCAGGTATATGTGTAATAGGAAGCAATATAACATCTTAATAACATGAAATTGAACATATTATAGTCAAATGCATGCAACATAATGACACATACATAATATAAACAAGTAAACAAAAGGAACAAATAGAATATAAACACTTGCTAACATAAAATTGAGCTTATTCTAATCAAATGCATGCAACACAATAAACACATAGTATAAACAAGTATACAACAACAAATGAACAAAGAAGATAGGGGCGGGTTGGGTTTTACTTTAAAAAAAAGATAAAAATCATTGCCTAAAACTAGCCTAGGCGCGCCTAGGCTGCCGCTTAGTGAGGTGCACCTGGGCGCACTGGGGCCTAACTGTCTCCGGGCGCCTAGTGCGCCTAGGCCCGCGCCTTGACAACAATAGAGTCGATGTTATATAATAAAGGTAAATTATACTTTGCCCCCCAGAATTTAGCTCAAAAACACTTAGCTCCCCTATAGTTGTTTTTTTTGTTACAAATTGCACCCTAAAGTTTGAAATGTTAGCACAATATCCCCCCTTTTGTCAACTACTTCATTTCCTGTAGTTTCTTAATTACAGGCAAGGTTCGAAATCTCATTTCGGTGGAAATTTCGACCTTCTGGATATGGAAATATTTCGTGGAAATATTTCGACAGTGTGGAAATATTGCAATTTTGTAGAAATGGTGGAAATATTGATTTTTTGATGAAATTTTTTAGTGAAACTCCGGGTAGTCATAAACCAAGTATGGATACACACTTTGGAACACTCAAATAATATGTGTACCCTATCTAGGGGTGTAGAGCTTCACATAACATATATTCAATTTATTAAGTCTGTGAGTCTTGTGCAATCTTATTTAGTTCGGTTTTTATATATATTTTTCAAATGTTTTTTAATCTTTTTTTTTTATAAAAATATTTTTGAAATAAAGATTAGTTGATTGTTAAAATAATGTTTCAAACGATTTTGAAAGCGGACTTAAAACAAGAAAGTTATGCAAATTTGAAAATGTGCAAAAATTATGCTGAAATGTGAAACACTGTTTTTTTACTAAGTCTGAAAAAAAGAATTTTTATGTAGAAAAGTTTTTATACATTCAAAATTTCCTAAGACGGACCATGGTTTTCTAGATGTACTCGTACTTCTACATCTTGTGGAATTTTTTGAGCTAAAAAGGAGTTGATTTAATCACTTTTCTCACCATGTAGATTTTATAAAAATCCATAAAAACTGTTTTCTTCTACTAAAATTGAAAGTTTACTTTTTGATTCCTTTGTTTTTTGATTTTTTTGATATTTTTATTGAAATCAAATGGGGGGCTATTTTCTTATTTACATATAATAACTTAAAGTAAATAGAGAAATTAAAAATTAAGTAAAACGACATTTACTTAAATGTTATTATATGTAACCAGGCCCCCAGTCCCCTTTTATAACCAGTCAGTCGCAGAATTTCGGATAAATTTCGTGAAATTTTTCAAAATTTTCACGAAATTTCGACCAAGGTTCGAAATTTCCATTTCGATCAATATTTCGACCCCTCTGGATATGGAAATATTTCGTGGAAATATTTCGACAGTGTGGAAATATTGTGATTTTATAGAAATGGTGGAAATATTGATTTTTTAATGGAATTTTTCAGTGAATCTCTGCATAGTCATGAACCAAGTATATATACACAATTTGGAACACTCAGATAATAATTATACCCAATCTACAGGTGTAGAGCATTACAAAGCATGTATTCTACATTTGAGTCTGTGAGTCTTGTTTGGTCCTGTTTTGATCTATGTTTTTAAAATAGCTTTCAATCTTTTTTGTGGATAAAAATATTTCCAAAATAAAGATTAGTTGATTGTTAAAATAATGCTTCAAACGATTTTGAAAACGGACTTAAAGCAAGAAAGTTGTGCAAGTTTGAAATCGTGCAAAAATTATGCTGAAATGCAAAACACTGTTTTTTTTACTAAGTCTGAAAAATGAGGTTTTATAAAGAAAAGTTTTTATACATTCAAAATTTTCTTTGACGGACCATGGTTTTCTAGATGTACTTGTAATTCTACATCTTGTGGAATTTTTTAAGCTAAAAATGAGTTGATTTAACCACTTTTCTCAACATACAAAGTTTATGAAAAACCGAAAAAACTATTTTCTCCTACTAAAACTGAAAACCTACTTTTTGATTCACTTGGTTTTTGATTTTTTTGATATTTTTATTAAAATCAAATGGGGGGTATTTGCTTATTTACATATAATAACTTAAAGTAAATGGAGAAAATAAAAATTAAGTAAGACGATATTTACTTAAGCTGCTGAGAACGAAACCCCCAGTCCCCTTTTATAACCAGTCAGTCCCAACATTTCGGTGCCAAAATCCCGAAATTTCTCGAAATTTCCCGAAATTTCTCGAAATTTCCCGAAATTTCTCGAAATTTCTACGAAATATCGCGATATTTCGTGCCGACAAATATATCGTGCGAAATATCGCGATATTATCGTGATTCCTATTTCGTTCGATATCACAATAGGCATTTCGTGCCCAGGTTTGAGAAAACCGAGATATTTCGCGATATTTTCGGGAAATATCGCGAGATTTTGTAACTTGATTTCGACAAAATCTCGCGATATTTCGTGGAGATGGAAATAGTTCGTGGAAATATGGCGATATTTCGCGAAATTGCTCGATATTTTGACATTTTCAGTTATGCTCGAGATTGCAGGTGGTATTTCGTATCGGGTTTTCATTTTTCCGATATATTTCGCGAAATATATCGATTTTTTGTTCCTTGATTACAGGGGGGTTAGGTGTTTTTGAGCTAAACTTCAGGGGGGCAAAGTGTAATTTACCGCTTATAACGGAAAAAATACTGAAAATTAGAAAATAAATATATTAGAAAAAAATTCTTGTGTCCTCGCCATGTCCGTGTCCTACTTTTTTGAGATTTGTCATGTCGCCGTGTCCGTATCGAGTCGTGTCCGTATCCGTGCTTCCTTGATAATAGGTATGGGTGCGGATCGGTGGTGCAAGGCTTTATAGAGTTATGGGTAATGGGCATTCTCTACTCCTTTGTTTTTTTGAGTGAGTTTGTGTGTGAGAGTGGCAATACTTTTGTACTCTATCTCTGCCACTTCACCATTATCCTTGAGTGAATAGTGAATATCACCTTCATATCCATGCATAGATGTAGGCAATCCTGTTAAACCACATAAATTCTTGCTACCTGTGGTGATCGAGTTATTATACTTTTTTTTTTTACTTGTTTGCATTTGCACATGATGCCAATCTGAGGCCTCCATGCCTAACATAAAGTGATAAAATAATAACTAAGATCGAGATCTTATTCCGTTTTCTTCCACTTCCATGTCGTTCTGCTTCCTATCCTCAAGCTGTTTTTGCTCTCTTCCATGAGTAAGTCTAAAAAATCAAAAGGGCAGGTATTAAATCTCTTAAGATTTGGGTTGATCTGAGTTTCTCAAAAAGGATATCTATGATCACCAAAATTCAGTTCCCACAGACCCACATATGAATTGTGTGACTTGTGTCATGTTCTACAAGCCAATTTTTTTCTAAAATAGTCAGACACAATGAAGATGCTTTCAAGTTTTATTTTCAAACACTGATTTATTCACGTCGCTGAGTCGCATTAGAGAGTAATTCCCACATTCATAATAGTTTAGAGCTTAAAATTTGGAATCAACTGTCTGCATAAGGGATAAAATTATACCTTAGTTATAGGATTGTGTAGTAAAGTAGATGGATGCGTGTAATCCAATTGAATTACTATCTCATTGAGACCATAATCTGCAGAAACTTGCATAGCCTGCAGTTGAACAACACAAAAATACTTGGATAGGCTTTATAGCCACAATAAGTTTCTGTAGCCAACAGTAGGCATGTGTAGCCAGAATTTGATCGGTCAAATGTTAATGTGGCACGCTTAAGTAGATCACATAAATCAGCAGTATCCTAGCCCTTAGAGTTGTGTTGCTTGATTTAAATTTAGGAGAATCTGAAGGTGGAAGAGCAAAAGGAGTTACTTTTATTGGAGGTGATTTAGTATGCTAAGTTCAAATTTAGACCAGTAAATTATGATTGTAGTTTGCAGTTTTTCCATTTAAATCACTATCGAACAAAAACAGGTAAAGAAAACCAAACTTTCTCGATAGAAAAAAATGATTTTAGAAACAATCATCAAGGGAAAGATTCTAGAGAACCACATAAACCAAACTCTTCAGAATTATCTATAAGCACTAAGCAGATAGAGCACACTAAAAGATAAAAACCTAAAAGTACAAGCAAAATAAACAAGATATGAGAAAATATGAATGATTTTCTTGAACTACTGATCATAAAATGAATGGTGATACCATCAAGGGCCTCACCAGTCACAACATCGACACACATAAAGAAGCAGCATATAATTTCAATTACTAATGAAATGTAAACATGGATTTAGATACAAGGAAGATACAAACACAGATTAAGGGGGAACCCACAAGATAAACATTACAACAAATAATGACAAATGAGAGAAATTTATTTCACAAAAAAAACATAATTTCTTTAAATTTGTGGTTGTCACTGTGGATACATATACAACCACTAATATCTAAATTATAGGTAACCAAAGTACTCACCACATAAACAACCGTTTAGAATTACCCATTTAAACACTTTGATTCTCGGTCACATTGAGTCCAACCTAAAGAATGACAATTGTTTTATTCTACTGAAATTACTATCTAATTTGTCATAATTGATACCAGAAAGTGAGTCAGCAAATATATTTGGCAAAAGGAAAGTAAATGATTGTATTGTGGTGCATCCACAAACATGCTCGTTTAAATCAGAACTTACACTATGCCCTTGGTCCATTTGTATGAAAACCTCTTGCATTTTACCAAATATTTCCGTGGTGCTAGCGTTCAGCTTTATGCAATCCTTCGCACTCTGAACCATCTTCTTGCGAATTAACTGCCAAAGCAAACAAATAATTTAGAAACTAAACAACTCGTTGTGGTAGTATCATTGCTATTTTACAACCCGATGCACCTGTCTTTTGAGAACAGCAAGGCTCTTGGTGTGCATAGGGGATTGTGGGAGAACCCCATTTGAAGGGGGAATTCCAAGCAACCCACAAACTAGAACCTGAAATTGTAATATATAATCATAACGATCTAGGTGAATATTGATATCAAAAGACTAGTATAACCAAAAGGAAACATAAGTCACATACCATGAACCCAAGAACAAATATGTCATAATGATAAGCAGATGGATTTTTTAGATTGAATTCTTTTTGTTGCGCCATCTGCGAAGCAACACTGTGGTCAAAAAAGTAAAGGCCTGCAACCATCACAGCAGGTATAATGGCAGCGAATATGTATAATGGGGGAACCGACAACAGGTCCTGCAATATTTTTAAGCAAACAATTCAGTACCTAAAAGTTGTAAGATTGAAGAGCATAAGTTTCGACTAGAAAATCAAAAGTATCCATGTTTTACAAAAACAATTAAGTATTAAAAAGAGAATATGTATAAATGAAAAATGAAGGTGCAGCAAACATAAGCAATTTATCTTTCCACATCTAATCATATGAAATACAAACCAATATCATCATTAGGTAATTCATTTCATCTGGGAAGGGACATTTAACGGATGCACATTGGCCTAAGAAGCATGGATACGGGTACGATACGATACGGGTACGATACGATACGGGTACGGTGATACGTCAAATCTCAAAAAAGTAGGATATGGGTACGGCTAAGGATACGGCAATAAATTATTATTATTTAAATATAAATATTAAAAAAAATACTAAATTATTAATTTATTATCCAATAAGGTAAGCATTAACATGGCCAAAGCCTTTGATCATAGTGCATTCCATGGCCAATTCACCAAGGAGATATAAAAGAACTATTAATTGATAGAATGCATCATAAAGAATATATTCAATACAAAAGAAGCATGGGTTGTTGCATATTCAATATAAACGAACTATTAATTGTTGTAATTTATCACAGTTTTTTGGAAGAAAAAAAATTCATAATTGGCTCAATATTTTATCACTGTTTTTTGATCGATCTTATTGCATACCTGCAGATCCAGGCGGCGGGTTCAAGGGGCTGCAAATGGGGCTGAGACGGGGAGATAGCGAGAGATATGGGGCTATGAGGGAGAGAGAGAGAGACAGAGGGAGAGAGAGAGAGAGAGAGAGAGAGAGAGATGGGCGACGGATGGCTATAGTTGGGCGTCGGACGGCAAACAGCTGCAGTCGGGCGAACGACAGGTTGTGAGGGAGAGAGACGGGCTGACGACTGCTG
Source organism: Chamaelirium japonicum (assembly GCA_947650365.1). Lineage (NCBI taxonomy): Eukaryota > Viridiplantae > Streptophyta > Magnoliopsida > Liliales > Melanthiaceae > Chamaelirium > Chamaelirium japonicum. The sequence goes on from OX393549.1 coordinate 83,217,186, forward strand.
TAGGGCTGTGAGGGAGAGAGACGGGCTGACGACGGACAGCTGACAGCGAACGGCTGCTGAGAACCAGGCCACAAGCTCCCTTTTATAACAAGTCAGTCCCACAATTTCGGATATATTTCGAGAAAATTTTCGAAATTTTCGCGATATTTCTACAAAATCTATCGATATTTCGTGGAGATAGAAATCTTTCATGGAAATATCGCGATATTTCGTGAAACCGCTCAATATTTTGACATTTCCAGTTCTGCTCGAGACTGCAGGTGGGATTTTTTATCGGGTTTTCATTTTTCCGATATATTTCGTGAAATATATCGATTTTTTGTACCTTTTACAAAACTAGTGGAAATGAAGTAGTTGACAAAAGGGAGGGTATTGTGCTAACATTTCAAACTTTCGGGTGCAATTTGTAACAAAAAAAACTTCAGGGGAGTTAAGTGTTTTTTAGCTAAATTCTGGGGGCAAAGTATAATTTACCCTTATTATATAACACCGAGAGAGGAGAGAAGGGGGCGCGGGGGAGGGGGATCGGGTTAGGGTTTGATTGGGTTTCAGGTTTTTGGTGAGAGAGAGAGAGAGGCTTGTGCGGTGAGCCAACGTCGACGGCGATGGCGTTTGACCGGCATGTTTTTCTTTTTCGTTTTCTTTTTCTCTCCTCTCATTCTCTCCTCCTCCTCCTCTTCCTCTCCCGTGTCCGCCGGTGTCTAGCGCCAAGGTCACGTGAACGTACGTGTCCGTGTCCGACACGTGTCCGTGTCCGACACGGATACGGGACCCCATGGGACGTGTCCATGCTTTAGAGATGGCCGCACAATAAAAAATCACAAAACAGGGATGTCCGATCGTACAATTGCACGTTGTAGCACAATCGTTTGTGCGATCAAATATGCAATCAGCTAAGTCTGAGTTGTGTGATCACACATGATCAATAATATTTGTAACTAACCATTATTATTTATAAAGTTAAATCTTGATTCTTTTTTTTAAGGGCCAACTCTTGAATCCTTTGATCATCAAGAATATACCTCAAGAGAAGTCTCTAGTCTCAACGGACTTTCAATATCATTAATGATTCAGTTAAGAATTACTTCCTCTGACTTATCTACACGATTACCGGTAAGGCAGTAAGCCTATGGAATTTCATAGAATGTCTTTCTTATTTATGTGTCTTATCATACTGTCGGATGAATCTAATACCGGTAATCAGGTCAACTGTCAGTCTGATTTTGATACCTCATACACTACTTTTGTGCTAGAAGATTAGATCTTTTCATCTCTAAATCCATGTGATGTTGAACCAAATTTATTTTTCTAAAGAGAAGTTTAGCTTCTAAAGAAGTTCAGACCTAAATTTACCTTCCTTAGATTGACCAAATTCCTGATTTAAATGAGAAACAAGAAACCTGATAAGTTCAGCAAGCATACCTTTGCAACAGTCCAATGGTGTAATGATTTAGACTCCCAAGGAAGTGGACTGAAGAGTCTCCTTGGAACTCCAGAAGGAACTTTGCTTGGGACTGCATATGACATTGCTGTCCACACCAAGACCATCAAGGGAACGCCATAGTCGGCAACAAAACCTCTAATCCACCCTGCATCCATAAAAAAAGACTCAAATTTGTATACATATATCAAATGGTACGCTGGTAGAATGGTAGGTTTGCAGCAGACCTGTGCCATATCGCCACGCCCTTGCTCTTCTGCTCTTTAATGCAGTATACAAGAGGCCAATAGCGAATATGATCCCAAGCAACCCATTTGTATAAAGCCACTGGAACTGGTACAACGGTAGGCTTGCATCTTCACCCTTAGGTATGCTAAATTCACTAACTACTCCCTGAGTTGAAAATTTTCACTGTGAAATTCTACTGTTATGATATAATATAATGCATAGCGATCCCTGACTAAAAGACCAGGTCTGATAGAAAATCCACACCTTAATAGCTTCTTGAATGAAGAGAACCGTGATTAACATCCCAAAAAGTTCTCCACAAACCCTGGTGAATCTACTAATAACAGCTGAAGCATTAACCATTGCAAGGATAAAAAGCATACAAGCAGTCCAAATACAAACCCTGCAAAAGATCAAACTCTGCAAATCAGACTCGGAATAAGAAAGAGGCAAAACCATCTCGTGTTGGCTAAGTATTACCATCCACTCCAAGCCAAAAAGTGATGCCCTCCAAGATCAGCTCGTCCTTTGGCAAAATTGTATAGGTAAGTATACATTATCACAGTGGGCTCAGCAACTCCGACAATCAACATGGGCTGCCCACCAAATATTGAATGTATGATTCCACAGATAGCAGTCGAGGCTAAAGTTTCCACTGTACTCAGCAATCCATCTACAACATATAAAATCAGACTCTTGACATCATTGTAAAGGATTAGGGACTTTGGAAGTTAAAATACTCAGCAGGTTGATCTACATGATCGAATTACGGTTTTAACAAATACAGCCATACTAAAGGTTCAAAATTTCAATTTCAACTAGTATTTTGATAATGTAGAATATGAAAATATTTTGTGGAAATATTTTGACAGTGTGGAAATATTGCAATTTTATAGAACTGAGAAAAACATTAGTTAAATGATGGATTTTTTTATGATACTCTGTAGAATCATAAATCAAGCATAGATACATACTTTGGAACACTTAAATCACATTTCTACACTATCCAAGGGTAAGGAGCTCCATATAGCATGCATTTCTATGCATGTTGTGCAGATACATAACAATCAAAATTTTACAACATATCCAAATTAAAGTGATTTCATCAACATTAATATCTAATATTCTGTTTTTTAAACCCTCCAAAATTTTTGTAAGATTGATCGGATAGATTCAGTAATTTTCTAATTTTTTGGAGAAGAATGTTTTGAGCCAATTGAATAAACGATTCGATGCGCACTTCGTTAATGTATAGTGTTGGATGGCATATCTAAAACTCAACAATTTCCAATAAAAATCACGCTGAAGATGTCAAACAAGCTACTCAGAGGGTTTAGGCTCTAAAGGTTCAGTGTTTACAGTTTATAGTTTAGGAAAGTTTTGGAAAATTTCGGTAAATATAGGAATATTTTTGGTCCCATATTTCGTTTTGAGAACCAGAAAATGGAAATATTTTGAGAAATTTCGGAAACTTTTGAACCATGGTCATACTAATAACCTAGGAAACCCACCTGTATCTTTACTTAATTGTTCTCCAAAAGCAATAACTGGAAGAGCGGAAGCAAAGAAGATATATGCAGTGGGTGCCAATATCCTGTCATTCAAGTATCAGTTGTGGATCAGTTGTATAAGACCACAAAGACAATTGAGATCAGTTGTGGAGCTCTAGCAAAATGTAGATGATTATTGGTTGCACTTGCAAGTACCTGATCCCTGAACGTAATCCACCTGACCAATCATGTTTATAACATGCCAGTCTCCCTTTGACATCCTGGATGATCCCGCTAAATGGACTTCTAATGTGATCCATTCCTGAATGGAAATTCTCATACAAATCAGCTATCAAAAATAGCTCACATACAAAAATTCCCAATAACAATAGTGTGAAACACTTCACAATGCTGCAAACTTGCTTCCAAAATTTAAGAAACTTATATTTTGAGGAGTGGGTCACCCCTTTAGCTCCTGTTTGTTGATCAAGAGCATCAACACATTAACTTTAGACTAAAATAAGGTAAATAAACATGTATATATATGTGTGTATATCGATGTTTTTATATTTGATTATAAAGCATCAATTAGCTTAGTGACATATGAAATTGATTACACAGGTTGAACCACAAGAACAGTATTTTGAAGAGTAGAATCAAAGAGAACGATATTGTTAAACAAATACCAAACGAGCAGGAATAGGAACAATTACGAAACACTTAACACTAGAGCAACTAGGGAGGAGGTTGTTATTTTCCTAATTCAGAAAAATAGGGTGCCAGCACAAGTACAGTAGAAGATTAAATGGGACTTCAAACACAAAATATCCTCGCAATATGATATTTTGCGTGACCGGCTTACTATAACCATCAGCCCACAAATGAAAGTGATAGATCCACTTGTATTGGATGATTATATTAAAAATCGAAATATACAGACCCAGATTTCCATTATTTTTATGCAAACTCCAATTCTTCTGATTCCACTCGCACATAATGATTATATTAAAATTTTAAAAAAAACCCAATATACAATGAAACAGAAGAACATTCAGAAAGATCCATTCTACGTCATATTAATTTAAAATTTTTCAAATAGCAAGGGAGAAAAATGGTAATTAAGAAATAGGAATAATTCTTAATTAAAAATTTTCAAATACCAAATGAGCAGGAATAGGAATAGTTAAAAAAAACACTTAACAATAGAGCAACTAGGGGGGAGATTGTTATTTTCCTAATTCAGAAAAATGAGCAGCCAGCACAAGTACAGTAGAAGATTAAATGGGACTTCAAACACAAAATATCCTCGTAATATGATATTTTGCATGACCGGCTTACTATAACCATCGGCTCACGAATGAAAGTGATAGATCCCACTTGCATTGGATGATTATATTAAAAATCGAAATATACAGACCCAGATTTCCATTATTTTCATGCAAACTCTGATTCTTCTGATTCCACTTGCACATAATGATTGTACTAAAAAAAAAACGAATACACAATGAAACAAAAGAACATTCAGTAAGATCCATTCTACGTCTAGTTAAATTTTTTTTAAAATCGAATAGCAAGGGAGAAAATGGTAATTAGGGAAAATCTGGAAATGTTAATGTTCTCCAGTACCCCACCCTCTGCTCCATGAACAGAAAGACCACCGATATCAGGTCCGACAAGCAGAGAAGAACAACGGACATACGCAAACATACACGAAGAGAATCCAATCCAAAGCGTCTGAAACCCTGATGCTATGAAGGGAAACCGATCAGTAGCGTCTCAAACGGAGTAGCAGCAAAAAATTCAAGCAAAACGGCAACCAGAGCATCAACAACCCCTCGTCGATGCAGATCAGCTGCATACAATGAAGAACAACAAGATAGATACCTTCGTCTCCGGCGCCGGCTGAGACCGTGTCCAATCGGCGAGAGAGAGAGAGGAGCAGAATCGAAACGGCCTCCGTCCGCTCAGAGATGCATTCCTCCCTAAACCCTAGAAAGGAGGAAAGGAAGACGGAGAGCGCGACGAGTATTTATACGTGGCGCTCTGGAGAGCTTCCGAAGTTCGGAACACGTCGGAGATATCCGGAGACGGTGCGCCCTCCTTCGGTCTGTTTCCGCAACCCTCCCCCTCCCCCCCGCCTCCTCCTTCGAACAAAAAACCCCGCGATCCGCGGTGGGGCCCGCTCCTGCCCCGCCCGGTCCGGTCCCTCACATCTGGAGCCACGTGGCGTATCACAATTGGTTTGGACGGTTGGTGTCCCAGCTCACTGGCTGCGGGGCCGTCCCAGGCTCCCAGCTTGGGCTCCTTGCGTCCGGGGGCGTTTGGCGTTAAGGCTCTGCACAGTTTCTAGTATCAGCCGCCCGATCCTCATCATACTAACCACACCAGGAGAGTGGGACCCATAGCCCAGAGCCTTGTCACCAGTGACAGCTAATATGCCAATGGGAAAATTGCATCAACCACCCTGAGGTTTGTCGTAATTTCAGTAATCTCTCCTTACTTTTGAAATATTACATAGACGACCCTAAAGTTTCATTTTATTGGCAGTAACCTCCCGACAAAAAGTTATAAGCTATATCATCAAATAAATTTAAAACTACCTATTTACCACTACAAAAAAATTAAAAATAAATTTAAATTTTTTAAAAAATAAATTGAAATGTAAGACAAACTTTACACAGAGATGACTAATTGTAATTTCATAGTTTTTATTGTTTTTAAATAAAAATTTAAATAAGGATAAAAAAAAAATTTTGGACTTATTTGATGACATAGCTCATAACTACTGGTTTAGAGAAGGTTGCTGCTAATAAAATAAAATAAGAAGTAAGTGTAATATTTCAAAGGGGGAATTAAAGGACGGTCCCTAAAAACATATTTATTTTAGCTAAATGATAGCTAACCGAATCTAAATCCTGTGGACGAAAATACCCCTCATTATATTTTTAAAATTTTCAAATCATGTCATTCCTTTCTAAAACTAAATCGGATCTAAACCCGAACCCCAAACCCCAAACCTAAAAACTCTAAACCCTAAGATCTATAGGCCATGGGATGAACCATAAATCTAGAAATCCTAAACCTAATCCTAAATTGAACCCTTCTGCTTCCCGTGGCATCTCGTCTCCGTGGCGGTGGTGGCGGTGAGCAGTTGTAACTCGAGGCTGACTCCAACGCGACTGCTTACGCCCGCTGCTACTGTCGCCCGATCTGCTGCTCATGTCTGCCTCCGCCACCACTGCTTGTAGGAGAAATTGGAGAAAAAGTGGTCGATCGGTAATGGCATTGTAATCTTTTGGCAACCCATTAAACCGAATTGATCGGTTAAACAAGAACCTTAGGCGAAACAAATCTACTACCTGTCCTTTCATCCAATCAATCTGTTGTCAGGGACCTTACACACATTAACCCTATTTCAAAAATGAGGGGAGGCCACTACAATTACCCCGAAACCTCAGGCGGGTCACTGCAATTTTCCTTAAGGCAATATGACAAAGGGGTTGGCCCACATTATTGATGATTAATTCTTCTGTGTGCAAGACGTTCCTGATTTTCCTTAAACGTGGGGTCCATCAGATGGGCCCCAAATCAATTAGCAGTCGCTGGTGACAACTGCTTTGGTCTCGCAGTCTCCAATATTTCCTAGTGGGTCTATTGGTACACCTCGTATTTCTTTTCATACACCAAATACTCTTCACACACCACTCCACACCACCTAGTTTTAAAATTTTACATATTTGCTCATTGCACACCTCCAAATTTTAAAAAAACTCTATACTAACATTCTTCCCCAAATTGCTCTACACACACATACCCTGATACCCAAACCCTAATACCATACCTCTTTTATCAACTGCTCCGACGAACTCCTCTTCGCACTCCGCCCCTCCCCGAGCTCATCTCCTCCTCGGGCTCCCTCGCCCAAGCGCCGTAGATTTCTCCCCCCGTTGATTTTCTCTTTGTTTAACACCCTACCTCCTCCATCAACCGCTCCGATGAACTCCTCTCCGCTCACCACCCCTCCCCGAGCTCCCCCACCCAGATGTTGTATGTTTCTCCTCCCGTCAATTTTCTCTCCGTCGTCGTCTAACGACATCCAAATCTTACATTCGGCCAACCAGAGTCGAACATTATATAGTACGGTCAGCCGACCATGGCCAAACATGATACAATACGTTTGACCGTCCAAACATAGTACGTTATGTTCAGTCGTGGTCGGCCGAACGTACTATACAACGTTCGACTCTGATCAACCTAACATACTATACCTTGTTCAGCTCTAGTAGGCCGAACATGTCTTGAACAGGAAAACAAAAATAAAAGTTATGATCATTTTACTTGGGAGTAATTTTGTAAAACAAAAAACCTTAAATATTTTACACAGTTGCCATTCTAGGTGATGTCCGTAATTATTGAAGGATTTCATGGCATGGCATATGAGGCACTAAATAATAAATATTTGGCCGAGTGGGTTCGATGAACTTCAATGAAAGCGTGCCGTTTATGGTAGGGTGAAGGCGAAAACACGCGACTGCCAGCAAAGCTCGAGCCCGAGTCGACAAGGGCGGATACGGCAAAGTTCACCCCCGCGGTGCGTTTTGGCGCGAAGCTCCAGCTGGTACGCGTGCCAGCGCCAATCCTGGCCGCATGCAAAGAAGCTGATAAAAAAAAGGGTTATTTTGACTTTGACCCCCAAACTTTGCTTTGAATTAGACTTTACCCCATATTTTCATTAATTAGACTTTACCCCCCAAAACTAACTGTTCCGTCAGCTCACCATCTAAGAGAAAGGTAAGCTGACGGAACAGAAATAAACTTTTGGGGCGTGAGCTGACGGAACAGTTATTTTTGGGGGGTAAAGTCTAATTAATGAAATGATGGGGGGTAAATTCTAATTCAAGGCAAAATTTGGAGGGGGACAAAGTCAAAATAACAAAAAAAAAAAAATCGAACTCGAAATACACCCACTGTAAACAGCACCCATACGAGCACCCAGCCACCGACTAGTGGGCCCTGCAAGCTTGGGATCAACATGAAATTAGAGCTCAATCTTTTTTTTTTTTTTTGGTGAAGATTAGAGCTCAATCTCGAGAGCCCCCTGGCCCAAAAATTTCTTCCGAATAAATACCTACATATTTATAGACGAAAAATAAATACATTCATTTATTAATATAGAAGTGCATTTATTAATTTAGAAGTAGTATTGCAATTGAGTCGCATCTTAGTGGTAGCAGGTCGTGTAATCGAATCTGTGTACTTCCTCCCTTCTTCATGGCTAGCTTATCTGTTGTCTTAATGACAGTTTTATCTATGTTTCTGTGTGGCATTTTTTGTTGAATGCGGGTTCGGTCTTGATCCTTATCGGTTTATTACAAACTAAGGCTAAAAAGCACGATCGTGAGGTCCTTTCAAAAGTAAATTACTATTGAACCCCAAAACAAAATGGGCTCACAACTATTATGGAGTTCATGGTTTTTGGTCCAAACTTTTTTTAAAGAAGAGGTTGATCCTCATGTGAAATACATGTTTGTTATCACAAGTGGTAAGATATTGCCCCCTTAGACCATCTCCAAGGGGCTCCGAGTTAGGAGCACCTCCTCAGTATTGTGGGCCTCACTTTGAGTGCCAAGTGGGTGCAAAATATGGCAAACGCCTGATGGTGGGATACGCAGCCCTGCTTGGGGCCCACGGAGACGACGGTGGGACCTACAACCCTGCCTGGGACCCACGGACGACAACAGTGGGACCCGCAGCCCTGTCTAAGGCTCACAGAGACGACCATGGGACCCGCAACCCTGCCTGGGGCCCACGAAGACGACGGTGGAACCCGCAGCCCTACCTAGGGCCCATCGAGATGACGGTGGGACCCTCAGCCCTGTCTGGGGACCACGGAGATTATTCGGGATCTGGTAAATCCCCCCGGATATTTACTAAAACCCTCGATATTTTCAAAAGTTTATACATAGCAAACCCGACAAATAATTCAGGAGGGAATTCGATTATTCAACATCCCACTTTCTGTTTTCCAAAGCGTCTTGAGCCTTCTGGTGATCAGACTCCAGTCAAGCCTACTCCACCCTATGTCTACTTGTATATGCACTCCTCGGCCTGTCGAGAGTAGCTCTACTTCTTCAGAGATAGTGGATTCAAAGGTTGTGTCTTACCGGACGGAGACGTAGGCTTCGGCCGAACTTCGTCACCACATCCTGTTCTAACTCTCCCTCATTCTCTCTCTCTCTCTCTCTCTCTCTCTCTCTCTCTTCCTTTCTCTCTTCCTCTCTACTCTGCAGTGTCTGTATAACAGCTAAGCATGAGACAGCTCAGCGCTCTACAGTGCGCCATATCTTGAAGGTCAACACCTTCCATCGACTGTTGGAGGGGAACCGTATGACAGCTGTAATCTCCCCTCCACAGTTTGGCATCGTTTGTGCGATCTTGCCCTTCAACTTGCGATCTCTAGGCTTCCCAGCTCCTTCAGTCAAGCAACAACTACTGATAACCTAAGCAACATATCTGTCTTCATTACTATACTATAATGGCAAAGGCATGACCCATAGATCAACCAGAGAGAAGTTATCTAAATTGAGACATTCAAACATCAGGGGTGAATCCTCTGACGTCAGCCGTTAGTATCAATGACGAAGCAAAACATCCACCTGTCGTGTGACCCGTCCTCTAATCCCTGCATCGGGAGTGATGTTTGAAACTACAATCGTCAACCGAGGGCTTAGAGATAGTCAACCCTTAGGCATCCTCCGACATTGCAGATCGCATAAGGATTCGACTGACAACCGAGGGCTTGGAGATAGCTAACCCTCGGGCATCCTCCAGCGTTCCAGATCACCCGAGGATTCAACCATCAACCACTACCAAACTCAAAGGTACAAGCTCTGTGTCTTTTTGCTGGTTTGATCGCACGGGGTCTCCCCACGATCAACCAGTGTTCAAATGCACCTACTACGTACCCCGCAACCGATTGGGGCGGTAAAAGCTTTGTCTCGACCAATCGAAAACAAGACTAGTGTGATCGCACAAGGTCTTCCCACGATCAACCAGCATTCAAAACTATAGTTAGTTTGATTAATTTAAGTTGCGACACGTCCGACTAACCTATAACAGTACAAAGCTACGCGCCCCAGACGTAGGTTCAACTGAAATGGCATTTTGCCTAAGTCTAACACATACAAAGGCACTACACTGAGTACTCCGAATAATTGGTATTACACATGATCCTATTGCCACTTAAGGTGTAACACCTGTGGTGTTAGATTTGAGAATAATAGAAATCCTCAATGGCTAGTTTCGTCTTTTTGCAGCCAGACTTTTTCTTTGGGCTTTTTCCCAATAAATGGATCGTAAACCTATGAGATGTTTTATGTTCACATTCTCCGTAACTTCGAGCATGTCACGATGGTGCGTTCCGTGCAACGATCATGTGTATGCGCAGCCAGTTTCGGCAGCCCGGCAGGTAAACCCTAGAAAAACAATAATTGGTCGATAGTTGTAGCTGTTTTATTTCTTGCAAGAGATCGGGTGATCGGATCGTAACGAAACAAGATACGCTAGATGAGGCTCTGAGAGAGCCTTCCATTGAACCTGAGTTAGGGTCGATCCGACACCCGGGTGAATAGTTATTGCTATTTTGAGTTTTGGAGTCTTTCCTTCTTTTCAGGAGATCCAAAAGTCAGAAAATTATGTACCAAGCGCTAACGCGTTTGCGTTGTCGAGACCTTTCGAACGAATCCTCTCGGGACCAATTCCGACTTCCGGTTTGATAGTTACGACTTATTATTCTTTTCAGCCCGGTTGATGGACGAATCGCACCCGGATTCCAACCGAGCCCGGTTCAGAGCTCGGGACCGAGCCCGACCAGCCCTAGAGCCTACCTCCCGGTCTCCTAGCATAACTTAAGATCTCCTGACCTCCCTCCCCAGTGATTTAAAATTCGAAATTCGGATGGGAATTATCGGCCAGGATTGAGATGATGTATCGATCCCTATCTTTCTTTCCTTATCCCTTCGCCTTAACCGACTCTATCTCCCCAACCCTTATCACAACATCCCCCCTTTTCTATAAATAGAGATAGAGAGAGAACGAGAGGAGAGAAAGAGAGAGAACGGGATGCAGCGAGAGAGAGAGCGAGAGCCGGAGACGGAGAAGGAGGAGAGATCGAGGGAGATGGAGCGCCGACCCGCCCCTCGCCGGAGCACCGGCGAGCACGCCGAGACGCCTAGGTCAGCCACCCTCCTCCTCCCATCCTCCTCCGTGACCCAACCCCGCGACCCGGCCCCTTCCTTCTCTCTTGCCGCGGCCCGCACGGGCGGACACCGCCGCCGCTCCGAGCCCCTCCCCGGCGACCTCCGACCTCCGTCCAAGCCCCGTGCGAGCCATCTCCGGCCGACTTCTCGGGCTCCGACGGCCGCTCCGACCGCCTCCCACCGTGCCTCCTCCGTGGGGGTGGTGCGGGAGAGGCCGGCCGAGCGCTCGCCGGCGCTCCAGGCCGCCCCTCCCGTCGGCCGCCGTCGCGCAGGAACCCCCCCCACGGCTGGACGTCTCATGGAGGAGAAGGAGTTGGGGGGGGGGGGGGGGTAGAACGGTAATTTTTTAGGTTATAATTAAACCCCAGACCCGACTTGCTAAACCCTGAACCCGACCCGACCTAACCACTGCAGACCCGACCCGACCCAGCAGACCCAACCCAGAACAGTGAACCGGTCTGGTTCACCTGAACCAGACCCGTGAACCAGTGAAATTTGGTTCGACTGCCATTTCTCCGTCCGAACTCGGAATTGGACGAAACCAGCGCCATTTTGACCGGCTCGGAAAATACTACCTGTTGGCCATAGTTTAGTATAGTAATTATATTGTTTAATACCATGTTTTATCCTTTGACCCGATATTATCGCGGTACCGTGGTTTGACCGTCGTTTCATCGTCCGAACTCGGATTCGGACAAAACTAGCGGCATTGTGCTCAAAATATTGAGCCCTACCTTTTAAACCTAGAATATAACCCTAGAACCTCTTCTACCCTAGTGAACCAACCATGCGATCGGTTTCACCGGTTCTACGTGGTTTGACCCGAAACCATTCGACCGAAGTCGGATTCCAACGAAACTGGAACCATCGGAAAGGGTTCTTCGAGCCCGATTCGATGAGTAGGTTTAGCTTCTGTTTACTTGTTTAGCCTAGTATTGTTTAGGTTCGAGTTCTTCAGTTGCACGGATTTGCGTGCTGTCGACTCAATGTTGGTCCCCTATCGAGGGTGCCCGACTATCCTTGGCATAGAACCCTCGTCGGTGATTCTTTTGTTTTAATCAATAGAGTTGTGATGTGGAGCTGTGGTTATTATCAGACCTTGATCGTGGTGATCCAGCGGAGACAGATCAGAGGCAGCTAGCAGGAGTCATGTGTAATCGACAGCCAGGTGGCATCTACTATCCTTGCGTGGTCTTTAATAGTGGGAAATGAGAATGACTAAGGGTAGGCATCCAGGACACTGCATGCGGGCCCCGCCGGGCATCGTCGCATGTGGTCAAATGGACCCCGCCTTGCATGCGGAGTCGCGAGTCCGGCGACGCATGCTTAAAATATTAATAAAGTAATAATAATAATGATTGCTTTTGATTGTATGGACACCGTAATTAGGATTCCCTTAAATTAAACAATAAATTGAATAATTAGTAATTATCGGAGCCACCCTCCTGAGAGGAGTATGACAACCCTAGCACACGGTTCACTGGGATGAGTGTTTTACCTTATTGATTTATTATGTCGCATGGGTTGCGATAGCAGTACGGGACCAGGGGTAAATTGTTGGAAATTGATAAGCATTAAATAGACTTTTTGTAGCTTCAGTATATATGTTGAAAGATGTTATATGAGAATCTACCTGGTTAAAGGGTAGGGACCCCGTACGTGCATGGGCCGTGAACCACCCTGTGCGTACAGCCGAAGTTAAGTAGGTTAGGGGTCACGGGCAAGGGTTGTGGTAAAGCCAATAGGAGGTGCCCTCGAGTAGGGATTGGCCTAGCAGCCCTGTCCCGGGGAGTTGAAGTCCCCATATTAAAGCAAGTTGGGCGGTAGAGCTCCACCGTGAAAGACGGGAAACCCCTTATGATCATCTGGGTGACTAGTGCATGGTGTTGGTGGATGCACGGCGAGAGAGTTGGCCCTCTACATCGAAATAAAAGGCCCTATAGTAATGCCCGACCGGGGGCAGGATGAACAAAATATCCGGGGTTCACATTTTGATAGTGTGTGTTTTATCTATATATGAATTTAGAATTGAGTGACTGTTTATATGAGGACTTCGTGACTTTATATGAACGCCTTATTTAATTTGTTCTTTAATGCTGTAGAATATCTAACGGACTGTATGTTAGATAACCTAGTGACAGTAGGAATTGCATGTGAATATAGACTATTGATAGGTTTAGGTATCATTCTGCAAACTTTGATTCTACTAGAACTGATAGATCTCATCTTAATTTATTAAGATTAGTTGTCTCATATTATTAAAGACTATTAGGATGTTACTAGCCATTAATTTGGCTAATCTCCCAATTTCCTATTGGGGGCTACTCTTTCCCACGAGTAGGCTCAGTTGCAGGTCCGGAGGCTCAGGAGTAGCAGTAGGAGCCCAGAGGCGGAGTTAGAGTTGCAGTGTTACCTTTCGGCTTAGTATGTCAATCTTGTAGTCCTTTCTCTTCAGACTTTGTAATTGTATTGGAATAAGAGTTCTTATTAGTTAGTTAGTATTCTATGATTGTAGTTGCAATGGTTCTAGCTGAATTTTTTTGGGTAGGCCTCTCCTCAAGGCCCCAAGCCTAGGATAGATCATGATGAAAATATAAGTGCATATAAATGACTAAATTGATTAACCCTGTAGATAGAAACTCTAGACTGGTGCACCTGAGTGTTAGGGAGTGGATGAGACTACGTGGCTAGCCGTAGGAGGCTTGAGCCTCGTGCTCCCTCAGGTAGACTCCTATCAGTATGTAGTGGCACCGACAGGTCACACATACTGAAAGGATATGACTTTTGAAGGTCGAGCTGTTTAGATAATGTCTTATCTCTATTAATATTTCTCTTCTTTCCTTTTTAATAAAAATGTTTTTCGAAAAATCAAATTTAAAAGATTCCCCTCTTGTTTCTCCCTCCTCCTTGTTTTCATATTAGAGAGCGTAGAAGAAGCCCTGTGAGAACCCAAATTGGTATAGTTAAGTAACCAGACCCAAAATCCCCATCTTTTCCTCACCTCACACCCCAGGGATCGGTCTTCGGATTTCTGGGGCGTGACATAAGGACACCCTCGCCACAGTTAGTTCAGTTCAGGTTGCGACACGGCTGACTAACCTGCAATAGTACAAAGTTATGTGCCCTAGATATAGGTTCGACTGAAACGATGCTCCGCCTAAGTCCAATACATACAAAGATACTATGTTAAGTACTCCGAATCTTTGGCATTGTATATGCTCCTATTGTCATGTAAGGACACATGCTTCCATGCCTCACTATAGTTAGTTCGATTCGGGTTACGACACGATCGACTAAATTGCAATAATACAAAGCTACGTGCCCCGACATAGGTTCGACTAAAATGGCACTTCACTTAAGTCCAATCGATACAAAAGCAAAACGCTAAGTACTCTGAATTCTAAACCCCATCGATCAACGAGCCCAAGGCCCTGTCCTCGGCATTTGAAGACAAAGTTTGAGGCAGGCTTCGCCGCCTCTGCACCCACCAAAGCCCGAGACATTGACATTGTCTCGACCCAAGGAGACAGTCATATCGTTCAAAGACAAAGTTCGAGGCAGACTTCGTTGCCTTAGCACCTGGCAAAGCCCGAGACATCAACACCGTCTCGGCCCAATGAGATATCCTTAGTATTCGAAGAGTAAAGTCTGAGGCAGGCTTTCCCACCTCGGCACCCGACAAAGCCCGAGACGTCGGCATCGTCTCGACCGAAGGAGACAGGCTTAGCATTCGAAGACAAAGTCCGAGACAGGCTTTGCCGCCTTGGCACCCGACAAAGCCTGAAACATCGACACCGTCTCAGCCCAAGGAGACAGCTTTGGCATTCGAAGACAAAGTCCAAGGCAGGCTTCGCCGCTTCGATACCCAACAAAGCCCGAGACGTCGACACCGTCTTGGCCCAAGGAGATAGCCTTGGCATTCGAAGACAAAGTTCAAGGCAAGCTTTGCCACCTTGGCACTTAACAAAGTCTGAGATGTCGACACCGTCTCGGCCCAAGGAGACAGCCCTGACATTTGAAGACAAAGTCCGAGGCAGGCTTTGCTGACTCGGTACCTGACAAACCCTGAGACGTCGATATTGTCTCAGCCCAAGGAGACAACCTTGGTATTCGAAGACACAATTTGAGACAAGCTTTGTATTCTCGGCATCTGACAAACTCCGAGACGTCAACATCATCTCGGCCTAAGGAGATAGCCTTGGCATTCAAAGACAAAGTCCGAGGCAAGCTTTGCCGCCTCGGCACCCGACAAAGCCCAAGACGTCGGTATCATCTCGGCCCAAGGAGACAGCCTTGGCATTCGAAGACAAAGTCTGAGGTAGGCTTCACCATCTCGGCACTCGACAAAGCCCGACATGTTGGCATCGTCTCAGCCCAAGGAGATAATCTTGGCATTCGAAGACAAAGTCCGCAATAGGCTTCGCCGCCTCGACACCTGCCAAAGCCCAAGACATCATATCATCTCAACCCAAGGAGACAGCCTTGGTATTTGAAGACAAAGTCCACGACAAGCTTTGCCGCCTCGATACCCGACAAAGCCCTAGACGTCGGCATCGTCTCGGCCCAAGGAGACTACCTTGGCAATCGAAGACAAAGTCCGAGGCAGGCTTCGCCGCCTCAGCATTCTAGAAAGCCCAAGACATCGGCATCATCTCGGCCCAAGGAGACAACCTTGGCATTCGAAGACAAAGTCTAAAGCAGCCTTTGCCGCCTCGGTACCTGCTAAATCCTGAGTCGTTAATACCGTCTCCACCCAAGGAGACAGGCTTTGCATTCGAAGACAAAGTCCGAGGCAGCCTTCGTCGCCTTGGCACCTGACAAAGCCTGAGACGTCGACATCATCTCAGCCCAAGGAGATAGCCTTGGTATTCGAAGACAAAGTTCAAGGCAGGTCTCGCCGCCTCGGCACCTGACAAAGTCTGAGATGTCGACATCGTCTCGGTCCAAGAAGACAGCCTTGGAACTCGAATATAAAGTCTCAGGCACCCTCATAGCCTTGGCATGTAATAAAGTCCAAGGAGACAACCTTCGCCCTCGAATACAAAGTCCAAGGCATGCGCTATCGCCGCCTCGGCATGCAGCAAAGTCCAAGGAGATAGCCTTGGTACTTGAATACAAAGTTCGAGTCGTCATTGTCGCCTTGACATACAGCAAAATCCAAGGAGATGGTCTTGGTACTCGAATACAAAGTTCGAGGCATAATCGTCACCTCGGTATGCAACAAAGTCTAAGGAGACAATCTTGGCACATGAATGCAAAGTCCGAGATGTTCCGCATCGCCTCGGCCCTTAACATGATCGTAGATGAAAATTAAAGCTAATGTATAGCTACCAAAGTTTGGCTAGCTAAACTCTGTGCATTAAAAAACCATCTAATTGAAGCTAGTTGGCGTGACCCATGATGGGCAGATGCAAGCACGGGTTTTAGATTGCACAATCTATAAAATAGCTGAAGTTAAGAAAATAATGATCACAAAATATAACGCGAAAGAGCACTCAAGTTATATATAAATAGAAACCCTTAACATGGATAAAACCCACCCTCCGGTCAAAACCGGGCCTAGACCCTTCACACAGATAGGTCTAGCTTCCCTTAGAAGATCCAGACAAGGTTACAAGCAAACTAAGACGTGGATACATAGAGATTACCCGTTAGCCCCCTAAGTTTGTGACTCGCGCTTTTGGTGAAGTAGAGACGACGCTCTTACTTCATAGGTGCTTAACTGAGCTGACTCTTACACCTCCGTAGTCGTTCCTCTTCTCTGCTTGTCCTTTTCCCCAAAGAGGCCTCCCAAAGTGAGTGACATCGCTAAGGGTGCTCAACATGAACGGCATCACAGAGCGCTCTCGCAAGAGCCTTCCACACGGCGGTGGGAATACACTTAGTGTGTGTAAAGTGAAATGGGGAGAAACAAAATGAAAAAGAAAAGAAAACACTTGAACCTTAGAAGTAGCCTAAGGTAGAGGGTGACCTAGATCTCTTTCAAGACCTTCGATGCATGCCTCTAAGCCTAGTATACCTAAGAGATTTAAGCAACAGAAACCCCAAAATATAGATCATAATCTAGGTGTTGGATGACACCTTAGATCCTTCACTAAACTTTGACCTTTCTTACTTGTTGATCACAAGGAGTTGGAAGACTTTCAAGGACCATACAAGTAGTGAGTCCAACCTCCATAGTTTTGAACTATGATAGAAGGTTGAAGAGAGGAGGAGAAAGGGAAGAAGAGAGGAGATGGAGTTTAAGGATGAACTCTCTAAACTTTAAAACTCTCTTCTAATTCTTCTCCTAAATCAAAAGACTCATTAGTAGCTAACGGGTGTAGGGGTAGGCTATTTATAGCCCAAGAGGGCTTAGGTGGATGGCTAAGACCAAATGAGAGACCCTTAACTTTAAGGGTCTACCTCAGCCAAGTCGTGTGCACGACCCTACAGTCGTGTGCACGACCCTACAGTCGTGTGCACGATCAACACGTGGCACTATGTGGTAGGTTGAGCCAACCAACTCAAGCCTTCCAGAAAGTTCTAAGTCAAGTCGTGCGCACGATCTACCACTTGTCGACGTGCCATAGGATCGTCCCATATGGGGCTAAGGTGGACATCAAATAGTGTGTGATCGACTAGGATCATGTGCACAACTTGTAAAAGTCATGTGCACAAGTTTAGTCAACAAGCACACATATTTGAGCAAAAAAATTCTAAGGCAAAGTAGTGCGCATGAATTTGGTCTCACAGAGAGGACTTTTGCCCACCTCTAAACTAAGCCATAGTTGTGCGCATAACTTATGAAAATCGTGCGCACGACTAGCCTTCTTAACACATACTAAGTGTAGGGCTTTGGCTCTTGTTCAGATCAAGGTAAAACGTTAAAGTCTAATATACCCATGTTTTCATTTTTGGTCTAAAATATATGTCCATACATCTTTAACATTTAAACCAAAATGAACATGCATGCAACACCTAAAACGATAAAAATGATCGAACGAAACTAAGTGATGTGTGTGTTAGCACCCTAATTACCCTAGCAATGTCTTTTTTCCAAAGAGTTTAAACACGTACCTTCCATGCCTAAGCATGGTGGAAGAGGATGATAGTAGTGGTTTTGACTATAATGGTATTTTTTTATCATAACATAGCCAAACCTAACTCTACCCTCCCGACTTTAGCTTACAGCTACTCACTACACCGGTAAAGTATGTTTGTTTAAGTCACTAAAAACTAATGACAACATAAGAAAACCTAACAGTAGAGATAGCTCCAGTGCTTACAGATAAATTTCGAGGTGCTCTGCACCACCTTGACACTCAACGAGGCTGAAGAGATAGCTCCGGCTCTCACAGACAAAGTCTGAGACGACCTCCACCTCGGTGCTCAATGCACTTGGAGAGACAACTCTGATGCTCACAGACAAAGTCCGAGGTGACCTCCGCTTCGGTGCTCAACGAGATAGTTCCAGCGCTTGTAGGCAAAGTTTGAGGTGACCTCTGCTTCGGCGCTCAACGCGCCCGGAGAGACAGCTCTGGCGCTCGCAGACAAAGTCTGAGGCGATCACTGCCCTGGCGCTCAACAAGCCCCGACAGTCAGCTCTGACTCTTGCAAACAAAGTTTGAGGTGACCACCGCCTCGGCGCTCAACGAGCCCGAAGAGATAGCTTGGCACTCGCAGACAAAGTTTGAGGTGACCTCCACCTCGATGCTCAACGTGTCTGAAGAGACAGCTTCGACGTTTGCAGATAAAGTTTGAGGGGACCACCACCCTGGCTCTCAACGAGCTTGGAAAGACAGCTCTGGCACTCGTTGACAAAGTCCGAGGCAACCACTGCCTCGGTGCTCAACGTGCCCGGAGAGACAGCTCCAGTGCTCGCAGACAAAGTTCGAGGTGCTCCGTACCGCCTCGGTGCTCAACGAGCCCGGAGAGATAACTCCGTCGCTCGCAAACAAAATATGAGGTGACCATTGCCCCGGTGCTCAACGAGCTCGGAAAGACAGCTCTGGCGCTCGCAAATAAAGCTGTGGGTGCAAAAATTGTACTAGACCGAACCAGACCCACATAGGCCCACACAACGGTCCAAGTTGGCAAGCCGAGGCCCAAGTTTGGCCTGCGGCAACACCCAAAAACCGACCATCGGTTTTGCGGTCGGTTGGCAGCGATCGACCGAGCCCCGACACGCCCGCCCGTGATTGCCCATGACCCGCACCCAGCCCGCTAGCACCCGGTCCGCTCGTGCCCGTGCCCGATCCGTGCCCTCACGTGACCCGATCCACGCCCGCGCCCACACCCGACCCACGCTCGACCCGCGCCCGCGCCTGACCCTTGCCAGCTCACCCACGCCCGACCTGCTCACGTGCCCAACCTGAGCGCCTACGCGCCCGGCCCTCATGCTCGCCCGCGCCCGATCGACCTGCTCATGTGCCCAACCTCGAGTGCCTACACGCCCGGCCCTCATGCTCCCCCGCGCACTCGACCTGACCATGAGCCAAACCGCGTGACTAGCGCACCCGACGCTGATGTGTTGTGGTCGATCGAAAGACATTCACCCCGCCAGCCCTTGGCAGAGGTCGGCGGGCACGACGGTCAGCCCCGGACAGCGGGTCGACAGACGAGCACTCGGTCTACCCTTGGCAGGGTGTCGGCGAGCATGACGGTCACCCCCGGACAGTGGGTCGGTAGACACACACCCGTTGGCCCTTGGCAGAGGGTCGACGGGCGCGACGTTCTGCCCCGGACAGCGGGTCGACAGACGGGCATCCCGGTGGCCCTTGGCAAGAGGTCGATGGGTGCAATGGTCAGACCCGGATAGTGGGTCGGTAGACGCGCACCTGGCCGGCCCTTGACAAGGGAGTCAGCGGCCATGATGGTCGGTCCCGGCAGTGGGTCAGCAAACATGCACCCCGTTGGCCCTTGACAAGGGGTCGACGGACGCGACGGTCGGCCCCGGACAGCGGGTCAGCAGACGCACACCCTATCGGCCCTTGGCAGGGGGTCGACGAGCGCGACGGTCGGCCCTGGGCAGTGAGTCGGCAGACGCGCACCTTGCCAGCCCTTGGCAGGGCATCGGCGAACGTGATGGTCAGCCCCGGATAGTAGGTTGGCAGACACGCACCCGGTTGGCCCCTGGCAGGGGGTTGAAGGGCGCGATGGTCGGTCTTGTATAGTGGGACGGTGGACACGCAACCAGTTTTGCACCAAAGTTTTCCAACCCGCTAGGTTAGCACCTGCCTAGCTGGGAGGGGGGGTAATTGTGGCTGTAAAATTTGGCTAACGCTTGACAGTGTGACCTGGAGCCCTACTTGGGGCCCATGGAGACGACGATGGAACCCATAGCTCTGTCTGGGGCCCACGGAGATGATTATGGGACCCGCAGCCCTGCTTGGGGCCCACGGAGATGACAATGGGACCTGTAGCTCTACTTGGAGTCCACGGAGACGACTATGGAACCTGCAGCCCTGCATGGGGTCCACAGAGACGATAGTGGAACACGCTTCCCTACCTGGGTCCCACGGAGATGACAGTGGGACCCGTAGCCCTGCCTGGGGCCCATGAAGACTATTCGGGGTTTGTTAAATCCCCTCAGATATTTACAAAAACTTCGATATTCCCAAACCTCTATAAATAACAGACCTGACAAATGATCTAGGAGGGAATTTGATTATTCAACATCAAACTTTCTGTTTTCCGGAGCTCCTCGAGCCTTCTGGTGATCAGACTTCAATCAAGCCTACTTCATCCTCTGTCTACTTGTATAAGCACTCCTCGGCCTGTCGAGAGTAGCTCGACTTCTTCAGAGATAGTGGATTCAAAGGTTGCGTCTTACTGCATGGAGACGTAGGCTTCGGCCAAACTTCGTCACCACTTCCTGTGCTAACTCTCTCTCTCTCTCTCTACTCTACAGTGTGTTTGTGTAACAGCTAAGCATGCGATAGCTCAGCGCTCTACAGTGCGCCACTTATCAAAGGTTAACACCTTCAATTTCTTCATATGGCTCGGGAGTTTGTGGAGTCCTTCGGAGCTCTGAAGCATATGGGACCGATTTTACCTGCCACGCATGTAAGCGTTAAGAGCTCCCTTTGGCGTCAGTTGGAGGGGGCGATTTGGGCCCGGATCGCCACATCCTCCTTCAAAGCACGAGTCCACTTGGAGCCCATTGGAGATGCTCTTAGAGGTGCATGTCACAAGCTCGATCCATTGAAAGGGGTCACGTGCGCCGCCGATGTTAGTCGTAGTCTTCTAGGTAGTAAAACCCTAGCCATAAGGCCCATAATTCAGGCCATTGTTGTGCACAAAACGATTCTCCTCTCTTTTCTGAAATGTTTTGGGAGGGTGCAACTATGTTCATGAAACTTCACAAAACGATCGACGGTACTGGAGGTATCCAAATTCTTTTTTTTTGGTGCAAAACATTGTTCGATTCTTATATTTCATGTGTACTCACACTATTTGTTCTCTATATGATGATAGAGAAGATGGGAGACTCGAAAAGAAAAGTGTAGCACATCCTAGAACAAGTTTATACTAGGGTACCAAGGTTCAGAAGGTCGTCGTACCTTAAACCCACAAGGGAATATTTCATCTCTCCCACAACTTCAAAAATTGTATCCTAGTGGTTAGCCCCACTGTATCCCTCCCGTGTGGTTGTAGGATCTAATTCCGGACTTGTCTTACGTTGTGTGGAATATAAATAAAGTGGTACACGTACCTGTGGGCATAAACAAGACTCGATCTTCTACAAGAAAAGATATTGTGTGCCCCTGCAGTTGGCAGGCTTCGAATCGTGGTTTCTTTTGTGCAATGACACTTACAGGCGCCACTCTAAGTCTCTAACTGAGACATTTATGTAAAAACCAATTTCACAACAAGACAAAAACGTTTCAAAATTTTGAAACATTTTTGCCTTGAAACCCTAACCCTAACCCAACTTCTATATCCTAAATAGTGAACCATAACCCTAATTCTATACGCTAAATAGTGAATTCTAACCCTAACCATACTTCTATACCCTAATAATGAACCATTATCCTAAACATAATATTAATCCTAATTATATACCCTAAATGGTGAATCATAATCCTAAACCTAACTATAACCCTAATTCTATACCTCTAACATTGAACCCTAAACCTAACCCAAATCACTGTAGCAGTCCGAAACTACTATAGCAGTCTTAAATCAATATAGCCGTCTGAAAGCACTATAAGAGTTCGAAATCATTGTAGCAGTATAAAATAATTGACTTCATACAGAATTGGATTTCTATGGCAGAATAGGATCTCAGAAATAGTTTGGTATTTACAATTAAACTTTATTTAAAAGTTAGTTACATTGACTTAACGCAATAGGAAAAGCTTGGTGTCCATATCGTTAGTGATGTATCACCAATTTTGTCCAAAAAGTATCTCTCACACACAAACACACACTCATTTTCTTTTTTACGGCAAAATTTTAATTAAATAAATTATTATTGTGTATGAATTTTTGTTTTTAATGATAGAGAAGGTTCCTTAGGACAAGTCAGTTGCACCAAAAGCCTACCCGTAACATCTTGACCATGTGCTGGTTTGTGGTACCGGCCTACCTTTGGCCGGTCCTCAGAGAACTGTTGGCACCTGGTTCCTCCACCCCACAACTATCACGCCATTAGTATGAATTGACCTACAATGGCAGGTACGTAAAAGTCGCCGAACAGTATCGACCGGCACGAACCTCGAATGATCAAGGAGTAGGAAACCATGGGTTTTAATATTGGACAACAAACTATATCCATCCTCCGAATTCTTTAATTAGAACATCTCCAACGGTGTCTGCTATTATGTAGGCACTGATTAGGGGTGGCAATGGGTCGTGTCGTGTCCAAAACCCCTAAACCCAGGCCCGACCCGTTTAGCTAATCGTGTCTAGATCCTAAACCTGTACCCGACCCGCTAATAAACAGGTAGACCCGATAAGACCCGTTTACCACCCAGGTCTATTCAGTTGACCCAATCCGACCCAATCCGACTCGACCCGACCTGACCCAAAAGACCCGCTGTAATATATGTTATAGTATCAAATTGCGGGTAGACCCGACCCGACCCGACACGACCCGTTGAATACTAAACGGGTCTTTCCGGGTCTACCGTGTCCAGACCCTAAACCTGGACCCGACCCGTTTATTAAACGGGTCTATCGTGTCGACCCGTTTACAACCCGAACCCGTTTAGCCCTGACCCAGACCCGCTAACTCCGTGTCGGGTCCGAAATTGCCAGCCCTAGCACTGATACATCCCTTCAGGTGAATTTTCATCCTCAAATTTTAACCGCGATAGATAGAAGAGAATGAAACGAACGGTCACGATAGACATAAGAGAGAGACTTCGTCAAAAATGGCAACTCCGCTATATATCAACCAAAAGTCCACCCTATATTTATGCAAGGAGATATAGGTTGGAGGTCGCCGTCCACCATATATGACAATATGGCGGATTGTTGGAGATGCTCTAACAAACCCAAGACGCACTTTTAGATCATAGGGACGGATAACTATTCGGATAGGAAGGTAGCGAATAAGCCAAAAGTTCGGCATATATCCGTTGCAATATGGAAAATGCTATTGGCCCAATCTGTTTTCCATCTTTTTTTTGTTCGTTTGTGTGTGGCACGATTATAGCCATCCGTTGCGCCCAACCCTTACCGGCAGGCAAAGGGACGTCTGGGTCAGATGCCACCTCAGGTTGGACCGAAAAGAAATTGAAAAACAGGTTGGATGACTGTTGAAAATGTACTGCCTAAGCAGATTGTGACTTATGGAAGTCTTTCGAGAACTAGGAATAAGAGCTACCAATGTAGAGCAAAGCACGCAAGCTTGGGGTAAATTTTCTTTTTTTAATGAGAAATGCTCTTTTTTTTTTTTTTGAAAAGGGTTTAATGAGAAATGCCATTCACCTGTCCTGATCTCCATTGGTGATACAAGAGATCCCAACCATAGAGAGAGAGAGAGAGAGAGAGAGAGAGAGAGAGAGAGAGAGAGAGAGAGAGAGAGAGAGAGAGAGAGAGAGAGAGAGAGAGAGAGAGAGAGAGAGAGAGAGAGAGAGAGAGAGAGAGAGAGAGAGAGAGAGAGAGAGAGAGAGAGAGAGAGAGAGAGAGAGAGAGAGGCTAGGGGTTTTTTTTTGGAAGGAGAGAGCCTAGGGTTTGGGAAGAAGGATTAATCATCTCATTAGGCCAATGGTCTATATATAAGCATGTACAAGAGAAGGTAGAGGTTTCCTATTCTACAATGTGCACTATCACCAACAGCCCCCCCTCAAACTCAAGGTGGGTCATGCACCATGAGTTTGCTGAGTCTAAACTGAAAACATGGAGCTGTGTGCAACTTCGTGAGGAAATCAGCAATCTACTTGTGTGTACCCTGATAATTGGACCGGAAGGGGGCTTTATCGCGGCCCAACACGTACTTCGTTGCGAGCCGGCCTTACGTTTCGGGCCCCGGAGAAGCAAGCGAACATACTAGGGGCCGTAACTTTGTAACGGGTCAGCCACACGCGAAGAGGAGAAAGTGGATGCTCCGCCCCCTAGAGAAGCGAGCGAACCTACCGGGGGCCGTATTTCATCATGGGTCGACCCCGCGCGAAGAGGAGATGAAGAGCACACTTCGCGCCTCAGAGAAGCGAGCGAACTTATCGGGTGCCGCAATCTCGTCGTGGGTCAGCCGGACGTTAAACCGGAGAAAAGGGGGAGTCCAAGTCCCCCCCCCAGGTGGTCGGTTGCGCGGTAAAATAGAGCAAAGGGGGAGTCCAAATCCCCCCTAGGTGGTCGGCCGCGCACTAAGCAAGGAGGGAGGGAGTCTAAGTCCCCCCCCCCCGGCCGGCCGCGCACTAAGACAGGGAGGGGAGAGTCCAAGTCCCCTCCCACCAAGGGGTCGGCCGCGCACTATAATTGGGAGAGGGGGGAGTCCAAGTCCCCCCCCCCCCCGGTGGTCGCCCATGCACTAAGCAAGGAGGGAGGGAGTCGAAGCCCCCCCCCCCCCAGGCCGGCTGCGCACTAAAGAAAGGAGGGGGGAGTCCAAGTCCCTCCCCCCCAGGGGGTCGGCCACGCACTTTGACTGGAGAGGGGGGAGTCCAACTCCCCCCCCGGTAGTCGGCCATGCGCTATAACGGAGAGAGGGGAAGTCCAACCCCCCCCCCCCCCCCCCCCCCCCCCATGATGGCCGGACGCGCATTAAAATAGAGAGGGGGGGACCGCCCCTCCTCTTGGCTGCTGGACGGCCATGCACGAAGCTGAAGAGAGAGCTCCCCCCCTCTCTGATGATCGACCGCGCGCGAAAATAAGCTTATGGGGGATCCAGTTACCCGAGAATCACGCCCCCAGAATGCGTGGCGGTTGAACCCGGAAATCTCGGGCGCACGACGACTACGGGAGTGCAGCCCACGCTCCTGCGATTCCCGCCATAATTATCGGAGGCCAACCGCACGCCACGTCCCTACCACGTAGACGGTTGAGCACGTTGCGGGAGTACGTCATCAACATGTCCCATACGGAGCGCGTGTTAACTGTCATCCCAGGGTTATAAAAGAGGACCTACCCCTTCAGCAGGAAAGGACCGAATTCTGGAGGAGGTGCTGCTCGATTCTTCCCGGATTTGCGGAGCTAGGAGTGAAATAGCGAAGGTCGGTATTTTGAGTGAGATTGCAGAGGTCGGTATCTTGGGTGACCGGTCTTCTCAGGGTGTAACTGGGTTAGCGGGAGTGATTGTAAACAGATTGCTGTGTTAGTGAATTTTCGCCCCACACCGTGGTTTTTTCCCCTCGACGTTGAGAAGGGGTTTTTCTACGTAAACTCAATCTTCCTTTTTCTTTTTGGCTTTAGATTGTGCTCGCCACTCGTACCATCCGGTTCAAGTAAAAACCCCCCACAATCTTGGCGCAGTCAGTGGATCGTCTTCAAGACTTCCTACAAGAGCTTTCGATTGTTGACCTGTGGGTGTCAAGTAGTTCGAGGCTACCTGCAACCAGCCCGAGTCTACTGGCCGACCGACCCTTGGGTGTCGACCGATCAGCAGACTTAGAAGCCATCGCCACTACCACAAGGTTGAAGGAGAATGGCCAGTGGACCATACCGAACCGTTCGACTTCACAGCTCCCGTCCGAGGCTGCTCCACTCGGAGATGCTAATGATGTCGGGCATCCCGTGCAATCTCCAATAAACTCGGAGCGCATAGCCCCGCTGCTGAATCCCATATTGGGGGTCAGGAGTCCATTCAAGCGCCGGTAATAACCATGGCTCCTCTAGTAGGAGGACTATCGGAAGCTTTTCTGGCTACTATGATGATGACCCAACAAGCTCTTACCGCCCAACTCCAGACGATGCAGCGCAACTATGAAGAGTTGCACGACTTCGTGCAGGTCGCACCAGCTGGTGGCCCACTCAACACGCGATCTAGTGTTGTTAGCCCAAGCGAGACAAAGCCTTCCTACACCAGTTGCCCAACCTGGGCAAGTGCAGCCGCAACCGATACCTCAGGTGGAGGTCAGGGCGAATCGCTCGGTAAAGGTTCAAAGTGCGAATCCTGATGGGTGAGACTCTAGTAGCTCGGAACCGACTGAAAGAAACAAGCAAGCCCAGACAACATCGACACGCTCGGATGTCTGGTCCCAGCTCAGGGCACACCCCCGACAGTCGTCGGCCTCCAAGTACCACTCGAAGATGGATTCGACATAACCTCGCCGCCCAAAGTGAGAATATGAACACCGACAACAATCGAGCGATAGTCACCACACTCGGGTGATGCCAGCTAGTCGACAACCGGCTCACACTGCTGATCGAAGAAGCGTCCATGATTGTATCAGGGTACATGCCACGGAGCGACTTGGAGATCAAGAAGGAACCCAGCGAGACCGGCAAGGAGCCCGAGCTCCTGATCGTCTAAAGGAGGTCGCTATCCGAGGAGCCGCACGTCACCACTCATTAAGAAGATTTTCAGGGAACCGTTCCCCCGAGGGTGGAATCCTCTATGCCTCCCCAAGTTTGATGGGTCGAAGGACCCGGTAGAGCACGTGCTTGCTTTCCGGGATGCCTTGGTCCCCCACGAGGATGACCATATCCTCTGTAGGACCTTCGCCAACAGCTTGTCAGGAACCTCTCTCGAATGGTTCCACAAGCTCAGGCCCTCATCTATCTCATCCTTTTCGGAACTAAGTACATGGTTCATCGATCAATATCGGTGTAACCGTTGGGAGCTGAAGACTCTGGAGTCACTCTTCGGGATGAGTATGACCCAGAAGGAGACGTTAAGGTAGTTCTACCACAAGTTCAGGACCGAATACTTGAGCTTGGCGGACACTGACGGGCAGGATCGCATTGTGATTGTGGCCTTCAAGAACGCTATTCAGCCCAACCAGCTTATCAACGCATCACTCATCAAGCGAACCCCGGAGACGATCGACCAACTATCGCGGTGCGTTGAGAAGTACATCAAGATAGAAGACGCGGACCGCAAGAGGAAGGCCGTAGAGACCAAAGTTCCGCACCAGAGCTACGCCAAGCCAGCTGCTATGAAGAACGTCAACAAGCAGCAAGGGGAGGCGACACGGCACGACGCGAAGCGGCAAAGACAAGATAGGCCAGCAAGGCCGCAATGGAATAGATAATTCACGGTACTGAATGCCCCTAAAGACCAAATCTTGGAAGCCATCAAGAGTGAACCTTACTTCAAGTGGGCGCCACTGCTTGAACCCAGAGAAAGGGGAGCCAGGGATACGTCAAGGTATTGCGAATACTACCAAGGCTAAGGCCACACTACCGTGCAGTGCTAGGCGCTCAAGCATCATATTGAGGATCTCATTGAGGCCGGCCACCTTGGCTGCTTCATTGACCTCCTTCAACGAAAGGAGACCATGGCCGTCGGAGAAGTCCAACGGGGAGCGACAGCACTATGCTTACCTGGTCTCCCGCCAAAAAGACGTCAGCTCCGAGAGGTAGACGCAGTCTACAAATACCATGGCCCGGTACCATCCTCAAATTCCTTCAACCGTCAAGTCCAACGCATAGAGCAAGCAAGGCAAGTTCACTATATGGTGCTCGACCCCATCATCCGCCCCGAGCCGAGAGTGGAAGTAGCAATACAATTTTCGGCGGCTGATCTGGTCGGGATAGAGAGGCCTCACAATCATCCCATGGTCATACGACTGCAGATAGCAAACTGCTTAGTGAAGAGGATCCTAATCGACACCAGGAGTTTGGTGGATGTACTCTTCCTCAGCTCCTTCGATGCAATGCAGCTAGATCGTGGGCAGTTGACTGAATCATCATCAACGACAACGGGCTTCACGGGAGAGGTTGCAAGGGTGGTTGGTGAGATCACCCTCCCAATCACAACAGGACACCTCACCAACCTCACCCGGTTCATCGTAATAGAAGCAAACTCGGCATACAACATCATCCTCGGAAGACCGTGGCTTCACCACTTGGATGCGGTCCCCTCATCGGCCCACCAAGTTATGAAGTTTTGGACCGATAAGGGTATGATGAGCATTCGAGGTGACCAGTCCTCAGCGGCCAAGTGTGAGCATAGCGCCATCCATCTGAAGATGACGTGCCAGATCGAAGGAGGAGAACCAGGTAAATATGGATCTGAATCGGACATCTTCAACATCTGGACTACGAAGCGGAGTCAAGAAGCTCCAACAATTTAGCACCTCACCGAATCAGGTGTAGGAGCACGAGGAGGCCAAGCCCTTCAGAAGATCGACCTGTCAGTTGAACTTAAAGAACTGACAGTGTCGAGGAACTCAAAGAAGACCGACCTGTCAGTTGAATGTAAAGAACTGACTGTGTCAAAGAACTTAAAGAAGATCGGTCAGTTGGCTGAACTTAAAGAGCTAGCTGAGCCGAGGGACCCATTGAAGACCGACCTGTCAATTGAATGTAAAGAATTGACTATGTCGAAGAACTTAAAGAAAATTGGTCAGTTGGCTGAACTTAAAGAGCTAACTGAGTTGAGGGACCCGTTGAAGACCAACCGGTCAGCTGAACGTAAAGAGCTGGATGAGTCAATGCACCCGTAGAAGACTGACCGGCCTGTTGAATCTAAAGAACCGGACGAGTCAAAAAAGTCAATGACCCACCAGAGCACTGAATGGGAGGAGTCGCTAGTAGTCGAGCCCATTCTTTTCGGGGACCTGGGAGAAGCAGAAAATCCGAGGATCACTTTCCTTGGGTCGCAGCTATCAAAGCCCCATGCCGAAGGCAATGACGGCCTTTCCCAAGGCAAACCAAGATGTGTTTGCATGGTCGGTTGAAGACATACCAAGCATCAAGCTCGAGATAGCCTGCCACCACCTCAACATTCGGGAAGGAGCTACATCTGTTCGCTAGAAGCCCCGGTCGCTAGCACCAGAGAAAGCAGCTGGTGTCAATTTGGAAGTAGAGAAATTGCTCGGGCGAGAATCATCCGAGAGGCCCAGTATCTGACATGGATCGCCAACGTGGTCGCTGTCCCCAAGAAATTTGGAGCCATACGGGTCTGCATTGATTTCACAAATCTCAACCAGGCATGCCCGAATGATAGCTACCCACTACCTCGGATTGATACCTTGGTAGATTCAACGGCCGGGCATGAGAGGCTCACATT
Organism: Chamaelirium japonicum; assembly: GCA_947650365.1. Taxonomy (NCBI): domain Eukaryota; kingdom Viridiplantae; phylum Streptophyta; class Magnoliopsida; order Liliales; family Melanthiaceae; genus Chamaelirium; species Chamaelirium japonicum. The sequence goes on from OX393549.1 coordinate 83,247,204, forward strand.
CATGGATAGGTACTCGGGCTATTACCAAATCCCCATGTACCCAGAGAACCAGGAGCACACGACCTTTGTCACAGGTCGAGGACTCTACTGCTACAAAATGATGCCTTTATGATGCCTTTTGGGTTGAAGAATACGGGAGCAACATACCAAAGGCTGGTAAACAAGATGTTCGTCGAGCAAATCGGATGGAACGTGAAGGTCTACTTTGACAACTTGCTCGTGAAGAGCCAGGCAGAGGAGACACATATGCAATACCTGGAGAAAACCTTCGCAACTCTACAAAGATACAACATAAAGTTGAACCCAGCCAAGTGCGTCTTTGGAGTGACATCGGGAAAATTTCTGGGCTACTTGGTCACCCAATGGGGGATCGAGGCCAACCCGGAGTTGATCAGAGCTTTGGAGGAGATGTCATCGCCCAAGTCACGGAAGGAAGTGCATAAGCTAACCGGTTGGATCAACGCCCTTAACTTCATATCTAAGTCCTCAAACCGGTGTTGGCCCTTGTTTGAAAGGCTAAGCAAGCTCGCCCCCTTCGATTGGAACCAGCACTGCAAGGAAGCTTTTCAAGAGCTGAAGTCATACCTCGGTCGACCTCCAATCCTGACAGCCCCTGATCCAGGTGTAACGCTGGGGGTATATCTTTCGGTATCCGAGGAAGCAATCAGCGCAGTACTGATATGCGAGCGGGACAAGGTAGAGAAACTCGTCTACTACGTCAGCCGCATCATGACGTCGGTTGAAACTAGATACGCGCGCATCGAGCAAGTTGCACTGTCGTTGGTGTATGTATCAAGAAGGCTCCGCCTGTACTTTGTCTCCCATCCTATCGAGGTCATCACCGAGCACCCCCTAAAGGAAGTACTAGACAACTCTACGAGGGTAGGTTGTCTGAGTAAGTGGGCTATTGAACTGCAAGAATTTGGCCCTTGATACGTGCCTCGGAAAGCTATCAAAGGCCAAGCACTTGTAGACTTCCTCAGCGACTTCCTGGCGGAAGATACTACACCGGTACCAAGAATGTTGGAAGACCTGTCGGTAGCTACCGGCCGACCCATGGGAGTTGGTGCGGCAGCAGGACAAGGGGAAGACAAAGAAGAAGATTGGAGGCTATTTGTAGACCGAGAGTGGTGTGGGGGTGGTCCTGATAACCCCTGATCATACGAAACTCGAAAAGTCAGTGCGACTACTCTTCCCGGCAACGAACAATGAGGCCGAATATGAGGCGATGCTGGTAGGGTTGGAGATGGCAAAAGCACTGGGGGTGACCAGTTTACAGGTCTATGGCGACTCCCAACTTGTGATCAATCAGATTACCGGCAGACACGAAACCCGTGATGCAAGAATACTGGCCTACTTGAAGCTAGTATGGGAACTGATGGCCAAATTCGAGAGCATAGACTTCCACCAATTCTCCAGATTGGAGAACAAGCGAGCGGACGCCCTCGCTAACCTAGCGTCAATCCTTGGTGGAGATGAAGAAAAGTGGGTCATCATTAAGGTACAGGTCAGTCCCAAAATAGTGGACCACATAAAGGATAGCCGCCTGATTGAGTAGATACAAGCCACTGGAGTAGTGTATGCTATCACAGCCAATGATGAGTGGGTAGTCAATATAAAGAAGTACCTTCTTGACGGGATACTACCAGAAGACACCGATGATTCAAGGAGAATCAAAGCGCATGCACCAAGATACACTCTCATTGAAGATGAACTATACAAGCGCTCGTTCGGTGGACCCTACCTCAAGTGCCTCGTAGGAGTGCAAGCGGTAGAGATCATGAGGGAAGTACATGAAGGAGGATATGGGAATCATTTTGGAGGAAAATCCCTAATGCGGAAGATAAAGTTGCAGGGCTACTACTGGACCACCATGGAAGCAGATGCGGAAGGATACGTGAGGATATGTCTTCAATGCCAAAAGCACGCTCCCTCCATACACCAACCAGCTGAAGAGCTACACCCAATATCTAGCCCTTGGCCCTTCTAGCAGTGGGGGTTGGATATTTTGGGACCGTTCCCGACATCGCCTAACCGAAGAAAGTTTCTTATCATCGCCATCGACTACTTCACCAAGTGGGTGGAGGCCATTCCTTTGCTGAAAATCAGAAAGTGCAAGTCGAAAAGTTTTTATGGAGTAGCATCATCTGTCGATTCGGATTGCCGTGGGCCTTTATTGCAGACAACGGGCGACAGTTTGATGCGGAGTCAATTAAGAAGTTTTGCGCCAACAACAGCATCAAGTTAGTCTTCTCTACACCCCGGTACCCTCAAAGTAACGAGCAAGCAGAGTCGACGAATCGAGCTATTTTGGACATGCTGAAGAAGAAACTGGAGCATAAGAAGGGTCTATGGGCTTACCGCACTATACCGAAGCGACCGACGGACGAGTCCCCGTTTAGTCTCACCTACGGCTCCGAAGCAGTTTTGCCCATGGAAGCACTGGTACCGACGTTGTGGATAGCTGTAGCTACCGACCCAGAGGTGAATGGCGAACTCCTGCTTGATAGCCTAGACCTACTAGAGGAAAAGAGAAAAAGAGCGAGAGCACGCCTAGCTAACTATCATCAATCCATTAAGAAGGCGTACGATCACAAAGTTAGAAGGAGAATCTTCAAGCAAGGTGATCTGGTCATACGGAAGGTCTTTGATAACACCAAAGAGCCAGGAAGTGGCAAGCTGGGAGCTACTTGGGAAGGGTCATATATCATGGATAGCATGGGGAAGAATGGTGCCTATCGTTTGAAGACTCAAGATGACAACGTGCTGGCAAGGGCATGGAATGCAACTAATTTGCGCAAGTTCTACCAAGACAGCTGACCAGAAGCGATGCATGTAGTCACATTGTAGCTCGAATTCTATTTAATAAAGAGGTGTTTTCTCAGTGTTTTTGTATATGAGTAATGATGGTGGTTGACTAATACAACAAAAACCAAGTGGTACATAACACTCCAAGCGAGTTCTACCACTTGGCCGACCGATAACAGGTCCCTGCGCAGGACGTGACTGGCCGGTGAATGCCTCGAAAGATTGGTCGACAGTCCCTGCTTAAACCAGGTGGTACATAACACTCCAAGCGAGTTCTACCACTTGACCGACCGGTTAACATGTCCCTATATAGGGCTCGACCGGTTGGTGAACATCTTGGAAGATTGGTCGACATACTCTGCTTGGGTATGACCGATCAACCAGCTTAAACCAAGTAGTACATAACACTCCAAGCGAGTTCTACCACTTGACCGACCGGTCAACAGGTCCTTGCGTAGGTGTGACCGGCCAGTGGACGCCTTGAAAGATTGGTCGACAGACCCTGCTTGGGAATGAACAATCAACCAGCTTAAACCAAGTGGTATATAATACTCCAAGCAAGTTCTACCACTTGGCCAGTTGGTCAACTGGTCCCTGCATAGGGCGCGACTGGCCAGTAAACATCTTGGAAGATTGGTCGATAGACCCTGCTTGGGATCGATCAACAAGCTCAAACCAAGTGCTACATAACACTCCAAGTGAGTTCTACAACTTGACCGACCGATCAATAGGTCCCTGCATAGGGCGTGTTCGGTCGGTGAACGCCTTGAAAGATCGATTGACAGACCCCGCTTGGGTACGGCTGACTGGCCAACTTAAACCATATGGTACATAACACTCCTAGCGAGTTCTACCACCTGGCCGACAGGTTGATAGGTCCATTCATAGGGCATGACCGATCGAAGAACACACAGGAAGATTGGTCGATAGACCCCAATTGGGTACGACCGGACAATCTACCTAAGCCAAGTGTAAGTGATATGCCATCGGCGTGTAATCAATACACAAGTTTGATGAGAGGAAAAACACAACTAAAGCATGCAGATAGACAATCACCGAAGGGTTCCAGTACAAGCCAAAAGATTGTTTCATTACATTGCCAAATACAAAATAGGAAGGGGTCAATCCTCTGAGGGGGCTTTCCCTTTCTCCTTCGACAGTCGACTGCGTAACTTGTCGACTTTCTTCGGCCATCCGACCGCCTGATCGTCAAGAGCTGCCTGTGTCGCCTTGTTGAGAACCTCATACTGCCGAACGAGCGCCTCCTTTTCTGATGCAACTGCCTGTTCTGCAGCAAGCTCGAGGGAAGATTTCAGCACAGCGAGTTCGGCCTCATAAACTGCTTGGGCTGTAGTTGACTCGCTACGTTGCGTCCTAATTATGGCGACTTGATCTCTGAACCGAGCATTCGCCGCAACGAGCTTGGACCGTGCAGTCTCCAGAGCGGCCTCAAGATCGAAGCGGTCTGCAGCAAGATCCGCTTGCACGAGTTCAAGTTGGGACTTGTTTCAGCCACCTCCTCGGAGTGGAGCTTTTGGGCCTCTACCAGCATGTCCCGGGTTTTAACCAACTCTCACTGAGCAGTCCTCAGAGAGAGCTCAAGTTGAGCAATCCTTTATGCACTCCCCTCGGTAGCCCGGTCAGCCAGCATGGTAATACGTCTCCCCATCTGTCAAAAGTGGAAATGATGAATATTGAAGAGCTAGTAGAGCAAGTCACTACTAGAAGGAAACCCGACTCCAAGAAGACTCACCTTGCGAAGGTCGATAAGTGAGTCTTTCCAGCCTGCACTACCTGCTACTGTATCATTCCTCTTCCATCCCAGAGGAGAATCCAGACCCTTCTCCTCCATCTCATGGTGAGCGGAGGTCCAGCTAGCATGATGGTGAGGTGCAGACTCAGTAGCCCCGTGAGGAGACCCAGGAGGGGGCCTGGCGGCACCCACTGAAGAAGAGGAGGAAGGCGAAGGGACGTGTTCAAGTAATCTCCCGGTATGTCAAAGGTTGGAGCACCACGGGTGCGAGACGAAGTTCGGACTCGCGACCCTACAGAGTCGGATGACACGACTTGTTTACTCCTCCCTAAGGAAGGGGGAGTGTACCCGCGTGACATCTCCGACTCGTCTACCTCAACAAAATTCGGACCAGGGGAAAGCACATCCTCAACCCAATCATCTGGAAGGGAACGCAACACCTTGTAAGCAGACCGCCTTGTGACGTGAACACTGGCGACGTCATCCTCATCGACGTCGCTGGTAGACTAGCCCAGGATGACACGCCTCTTTGAATGCCCAGTTGACGCTACTGTGTCACGAGCGATAGTTGTTCGATTACCCTCACTCGCAACTGCAGTAGACCTCGTGCGATGCTTGAGGATCACGCAAAGCTTAGACGTTAAGGTGTTGGGATTGTAGCATTTAATGGAGCTGACATACCTATCGGAAAGTTCCGTAGAAGGAGCAGATTACTCCCCTCCTCCACTAGTTGCTGTGGTATGTTTTCCCTTCTTGGGAGTGTTGTGAGCTTTGACTATCGGGCGTTTCGGAAATAGCTGTCTCCAGTCGTCGTCATCCTGGGTGACTCTCTTGATCAATGCATCCAGATCTTCCTCGACACTCTCAGGGCACTTGAGTTGCCCAGAGGGGTAGAAGTCTTCGATAGTGTAAGCCAGATGGGAAACAGACCTAGGGACCTTGTGACGACCCCTCCATGGTCCTCCAACCACGAGGGGACACTCATTCCAGCCCCTGACGGAGTCGCACAAGCCTCCAATAGCAGGGCGACTGCCAACGCGAGCCTGCAAGCTGAAGTATGAGTACACGGATCCGATAGTCACTTTGTAGTCTTTGATGAAGTATTTCTTAAGAAAATAGGCCACACAAAGTTGTTGCCCCGCCATCTCTTCTATTGCTTCAGCACAGCAAAGTATCCTCCATCCGTTGCCGGTAATTTGGCCAGGAGACACCCCCATGCGCTCTAGCAGACGACCAGAGAAGCTCGCTAAAGGAAATTTCAGGCCGCACTGTAATTATCCCAAAGTCACAATCGTGCGGTCGTCCGAAGGGTCCAAGGGACCAGTCGTGAAGGAAAGAGGCATGTCAGCAGGAATGCAGTATGCCGTCCAGATGTCTTCCAGCAGCGGGAACTTCTTGGGAACTAAGAACCAACCGAACGACATCGTCGATGAAGAAGCAGCGACTCAACGCACGAGACACGTAGTCGACTGCAAGTGGCTGACTGTAAGTAGCAACGAGACGTGTGACCTCCTACATGCAGCCCCAATACGTGTATCCAAAAGAGAGCGGCAGCGAAGCTACCGACTCACGTAACGCACAGCCGACCCGAATGAATCTCCACTAGTAGAAGGGAAGGAGAGGAAAATTTGAAGCAGAGGAGGAAATATGAATCATCAGGGCCCTATTTATAGGAAAACTTGGAGCTTTGAGGGGTTGGTTCGAATCCCGAAAAAGGGGGAAGCTGGGTGGTGGTGCGTGGTGACGCCATGTGGCGAAAACTGGGAAAAGTCCAGACTACCATTTAAAGCTCCAGTAATACTAAAACTGGGGTTAAGGCCATCATGGCACGCAAACCGAGACTGACATACAAACCGAGGTGAAAGAGTCTTGATCGGGTGGGACTGAAAATCGATCGATTAGGAGGGGTTATTGTGTGTACCCTGATGATTGGACCAGAAGGGGGCTTTGACACGGCCTGACCACGCACTTCATCGTGAGCCGATCGTTTCGGGCCCCGGAGAAGTAAGCAAACATACCGGGGGTCGTAACTTCGTCACGGGTCGGCTACGCACGAAGAGGAGAAAGTGGGTGCTCCGCCCCCCAGAGAAGCGAGCGAACCTACCTGGGGCCGTAAGTTCATCATAGGTTGGCCCCGCGCGAAGAGGAGATGAAGAGCACACTTCGCGCCCCAGAGAAGCGAGCGAACTTACCGGGTGCCGCAATCTCGTCGCGGGTCGGCTGCGTGTTAAAACAGAGCAAAGGGGGAGTCCAAGTCCCCCCCTAGGTGGTCGGTCGTGCGTTAAAACGGAGCAAAGGGGGAGTCCAAATCCCCCCCCATTGGTGGTCGGTCGCGCACTAAGCAAGGAGGGAGGGAGTCCAAGCCCCCGCCCCCCCCGGCTGGCCGCGCACTAAGACAAGCAGGGGGGATTCCAAGTCCCCCTCCCCAGGGGGTCGGCTGCACACTATAATTGGGAGAGGAGGGAGTCTAACTCCCCCCCCAGGTGGTCGGCCGCACACTAAGTAAGGAGGGAGAGAGTCAAAGCCCCCCCAGGCGGCCGCGCACTAAAGCAAGGAGGGGGAGTCCAAGTCCCCCCCCCCCCGCCCCAGGGGGTCGACTGCGCACTATGATTGGGAGATGGGGGAGTCCAACTTCCCCCCTAGGTGGTCGACCGCGTATAATGGAAGAGGGGGAGTCCAAACTCCCCCCCCCTCCCCAATGATGGTCGGACGCGCATTAAAATAGAGAGGGGGGGACTACCCCTCCTCTTGGCTGCTGGTCGGCCATGCACGAAGCTGAGGAGAGAGCTCCACCCCCTATCTGAAGACCGGCCGCGCACGAAAATACAGATCGTGGGGGATCCAGTTACCCGAGAATCACGCCCCCAGAATGCGTGGCGGTTGAACCTGGGAATCTCGAGCGCACGACGGTTAAGGGAGTGCAACCCACGCTCCCGTGATTCCCGCTGTAATTACCGGAGGCCAACCGCATGCCACATCCCCACCATGTAGATGGTTGAGCACGTTGCGGGAGTGCGTCATCAACCCATCTCGCGCGGAGCGCGCGCCAACTGTCATCCCGGGGTTATAAAAGGGGACCTACCCCTTTAGTAGAAAGGATCGAATTCTGGAGGAGGTGCTGCCCGATTCTTTCCGAAATTTGCGGAGCTAGAGAGTGAAATAGCGGAGGTCGATATTTTGAGTGAGATTGCAGAGGTCGGTATCTTGGGTGACCGGTCCTCTCAGGGTGTAACGGGGTTAGGGGAAGTGATTGTAACCAGATTGCTGTGTTAGTGAATTCTCGCCTCACACCATGGTTTTTTCCCCTTCGACGTTGAGAAGGGGTTTTTCCATGTAAACCTGGTCTTCCTTTTTCTTTTTGGCTTGTTAGATTGTGCTTGCCACTCGAACCGTCCGGTTCAAGTAAAAACCCCCCACACTACTCACCAGAGAAAACAAAGGGAGAGATATAGTCCCAGCCTGATACTTCTGGTGAGAGTAGTAGCAAGCGAGCTCAATATGTTTCGTCATCTTATGAAAATCTGGGTTGCTGATAGCCTGATAATCTATATGGCACTTTGATTATCACAGTAAAGAGTTGTAGGCTCAGAGATTTCAACTCCTAGATCTCTAAGGAGACATTGCAAGTGAATGATATCTTTGGTAGTAGAAGTCATGGCTCGAAACTCTACCTCGATACAAGAGATAGACAACGCTATGCTTCTTGCTGCGCCATAAGATGAGAGAGTCTCCAAGAAACAGGTAGTAGCCGGTAGTTGATCGACAAGTTGTCGGATCCCTGGTCCAGTCAGTGTTTGAGTAGGCACGTAGAACTAAAGGCAAAGTCGAGGACAAGAAGAGTGATCGGGTGATGGTGCCTCTGAGGTAACGTAGAATCCAAAGAAGAGCAGTATAGTGAGCAGAGTGAGGGGCGTCAACGAACTGACTGATGATACTGACTGCAAAAGCAATATCGGACCTGGTGATGGAATGGTAGACCAACTGACCAACGATCTACCGGTACTGAGTAGGATCTGAGAGAAGCACACCGTCGATAGAACAGAGCTTCATGTGAAACTCGGATAGAGTTGTAGTGGAGCGATCATTAGAAATAACAGCTTGATTGAGGATATCAATGATGTATTTCTATTGGGAAAGCAAAATCCCTCGCTTATTGTGGATGATCTCAAGTCCGAGAAAGTAGCAAAGAGGAACTAAATCCTTCATCTGGAACCGGTGCTGATGATGCTGTTGAAGAGAGGCGGTGGCAGCAGAGTCATCATCTGTGATGATCATGTCCTCAACATATAATATGAGTATCGCCTGTCATTGAGGAAAGGATCGCACAAACAGTGAATGGTCCTGCGAACTCTCAATGAAGACACCCTCAGTAATGATTTGTAAGAAGAACTCAAACCAAGCACGAGAAGTCTGCTTGAGCCCGTAGATGGCTTGACAAAGACAACATACATATTGAGGGGCAGTGTACAGACTGGGAGGCAGCTATATATAGACGACCTCTGAAAGGTCACCATGAAGAAAGACATTCTTTACGTCCATCTAAAGAAGAGGCCAGAGACGAAGGTCTCCTTATAGTCTATCCCGTATTTCTGAGTAAAACCACAGACCACCAACCGAGTCTTGTGCCACTTAATAGATCCATTAGGTCATCGTTTGACCTTGTAAACCCAGCGATAGCTGACAGAGTCAATACCGGCATGAAGGGGAATAACGTCCCAAGTTCGAGTCTACTCAAAAGCCTAAAATTCCTCACCCATGGCCTATCGCCATTGAGGAAGCTGGATGACCTCCCGATATAACCAAGGCTCTTGGTCAGAGTGGAGGGCAATAAGAAAAGTAGTGAACTGTGGTGAGTAGGAGGTAACGGTGGCAAAGCCAAAATGATTAGGCGGAGCCAAAGCTAAAGCGGTTAGGCAGGCGATGCTTGCGCTGAGGGTAACGAGGCGGTGGGTGAGGATCCATAGCCGGCGAAGACTGGCTGGGTGCAACATATGGAGTACCAGAGACGTCAGGGGCACTAGGAGTACCAGAGGAACTAATTGGTAACAAAGAATAGAAGAGTATGAAGGGAGGAGAGATGTTTGTGGAAGAGGTCGTGAAAAAGTCTTGAGAAATATGAAAAGAGGCAAATAGCAGAAAAGGTATTTGTAGAAGAGGTTCAAGAGTCGGAGACAGGATGGGAGGAGTCTTTAGAAAGGTGTGGTCCTGAACCGTAAAGGAGTAGAAAGGGGCATACTCGATGAAGGAGACGTGCCGAGAGATGCGAAGGCGACGAGTCAACGGTTATAATAACAATACCCCTTGTGCTCATAACTGATCCCCAAGAGGATGCACTTAACCAACCTTTCAGATAGTTTCATGCGCTCATGGAGTGAAAGGAGGACAAAGCAAGTGCACCCGAAAGAACAAAGCATACTGTAGTCAGGGAGAGAGAATAAAAGGCCCTATGATGGGACACATCAATCGGAAGGACAGACGAAAGGGTGATGTTGATGAGGTTGACTGAGATCAAGGCAGCCTCAGTCCAAAGGTACAAGGAATGGAAGCAGAGAGAAAAAGAGCATGTGTGGTCTTAATGATATAACGGTGTTTTCTCTTGGCTACTTCGTTATGCTCGTGAGTATGAAAGCAAGAGTGCTGGAAGAGGGTCCCATGGGACTAAAGAAGAGTCTACATAGTATTGAAAAAATCCTTTGGTACAGGCTCATAATGGAAGTGATTTACCGATAGAAAGACCGTTCATGATGTGTGTTACACGATTAAAACTTTTGTATAAACTAATCTACATATACGTACATTTGTGCGCATATGAATTGAACGCCCTTACGGTAATCTAGTATTGTGAATATCTAGCATACATACAATTCAGAACTATGCTAGATCTATGTGTTAGAGTATTGCATACCTTTCGTGCGGATCTTTTAACCGCAGAGAATTATCTTCTTTGTCGATTATGACAGAAGATCGTCCGCGAGGAAGCTGACGGTTTGCGAAAAGATAATGCCTTCTTGTTCACCCGATCTCACATGATGCATGACACGTTGCTCTCAGATCTCTTAGTGCCTCCAAAGAATGACCCTTCCTCTTTTATGAAACACCATGCGAGGAAGATGAAGTTATAAGCAAGGGGAGATGAGAGAGAAGGAGATGAGAGAGAGGGGGATTCGGGTATGGGCTTCACATGGATGACCCCTCCTCTCCCTTCACTCTTTTATAGGGCCGTCCATATCTAGGATAAGCACTCCTACAAGCTAGGGTCATACGTCCCCCTTTTATCTCCACCTATCTCTCCCCTTATCTCTCCCATTTCCCTTGATTCTAGGAGTGATTTTGACTCGGTTAAAACCCTCTATATTGTCCCTATGGCCGGTCCTATATAAGGGGAAACAAACCCCTAAAAACTAGGGTCGGTATTGACTTAGGCTCCTACAAATAAGGTCGGCACCCTACTAGTGTATAGTGGCATATGGTTTGACCCAGCCGCCCCTATGTCACTAGCCGGCCGCCCCTCGTGTATGAGACTTAGCAAGGCACTCATAAATAAAGTGCACTAATAATTTTACTATTCATCAGGGTTCCCGAAGGGTGCCCATAGTGAAATCAACTAGTCAACTCACAATATGTCCCAGTGCATCGCATCCATGTGGCGGAGTCCACTTATGGCAAGGGATAGTCTAGGGCTTTCCATTTGTACACATATATAGTTACATATCTACCATGCACTAGTGTGAAGCACACATGGAGCGTAGGTTTAGACTTCTCGCTTCCTCTAACTGTGTCCTGTGTTTCGAGGAGATGGTTCAAGGACAGTATATAATGTGGAACCTTCAGGGACCAGGGTTCATGACTTTCAATTTAAACTCGATCAACACACTATCTGAGTGTACCATCAATCCCTTTGAGTTCGAGTTAACCTGCATTGCTACCTAGAGTATGATGTAGGCTGCACGCCAATCCCTGTGGACTTATTATGTTCTCTCATATACCCCTACTCACCGCTTAGTAGTGGTAAACTCGTTGTTCCTTTACTTCGTGTTATGACATGACTCGAGCGATAGAGAGTACGATCAGACTCGAGTGCTCATATGACTCGATTCCTTCTAGATTGACCATATACGTCGTATCACTGATTACCCTATCAAGTAACCGAACTCGGTCAATAGTCTAACTAATGACCACCAAGTCTAGATTTGGTACAACGTAAGTTAGACCGAGCAACACACCTCCTGCTAGGGGTGTGGATGGCCTGCAAGAGTGACATACTGATGCGATGTCAATCGAGTAACCCAACACATCGTGGTTTTGGATTACGTAACTAAACCCTCATACATTGGTGTGCTAAACACCACTCAACTGGTTAGCCCACCAATAGTGGTTCCTCAGGGTTTAGGACCGTTTTATCCTAAGCAGAAACACGGCTTAATGCACCGGTGTCTGCTCACCGATTTGTGCACCGTGTTAGTTCTGTTTGGCCACAGACACTGTGCCTGGTGATGATCATGGTGAAGACTCCCTATGCACTATCATCCCTAACAGTTTATCATGATAAGACGACCAATCTAATTATAGTTGCGAATTGATTTATATTACATAAGACCAATCCACTTAGTCTTCAACTTAGTGGACTACCATATAGTCATGGCTCTCTGTTCTCAAAAGAATACATAATCATGTTACGTATCAACATGCATCTCATATAATAATATTCATTATTTATTATTAGATCAAAACCCAGAGTTTTACAAGCTTAGAACATACCAATTCTAATAATCTCCTATTTGGTCTAGTAAAGCAAAATGGTTTTGACTCCCACCGTGTTTACATGTCGCTTGAATGCCTTGGTAGGTATCACCTTGGTAAAGGGATCAGCAACATTATCTACAGATGTAATTTGTGTCATCGCTACCGGCCTTTGCTTTTGAAACTACCGAATCAAGTGGAAGTTATACTTGATGTGCTTTCCCTTTTGGTGCTACCTTGGCTCCTTGGCCTGTGCAATCGCCCCATTATTATCGCAATAAAGCATAATAGGTAATTGATCCTTTGGTACGCACCCCAAGTTCGTCATAAATTTATTAAGCTATATCACCTCTTTAGTTGCCTCTCATGCTGCAATGTACTTAGTGTCGATGGTAGAGTCCGCGATATACTTCTTCTTCATACTTTGCTAACTAATCGTTGCTCCTACTATAAATACAAATCTTGATGTTAATTTTCTAGATTCCAAATCTGATATAAAGTTGGAGTCTGTATATCCAATCGACGTAAGCTCCTGTATAGTATAAACCAACTCACAGTCCCTCATTCGATGAAGGTACTTGAGTATACACTTGACAGTTGTCCAGTGAGCTGGACTCGGATTTGATTGAAACCGACCTATCATGCCTACTGCGAAACAAATATCTAGCTTGTACAATATATATCAACATTAGGCTTCCTACTGCCGAAGCATAAGGTACCTTCTGTATTTTCGCTCTCTCTTCATGTATCTTAGGACCTTAATTCTTAGGCAGTTTCACACCATGTCTGAATGACATGAATCCCTTCTTGGAGTTTTGCATGTCAAATCTGACCATAACTTTATCTATATACGCAGTCTGTGATAGCGAGAGAATCATGTTCTTGTGATATCGTGTTACCTTGATCCCCAAAATATAACTCACTTCACCTAGGTCTTTCATATCGAACTGTGTTGACAACCAAACATTTACTATTGACAATATTCCTATATTATTCCCAATGAGAATAATATCATCTACGTAAAGTATTAAATACACCACTGTAGTTTTGTTACTTCTCTTGTACACACATGATTCATCCTTATTTTGAATAAATCCATATGACCACACCGTCTGATCAAAATGGACATTTTAACTTTTAGATGCTTGCTTTAGTCCATAAATAAACTTTTGCAACTTGCAAACTAGATGCTTCTGACCCCTTGACTCAAAACCTGGTGGATGCATCATATATATGTCTTCTTCCAAATCCCCGTTGAGGAATATTATCTTAACATTCATTTACCAGATCTTTTTGTTGTAATGGGCTGCAATGGATAGAAGGATCCAAATAGACTTAATCATAGCTGCCGACGAGAAGGTTTCGTCAAAGTTGATTCATTTTTTCTGGGTATAACCATTGACAACTAATCTAGCTTTATAAGTCTCAACGGAATCATCGGATCCTCTCTTCTTCTTATACACCCACTTACACCCAATAAGTTTAATATTGATGATAGTGTAACAAGAGTTTAGACATCGTTATGATACATTGATGTAATTTTTGTCTCTATGGCTTTTTGCGATTTAGAGCTGTCAGAAGTTCCAACTGCCTCATTGTAGCTTAGTGGATTATCCTCCTGATCTTCTGGATTAACCAGTAAGGTTTCTCCATAGTATATGTCAGGAGCTCTGATAATATTTCTCCCACTATGATGAGGTAGTAGTGGTGGTACATAGTGACTAGGTGATACAATATCTGGTGTATTAGTGTCTACAATGTCTGCTCCCACTATATTTTCGAATACGCGCTCTCCACTTGTACTCAGCAGTTCATCGAAAACCACCTTACTACTAGGCATGTGGTTTATAATATAGTCCTATTCTAGGAAGAAGGCATTCATAAAAACGATTATCTTCTTGTCCTTATGATCATAAAATAGCCCATATTTGGTCTTTTTGGAATATCCTACAAACAAACATACTCTAGATTTAGATTCTATCTTATCTCTTTTATCATTCCGCATATGTGTATGACATCCTTATATTTTAAAATACTACAGTATAGACTTTCGTCTTGACCATAGCTCTCTAAGGGTCTAAGGTACTGACTTAGATGGAACATGTTTAGAATATAAGTTGTTGTCTGTAAGATGTATCCCCAAAAGGTCGTTAGTAAACTGACATAACTCATAATGCTGCAAATCATGTTCAACAAGGTTCGATTTCTTCTCTCGAAAACTCTATTTTGCTGGGGGGCTTCTGGAGCAGTTAACTGGGATATAATCCCATGCTCTACCAGATACCTATGTAACTCGTCAGATACGTACTCGCCACCTTGATCAGATCGAATGGCTTTAATATATTTGTCTGTCTGCTTTTTAGCATTAGTCCTGAATTCTTTGAACTTGTTAAATGACTCTGACTTTTGATGTATTAAGTAAATATAACTATATCTTGAGTAATCATCAGTAAAAGTAATAAAGTACCTATGATCTCTTATCGCCTTGACGTTTATGGGTCCATAGACATCTGAATGGACTAATGCCAACACCTCATTAGATTTTATCCCATTTACTTTAAAGGCCCTCTTAGACATCTTACCTTTCAGGCATGATTCATAGGTGGGAGGATCTCTGGATGATCTATTTTTAGAAACCTGATCTTCACCATTCTATGAATCATGTCCAAGGCAATAAGCCCAAGTCGTAAGTGCCACAATTAGATTAAATTTTTTTGAATGTTTCTTACACTTAGATAAATTAAGATAAAATACAGAAGTCATTATGTTTTCTCTTTCAAAATTAGGATTGAAAACATAAAGATTATTCTGAACCATTCATCTTAATATAAAAGTTTTATTTAGCTTAAACGATACACCAGAGGCAACAAAATAAACTGAATAACCTTCATTAACTAAAAATGAAACAAAAATCAAGTTTCATCTTAAGAACATAACATGAAAGACATCTATAAGAGTCATAGACTTATCATTTGAAAAGCTGAGAGTAACATCTCCAACGATTTCAGCAACTGCCACGGCCTCAGTCCCCATGTTTAAAGTCACCTCCTCATCAAACAACCTTTTGCGTTCTTGAAACCTTTGAAGAGAGTTACATGCATGGTTAGTGGATCCAGAATCCACAATCCAACTAGCAAAAGAACTATTACTCGAAAGAAATTATTCAATAACGAAAAGTTATAGATTATATTTTCTGACATTCTAAGGCTTCTTGCAGTCCTTCTTCCAATGACCCTTCTAGCTACACCGGAAGTACTTGGTGCTCGGCTTCTTTGATTCACCGGATCCAGAGGTCCCCGTAGAGTTCTACACAGGTGCTAACTTAGGTTTCTTCTTGTGTTTCTTGCTCTGAGATTTACTAGGCTTCTTGCAAGATCTACGTTGCATGTACAGTGCTTTGCCCTTCTGCTTGAAGCCATCCTTAGCTACCAGGATAGCTCCTAGAAGCTCTGTATTTGTCATATTTAATTTATTCAGATTAAAGTTAGTGACAAAGCCTTCAAAATCTCCAGACAGTGATGAGAGGAAAATGTCTGTCATTACCTCACCATCTGGCACAATATCCATAGATGCTAGTTCGTTCTGAAACCTAAACATTTTCAGTATGGTTTTTTTGAACCAACATCCCATCACTTATCTTAGTAATAACGAGTTTTCTGATGATGAGGTATCACATAATGCGATTATGACCTTCAAACAGCTCTTTCAAGTATAATATCATATCAGAAGCATCGGGCATATCCTTGACTTAATTCTGCAGAACTATTTGCAAAGATGCTATTAGATAACACGTACATATTTCATTAGATTTCTTCCAGTCAGTTACCTTTATCTATGCCTTTGTGGCATTGGGTCTTGGTAAGTCTGGCTTAGGGTCATTAAAGACTGTCATGTGTTTACCAATCCTTAAGAACATGTATAGGTTGCGCTTCAAGTCCTCATAGTTGGAATCGGTAAGTTTATGGTTATTCAGGATAACGGATAGGGAGTCTAATTTGATCATCTGAAAATAAAGGATCGAATGATGAGAATGCATAAAAACTAATTTTTTGGATTTTTTTAAAACAAGCTAATTATATCCAAATATCAGCGCTACTCTCAAGTGAAGATATCTTCATTGTTTAATTAATCACGTATACAAGATCTCATAATCGGATACATCTGCCTTATGGGGCATCGTGCATGGTCATCCGCTCACACGGGCCTTTCCTTGACCTAATCCAAATATGTCAACGAGGGACTTTGATGGACCATGGTTATCTTTTGGCCAGTGCCACGGATCCTGATGTGAAGCACCAGAAGCCTCATATGCATTTCGGATGTTTACCCATAAGCCCAAGTAATTACGACATGAAAGTTCATATGGCCCCCACTTGGGTGGGAAAAAAGCCCTTCTCTCTTGGCCTTGTAATCGCCATATCCGTAGGGAGATCGCTAAGTCATTTGGCATGGAATGACACAACTCTCACCATAGGGGGATGTTGAGTTACGCTTTCCCAACCGAATACAAAGTGATTGGCCATAGAGGCCAGGAGATCTCTTAGAGTCCTCTCTTACATTATTTATTAAATTTGAGGGTTATTTTACGAGTATAAGTATATACAAAGGTTGCGACCACCTATAAACTAGACCATGGTCACACCATGCTCCCACTAGCGCTTCAAGCCTTTCACCTAGTATTAATCGATCTCAGAGTGTCATAGTCTCTGCCTTAAGTGGATTTCTCCACTCAAAAGTCACATTACATACCCCCGAGAATGTCGATGCTCCGTAAATCCGGTTATCAATCTAGTGACCTAGACCCTAGCCTAAGGTCAGATAAATAGGAAAGGACTCCTACTACCATGACCCCTTGCTTATAAATTTGATAATTGATATCATAATAGAATTCCTTCTCATTATTGGTTTCGATGATGGCCAAATAGGAACGCCCGACAAATGGGGAATTGACCTAATAGTGGTAGAACCGAATATGAGGAATTCACGCTATCATTAAAGATTAATTAAAAAATAGACATCACTGGTGGAATCCTATCCAAGTAAGGCCGCTAGGACACGAGGGAAAAGACATTCCTCTGAATATTGGTAATAAAATTAGCTCATCAAACTTTGATATGAAACATAAAGAGCTAACGAAGGAAGCAACCAAATAATTGAATCAAGTTTAGGGTCCGGCCCCTAAACTAGACTAGCACAGCGCAGGCTCTCTGACTTCCTTCGTAAGGTTCCTTGGTTTGACTCATTCGTTGTGATTGCAAGCACTTTGCTGGACCATCTTCGTCCTCCAAGGTTCCGTTTACGCTCCCAATAGTGGATCTTAGTGATAAGTTCTTCTTCTTGATTTATAACCGAAAAAGCTCTAGTACGCTTCGAGCAAGTACTCGCTCGTATACAATTTCCTAAAAAGAAAAGAAAACATGCATAGCAAAAGCCTTGGGAATCGAGGGTGGTCAACTTTCACCTCTCGCCCGACTATGGTTCTAAAACTATTCACATACATAGAGAGCAAATCCAGATAAAGGCTAATATGGGGTTTGACCCCCTGTAGCAAGCAAATATATATCCAGATTAAATTTTTACAGCGGTGCTCTGCAAGCACGATTCATAGAACAAACAAGTATATACATATGAATGGTCTAAGCGTAGGAATCCCGATGATATCTCGCGCTCACCATGCACGCACATGATGGTTTCATGGAAAATCATGAAATGTACACTATTAGCGTAGCTCTGATACCAATTGTTGGAAAAATCCTATGGTAGAGGCTCGTAATAGAAATAAGTTACTGATCGAAAGATCGTTCATGGTGCACGATACACGATTAAAACTTTCATAGAAACTAATTTACATATGTGTACATATTTGTACACATGAATCGAACACCCTAACGATAATCTAGCATTGCGAATATCTAATATGCATGTATTTCAAAACTATACTAGATCTATGTGTTAGGATATTGCATACCTTTTATGCGGATCTTTTAACCGTGGAGAATTATCTTCTTTGTCGATAGAGATAGAAGATCGTCTATAAAGAAGCCAACGAATTATAGAAAGATGATACCTTCTTGTTCTCCCGATTTCACATTATGCATGACACGTCACTCTCAGATCTCTGAGTGCTATCAAAGAATGACCCTTCTCTTTCTACAAAACACCACGCGAGGAAGATGAAGTCACAAGCGAGGAAGATGAGAGCGAAGAAGATGAGAGAGAAGAAGATAAGAGAGAGAGGGATTCAGGTATGGGCTTCACATGGCTGACCCTTCCTCTCCCTCCACTCTTTTATAGGGTTATCACTAGCAAGGATAAGCACTCCTACAAGCTAGGCTGACCCCCCCTTTATCTCCACCTATCTCTCCCCTTTCCCTTGATTATAGGAGTGGTTTTGACTCAGTCAAAACCTCCTACATTATCCTTATGGCCGTCCCTATATAGGGGGAAACAAATCCTTAAAAACTAGGACCAGCCTTGACTTGGTCTCCCACACATAGGGCCATCCCCCTATTAGTGCATAGTGGTGTATGGTTTGATCAAAATGTCCCTATGTCACTAGTTGGCCATCCCTCGTGTATGAGACTTAGCAAGACACTCATAAGTGAAATGCACTAGTGATTTTACTATTCATCGAAGTTCCTGAGGGGTGCCCCTAGTGAAGTTAGCTAGTCAACTTGCAATATATCCCGGTGCATCGCACCCATGTGGCGGAGTTCACTTATGGCAAAGGATAACTACATTCATCTTTGTACTAGTCTAAGGTTTTCCCTTAGTACACACACGTAGTTACGTATCCACCATGCACTAGTGTGAAGCACACACGGAGCATAGGTTTAGACTTTTTGCTTCCTCTAACTACGTCTTATGTTTCGAGGAGATGGTTCAAGGACCGTACATAATGTGGATAAGGTGGAACCTTTAGAGACTACGGTTCATGGCTTCCAACATGACCTTGATCAACACACTACCTGAGTGTACGATCGATCCTCTGAGTCCAAGTTAACCTACATAGCCACCTAGAGTATGACGTAAGCTGTATTTCAATATCCTTGGACTTACTATATTATTTCGTATACCCTTGCTCTCTGCTTAGTAGTGGCAAACCTGTTGTCCCTCCACTTTGTATCGTGACACGACTCGAGCAATGGAGAGTACCGTCGGACTTAAGTGCTCATATGACTCGATTCCTTCAAGGTTGATCATATACGCCGTGCCACTGATTACCCCGTCGAGTAACCAAACCCAGTCAACAGTCTAATCGATGACCACCAGGTTTGAATTTGGAACAACGTAAGTCAGATCAAGGAACACACCTACCGTTATGGGTGTGGATGGCCTATAAGAGTGGCACGCTGATGTGACGCCAGTCAGGTAACCCAACACACCGTTGTTTTGGATTATATAATATCCACCCCAAATACACAAGATATTATCCGCTTTACCCGTGCTCGTACGAGAACTTCCCAGGGAGGTCACCCATCCTAGTACTGCTTTCGCCCGAGCACGCTTAACTACGAAGTTCTTACAAAATCTATAGTGACGCACGGTTTTAAAATATGTCTTTTATGTTTGGGAGAGGAAATTATATACGTAGCTCATGATCTCCTTCTCTCCAGACGATATCGGGCTAACTCGTGGCCTTGTACACCTCACCTTACCTCACTTCACCCCATCCATCTTGGTATCCCAGCCTCATGAGTCTTGACTCTTGGCTATTGGCTATTGGATCTTAGTCATCACAATCCACCCCCCTTAGGGCTACATGTCCTCGTGTAGGGTTAGACCCCCCCATTGCGAAGAGAACCGACTCTGATGCCATTTTGTAACATCCACCCCAAATACACAAGATATTATCCGCTTTGCCCGTGCCCGCACGAGAACTTTCTAGGGAGGTCACCTATCATAGTACTACTCTCGTCTGTGCACGCTTAACTATGGAGTTCTTACAAAATCCGTAGCGGTGCATGGTTTTAAAACATATCTTCTATGTTTAGGAGGGAAAATTATATAAGTAGCTCATGATCTCCTTCTCTCCAGGCGATGTGGGACTGACTCATGGCCTTGTACACCTCACCTTACCTCACCTCATCGATCTTAGCATCACAGCCTTAGGAGTCTTGGCTCTTGATCGTCACAATCCACCCCCCTTAGGACTACACGTTCATGTGTAGGGTTAGACCCCTCCCATTGGGGGGAGAACCTGGCTCTGATACTATTTTGTAACATCCGCCCCAAGCACACAAGATATTGTCTGCTTTGCCCATGCTCGTATAAGAACTTTCCAGGGAGGTCACCCATCCTTGTACTGCTCTCATCCGAGCATGCTTAACTACGGAGTTCTTACGAAATCCGTAGCGGTGCACGATTTTAAAACGTGCCTTCTATGTTTGGGAGGGAAAATTATATAAGTAGTTCAGGATCTCCTTCTCTCCTGGCGATGTGGGGCTAACTCGTGACCTTGTACACCTCACCTCACCTCACCTCATCCATCTTGGCATCCCAGCCTCAGTAGTCTTAGCTCTTGGCTATTGGCTATTGGATCTTGATCGTCATATATTATGTAACCGAACCCTCACACATTGGTGCGCCAAAACACCACTCAACTGGTTAGCCCACCAGTCCTGGTTTCTTAGGGTTTATGATCGTTTTATCCTAAGTATAAACACGGCTTAGTGCATTGGTATCTGCTCACCGATCTATGTACCATATTGGTTCCATTCAGCCACAGACACTGTGCCTAGTGATGATGCCCCATGCACTATCATCTCCAACAGCTTATCATGATGAGGCGACCAACCTGATCATAGCTGCAAACTGGTTTAGGCTACATGGGACCAATCAACTTAGTATTTAACTCAGTAGGCTACCATGTAGCCATGGCTCTCTATTCTCGAAAAAACATGTAACGGTGTTACGTACGAATATGCATCTCATATAATAACATTCATTCTTTATTATTAGATCAAAAGCTAGAGTTTTACAATCAATTCTAACACATATCAGTAGAGAGGTACTCGAGGGCGCAATCAGACCAAAAGGTATTGATATGACAATCGAACTGCATGTGGACCACCGAGGCAAAAATATGGTAGACCTGGGGAACATCAGAGCGGTGCTGGAGGAGGTAAACCCAAGTGTACCTACTAAAAAAGAGATATAATAGCGATAGCCACACATCGAAGGAAGATGTACTGGTCCCTAGATATCGGAGTGCATAAGGTCAAAGGGAGCACAACTCTGAGAAACACTCAAGAGAAAAGGAAGGGAAGTAGCTTTGGCAAGCTTGCAACCGATATAGGTAGATAAAGGAGAGAAGGGGGCTCAACCTAGAGCTCCAGTCTAGATTAATGTCCTAAGTTGAGATTCAGAAAGATGGCCGAGTCACTTGTGCCAAAGGTCAGCACCAGAAGAGGCAGTCCCACAGAAGCCAGAAGGAGGGGGGTAGGAGAAAGGTGGAGGTACTCAAGGTGGTACAACCCGTCTACCCTAGGACCGGCTCCAATCGTCTGCCGATATGTGAATCCTACACATTACAAGAGGAGGGAGTGAAGGTCACATCACAACCAGACTCGCAAAGGCTGCTAATGAAGATAAGCTGTATGAGAAGCCGAGGGACGTACGTGTAGCACAGAAGGTAAGGAAACGCGGCCACTAGGCTCTGTGATAGTGGTGATCGATCCACACTGCGAGATGGTTATAGAAGAACCATCGGTAGTGCGAATCGCAGGAATATGCGGTGCAGAGTGGCAAGCTGTAAGTAGAGAAGCATCGGGTGTCATATGATGTGAGGCCCAAATTCTACGATCCATGTGAGAGGGGTGACAGTAGCATCAGGAGGAAATACGGTGGAGCAGGTTACACTGGGAAGATGAGGCATTGGGGCAGATCCAAGAACGCCCTCAGAGCAAAGGGACAGAGGGACCTGATGAGCGATCATGGTGAGCAAGCGATGTGACTACCTGTAAGGTGCCCGAGGTGGAAGGGTTGGGCCGTGCGACTCGAGGCTTCAAAGCCGAGCGCGAAGCAGGGGATGGGGGGGACCGACTTGAGGCTCCAAAGCCGAGTGCCAACCACCAAACATCGCAAACGACCACTGGGGGGGGGGGGGGGGGGGGGGAGGGGTTCCTTGGTGTGGCTCAAGGCTCCAAAGCCGAGCTCTAGGCACTAAACACCGCAAACGGCAGCGGGGTATCACGCTCGCATGGGATTTGGTGTTGCTCGGCGAGATTCGGGGTGCAGAGAACTGGTGGGGTGCTTCCCGGAGAGGTACAAGGTGCGGAGTTTAGGTGGGGTGTTGCTCGAAGAGGTACAGGTGTCACTTGGGACTAGCGGGTCACTATGTGGGCTCCAAAGGCCAAGCACACCACAAACACCACAGACCACACCAGCAACACACACCACACACCACAACAACAAACACCACAGATCCGGGTGGAGGAGGTTGCCGGGGAGCTCGCAGGAGATTGCCAGAGGTCGCCGGTGAGCTCGGGAATCGTTGTCGTATGGGGCATCATGACGTGGCACTCATCAGAGTAGTCCCTTTGATCCACGGTCCAGGCTCAGTATGATTCATTATCAGAGTTTGGGTGCAATGGACGACTATGATCAATGCCACATCAGGATGGCCTGATCCAGACAGACACTAGGATGGCTGAATAGCATTTTTCTTTTTTAATCGAGTCGGGTGATGTCATGTTTTTCAGGTTAGGTTAAGGAAGTCAGATTGGGTTGGTTCATGATTATAATGGGTTAGGCCGAGTCATGTTGGATTGGATGTTGGATCAGGTTGAAACAATCATGTCATGTTGGGTTGAATCAAGCCGGGGCCAGTCGTGTTTTATTGGATTATTGAATCTAGTCTGAATGTTGGCCTTAAAGGTATGAAATGAGTATTCCTCTCGATTGGTGGAGGAATGGCCATTCCACCAAATGAAGGGAATTTACGAATTTTTTCGACAAAGAAATACAATGTAGATTCTATTTTCATACTTGAAAATCTTTATTTGGATCAGTCAGGATATTAAAATTAGTGATTCCATTTCATTCAAAGGATGGAAATATTATTTCTTCCGACGATTGAATGAATGCATCACATACTTTCAAGAAATTAGATAGTGGATCCTAAATCAAATTGGTTATAGTGCGTAACCAATTCCCTCCCATCTCTCTAGATCACCGTGCCACTATTGTCACTGTCTCTACTGAACGATGTCTGCGCTACCACTGCTGCCATCACCACCGTCGGCCACCATCACTGACACCCACCACCTGTGGCTATCATCACCATCTTCACCATTGCCGGCCTCCATAACAGCCAATCATCATCATCTTTGGTTGCCACCAGGATCAGTTCATCACCTTACTTCGATCCCCACCTCCGCATTTTCTTCCTCTTTTCCCACATCGTTGGAGCCCTTGACACCCCCCTCCCCTCTCAAGCTTCCTCCCCTCTCATTCCTCCATTTTCCCTCCTTCTTCCACGTGCCTCGTGCTGCGGAAAATACATGATATGGGAGAGACAGCCTTAATCAATTTCAATTTTTTTAACTTGATCCATTCACAACTAGGCTACTTTCATGGATTAAAATTTTCTTTTGTGGTGATCATTCACCACGCCCAACGCTCTGATCCATCTGATCATCTACCACGCTCTGACGATCTGGTCCATCGTCTGTCAAAGGTCCACTGCAACATTGTAGTCCGTGCTCTATGTCCATCGCCCCGGAACCACCGTTCATGGTGGTGCACACATGTTGTCCCGTAGGCGTTCAAATAGCCTTGGCAATTGTCAGGCGCACTTGCCCTACGTCCGTTGACGCATTCTATGGCCTTTCCTTGAGCCCCACTACTCTTGATCACTCGTTGACACCCTCCGCACCCGATCGTCTCGTCAGTACTTGACGCTTGTCGGCGTCTTTGTTGTCCGAAATCGACACTCGTCGGTGTCGCCTCTCCATTGTCCGTCGACAGTCCAGCACCTTACTACGTTGCGCCTCTCCATTGTCCGTCGACAGTCCAGCACCTTACTACGTTGCATACATATAAGGGGAGGTCCATACAGGGTATATGAAGGCATGCTCAGCTCGCTAGCCGACGTGGGATTAAACTTCAACAATCACAAAAGGTGTAAGTGTTGGCATCGACAAGAAATACAACGTAGCGTAGTCGTAACGTCTGAGCAACAACTACCCATGGCCCACCCTTTTTTTTCTCGAAAATGGACTGAGTTAGCTCTAGCAATCTAAATCTAGTTAGTTATGTATTAATAGCTATTAGATACCCGGCCTCACATCTCAAAACCCGGGTCGTAAAGGAAGATCCCAAGGGGTTTTTTTTTAAAAAAAAGAGGAACTTAGTAATAGTTCTCAGACAAAGGTATCAACTTGCAATAAGCCCTCCTACAAGTCCACACCCATCCCAAGTTCATTAAATTTTCATTTCCTGGCATTAACATAACACATACCATTTTTTACATGAAAATCAATTGAAATCATTGATTGTCGATTTAAAAGCACAAAATAATTTAATATTTTTTCTGTATATTTTTATTAAAAACAATTATTTTGTCAACCGACTAAATAGTTACTCTTTTTTGCCTAATTGTTACTATTTATGTACGAGATGGAATCATGTTGGTTTCACATAGTTAAAAATATGTTTGGTCAAAAAAAATATCATATTATGATTAGATGAGTAGAAATACCGTTACAATCAATTGACAATTAAGACATTTTATCATATCAAATTGCTACTCTTTACCAATCATTACTATTTCGCTACGATTGCTACACTTTATATGTAGGACTAAAATTATTATTTAATTACCCACCAGGGGATTGGAAAGTTGGCAAGCAACTGATGCTTTGGTGATGAGGTTGTGGGTTCAACTCTTCCTCCCCTCGATTTACCCAGGAGTGAAGTGGGAATTGCCGAGTGGGTCGGGCTTCACTCCCGGAGGGATTAGTCCGAGCCTGAAGTGGGCCATTGCCCGAAAGGTTTCGGGACACCCGCCGATGTCAAAAAAAAAAAAAAAAATATTATTATTTAATTTTTTTTGTTATTACATGTGCGTGGCAGAAGGAGCTCGCGCTAGCCAAAACTAACAGGTTTTTACTCTTTACCAATTGTTACTCTTTTGCTACGATTGTTACACTTTAACTGTAGGGATAAAATTATCATTTAATTTTTTTTGTTATTATATGTGCACAGGAGAAGGTGCTCGTATTAGCCAAAGTCCAACTACCGAGGTTTATTGTTTTTTTTTTTTGAGAACCCCTCCTCAATGGAGGGAGGGTTTGGCGGACCCCAACCAGAATCTATTAGAAATCAAGACAGTAAAGTGTTACAGAAGATATTAGCCTCCACACCTAGCTTGTCCCGCCAAGGTACAATCCAAGCATTGAAGAGAGAGATGACAGCTCGCTTCAACATATCATGCCCTGCAGACCTGGCGTTAAAAACCCGATTATTCCTCTCTAGCCAGATGACCCACACAATAGCCATGACCAGAACATCCCACGGTTTCCGGATCGGCATCGGAATTTGCCTCCTCCGCCAGGTAGTCCATAGGCCCTTGAGCGACCTCGGGTGAGAAGAAAGACCCGCCCGACTCTCAAAAAAGTCCCAAACTGGTCTGACAAAAGAGCACCCAAGTAGCAGATGCGAGGCCGTCTCCTCCTCCGAGCCGCAAAAAGTACACAGGGCATCCGACACCTGCGGGTGATGTCTACGCAAAAGAGCCGTCTTGGTGAGAATCTTACTTCGAGAGGCGAGAAGGGAAAAAATCTGCACCTTCGAGGGGGCCTTTGACTTCCAGATTGCTCTCGATGGTCCGTGGCGCTGGCTCGTAGGGAGAAGGTGTTTGTAGAAGGAGCTGACGGAGAAGACTCCCGAGGTCGAGGCACCCCAAAGTACCTCATCCCGAGCAATCCTGAAGGTGGCTGACCGCAGAATAGGTAGTAAATCATCCCACTCCCGACGTCCCTCCTGGTCCAACGGAGCTCCAAGCTTCACCCGCCACCTGATCCTTCCCCGCCTCCGAACTGTCTGGGAGCGAACAGAAGCTCCCTTGTTCCTCGCCAGGGAGTAGAGGGATGGAAATAGCTGCTCCAACGGTCTGTCCGATATCCAAGGATCACTCCAGAACTTAATTGCCCGACCGTCACCGAGGACAAGCGAAGTTGCCCCCCTGTAGAGATCTCTAACCTTCAAAATGCCTCTCCAGAAGCAAGAGATCTTCCCTGAGGATCGACCCCGGGCCTGCAATGGCGAGAATCTCTTAAAATACCTTGCTAGGATGATGTCCCTCCAGGAGCCCCCGGAATTCTGCTGGAGCCGCCACCACCATTTCCCTAGCATCGAGATGTTGAATCTTCGCAAATCTAGCACTCCCAAGCCGCCCAGCCTCTTCGGAAGGCAAACCTGGTCCCACCTCATCAGATTGTATCCTCCTGCATTCTCCCCCACACCGTGCCAGAGGAAAGAGCGCCGGATTTTATCTATCCTTTCCACTACCCAGGACGGCAGATAGTAAAAGGATAGGTAATAAGAAGGGATTGAGGATAGCACCGAGTTGACCAGCACCAGTCTACCTCCTGAAGAGAGAAACCGGCCCTTCCAACCCTCCAGTCTCCGCTCGACCTTGAGGATAAGCTGATCCCAATCCTCCCGCCGAAGTGCCCTGTCGCTAATAGGGAGCCCAAGGTACTTCATCGGTAATCTCGCCTCTTTGCAGTTCAACAGCTTAGCTAAAGCTCCACCTTTGTCTCCCGACCCGATGTAGTACAAACATGTCTTTTGAAAGTTGATTTTAAGGCCCGAAGTCAGCTCCAGACCATAGAGCAGGATCTTGAGCGAGACTAACTGAAGTGGGCAGGCCTCCGCGAATAGGAGAGAATCATCCGCGTAGTGCAAGTTAGATGTCGTCCAGCCACTTCCGCCTACTCCCCGACCAAGCCTTCAGCATTCGCCCTCCGGACAGCCGCATCGAAGGCGTCAACCACCAGAATGAAGAGGTAAGGGGACAGTGGGCAACCTTGCTTCAGGCCCTTATAAACCTTGAAGGCCTTGCCCTGGTCTCCATTGATAAGGCAGGATAACTTCGAGGACACAAGAATCTCTCTAATCCAACCAATCCAACCATCTGAGAATCCTTTCGCCTTCAAAAGATCGAGCAAGAAATCCCATCTCACTTGGTCGAAAGCTCTCTCGAAGTCAATCTTCAGGAGCACTCCTTCCCCTCCTGTCTCTCGCAGGTGGAAGATCGTCTCATGAGCTGCTGCCACGCTATCCAGAATGAGCCTCCCCCTGATGAAGGCGGTTTGCGAAGGGGAGACCAAAAGAGAGATGTTCCCCGCTAGCCGATTAGCCAGGACCTTCGTGATGATCTTGTAGAGACAGTTGGACAAAGAGATCGGCCGGTAGTCCCTGATTGTCTCTGCTGCGGATTTTTTAGGCAATAGAATAATCCAAGAGTGGTTAAGGCAGTGAAGACGCACCTTGCCTAGGAAGAAATCGCGAAGAAGCCTGCAGAGATCGCCCTTCAGAATGTCCCAGAACTTCTGGAAAAATTCCATGGAGAAACCATCTGGGCCCGGTGCCCCATCACTCTTGGACCCGAAAACTGCCGAGCGAAACTCCTCCTCAGTAAATTCCGCCTCCAAACCCGAACCGGCCGGAATCCTCGGGAAATCCGCACCGTCCCAGTCAAAGGAGAGCCCCGTCGAAAGCCCGTCCTCCCGGAAGGAGGTCTTGAAGAAAGAAGTGGCAGCCTCGAGAATGTCAGACGTGGAAGTCAGCTCGCGGTCATCATGCCACAGGGAGGCCAAAAAATTCTTCCGTCTCCGAGCATTGGCTACTCTATGAAAATAGGAGGTGTTCGCATCTCCCAACTTCACCCACTGCTCCTTCGAACGCTGCCTCCACATCCCCTCCTCCTTCCTCAAGAGCAGCACCAGCTCCTGGTTGAGCTCCTTCAATCTCGCGGACTCCGGGGGAGTGAGGCTAGCTAGCTCGCCTCTCGCCTCGAGCACCCGAATCTCAGCCAAAGCCGAGCCCTTCTGGCGAATAACATTCCCGAAGTGGGCCTTGCTCCAAGCTTGTAGTTTCTTCTTGACGAATCTGAGTTTCCGAGACATGTTCAGAGCGGAGTTATCAACCGACCCCGCCTCTGCCCACCACCCAGCAATCAGATCCTCGAATCCCTCCTCCAAGATCCACATTGACTCGAAACGGAAAGGAGGTCGACTCAGAGAAATCGAGTCCGTAGATAGGAGGATCGGAGCATGATCGGAAACGCAGGAGGCCAGACCTGTCTGGATGGATCCCGGAAAACGCAAGTCCCAGTCCGCAGAGATCAAGAACCGGTCCAGCCTAGCTAAGATCGGGTCTTCTCTCTTGTTGCTCCACGTGAAAGTGCGCCCGGATAAAGGCAAATCAATCAGCTCTTGGTGACGAATGAACTGGGAGAAAGCCCACATCGCCGAAGCATCCCCATCACTGCGTAGCCGCTCCTCCGACCCCCGAGTGACATTGAAATCGCCCGCGATAACCCATGGCCCCAGAAAGTTCGTCCTCAGCAAGGACAACTCCGTCCAGAAATCGTCACCCCTGGAGTGGTCAGTCGGACCATAGACAGAAGAAAGCATCCACTCAACCCCATCGAGTCTATTCTGAAGGACCAGGCTGAGGGAGAAAACTCCAACATTGGAACTCTTTAACAAGAAAAGGTCATCGCTAAAGCCTATCAGAATACCTCCCGACGCCCCCGTAGCATCTTTAGCCTCCCACCTCGCAATCTTCCTTGTACTGAGGGAGCGGAAAAAATGATTCGTCGGGTTCTCACGCTTGGACTCCTGGATGCAAATGATGTCGACATCGTGAATCGAAGCAAAAGAGCTAGCCGCCCTCCTCTTCTCTGACTTCCCTAACCCCCTTACATTCCACGACAAGATTTTCATAGAAACACCAAGATAGCAACTCTCCAGACTCTCCAGACTCCTCCGAAGCCGTCCAACCACCCAATCAAGACGAGGCCACCCGCGCTCTCTTCTCCTCCAGCGCCCTGATAGAGTCAAGAAAGAAACGAACACTATCCATCTCTGGAGGGGTGATAAAACCACATTTCTTCGCAATATCCAAAACTACAACATCATCCAAAAGAGAGAGGGGGAGGGACGCTGAAGGATCCGACTGATCCAACTCCAAAAGGTGCATCTTCGCCCGAACAAGAGCCTGCGCCAGCATCGGATCATCCGAGGAGCGCTGCAAAAACTGGCGGAAGCTCCTCCTCGCCGAGTGCAGCTGGGAAGGACCAGCCGTGTCCGCCGGTGCCACCAGTCGCTCCTTGTCAGCTTCCCGAACAGCCAAATCCCGCGGCGTCGCCCCCTCCTGCTCTAATTCAGCGTTCCTGCCGACATCAACGTTAGAAGCAAGGGAAACCACCATGGGGCTAGCCCTCTCAAAAGGCACGTGGTCAACGGGTGGATTGAAAGGGGGAACCCCCTCAACAGAATGTACAGGGAAACCCTCGTGCACATCCACGAAGGGATTAAAGTGTGGGGTCTCACACCCCACGTGGGGAAAATCAACCTGCGTCGGAGGGACGTCACCATACTCCCCTTCCCCGAGATTCAAACCCAAAACCGAATCCCGCGAGAATTGCTGAAGAGAAGGGGTACCTGGTTCCTGACCACCACCCGTCTCGCCGGTCGCCTGGCTCGACCCCGGATCTTGAACAGGCGCCGGGAAGCGAGGAGGCC
Source organism: Chamaelirium japonicum (assembly GCA_947650365.1). Lineage (NCBI taxonomy): Eukaryota > Viridiplantae > Streptophyta > Magnoliopsida > Liliales > Melanthiaceae > Chamaelirium > Chamaelirium japonicum. Next base: position 83,277,264 of record OX393549.1, read on the forward strand.
TGACACACGGCTGCCGGAACCGGGTCGGTTGAGGCGAGGCTATCGGAGGACCAAAGCCCGGGGGGATCACCGGCTCGCCGTCCGGCATCCTGTCTCCGAACGGGTGTCGTGGTCCACCGGCTCCATGCTCCAAGGGAGGCAGATGGCCCAGGGGTGGGGGGGGGCAGGGAGGTGCAGTCTCCCAGCACCTGGAAGGTGAGGCGCACCCTGAAAATGCCACAGCCCAGAGAGAACTGCACCGTCGGGGGGATCAGAATGGGCTCGTAACAGAGCAGCGTAGCTTGGCAGAACCGCCTGTGGGTGATAGATGGGAAGACGTTGTGGCATTCCTTGATCTCACCGTAAGGCTCCAATAAGGTCCGGATCGTTCCCTCCCCCCACGCGTCGAACGGAAGGCCGAAGATCGTCACCCTAACTGCCGTCCGCCTCCTCTGAGCCACAGCACCAGACAACTCCTCCCAAGGACGGAAAGAAACGGAGACGGCCCCAAGGTCGCGTACTCCTCGCCCGACCTCGATCTCCAGAAATTGACGGAAAGGGAACTCGACCAGGAACTCTCCATTGCCGATCTCTTGCGACGGCCACGCCCAGGATCCCTGCCAAGCATGTCTGAGGTGCCCCGACAGCTCCGTCGCCGTCACCGAACGCCGGAAGACCCGGCAGACACCTGAACGGTTCAGGACCTCCAGCATCTCCTCCCGTCGAGGATCCCGTGGAAGATCCATAGCAGCGCCTGCCCCCGCCGAAGAAGAACCGGTAGATCCGGCAGATCTGGACATCTTGCACCCGTGGGAGGTGTGACCTACCTTCCCACAGGAGAAGCAGACGGTAGGGTTCCGGCAGGAGATGACGGTGTGGTCCCTCTCCCCGCACCTGAAGCATCGCCGGACCACCCGATCTCGTCTCCTAACCCCCCGATCTCCCGAACTCCCGACCTTGCCGCCTGATCTCGACGCCGGAACCCCAGATTGCGCCGCCGGAGAAAAACGGGCAGAGCGCCGCACCACGTCCGCGAAGGAGACCTTGGGGTTATGGGAGAGGCTCGACCTGGGGTGATTTGAAGAGCCCCCGGGACGCCTATCCCGGGAACGGCTCCTCTCCTCCCCCCTAGTCGAAACCCCCTTCCCGAGAGGCAAGGTCCCATCTCTCGAGGCTCCTTGGGAACGCAAAGCGCCGGATTCCCCAGATCTCCGAATCCCCGACCTCGAAGATGCCCCCCTGGATCGTCCCCGGTTCTCCCAGGATCTCGAAGCTCCACGGGATCGACCTCTCGCCATCTTCCGTCGCAGATCGAACCGAGGTTTATTGTTAAGTTCAAACTTTACATATCCTTAACGATAAACAAAAACCTTATTAAGGAGCTAACGTTAATAACCCCCCCAAAAAAAAAAATGACAGGGGTTGGTGGCCCTCTCTTTATGGAGTGGTGCTTGAGTCTGCATTCTCTGGTGTGCGGTTTGTCCGATCCGAAACTGGTGTAGATGACTAGGATGATGCCTGCTCAGTTGTGAGTCAGCAAAGTAACTGATACTTAGGTGAGGTTGTGGCTGTTGAGAGAGAATAATCCCACATCTGCTTATTAGATCGGTGAGATCCTTATAGCGAAGTGCTGGGATCTCAACTCTTGACCCGGGTTTTGTGGTTAGTGAAATTTTCATAGTGGTTGCGACCCAGAAATGACTAGGGAAACTTCGAGTAGGTTGGCGTGCATTTCCGATTTTCTGGTGGATTAGCACGAGCCGGAAGTTGATCCATTTTTCTGAGAGGTACCGGGACACTCGCCTGTTGGGTTTTGGCAGCCCATGAGCTCCGCCCAGCTAAACCTGGCCCACTGAGGATTGCTTGGTGGGAAAAAAATCCAACCTGATTGTTGTTGGTTGGATGACGATGGGATAGAGTTGGGTTGGCTGGATAAAGGTTGGGCTGAATTGGTTGGCCAAAGATAGATTGGATAATGGTTGGCTTTATCTAGTTGGTTGAATGGGATAGAATTGGTTATGCAAGGGATTGAGTCTCCCATGCACATACGCAACTTTATCACGTTGCCTATAAAAGGCCTGCCCATCCCACCTTGTGAATACAGATCTCGCGGACAACTCGTCTTAGAAGGGCTGCGGGAAGACCCCGTGCAAAGCCAAGAGAGGACCAGGGCGAGGGTTGTTCGAGGGGAGGCTGCATGTTTGGGCGCCTCCCCCCCAAGTGGATCGGCGGTTGTTGACGACGGCTTGGAACCCTAGAAGGGCGGCGTGAGAGGGAGCCACCAGAGGTGCGAGATCTGGGGGGAGGCGCGGGCGCGTATCCCCTTCGGGCATCATGGAGCAGCTACTGGAGATCGAGCGAAGGCCCAAGGGGGGGGAGTGCTGGCCTTGCACCACCTTGGAGGGATCCTGGAGGCTGGTGGAGACGATCGGGAGGCGCGAAGGCCTCGGGCTCCGTCTCAGGCGTTAGACCTGACGGGTTGGCGCCCTAGGCGCCAATCCGGGTGCCCAGGGCGAAATCCATCCTAGAGGCCGAGGGAGAGGAGGCTGCTTTGCATCTCTCCGCCCCGACGGTTTGAATGATGTTTAGGTCGATGTTGACGAGAATTAGGCCTTGCAGGGGGGGCTTGTATTAGTCCCCGAAGGCCGGTTTGGCGACACCGACGGACGGATGGATGGATCACAGCGGAAGATGTCTGTGTTGGGCGAGTTGTGTTAGTCTCCCTGAGGGCTGGTTTGCGGATGCGATGACGCACTATTTTGTGCGAGTGTCAGATTGAGGGGGAGCATCTCGATGGAGATGAGTGCGGAAGCGTAGGCCGACGGGCGACTGCTTGGGCACTGGCTGCTGTGTTTCGGCAGACGGGTGTCGACCGGTGCTGGACTGAAGCGCAAGGGTGTGGCGATGATCTACCGATCGGAGCGCCGAGCTTGGTGTACGATCACCAGAAAGAAAGTTGTTATCCGTGGTGTAGCCCGCTTGCCAACGGACGAATCAATTAAAGAATTTCTGTTTGGCTATGAGACTGCGGTCTCCCTATCGTATATTTTCTTTCCACGAAAGTTTCAACATCGCCGATGTCTAAAAAAAAATGTGATCCTGAAGGCAAGCACTTGCTTTTTTTTTTCTTTTGGTATATTGGACGTGGATCACGACATCATGATTTGCAAATCTTCATAGACAAGGAATTGAAGACCCGATGGAAACATGCTCTCTCAGTACCCTCCTCCACCAGTTAATCGGCCCTCATGAGCAAGCCAATGTGACACCAAATTAGCCAACCGGGGAGTCCACTATATATGAACACCCGGGATTTGCCGCCAAAGGAGATGACAAGAGAAAAGGATAGGCCGAACCATCTCCAAATGGTACTTGCCCATCACCAGAGCCTCCCGTGCTTGCACCGCATCCATGAACACAATACCCCTCACGTACTGAAGTCTCACTAGCTCCTCCAAAGCGTCTTTTATCGCCCAAAGTTGAACATAAAGAGAAGAAGCAACAAGACAAGAGAAAGATCATGTAGCCACCAAAGCTCCATCAGTGGAAACCAAGACCCACACCCCACTAGCAATTGTATCGGTAGAGCAAAAAGTTTCATCTGTCCACACAAAGTAGTCCGCCCCAATAGTACCAGCAAGACTAGTATGTGGCACCGAGGTAGCCTGAATGTACCGATGTAAGTCCTCCAGACGTCTGCGAATCGCAATCAAACGAGAACCCACCGGTTTCCGAAACAATTTTGCACACCGGGCTTTCCAGATTGTCCAGAAAACTAGAACTAGGATTTCATTGAGGATAGGGTGGGGCCGCCGCCTCGCATGAGTGATCCCCCATTGAAACTTATCCCACCGAACAAAATGAGCATCTGTTAGTTGCTGCACATATTGCCATACCACACGGGAGGTAGGGCAGTCCAACAAAACATGGTGGAAGTCTTCCTTCGGTTCATGACACCATGGGCATTCACAAAAACCCCACTTAAGATGTTGGCGAAGAAGTGAAGCCTTGGGGAGCGCTCCGTTCAAGGGTTTTCACAAAAAAAATCTTCATCCGTGGTGGGACCCTAAGACACCATAGGATAGTCCCCTGCCACTCAGGACGAATAGGAATAGTAGGAGTAGGATTCCCTTGAAGAGCAAGCAAGATTTTAAAATAGTTGGGCCGAATATGCCCAACACCCTGGACCACCGACTTTGTGGCCCGGACCAAACCTTTCAACTAGGGGGAGGCATTTACAGGGGTTCCAAAATTGCTAATTGTCAAGCAATAAACAATATTTAGCGCGTACCAAAGCCGCACCAACCTGGGTGGAGGTGAGTAATAAATAAAGAGCGGCCATGGCCAATTGGGATTGCCTCCCACTGAAGCGTTGAAGATGAAGGCCTATGTGGCGTCGCTCGGTAGTGATCATCTCCCAAGGGATCAAGTGTAAATGTCGTGTCCCATCCGAGTGCCCCCAAAAGAAATCACAACAAAATTTATCCATTTTCACCAGCAAACCTTGAGGCAACCCTCCAGTAGCCATAAGGTGCACTGGGATAGAAGCAAGAACTGATTGGATAAGGATAAGTCAGCCAGCCTGAGATAGAGAATGAAGCTTCCAACCTGATAAACGATTCATCATGGTGCTCAAAACAAAATGAAAACTACCCACCGACACTTTAATCCCATCGATTGGGATCCCAAGGTGCTTCCATGGGCCCACAGCAAGCGACATCCCAAGTGCCCTAGCCACCCGGCCCGAACATGAGGAGGGACACATTTGGAGAATTTTAGGCTAGATTTGTGTAGATTGATTACCAAACCAGTGCTCATAGCTACGTGCTTAAAAACCGTTCGAAGACCACAAGCGTCAAGCACTGTGGATCGAGAAAAGATTAAAAAATTATAACATCCGTCCCAAGCACACAAGATCCAATAGCCAAGAGCAAGACTCCTGAGGCTGTAATGCTAGGATGGATGCAGTAAGGTGAGGTGAGGTGCACAAGGCCACGAGTTAGCCCCACATTACCTGAAGAGAAGGGGATCCAAGGCTACTTATATAATTTTTCCTCCCAAACATAGAAGACACATTTTAAAACCATGCATCGCTACAGATTTTGTAAGAACTCCATAGTTAAGCATGCTCGGATGAGAGTAATACTAGGATGGGTGACCCCCTGGAAAGTTCACGTGCTGTGCACGAGCAAAGCAGACAATATCTTGTATGTTTGGAGAGGATGTTACAAAATGGTATCAGAGCCGGTTCACCTCGCTAGGGGGGGTTTAACCTTACATGTGGACATGGAGCCATTAAGGGGGGTGGATTGTGACAGTCAAGATCCAATAGCCAAGACTCCTGAGGCTGTGATACCAAGATGGATGAGGTGAGGTGAGGTGTATAATGCCACGAGTGTGATGCCAAGATGGATGAGACGAGGTGTACAAGGCCACGAGTTAGCCCCATATCGCTTGGAAACAAGGAGATCATATGCTAATTATATAATTTCCGCTCCCAAATATAGAAGACACGTTTTAGAACCGTGCGTCGTTACGGATTTTGTAAGAACTCCGTAGTTAAGCGTGCTCGGGTGAGGGTAGTACTAGGATGGGTAACCCCCTGAGAAGTTCTCATGCGGGCACGAAAAAAGCGGATACTATCTTGTGTGTTTGGGGCAGATGTTACAAAAATCATCAACGTAAGCTATATGCGTGTAGCGGATTGACAGACGTTGCAAACCCATCAATTTCCCCGGAGAGGATGCTCTTTTCAAGCTCCCGAGTCAACAACTGAGCAACCAATAGAAAAAGCTAAGGTGAAATTGTATTGCCTTGACACAAGCCACAACTAGGATGGGAAACTCGAGTTTCTTCTCCATTAAATAGAAGCCGCATGGTTGTCGATGTCACACACTTCATAACCCAATCACACCATATAGGGTGAAACCCCATCTTGTTGAGAATAACATGTAGAGCCTCCTATTATATACGATCAAAGGCTTTCTCCACATCAACCTTGATGGCCATCGTGGCCCGCTGGGACAGGCATGATGTAGAGAGTGCAGGACCTCCTTGGGAAAGGCAACATTATCCCGAATCGACCGGCCAGGGAGAGAAGCGTGCTGCTCCTCTTGAATAAGAGCAGGGAGAATCAGACAGAGATGGTTTGCCATGATTTGCACGATATATTTGTACCGTTGGTTGTATAAGCTGATAGGGCGAAAGTTAACTGGCTTAGTAGGTGCAATTACCTTAGGTATGAGGACAACAGACGTGTCATTCCAGCCCACCGGCATAATACCTGACCTGATAAGGAGAATTAGACAGACGGTTTGCCATGATTCTCGCGATATATCTGTACCATTTGTTACATAAGCTGATAGGGTAAAAGTTAGCTGACTTAGTAGGTGCGATTACCATCGGTATAAGGACAACATACGTGTCATTCCTGCCCACTGACATGTGCTTAGCAGTGGCAAGACCTTCCAGAGGTTCACCCGTATAAAGGCTGAAGCTTTAGCATTCAGGGAAGCCTTACAAGACAAGAGAATGTTTATTGAGGTGACAATCTTGAGATTGCCTGGCTTCTGTTAGAGGAGGAGCTAGAACCTCATTGGTGTATGTCCGCAAACTCTTCTTGCAGAATACAGAAGTATCCTCAAATCACATAAGGAGATTAGTCCCGGTTATGTCACTATTGGACTTTGTGTTCGACAATACCAAATACCATTGTATTAGACCTTGGTTATTTGAATGATAGACGTCGCATCTTTCCATAGCTTACTTAGTTGTAACTTGCCACTTGTCCTTTGAATTGTGATAGGTGACTCAAGTGTATTGATGAGATAAGTACACAGGAGATTTGAATACATCAGTTCACATATCTCAAAAGATTCACAGTCAGTAATTGGATTGGACATCCGATTTGAAAGACTATAACACTCTAGTCTTCTCGTAACGGAGAGATGATCTATCTTGACCATTGGAGTAGTTGACTTTAAACCATACGTGTTGGTGTGCTTCATGTAGATTGGTTCGTTAATTCCCGTCACACGCTAATGACCAAAACAGACTCGACCCATAAGGGTAAGAACAATTGCACAAGAAATCTCACTATTTTGATTGCCGAAACGTGTTATGTGAATCAAGCTATTGATTCTTGGTGTCTAAACTTGGAGACCATAAATCTTGTGTGCAACTCGTTGTACGGTTTCCAAGAAACCAGATGGTTAAATGATGGTGAGATTTACTTGACTTTGGGTTCGGAAGCTAGAGTCGTAGTAGTGTTAGTATGAATAGTTAGACTATGGTTTGAGGGTGGTGAGAGTTTAGTACTAGACAATTGTCTCTATATACCGGATATACGAAGGAATTTAATATCAGTTTCATCATTGGTCAAAATTGGGTTGGACCTCTCGTTTGACACTAAGGTGACCACTAAGAAGCATGATAAATTCATATGTTCGGGTACAATGAGTAACAATTTATACGTATTAACTCATGCACAACCCTCACTACATGACACGAAAATGTTAGAATCATCAATTCTCGTTTCCAACAAAAGGAAATTCGCCTCAAAGAATTCTACCCATTTTTGGCATCTTAGATTAGGTCACATTAACCTTGATCGAATACAAAGGCTGGTGAAGGGTGCATATTTGGACTTGCTCGAGGATTCATCACTACTGACTTGCGAATCTTGTCTGGAGGGTAAGATAACCAGGAGATCCTTCACTAAGAAGGGAGAAAGAGCAAAAAATGTGTTAGAATTGGTGCATGCAAGCATATGTGGACTGTTAATTAAGTATAAAGGCTAGAGGAGGGTATGAGTATTTTGTCACTTTCATTGATGATTACTCAAGGTACGGCTATGTCTACCTATTATACCATAAGTCTAAAACATTTAAGAAATTCAAGTTATTTTTGGAAAAGGTGGGAAAACAGATATGCAAAAGCCTGATGTCTCTCCGATCGGATCGGGGAGAAAAATACTTCATAGTGAACTTTCGGAGCTACTTGTTAGAAAGAGGGATAGTATCCTAATTCACTGCACTAGACACAACACAACAAAATAGTGTTGCAGAGAGGAGGAATAGAACCTTGATAGAAATAGTGAGATCTATGATGAGCTTTGCGGTTAGTCCTTAATCATTCTGGGGACTTGCCCTGGAGAGTGCGCAACATATTCTAAATATAGTTCAATCCAAATCTATTGAGGGAACTGTGGGGGGTTTTTAGTCGAACCGGGCGGTTCAGGTGTCCCCGCAATGAGCTCAACCGCCGCGGTGACGTGGCGCGCGGTTGACACCTGGTCATTTTGGGCCGGAAATCACGGAGCGTTGTCAGTACCGTGAGATCTCCGAGCTCGACTGCTGCTTCACACCTCGGCTCGTTGCACGTCCCATCGAGAGAGACAGGGGGGTTGTTGCATGGCTGACCCCCCTTGGTCTGGTGACATGCCGACCGAAGTAGAGAGAGGGGGGGGGGGTGCTACCTCCCCCTTTGATGACATGCCGACAAGAGCCCAAAAGGAGAGGGGGGGCTGCTGTCCCTCCTCCTTTGGTGACATGCCGACCGAACCAAAGAGGGGGGGCGCTGCCCCCCTTTCGTCTGGTGACCGGCCGACCGAGCCAGGGGGGGGGGTGCTGCCCCCCTTTCGTCTGGTGACCGGCCGACCGAGACAAGGGGGGGGGGGTGCTGCCTCCCCTTTCGTCTGGTGACCGGCCGACCGAGCCAAGGGGGGGGGGGGGTGCTGCCCCCCTTTCGTCTGGTGACCGGCCGACCGAGAACATGGAGAGGGGGGGGCTGCTGTTGCCTGGCCTGCCGGCTCCTCCCCTTCATTGCCACTTATTGCGCGGCCCGCCGGAAGGGTACACACAATACCCCCTCCTGACCGGACGGCCTTCAGTCCCGCTCGGTCAGGATTACTTTGCCTCGATTTGCGTGTAGCCTCTCTCCATTGCCAGCCTCGACTTGTACGCCCGCCTCGGTTTGCGTGCCCACCTCGGTTTGTGTGTCTGCCCTGGTTTGCACTCGCCACCCTAACATGCGTGCCTATCTCGGTTTGCGTGCCCGCCTTAGTTTGCGTTGGTCGATCGGTCGTACCCCCGAGGGGTCTGTCGACTGATCCTCCCAGGTGTTCACCGGCCGGTCACGCCCTTCGCAGGGACCTGTCGACCGGTCGGCCAAGTGGTAGAACTCGCTCGGAGTGTTATGTACCACTTGGTTTAGGTTGGTCGACCGGTCATACCCCGATGGGGTCTGTCGACCGATCTTCCTAGGTGTTCACCGGCCGGTCACGCCTTTCACAGGGACTTGTCGACCGGTCGGCCAAGTGGTAGAACTCGCTCGGAGTGTTATGTACCACTTGGTTTAGGTTGGTCAACCGGTCGTACCCCGGCGGGGTCTGTCGACCGATCTTCCTAGGTGTTCACCGGCCGGTCACGCACTTCGCAGGGACCTGTCGACCGGTCGGCCAAGTGGTAGAACTCGCTTAGAGTGTTATGTACCACTTGGTTTAGGTTGGTCGACCGGTCGTACCCCGGCGGGGTCTGTCGACCGATCTTCCAAGGTGTTCATCGACCGGTCTCGCCCTTCGTAGGGTCCTGTCGACCGGTCGATCAAGTGGTAGAACTTGCTCAGAGTGTTATGTACCACTTGGTTTAGGTTGGTCGACCGGTCGTACCCCGGCGGGGTCTATCGACCGATCTTCCAAGGTGTTCACCGGCCGATCTCGCCCTTCGCAGGGTCCTATCGACCGATCGACCAAGTGGTAGAACTCGCTCGGAGTGTTATGTACCACTTGGTTTAGGTTGGTCGATCGGTCGTACCCCGGCGGGGTCTATCGACCGATCTTCCAAGGTGTTCACCGGCCGGTCTCGCCCTTCGCAGGGCCCTGTCGACCGGTCGGCCAAGTGGTAGAACTCGCTCGGAGTGTTATGTACCACTTGGTTTAGGTTGGTCGACCGATCGTACCCCGGCGAGGTCTGTCGACCGATCTTCCAAGGTGTTTACCGGCCGGTCTCACCCTTCGCAGGGTCCTGTCGACCGGTCGGCCAAGTGGTAGAACTCGCTCGGAGTGTTATGTACCACTTGGTTTAGGTTGGTCGACTGGTCGTACCTCGGGGGGGGGTCTGTCGACCGATCTTCCAAGGTGTTCACCGGCCGGTCTCGCCCTTCGCATGGTCCTGTCGACCAAGTGGTAGAACTCGTTCGGAGTGTTATGTACCACTTGGTTTAGGTTGGTTAACCGGTCGTACCCTGGCGGGGTCTGTCGACCGATCTTCCAAGGTGTTCACCGGCCGGTCTCGCCCTTCGTAGGGTCCTGTCGACCGGTCGGCCAAGTGGTAGAACTCGCTTGGAGTGTTATGTACCACTTGATTTAGGTTGGTCGACCGGTCGTACCCCGGGGGGGGTCTGTCGACCGATCTTTCAAGGTATTCACCGGCTGGTCTCGCCCTTCGTAGGGTCCTGTCGACCGGTCGGCCAAGTGGTAGAACTCGCTCGGAGTGTTATGTACCACTTGGTTTAGGTTGGTTAACCGGTCGTACCCCGGCGGGGTCTGTCGACCGATCTTCCAAGGTGTTCACCGGCCGGTCTCGCCCTTCGCAGGGTCCTATCGACCGGTCGGCCAAGTGGTAGAACTCGCTCGGAGTGTTATGTACCACTTGGTTTAGGTTGGTCGACCGGTCGTACCCCAGGGGGGTCTGTCGACCGATCTTCCAAGGTGTTCACCGGTCGGTCTCGCCCTTCGCAGGGTTCTGTCGACCGGTCGGCCAAGTGGTAGAACTCGCTCGGAGTGTTATGTACCACTTGGTTTAGGTTGGTTAACCGGTCGTACCCCGGCGGGGTCTGTCGACCGATCTTCCCAGGTGTTCACCGGTCAGTCTCGCCCTTCGCAGGGACCTGTCGACCGGTCGGCCAAGTGGTAGAACTCGCTCGGAGTGTTATGTACCACTTGGTTTAGGTTGCCTCAGTTAACCATCATTCTCACGCATGAACAAGAACGCTGAGCAAGTGCAGTTTTATTGAATAGATCCGGCGTTACAAAACTATCAGTTCTTTACGTTCTACTGACAGGTCGGTCTTCATCAGGTCCCCCGACACTGTCGGTTCTTTACGTTCAACTGACAGGTCGGTCTTCAGGAGGTCCTCCGACTCTGTCAGCTCTTTACATTCAGCTGACATGTCAGTCTTCAACAGGTCCTCCGACTCTGTCAGCTCTTTACATTCAGCTGACAGGTTGGTCTTCAGCAGGTCCCCCGACACTGTCAGCTCTTGGAGTTCAGCTGACAGGTTGGTCTTCCGAAGGGCTTGGCTTCCTCGCGCTCCTACATTTGACCGGGCCGAGGTCCGTTGGAACGTTGGAGCTTCTTGACTCTGCTTCGCGGTCCAGAGGTTAAGGATGCCCAACTCAGTGCTATCTCCATCTAGTTCCCCTCCCTCAATTTGGCATGTTGTCTTCAGATGGATGGCGCTGAGCTCGCACTTGGCAGCCGAAGACTGGTCACCTCGAATGCTCATCACGCCCTTGTCGGTCCAAAACTTCACTACTTGGTGGGCCGACGAGGGGACCACATCCAAGTGGTGGAGCCACGGCCTTCCGAGGACGATGTTGTATGCCGAGTGAGCTTCGATCACAATGAACCGGGTAAGATTAGTGAGATGCCCTGTTGTGATCGGGAGGGTGATCTCACCAACCACCCTTGCAGCCTCTCCCGTGAAGCCTATTATCGTCGATGACGACTCAGTCATCTGCCCGCGATCTAGCTGCATGGCATCGAAGGCGCTGAGGAAGAGCACATCTACCGAGCTTCCGGCGTCGACCAGAATTCTCTTCACTAGGCAATTGGCTATCTGCAACCGTATGACCAGGGGATGGTTGTGAGGCCTCTCTATTCCGACCAGATCAGCCGCCGAAAATTGTACTGCAGCTTCCACTCTTGGCTCGGGACGGATGACAGGGTCGAGCACCACATGGTGGACTTGCCTTACTTGTTCAATACGTCGCACCTGTCGGTCGACGGTATTTGAAGATGGTACCGGGCCATGGTACCCGTAGACTGCATCTACCTCTCGGAGCTGGCGCCTTTCTAGCGGAGGACCCGGTAAGCGCTGTGCCGTCGCTCCTCGCTGGACTTCCCCTACAGCCTTAGTCTCCTTACGTTGAGGGAGGTCAATGAAGCAGGCAATATGGCCGGCCTCAATGAGATCCTCAATATGATGTTTGAGCGCCCGACACTGCAGGGTAGTGTGGCCTTGGCCCTGGTGGTACTCGTAGTACCTTGATACATCTCTGGCTCCCCTCTCTCCGGGTTCAAGCGGTTGTGCCCACTTGAAGTATGGTTCGCCCTTGATAGCTTCCAGGATCTGGTCTATGGGGGCGTTCAGTACTGTGAACTCTCTGTTCCACTGCGGCCTCGCTAGCCTGTCTTGCCTTTGCCACTTCGCCTCGTGCCGTGTCGCATCCCCCTGCTGTTTGTTGACGTTCTTCACGGCAGCTGGCTTGGCGTAGCTCTGGTGCGGGGCCCTGGTTTCCACCGCCTTCCTCTTGCAGTTCGCGTCTTCGATCTTGATGTACTTCTCAACGCGTCTCGACAGCTCGTCAATCGTCTCCGGGGTTCGCTTGATGAGCGATGCGTTGACGAGCTGGGTAGGCTGAATGGCGTTCTTGAAGGCCGCGATCACCATGCGATCCTGCCCGTCTGCGTCCGCCAAGCTCACGTACTCGGACCTGAACCTATGGTAGAATTGTCGGAGTGTCTCCTTCTGGGTCATACTCATCCCGAAGAGTGACTCCAGAGTCTTCAGCTCCCAGCGATTGCATCGGTACTGGTCGATGAACCGCGTGCTCAGCTCTGAGAACGAGAAGATGGACGAGGGCCTGAGCTTGTGGAACCATTCGAGGGGCGTTCCCGACAAGCTGTTGGCGAAGGTCCGGCAGAGGATATGATCATCCTCGTGCGGGACCAGAGCATCCCGGAAAGCCAGTACATGCTCCACCGGGTCTTTCGATCCGTCAAACTTGGGAAGGCGTGGAGGATTCCATCCTTGAGGGAATGGCTCCCGGAGTAGCTTCTTGACAAGCGGCGATCGTGCGGCTCCTCGGATGGCGACTTCCTCCAACCAGTCGGGAGCTCGGACCCCCGGTCGGTCTCGCTGGATCTCCTCTCGCTCCCCGAGTCGCTCCGACGCATGTACCCGAATGCGTTCGTGTACGCTCCTCCGATCAGTAGTATGAGCCGGCTGCCGACTGGCTGGCATCATCCGAGTGTGATGACTATCACTCGGTTGACGATGAAGTTCTCCGTCTCGCTTTGGGCGATGCACTTGTGCCGAGTCCGTCTTCGAGTAATGCTTGGAGGCAGGCGGCTGTCGGGGGTGTGCCCCGAGCCGGGACCAGACATCCGAGCGTGCCGACGCAGCTCGGGTGTGTTTGTTTCTTTCCGCAGGCTCCGGGCTACTCGAGTCTCGCCCGTCGGGATTCACACTTTGGACCTCCACCGAGCGATTAACCCTGACCTCCACCTGAGGCACTGGTTGCGGCTGCATTTGCACTGGTGGGGCAGCTTGAGTGGGGAGGCTCTGTCCCGCTTGGGCCAATATGCCCTGATTGACTAGACCGCTCGTCGGTGCGGCCCGCACGAAGTCACGCAACTCCTCGTAGTTGCGCTGCATCGTTTGGAGCTGGGTGGTGAGAGCTTGTTGGGTCATCATCATTGTGGCCAGAAAAGCTTCCGACAGACCCCCGGTTAGTGGAGCCAGGGTTGCAACCGGAGCTTGACTGGAGTCCCCGACCCCCAGTATGGGATTCACCAGCGGGACTGCGCGCTCCGTGTCCGCTGATGGTTGAACAAGACGCCCGACGTCATTAGCATCTCTGAGTGGTGTGGCTTCGGACGGGAGCTGCGACGTCGAGCGGGTACGATACGGTCCACCGGCCATCGTTCTTCAACCGTGTGGTCGTGGACTACTGGTTGCAGGTAGCCTCAGACTGGTCGACTCCCACGGGTCAACAGTCGAAAGCTCTAGTAGGAAGTCTCGAAGACTATCCCGCAGACGGCGCCAAGATTGTGGGGGGTTTTTAGTCGAACCGGGCGATTCGGGTGGCAAGCACAATCCAACAAGCCAAAGAGAAGAGTGAAGATAGTATTTACGTGGAAAAACCCCTTCGCAACGTCGAAGGGGAAAAAACCACGGGTGGGGCGAGAATGCACTTGAACTATCTTTTCGGGTACAATCTCTCACCTTAACCCCAATTACAAACCCCGAGGACCAGTCTCCCAAACTACCGACCTCTGCAATTTCACTCAGACTACCGACCGCTGCAGGCAGCGTCTGACTACCGGTTGCTGCAAATAGTATCTGGCTACCGGTCGCTGCAGACAGTACCTGGCTACCGACCGGCCTCTGCAGACAGTCTCTAGCTACCTACCGACCGACCTCCGTAGCTTCACGAATTCCGGGACAAAACGGGTAGCGTTTCCTCTAGAATTCTCCCTCCTCTCGCTGAAGGGGTAGGTCCCCTTTTATAGTGGCGGGGTGACGGTTACGATGCTCCGCGAAAATCGGGTGGGTGACGTGTCCCCGCAATGAGCTCAACCGCCGTGGTGACGTGGCGCGCGGTTGACACTTGATCACTTTGGGCCGGAAATCGCGGAGCGTTGTCAGCACCGTGAGATCTCCGGGTTCGACTGCGGCTTCACACCTCGGCTCGTTGCACGTCCCATCGAGAGAGAGAGGGGGGTTGTTGCATGGCCGACCCCCCTTGGTCTGGTGACATGCCGACCGAAGTAGAGAGGGGGGGGGTGCTACCTCCCCCTTTGATGACATGCCGATAAGAGCCCAAAAGGAGAGGGGGGGGGGGCTGCTGTCCCTCCTCCTTTGGTGACATGCCGACCGAACCAAAGAGGGGGGGGCGCTGCCCCCCCTTCGTCTGGTGACTGGCCGACCGAGCCAGGGGGGGGGGGGGGGTGCTGCCCCCCTTTCGTCTGGTGACCAGCCGACCGAGACAAGGGGGGGGGGGGGGGGGGTGCTGCCTCCCCTTTCGTCTGGTGACCGGCCGACCGAGACAAGGGGGGGGTGCTGCCTCCCCTTTCGTCTGGAGACCGGCCGACCGAGCCAAGGGGGGGGGTGCTGCCCCCCTTTCGTCTGGTGACCGGCCGACCGAGAACATGGAGAAGGGGGGGCTGCTGTTGCCCGGCCTGCCGACTCCTCCCCTTCATTGCCACTTGTTGTGCGGCCCGCCGGAAGGGTACACACAGGAACACCTCTGGAATTGTGGTCTGGGCGTAAGCCTTGTCTATGATATTTACGGATTTGGGGATGCCCTATCTATATTAGAGAGGGGAAGTTTGATAAGTTTGAATCAAGGTCGGAATTGTGCCGCTTTGTGGGCTATTCCAAGGAAACGAAAGACTATCTATTTTATAAACCTCAAGATCAAAGGATGATAGTTAGTACTAACGCTGTCTTTCTTGAAGATGATTATATTACAGATAAGAGACCCAAGGATACGGTTGTTCTCGATGAGATTCAGAACAGTCCAGTGTAAAACAACACTGATACCGCAATGGACTATGTGAATACCGTGGTACCTTTGGATACCATAGTTCCAGAGCAAGCTTAGAAAATTACTGGTGAACCGCCAATAAATAACACGTTAACTGCACCATATGTACCTATTGTACCGGAGGTTCAACGTAGTGGAAGGATAGTCAGGCAACCTGACAGGTATTTAGGAGAAGCCTTCCAGGCTATCCTAGATGAATACACGAAAAATCCCCCAAAACTATAAACATGCTATGAAAGACTCTGACTCGGGATTATAGATCGATGCTATGAAAGACTCTGACTCGGGATTCTAGATCGATGCTATGAAAGATGAAATAGAGTCCATGTATTCCAATCATGTCTGGGATCTTATGGATCCACCTAGAGATATCAAACCGATAGGATGCAAGTGGATCTACAAGAAGAAAAGAGGACCAGACGGGAAGGTTGAAACCTTCAAGTAAAGACTTGTTGCAAAAGGGGATACTCAAGTCAAGGGTATCGATTATGAGGAAACTTTTTTGTCGGTAACCATGCTAAAGTCGATACGGATTCTTTTATCCATTGCGGCTCATTTTGATTACGAAATTTGACAAATGGACATCAAGACCGTATTCTTGAATGACCATCTTGAAGAAATCATCTTTATGATGCAACTAGAAGGGTTCATAGTAAAGAAACTAGAGGGTAAAGTTTGCAAGTTGCAAAAGTCCATCTATGGACTAAAGTAGGCATCATGGAGTTGGAATATCCGGTTTGATCAGGTCATTCAATCGTTTAATTTTGAGCAGAATCCGAAAGAGTCTTGTGTGTACAAAAAAATAATAGGAGATGTGGTAGTGCTTTTGGTTCTTTATGTAGATGACTTATGTGGGGGAAATTTTTGTACCGTCTTGATCGAAAACCTCACCCCATAATTATTGATTGAATTGGATGGTTTGTATGTTGCAGAGATAGAGATTAGAAAGTAGAGAGAGAGAGATGACACATGAGTTGTTTTCAAAGTTCAGTCTTACGACCTACATCTTTGGGTGAAAGGTGCAACTTGGTTTGCAGTATAATGAATACAAAAGGGGGTGAGCATTCTCTCGATAGGCTAAGAGAAGCTTCTTATAATGAGGTTGCATGGAGCAGCTAGAAGAGAACTAGAAGAGAGAGCTTTGGCTCTTGAATCCCCTCCTCTCTTAATCAATTCACCAACCACTTTTTTGTATACCAAAGAGGTCCGTTTATAGTTGAAGTATATACTGATATGGTAGTGATGATGTGGTGGTACTGGTCCTGGGCCTCTGTCAGGCCCCAAATAAGGCCCGCTTAGTATGTGGACCCTGTGACGATGCATATTGAGCCTAAACTCATCATCTGGACCTTTGTGTGGGCCTAAATGGCTCGATTGCAGTCTCGGACAAATTTTGCACCCACAATATTCTATTCATTGGGAATGATATAGGTGTAATATCATCAGTCAAGATTTGGTTGAAACCTTCAAGTAAAGACTTGTTGCAAAAGGGTATACTCAAGTCAAGGGTATCGATTATGAGGAAACTTTTTTATCGGTAACCATGCTAAAGTCGATACGGATTCTGTTATCCATTGCGGCTCATTTTGATTACGAAATTTGACAAATGGACATCAAGACCGTATTCTTGAATGACCATCTTGAAGAAATCATCTTTATGATGCAACTAGAAGGGTTCATAGTAAAGAAACTAGAGGGTAAAGTTTGCAAGTTGCAGAAGTCCATCTATGGACTAAAGTAGGCATCATGGAGTTGGAATATCCGGTTTGATCAGGTCATTCAATCGTTTAATTTTGAGCAGAATCCGAAAGAGTCTTGTGTATACAAAAAAATAATAGGAGATGTGGTAGTGCTTTTAGTTCTTTATGTAAATGACTTATGTGGGGGAAATTTTTGTACCGTCTTGATCGAAAACCTCACCCCATAATTATTGATTGAATTGGATGGTTTGTATGTTGCAGAGATAGAGATTAGAAAGTAGAGAGAGAGAGATGACACATGAGTTGTTTTCAAAGTTCAGTCTTACGACCTACATCTTTGGGTGAAAGGTGCAACTTGGTTTGCAGTATAATGAATACAAAAGGGGGGGTGAGCATTCTCTCGATAGGCTAAGAGAAGCTTTTTATAATGAGGTTGCATGGAGCAGCTAGAAGAGAACTAGAAGAGAGCTTTGGCTCTTGAATCCCCTCCTCTCTTAATCAATTCACCAACCCCTTTTTTGTATACCAAAGAGGTCCTTTTATAGTTGAAGTATATACTGATATGGTAGTGATGATGTTGTGGTACTGGTCCTGGGCCTCTGTCAGGCTCCAAATAAGGCCCGCTTGGTATGTGGACCCTGTGACGATGCATATTGAGCCTAAACTCATCATCTGGACCTTTGCGTGGGCCTAAATGGCTCGATTGCAGTCTCGGACAAATTTTGCACCCACAATATTCTATTCATTGGGAATGATATAGGTGTAATATCATCAGTCAAGATTTGGTTGTTTAAAAACTTTGATATGAAGGATTTATGGGAGGCAAGTTACATTCTTGGGATCAAGCTTTTGCGAGATCGAAAACAAAGAATGATAGGCCTCTCCCAAGCTGCCTACATAGATAAGGTCTTGACTAGATTTGCAATGTATAATTCCAAGAAGGACTTCTTATCCTTTAGGCATGAAATTACTCTACCTAAGACTCAATGTCCTAAGACACCGAAAGTGATAGAGCGCATGAAGATGATACCTTATGCCTCGGTAATAGGTAATCTCATGTATGCAATGCAATGTACTGGACCATATATCTGTTTTATGGCGGGCATAGTCGGTATATATCAGTCTCACCCAAGGGAAGAGTATTGGATGACTGCTAAGCGTATTCTTGAAATCTTGAGAAGGACTAGGAATTGTGATTCTAGTTGTGGGGGAAATTTTCGTACAGTCTTGAGCAAAAACTTTATCCCATAATTCTTGATTGAATTGTATGGTTTGTATGTTAGAGATTAGAAAATTAAGAATGAGAGATGACACGTGGAGTTGTTGTCGGAGTTCGATCTCATGACCTACGTCTCTGGGCGAGAGATGCTACCTGGTTTGCACTATAATGGATATGAATGGGCGTGAGCGTTCTCTCGATAGGCTGAGAGAAGTTTTTTACAATGAGGGTTGCACTGAGCAACTAGAAAGAAATTAGAAGGAGAGAAGAAAGCTCTGGCTCTGGAATCTTCTCTTCCTCTGATCGAATAACCAACCTCTTTTTTATAGGCCAAATGGGCTCTTTTATAGCCGAGGCATGTGCTCGATATGGCAGTAATGATGTGGCAATACTGAGGTGGCACTGATGATGTGGCGGTGCTAAGGTGGCACTAATCCTAGGCTTGGGATTGCTTATTTTGGGCCGCTGCGTGAGCCCATATGGGTCTAGTTTGGTTCAGTACAATTTTTGCACCCATAATACTGGGAGGACCTAGTCTGAGTTAGATATACAGACTCAATCAATGACTTAGCAGATCCCTTCATGAGTGCTCTTTATGAGCGAACTTTATAGGGGCTAGGTATGAGGGCTGAGAGGGATTAGCATTGAGAACAAGTGGGAGATTGTTTGACTTTGTATTCGACAATGCCAAATACCATTGTATTAGACCTTAGTTATTTGAATGATAGATGTCGTATCTTTTCATAGATTACTCAGTTGTAACTTATCACTTGTCATCTGAGTTGTGCTAGGTGACTCAAGTGTATTGATGAGATTAGCACGTAGAAGATTTGAGTGCGCTAGTTCACACATTTCGCAGTCAGCAATCAGATTAGACAACCGATTTGAAAGACTGTACACACTCTGGTCTTCATATAACGGAGAGATAATCTATCTCGACCATTGGAGTAGTTGACTCTAAACCATACGTGTTGGTGTACGTTGAGTGCACTGAACGAAATCGAGAGAGTAAACCAAATCTAATAAAGTTGTTGCTAAGACTATGGTCACTCTTCTACTGGTTGACTAAGTCCTAAATCTCAGGATGTCCTTTGGACTCTGGATTTGGTACTTGCTACTTCAATATGCCAAACAGTGCGGTCTATCGCAAACCTAAATCTGGGTATGTTAGGTGACTTGCACTAGATACTGGAGAACGGAGGCATGATTGAGAATTTCTCACTCTCCGAGAGGAGCATGGTGTCTCATTGAGTAATTTCCATGAAAGGTTGATTATCAAGTCTGGCCAAACGCTTCTAAGTAAAGATGATGATCACAAGAACATGGAAAGTTAGGACTCAAGTGGGTGTACTATACCGGAAGGGGCAGTCCTTTGATCCTGGATAGTTTCACGAACACCAAAAGTAGGAGGGGTTAAGTACAACACAATGAAGAAGGGTTCTTGCATATATAATATCCAAGGGATCATGAGTGCAGTCGTGACCTAGTAGTGGTTGTGGTCATGGCTAACTAAGGATGGCGTGGTCATGAGATAGTCACACACATATTCAGTTGGAGCCGGGGTCATAGAGGTTCCCATAGATTCCATCTTCTAGCCTATTCATACAGATGAACTGCCCAGTCCTAGTGCACGGTTAGTGCATGAGGAGGATTAGAGTTTACTTGAGTCAGGTTTACTCTCTACCTAATCTTCTAAAGTCCATTCCTTGGCAAATCCTAGTTGGACTAGGAATCCCAGGTGACACCACTAGTAGGACCCACTAGGGTTGCTTAAGTGGGACATGCTCCGTAAAACATGCCAAAGTGTAGGTAGTTATGCCTCATGGGATGTGCACATGAGATATGCTTCATCGGACCATTTAATAGAGGAGGGAGGGATCCAAGCTTGATGAGGATTCCTCCCCCTCGGGGATTAGTCGCCAAGTGGTGTGAACGACATAGTGGTTGACCATATTAATGGAGAGAGAGAGGGGATAATCCTCTCTCCATTAAGTGGCCGGCCATGTGGGGCCCACACCAAGTGGTGGCCGACCTATTAATGGAGAGGGGATTCCCTCTCTCCATTAATAAACCCCCCTTTTTGGATCCTTATCTCTAGGGATTTCGGATAAAGGGGATGGGGGACCTCTATTCATTCCCTTATCCCTATATTTCTAGGGATTTCGGATAAGGGGGTTGGGGAGAGAAGAGAAGAAAGGGAGAAGAGAGAAAGAGGAGAAGAGAGAAAGAGGAGAAGAGAAGAAGAGAATGGAAAAGAGAGGCACCTCGCACAGAGTCTTCCTCGCGGGAGAAGGACATTGATCCGAAAGTCGGCTCCTACAAGCCATCCAAGCTCATGATGAGGATGAGAATAGGAGATGCTCTCGATGGGTTGTGAGGCATTCTTGTTTCATCAACAAATTCATCTTCTACCAAGATGAATTCGTACGGCTCTTTACCTCGAGCATTCATAAGATTCGAGAGGTAATTCTCTGATAATATTTAGATGGTTGCATGCGATTTTTAATTTGCTTGAAAGTTATCCATTCACGATTTAGAAAAAGAATATAGCACGACCACGATCCATATTGAATTCCGATACGTGAATCGCTTCTGTCATGCGTTTTGAGGTACCAAATCAACAGTCGCGAGAGGAGCCAATGAATGTGCTCATAGGCTAGCTTGAGAAGTGGTTGATTGTAATGTGTCTTTTTTTTTTTCCCTACATGTTGTCCTCTGGATTGCATCGCTTCAATCATCATGAAAGTCCAGTGGGACTTTGGAGACTAACAATATAAGTTTGGCAACATTACCAGACACCGCCCTTACCCAAGTTGCAGTGCCTGGTGAAAGCAGTAACCAGGTGCAATTTGGAGAAGGATGGTGAGATAGCATGTGTTAAAAAACAAAAAGGGTTGAGAGAATATAAATTGAAAACTAAATCACACATCCAGTGAAATTGGAAGGCAACTACATGAATTAAAAGCACGAATGCGAAGGGTACATAGAAAACAAACGCAAATCATGTGAGATTTCATCTATCCTAAAACTCAGGTTTTGAGATAAGGTCCCATCATAGATATAAGAATTGTTTCCATCCTTTACTTTACTGAGGTGGGACTAATCCTCCTAGCAATTCTGGTTGGTTACCACCTATTTTCAATTTTGGTAACTTCCACTTGACTTGGTGATCTGTGATGATACCATGCTATCAATTCCCTTTGGTCATGCCAAGCCACTTCTGGGCTTTTGAGCTAATCGTGCGCACGTGTTGAGCTTCCTATTGGTCATTGATGTGGTATGTACGTCATTATTAGCTCGAGCATCATTGATAAGTATTGCCACATGGTCCTCCACTATTGGCCGATCGAGCCCCATTTAACTCTTCCTTTATTTAATTTTACAATCGATAATTGAGCAAAATCGACTTTCGAGCTCTTATAGACCATCGGAAATGGAGAAATTATTGACCTTAATTATGGATAGAGGGTTGTAGGCTTATAATGATCATAGAGCTCTGAATGCATGATTCGTACCGGGTTCATACTAATTGTTCCAAATCTTATCGCTTCTGGCTCAATCAGACTCCTCTACCGTAAACTATTAATCCAATTGAAGACGATAATAGCATGCTCGCTATCAGGGTTCTCAAACTTTTTGCCCGAGTAGTGTTTCTGATGATGTTCGGTTGTTAACTATGTCGGACCTCCAGGTCATGAAGTAATGACCCGTCGGCAACCAAAAAATAAAATTGCATTAATTGTTACCGACTTCTCTCAAATAGTCTATTGACTGATTTTGCTGTCAAGAGCAATTTTGGTTGTTATAAGATGGCAAGTTTCAAGCATGACCATTTTCAATGTTTCTACCATGCTACAAGGCTAGACAATTATTATGTTATTTTTTACTGTCAATAATATGACTTTTTATGATTTTCTTTAAGTGGATAATGTTAATAGTTTGAATAGATTGCTTTCATTTAGAGAGGCATTGAAAGAAATTAGGAGGACATAGTGAAAAGTCCAAAACATGAGTTTCGTTTAAGCCTAAGGACAGAGGACGAAAATGTCTCTCCATACACTTCAAATTTTCATTTGCATACCATCATCTCTAAACTAAACCTAAACCTAAACCTAAAACTTAAGATCTACAGGCCATGGGAAGAACCCTAGACCAAATCCTAAACCTAATACGAACCCTAAAACCTAATCAAAACCCTAAAACCTAATCTACAGGCCATAGGGATAAACCCTAGTCCTAATCCTAAAACCTAATCCCAGCACGTCGCCGTGGCCTGCTGCTGCTCGCCTCACTGTCACCGCCCGCTGCTGCTGCTCCTCTGAGATGCCCGTTGCTCGCTGCGCCGCTGCTATCGCCGACTGCTCAAGAGAGAAGAGGGAAAGGGCAGAAGGGGGGGAGGGGGTAATTTTGGGTTTAAAGTTTAATTTTGGAACCTATTGTTAAAAGACTCTTATGAGTGTCCTGTTCATTAACTGAATTTGTTGTATAAGACTAAACAGTCATTACCCCAAAAAATTATCACATGATTAATGGAATCAAGAGAAGAATACTAACATTCTTCTCCTAGAGGCTTCCATGGAGCCATTCCCTCTACCAGTTAGACAAATAACTCTCACCAATTCTATGTGGCCCTAAACCGCCCTAAACCACAAGTTTTCACTGGAGTCTTTCCTTAAAAGTACAAAATTTCCACCAACATTTGATCGAAATCTGACAATTAATATTTTTTTTTGACCCTCCGAAATCGGCATTTAAAACCTTGGCACATACACTTTTGAAGTTCCCGAAAGTTTTATGCCTTCTCAAGCCCTATCCACTCTACGATCACCAACATACTTGTCCCTAACTATATGCAGCTCGGTCGCAGCATCTCTGATATCCATTCGCGCTCTTGGTGATGGATCTGAGCACCGAAGACCTACTCTTATGGTAGAAAGCAATAGTTCCTCGACTCGAATGCTTCCTCTTTCTTTGCCAATGGCAACCATATCTTGTAACAACAGCGGATCTATGATCTCTGTGATTCGATCAAGTGAAGCACCCGTCTCAACAAATTTGTGAAGGGTTAGGCCATCCTCAAAGCTGCCATTTATAGGGCTCTTTCCAGTAAACATCTCCAGTAGAAGGATTCCAAAGCTGTAAATGTCCCCGGACGTAGACACCTGACCACCTGTTCCATACTCTGCAATGCATACATCGTGTGTTAGTACATGAAATCGAGAATTAAACAAATGGGGCAATACTGGAGTAAACAAACGGAGGTAACAAGATTTGAACCGTAAGACCTCGCAAAGACCAGAGCTATGATACCATGTTAGAAAACCATTTCACCCAAAAGCTTAAGTTGTTAGGGAATGGGCCAACAATGTATACCTGGAGCGGCGTAGCCAATAGATCCTCTTATCCAGAACGAGCTACTTGAATCTTGCGATGGCTGGCTCGTAGGTTCATAGAAGAACTTTGCGATCCCGAAATCCCCAACAAGTGCACTCATGTCGTCGTTAAGGAGCACATTGCTAGGCTTTAGGTCGCAGTGAATGATCGGCGGTTGGCAATAGTGGTGTAGGTAGTCCAATGCATCAGCGACATCTACGGCTATATTCAACCTCTGAGTTAAGCTTAGATGATCCGAACGGTGACTCCCATCCTCTCTCGGATATAACCATTTCTCCAAGCTTCCATTGGGCATGAACTCGAAAACCAGAGCTTTGAAATCATTGCCCTCGGAATCAAGGCTTGAGCAGGAAGTTAGGATTTTGATGAGGTTACGATGGCGGATGCTTCTCAGTGCCTCGCACTCCGCTATGAAGCTCTTGGAGGCTCCTCGTTGATGTAGGTTGAATACCTTCACTGCGACAATTGTGTTACCGCCATCGAGAGACCCTTTATACACTGAGCCGTAGCTCCCATTGCCAATTAGATTGGTCGAAGAGAACCCATCCGTCGCTTTAACCAGTTCTCTGTAAGAAACCTTTGGGAACCTATCGTCGAAGGCAGACAGTGATGAAGTTTTCCTAACTGGTTTTCTTTTAGACCGAAGATAAGCAATGGCGGCGATCAAGAGCAAACATATAACCACACCAACTATTGGTAGTACTATTTTTAGCCAAAGAGGCCATCCTTTGCTCCTTTGAGAAGTTTCTGGAGGGCACACAGGCAAGTGAAGCTGTGCAACCCCACCGCAAAGCCCATCGTTCCCGTTGAGTAAAACCGCAGTTGCATTGCCAAAGATCCCCTTGACGGGCACTGGACCTTGGAAATGGTTGAAGGATAGTTTCACGGAGAACAGCGATAGGTTCGCCAGAAATCCAGGGATGGACCCTGACAAGTTATTGTATGAAAGGTACAGCTCTTCGAGGCCCTTTAAGCCGCTAAAAGATGCTGGAATGGCTCCGGACAAGCCATTCTGCGAGAGATTCAGCCCTTTGAGGCCCTTTATGTTGCCCAACGATGAGGGGATGCTACCGTCGAAGAAATTAAGGTTCAATGCTAAGTACTCCAAGCTTTCGCAATCGCCAAGACCATCAGGGATTTCACCGGACAGCTTGTTACCAGATATCAGCAGTGATCTTGCATTCTTCAAGCTACCAACTTCCAACGGAAGGGATCCGACCAGGTTGTTGTAAGAGAAATCGATATAGTTCTGTAGGTTGGGAAGTTTGACAGCCTCTTTCGGTATGCTACCGCTGAGGTTATTGATAGAGAGATCCAGTTCCTCTAGATTTTGAAGGTTTCCAAGGCTTGAAGGTATGGGGCCTTCCAAGTTATTGACATCCAAGTGGAGCACGCTCAGTCGAGTGAGGTTGCCGATGGCGGTCGGGATGTGTCCTCCGAGCCGGTTGCGGAACAGAGCCAGCCGGATCAAACTCCTGAGCTTTCCAATTCCCTCTGGAATGACACCAGTGAGGAGGTTATCCTCCATCTGCAATTCATTCAGGTTGACAAGGTTCCCGATGCCGGAAGGGATGCTCCCCGATATCCGGTTGTAGCCCATGTCCAGCGACTGGAGCTGTGTCGAGAGGTTCGCGACGGAATCGGGCAGCACGCCGCTGAAGGTGCAGTTGCTCATAATCAATTTCCACAAACGGGTGCAGTTGGTCAGGGAATCGACGAATCTCCAGCCATTTGCATCGCTTGCGCCGAGCTGAGTTACGCCCAGATTCAGGTAGTAGAGGCCTTGCAGCCGTCCCAGATCCGAAGGCACGGTTCCGGTGAAATCGTTGTACGCAAGGTCGATGTTGGCAAGGCCTGTGGCGTTGGTCAGTGAGGCCGGGACCGGGCCATGGAACTGGTTTCCCGCCAGGAGGAGCTGCCCGAGATTCGGAAGGGTGATCCCCAGGCTCGGCGGCAGGCTCCCCGCCAGCTGCTTGTTGAATGCCACGCCGAAGTAGAACAGAGAGGAGAGGTTGTAGAAGGATGGAGGGATCGTGCCCGAAAGCATGTTCAGTGCAGCTTGGAAGAATTTCAGGTTCTTGAGGTTGCCGAGCTCCTCCGGGATGCCGCCCGACAGATGATTCAGCGGGAGCGAGAGCGCGGCGATCGAAGAAAGATTTCCGAGCGATGGCGGGATGGGCCCTGAGATGCTGTTGTTTCCGAGGGACAGAGATTGGAGCTTGGATAGAACGCCGAGCTCCGTTGGAATCGTCCCGGTGAGCTGGTTGGTGGCCAAGCTGAGTGCTCTCAACCCGGAGCAGTAGGTGAGGTTGACGGGGATCTCCCCGTCGAACGAGTTGTCGCTCAGGTTGAGGCGCTGGAGCCGGCGGAGACGGCCGATTTCCGGGACGACCCGGCCGGACAATCCGTTGTTCGAGAGGACGAGGCTCCGGAGGAAGGTGAGGTTGCCGACGGCGGGGGAGATGGTGCCGGCCAGGCCCAGTGAGCCGAGGTCCAGAGCTGTGACCCTCTGTGGGTGGGTGCGGCTGCCGCAGGAGACTCCGTCCCACTCGCAGAGGAGGGTGGTGGAGTTCCAGTTGCGCAGGGCGCCGTGGGGGTCGGACATCTGAGCCTTGAAAGCGAGCAAGGCGAGGCGGTCGGTCGTGTTTCCGGGCACGGCCGCTGTGGTTCTGAACAAGGCTGAGCACCAGAGGGGGAGAAACACCATGAGCACCCCTGCTGCCATATTGTTTAACTCTCTTCTGCTCAGGTTTTCACCACTGTGGGAGTAGTTGCATGTCTATAAAACACACCAGTTTAGCTTGACCCAGTGGCGGCTCCAGAAATTTATATCAGTGGGGTCAAAAGTTACCTTAATTTTTTTTTTTTTTTCAGGTGACGGCATATAATAGGGTTAGATGATTCGATGTAGTGGAGTCAAAACAATAGTCAAAGTTAAATAAATTATAATAAAATTTTAAAAATAATAATTTTTTTCATACATTTGAATCGGTGAGTGGGGTCAATTGACCCCACTCACCCATATGTAGCGTCGCCCATGCTTGACCCAACTGGTGGGGGAGTCAATTCCTCCTGGAGGAGGCTTTTGGTCTGACCTAACTAGTGGGGGGTCAAGTGCCTCCGAAAGAGATTTTTGTGTTTAACCTTTTGCGCATTTTTATTGACTAGTCGTACTCCTTGTCGAGTCTTTCAACTAATCAGTCTTTACTGCGGATCGATCTTGAGTGTTTTACTTTTCGTGCATCTTCACTGGCCAGTCAAACTCTTTATCGAGTCTTTTGATTGGTTAGTCTTTACTGTGAATCGGTCTTGAGTGTTTCATCTTTCGTGCATTTTCACTGACCGATCATATTCCTTATCGAGTCTTTCGACCGGTCAGTCTTTACTGCAGATTGGTCTTTACTCAATAAGGAATATTTCATCCTAGGAATTTTCACCGACTGGTTTATACTCTCTTTTGAGTCTTTAGACCGGTTTGTCTTTATCGCCCCTTGGTCTTAATTTGCTCCAGCCGAGCGATATAATCCACTTGAAGGTGTTATATATCGCCCAGACTTTTCACCTGTCGGTCATACTCCCTCTTGAGTCTGTTTATTAGTTGGCATTTAAGGTTTACCCCCACTCTCCGAGATGTGAAAGTATCGGCCGATCATACTCGATATTAAGTCTTTTGACCGGTCGAGCTTTCACCCAACTGACTCTTTAACTTCAGTCGGCCGGGTCTTCTAGGGGGGGGGGGGGGGGTTTGACTTGACCCAACTCGTGGGGGGTCAGGTGCTCCCGGAGGAGGCTTTTGGCCTGACCCAACTTGTGGGGGGTCAAGTGCTCCCGGAGGAGGCTTTTGGCCTGACCCAACTCATGGGGGGTCAGTTGCTCTAGAAGGAGGATTCTGGCTTGAGGATGGACGATTTCGTCTGGGGTCGGTCTTCCCGATCCTTCGCCACCCCCAACTCACTCATATTGCTAGGGAATCTTGGATGATGAACTTTTGCATAGAGTCTTTATTGATAAAATGAGAACTTGTAATATTCCATTAAAGACATCAAGCCATTACATTCTTAGGCCCGGGAGGCTACAAGTAGTAGTGATTATTTAGCAGAGGACGTGCCTTCCTGCACGTCATCGACAGGCTTATGGGTCGTCCATCGGGGATGGTCAATGAACTGGTCGAGATAGCCTGCTTCAACAAGATCCTCAATATGATTTTGTAACGCTCGACACTGCAAAGTGGTATGTCCATGCTCCATGTGGTTGTCACAGTAGCGAGGCAGGTCTCGTGAGCTCCTCTCTGCTGGACATATCGGCGGTGCCCTGCAAAAGTACTGCTCCTCCTTGATGATCTCGAAGACCTCGTCAATCGGCATGTTAAGCACCGTGAAGTCCCGATTCCATGGAGTGTAGGGTGCTCTGCCACGATCACCTCGCTTTTGGCGCTTTGCGTCATGCTGCATTGACTTACCCGACTATTTTTCTACGTTCCGTACAATTGTTGGTCGATTGAAGGCTAGTTGCTGGTCACCAATGTCTTTAGTCTTCCGCTTTCGTTCGGTATCTTTGATTTTGATATACTTCTCCACCCTCCGGAACAAGTTATCGATCATTTCTTGCGGTCGCTTGATGAGTGATGCATTGACCGGTTGATTAGGCTGGATCGAATTCTTAAAAGCCGTTACCACCATGAGATCTTGTCTATCAGTATCTTCCAACTTCAAGTATTCAGTTTTGAACCGGTGGTAGAATTGCTTCAGCGACTCCTTGCGGGTCATGCTTATCCCGAAGAGAGATTCTAGGGTCTTCAGTTCCCGTCGAATGCAGCGGTATCGGTCGATGTACCACATGCTCAGCTCCCTGAAAGAGGAAATTGATGAAGGTCTGAGCTTGTGGAACCACTTAAGTGGTGTTCCCGACAAACTATTGGTGAATGTTCGGCAAAGGATGTGATCTTCTTCATAGGGGACCAGGACATCCCGGAAAGCAAGCACGTGATCCACAGGGGCTTTAGTTCCCTTAAACTTTGGTAGGCAGGGTGGATTCCAGCCTCACGGGAAGGGCATCTTAAGAAGGTCCGCGGCGATTGGCGACTGGTCAGCCCCCCTAATTGCAACCTCCTCCAGGCGATCTGGGATACGAGGCCCCAAGTGATCTTGCACTCGCTCGGTGTGACCCCCCAGACGATTTTGAACTGCCCTGTTGAGCCGGTCTTGTGTATTTCCTTTATAGGTATCCGTACCGATCGCAAGCTCGCGAGTGATGAGTGACGATTCTTCTGGGGTCGATGGCGAAGGTCTCGTCCATGTGCCAGGACCTGAGACTCGGTTGAGCTAGATCTCGAGTGGTGACGATGCGAAACAGCAGGCCGATCTCCGTGCGACCCCAGTCGAGTCCAGACACTCGACCGGTTGGTTGTTGGTAGCTCCTCGACCAAACTATCTTGCTGAACATGTGGTGCTTGATGTGAGAGGCCGTTGTCCGGGACGTTGGTAACTGGATCGCCTCGAGCTTCAGCGGGTGCAACTTGGATGATGTTACAAAGTTTATCATGGTCGTGTTGAATCATTTATAATTGAGCCGCTATGGCTAGTTGTGAAGCCATCATAGTCATGAGGAAGGCCTCAGATAGACCCCCTGCTTGAGTTGCCAACACCTCTGCCGGAGCTTGGCTTGACTCCCCGACCTCCAGCACGGGGTTCACTAGCAGAACGGTGCGTTCCGAGTCAAGGGGTGGTTGAACTGGATGTTCGACATTGTTGGCGCCTTCGGGTATAGCAACATTGGACTGGAGTTAGGAGTTTGATAGAGTATAATATGATCCGTTAGCCATTGTTCTTCAACCATGTGGTCTTGAGTTTGAATCCCACAGACAACGCCAAGATTGTGGGGGGGTTTTTCTGGAATTGGGCGGTTCAACTGGAAGGCACAACCTAACAATCCAAAGAATGCAAGTAGACCGGATTTAAGTGGAAAAACACTTCGCAACGTTGAAAGAAAAAAACCATGGGGTGGGCCGAGAAAGCACTAATAAGGTAACACGAGTATAAACGCTCACCCTGAGCCACATACACCCGGAGAGGACCGGCCTTCCAAAATGTCAACCTCTCAAGTTTTTCTCTCTCTCTAGCTCTCAAAGTACCGAAAACTTCGGAAAGAACTGAGTAGCACCTCCCCTTCCAGATTTCAGATCCTCTTCTCTTAGAGGGTAGTCCCCCTTTTATAGTAGCCTGTGGTGACGGTTCGAGTGTGCCGAGCGAGATGGACTTGATGACGTGCCTCTATGATTCCAGCAACCGTCTCACGTGAGGGCAACGTGGCACACTGCAGTCGCTCATTCGCGCTAAGCAGTTATGGCAGTAAAAACGTCTTTCCTTGTTGGTCGACAGGAAATCCCGGGATGTGGACTGTCCACCCGTAATCATCGTATGACCAAGATTTTCGGGCATAACTACCAAGATGCTCCGAAGCATGATTCTCGGGTCATCCTTAGCGTAAGTATTGGGGCTGAGCTGGCACGGTGAAAGCAGATTTTCTCTTATGCCCTCCTTTCGTTTGCAGTACTCTGTTTTACTATTGATTCGGGTCGGTCGGTCAAATAGCTCAGCACATGGATTGTTAATACCAACCCCAATTGAAGACCACCTGATTTGGCCGATCGGTTCATGTTGATCGGTCAAACACCCCATCGGTTAATGCCACTTTTAAACAAGGGCCCTCCGATTTAGTCGACCTATTAATGTGGTTTTTGGGAGCCACCCGATGCTACAACTGTTTGGGGATATTTTTTGCTGGCTTGAGCGGTCTCCCTGCAAGACAAAGAAAAACGTAAGAACGGCTGGCTCCCTTAGGAGCGCAGGCCCTCCGACGCTCAAGTCAATCTCAGGTGATTGATAGAGTGTGATCGTAAAAGAAAGTGGTAGGGATAAGGGTTTCGCTACTTTGGAGCCGGGTGTGGTACCTTTATAGCCTTTTGCGACCTATTGGGATGTAACACCTGGCCGCTCCTTGCGGCACCTTCTAGACCCCCACGTTCCGTTCCACATGGGCCTTTGGCAACTTTTGGCACATGGGCTCCTGACAGCCCTTGTCGCCTAGCTCGCCAGGCGGTGGAGTGGGGGAGAGTACCTGTCTTGTCGCTGCCAGGTGGCTCTTCTGGAATGTTCAAGTCTGAGAGGTCTCAAACCGACTCGGGCGGGCTTCTGTGGACTACAATCGTCCACGTGGCCTCAGAGGGGTTTCGACACCTGGCGGCCTTTATGCCGCTTTACTGGGGCGACCTTAAGGAGGAAGCAAAGGTGAGCTAGCCCTCAACGCTCTGCCTTCTTCATCCTTGTCAAGAGTCGGGCTCTTAGGAGGGTGTCCTCTTCGATAATGGGTTCGGGTGATCCGCCCTCTTCTCCCTTTTTCCAAGAGTCGGGCTCCGAAGAGGGCGACCTCTTCGACAATGGGTTCGGGTGATCCGCCCTCTTCTCCTTGTTGCCAAGAGTCGGGCTCCGGAGAGGGCAACCTCTTTCAACAACGGGAGCGGCCTGGCGATCTCTTTGAGCAAAAACTCCTACTCGAGCTGGGGGCGGGCTCCTGCGTACTCAGATACAAGGTGTCCATACAACCCAATGTGGATCTCGCTCCCAGTCGAGCTGGGGGGCGAGCTCCTGCGCGAGCGGGGGGGCGAGCTCCTGCGCGAGCTAAAGGGGGCGGACTCCTGCGCGAGCTGGAGGCGGGCTCCTGCGCACTCAGATACAAAGTGTCCATACAGCCCAATGTGGATCTCGCTCCCAGTCGAGCTGGGGGGCGAGCTCCTGCGCGAGCTAAAGGGGGTGGGCTCCTGCGCGAGCTGGAGGCAGGCTCCTGTGCGAGCTGGAGGCGGGCTCCTGCGCACTCAGATACAAAGTGTCCATACAGCCCAATATGGATCTCGCTCCCAGTCGAGTTGGGGGGCGAGCTCCTGCGCGAGCTGGGGGGCGAGCTCCTGCGCGAGCTAAAGGGGGCGGGCTCCTGTGCGATCTGGAGGCGGGCTCCTGTGCGAGCTGGAGGTGGGCTCCTGCGCACTCAAATACAAAGTGTCCATACAGCCCAATGTGGATCTCGCTCCTAATAGCTGTTTGGCCGAGCTCACACGGACTGGGGGTTGCAACTCCTGGACGGGCTCTTGCGCGAGCTTTTCCCGTCCGATACAATATTGTCCGAGATACGGGATTTCAGCTACCCCCAACATTACCCCCTCCTGAGGGAGCGATCAAGGAAACTTGACGCTTGCTCAGGAGTACTAATGAGTGTGCTCCTTAGTGAGTGAAGCCTCGAGAACGATGCTGCTATGTCCAAGGAACTCAGCTACCTACTGCCTACAAGCGCCGGGCGGGCCGGGAGCATCAGCCACGAGCGATCTCCTTCCGGTGCGAGTTTGCCACACGCGATCAGGGTCTGCTTCCGGGCGAGCTGCGGGCACCTGCCGTAGGCGATCTTGTGGCTCGGGCTTCGTACCAAATCTCCGGTGGTCGTATCATTTTAAATGCATTGCGAGACTCGAGATCCGAAACTGATACAATGAATCTCATCATGAGATCTCGATCAGTGTGGGACACGTGTCTCCTCCCGATTTGTCCTTCGTTTTGCCAGAAAGGACGGCGCCGATGCCGGCGCAGCTCTTTTCATGCGTGGCCTACGTGTCATTTTGTTACTGGAAAGAAACGAGCAGTCGCCTCAACCGTCATCACGTCGCCTCGTCGAGCGCGCTCGAGCATTAACTGCCTGCCCAATCCCTCTGCCTCTAACTTCTCTATAAATAGGGGCGGAGGGAGGGTTTTTATCCTTCCGTGCAAAGAAATCAGCTCTCCCTTCTTCCGTTTCTTCTCACTCTAGCTCACGCTCTCCTCATGGCCTCTGCTTCTGACGTTGCTGCTGCTATCGCTGCTGCTACCGCCGCCGCCCAAGCCTCCGAGTCCGCCATCGAAACGGCGGTGGTCTGGTTGCAAAACCCCGTGGGGGTGCCCGTAGGGGACAGTATCCGGGCGGCGATCGATCTCCCTCGTGAGATCCTCGTCACCGAGATGCCATTCCGGGGGAGGCCGCCCCAGGGCACCGTAGCCTCTGTCGGGCTACTGTGGTCCGGGCTGCGGTTCCCCTTAAGTCATCTCGCCTGGGAGTTCCTGGAGTTGACGGGGCTTTGCCCCGCCCAACTCTCAGGAAACTCCTGGGGGATACTCTTCGGTCTGTCCCAGCTGGAGGCCGCCCTAAAGGTGAGGATCCCACTGAGCTATCTGCTCAAAAAGTGGCTCCTCAAACCCGAGCCGGTCTTCAGCAATGTGGGCTGCGGGTACTTCTACTTCGCCGGGCGGCCTGGCGAAGTACTCCCCTTCTCCGCCATCGAGAACAAGGACCGCCACTGGAAGGACTATCCTTTCGTGGCGGTCGGCGACTGGCGCGAGCGGCATAGCGGAGTCCCGGCTCATCCCGGGATTCCCACGACGGCGGTCTTCAGGGAGACGTCCTTCTTCCGGGCGGGGAAGAAGAAGTGCATCGCGCCCGATCGGGAGCGGTCGCTAGACGAGGCGTTCCTCCACTATCTTGGAGGGCGAACTCCGGAGAAGATCACCGCCCCTGACTTCGCCTTCCAGCTGAAGGATGGAAAGACCGGCGCGATCCTGCTTAAGCAGAAGATCGTCCGGAAGAATGAGGAGGTCCCTCCTCCCTCCGAAGGGACCAACAAAGGGGCAGAAAGCCAAGGGGGCAAACCCCAAAAGAAGACGGTCCGAAGGCGGGCCTCGCCCATCCGCCTCAACGACCCCGACACCATGGAGATGCTCCGCCAAGATGAGGCCTCCGCTCCTCCGCAACCTCCTCGTTAGGACGCCGGCACAGGTCAGCCACCCGCCCCACTCCCAATTATTCGCCGCAAGATTCATTTCGTCGAGCCCGATGACCCGAACATCGACCTCCTACTATCCATGGCGGAAGTCAAATCTGGGATGGCTCGAATACTCATGGGCAACTTCCCTGGCGATCTGATGGTTCCTCTCCGCGTGGCAGTGATGACGCCAGAGATGGAAGGCCGCGGGAAGAAGAAGGCCAAGCCCGCGAGGCCCGCGTCCGCTAGCGCCCAGGCGGAGCAGCGACGGAAGGCGCTGGAGAAGGCGGGCTTGGACTCGGAGCCTGAATGGATAGACTCTGAGGAGGAGGAGACGGACTCCGAGGAGGAAGAGCTCACCGTTCCACCTCCTCAAGCGGAGCCCAGCGTCCCCGCTCAAGGGGAGAGACTCCCAACTTCGCCGGCTCCGGCATAGGGGGCAGGATCTAGCGGGCCAGAGCTTCCCTCCCCTGCCGCCGCTACGACCTCTACGCCCCCCGCAGCTCCAGCCCCCGCTCACCTACCTTTGCCTCCCGCAAAGGGCCAGGAGGAAGCGGGCTTCCCGGAGGATCTGGGGGACCTGATCTACAGGTCCCCTTCCCTCGTGAATATCGGCTCCGACTCCTCGAGCTCGGGGTCGGAAGTCGAAGCTGCTGGGGCGATCCCTCCTAGCCCGCCGGGTGCAGGAGCTCGCCCGGAGGCGGTGCCAGTCCCCACTCCCACTCCTGGCGCGCCGCCTCATACCCAAGCTCTGGGTGGTCCCAGCGCGGGCTCCTCCGCTGAAGAAGGGAGGGTGCCCCACTACCTGCGGCAACTGCTGGGCCGCAACATCTTCGCCCGAGCTCCCTTCGCTTCTATAAGCGAACGCCTGGCCGAGGTATTCCTCGCCTTCCCTACCTTTGTAGAGTTTCATTTCTGGCTAACTTTTTCATCTTTCTCATACAGGTGGAGAAACAGAGCCAGGCACTGGCCACGGAGGTCGCTGGGGCCGGGAAGGTGCTTGCTGCCTTGTTCGACGATTCCCTTCGGGGGTCCGAGCGCAAGGTGGACGAGCACATCCACGAGCTCTAGCGGGCTAACCATGCCGAGACGCTGAAGGAGTTGGAAGAACTTCGGCAGAGGGTCACGACCCTAGTCTCAGGCATGGCCGTGGCGGAGACGGCCCAACTCAAATCTGCCACCGACCTTCAAATGGTCAAGGCGGAGCGGGATGAGGCCGTGTCCGCCAGGGAAGCTGCCCAGAAAGAGGCGGCTCAACTTTAAGGGGAGGTCGCTGTTTTGAAGACAGAGATCGCCGCCCTGAAGGAGGCTCATGCCAACGGTCTCCGGGCTCAGCAGGGTCGCCTCCAAGCCCAGCTGGATGATCTTCTGCGAAGGGGCGCCGGGGCGGCAGTAGAAAAATACAAGACCGAAAGGTCGAAGAAGCGGCGCCGAGGAGATGACAGCGGGGCGGAGACCAGCAAGCCTTGAGCTCGCAATGTTTGTAATCTGGGTTTTTTGTAATCTCCGTTGATAAATACTTAAAAATCTTTTTGAGCTCGCTTTTGTGTTGCTTGCTGTGTTTGTTTCTCTTCTTTATGAGTATGAGTCCGCCTTAGAACTTTGACAGCGGTCTCGAGGGTCGTACCCCGGGCGAGGCAGCTAATTCGTTTCAACCATTTATTTTTAAAATATATGCAAACGAAAAACTCAGTATGCTCGCTAAATCTCGATATAATCTCTGAGCCCGAAAAAGAAAAAGACGAGCGAACCAAATAACTTCAACAAATCTCCCTATACTCAGAGATTTAAATCATTTTTATTTTGAAGGAAACTGATAAGTGCTAGCTGCCCCCTGCCCGGTTAATTATCCCCAAAGACCCTGTTTACTGGACATGACCTTAGAGGGGTTACCAAGGGAAGTTCGGGCTACCTGAACGGGCGGTCGCCCTCCTCAAGTTTCCCTAATTCACGCTAGGATGCTTCCGTTCATGGCAGGTGAACGCGAAGGATCCCAGTAAGGCTTAGAGTCCTCTTAACAGCGGACTACCCTGGAAATCTCAAGGTCGCTATTTGGCGGCCTCTGAGAGAACAAGTCTTGCTTTAAGTCCGCACAGCGGCGGACTACTCCGGGAATCTCAAGGTCGCTTTCTGGCGACCTCTAAGGAAACCGGTCTAGCTTTAAGTCCGCACAACAACGGACTTTATTTTATACACTCCCCACAGCGAGCTTTTTCCTACAGACTCCTTGGATTTAAAGACTTTGATGAATCCAAATATGGTCGCCCATCCATTTCTTTCCAAAAAACCATTTTACAAGATCACCAGCTCTAGACATAAAACTTCCGAAGATGCAGAACGTTCCAAGGTCGCTCGAGCAGGTCGCCCTCAGCAGTCATCAACTGGTAGGCCCCAGGTCCTCGTGCCTGGTGCACTAAGTAGGGGCATTCCCAATTCGCCGTGAGCTTTCCAGCGTTGGGTTCCTGCGTGTTTACGAACACCTTTCTTATCACCATGTCACCGGGTTTGAATGCTCGATGGCGGTCTTTCTTGTCATACGCGCGTTTTATTTCTTGTCTGTACCCAACGAGGTGTAGGTTGGCGTGCTCCTGTCGTTCTTCGAGCTGGTCGAGGGAGTC
Organism: Chamaelirium japonicum; assembly: GCA_947650365.1. Taxonomy (NCBI): domain Eukaryota; kingdom Viridiplantae; phylum Streptophyta; class Magnoliopsida; order Liliales; family Melanthiaceae; genus Chamaelirium; species Chamaelirium japonicum. The sequence goes on from OX393549.1 coordinate 83,313,562, forward strand.
GGTGAGCAGATTGTCATTATCGACCTTATCTGCCGCGAGCCTTCTTTCGGTAGGTAGCTCGGCCTCCACGGGCAGTACAGCTTCGCACCCATAAGTGAGACCGAAAGGTAACTCATTAGTTGAGCGACATGGAGTAGTACGATAGGCCCATAGGACGCCATCGAGCTCCTGCTCCCATAATCCCTTCTTTCCTTCCAACCTCTTCTTGAGGTTGTCCATAATTACACGATTTGTGGCTTCGACCTGCCCATTGCTCTGAGGGTACCTCGGAGATGAAAACCTTAGGTCGACCCCATATTCGTCACAAAAGCTTCTGATCAAGCGATTGTCGAACTGGCGACCATTATCGGTGATAAGTACTCGTGGCAGTCCGAACCTGCAGAAAATATTCTTCCAAAGGAAGTCTTTCACTTGTTTTTCGCCTAACTTAGCTAGCGGAACCGCTTCCACCCATTTGGTGAAGTAGTCCGTAGCTACCAAGATGAATTTCTTCTGCCGAGTTGATATGGAAAAAAGGCCCACAATGTCGAGCCCCCACTGCTGAAAAAGCCAGGGGCTTACCAGAGGGTGTAACTCTTCAGCGGGCATATGGTTCGTTGTGGCGTGCTTCTGGCATTGGATGCATTTTTGAGCGATCTTCAAAGCGACTTGCTCGAGAGTGGGCCACCAATACCCTTGCCTCCTGACTTTCACAGCCAGAGACCACCCACCGGCGTGGTTTTCCAGCTCGCCGGAGTGAATGCAATTCAAAACTTCTTCGGTCTCGGGGCTCTCGATGCAACGAAGATTTGGCCCGCCAAAAGATCTTCGAAAAAGGCAATCCCAGCGAATGAGATAGCGACCAGCGCACTTCTCAACTCGCCGGGCTTCCTCTCTACCCTCGGGGAGCTTGTCGTTCTGGAGAAAACGAAGAAGGGGCGCGGTCCACCCGTCGGGCGACACGTCGGCTGAGACTTGGTTAACGGTTGGTTCTATCAGTTGGAGCCGAGACTGGCTTTGGACCTCGATAAAAATCTGGCGAGCTTCTGATGCTCCCAGTAGAGAGGCGGAATTTGCCAATGCATCAGCTCGCCTATTATCGGTCCGTTTGTTCGAAAGAAATCTTCTCGAATCCTGCGGCCTTGCCTTTCACTAGGTCCACGTAGCCCGCCATTTGCGTATCCCGGGAAGCATAATCTCCGTGATTTGGCAAATGATTAGTTGGGAATCACTGAAGACTTTCAATCGTTTAGCGCCCACCTCCTGGACGAGCTCTAATCCAGCCAGTAGCGCCTCGTACTCTGCTTCATTGTTGGTGGCCGCAAAATCCAATCGGACTGATTTCTCGAGGAATACCGCCTGGGCGATTAGTGCGACCCCGATACCTGCTCCCGACGCGTTGGAGGAACCATCGATGAATAGTTCCCAATCCGATATTTCTGAATGCTTCCCTGGAGGAAGCTCGCCATGATCGCCTAAGAACCTCGCCTTCCCAAGGTGCGCCTCAGTTGGCTCATCCTCCTGGTACTGGACCGGCTCTTCTATGGGGAAGTCCGCTAAGAAATCAGCAAGAGCCTGCCCTTTGACGGCAACTCGAGGGACATACTCCAGACCGTATGCGGCGAGCTCGGCGGACCATCGATAGAGCCTTCCTGCTACCGAGGGTCTAGAAAGCGCGCTCTTCAAAGGGTGCTCCGTGATAACCTTGACGGTGTGTGCCGAGAAGTAGGGGTGGAGCTTTCTTGCGGTAAGGACCAAGGCCAATGCGACCTTCTCAATTGGTCGATACCGGAGCTCGACGGGAAGCATCGTATGGCTCACAAAGTAAACAGGCCGCTCTACTTTCGCTTCTTCCACTACGAGGACCCCGCTTACTGCATTCTCGGTAAGCGCAAGATACACTCCCAGCTCAGCACCATCTTTTGGTGCCGCCAAAATTGGCAGGCTTGCCAAATAGCTCTTGATTTTCCAAAAAGCGAGCTCGCATTTGTCATCCCAACAGATGCTCGCTCCCTTTCGAAGCAGTTCAAAAAGAGGTCGGCAATTGTCTGAAGATTTGGAGATGAATCGATTCAACGCCGCAATACGTCCACTCAATCTCTGAACCTCCTGCCTTGTTTTTGGAGCAGGCATCTCAACGAGTGCTCGGATTTGCCCAGGGTCGGCCTCGATCCTCCTGTGGGTGACCAGGTACCCTAGGAATTTCCCGGAGGTCACACCGAATGCACACTTTGCCGGGTTTAGTCTCATTTGGTATCTCCTTAAACCTTCAAAAACTTCGAGGAGATCGGCAACATGCCCCTCTCGCTCTTGACTTTTTACTAGGAGGTCGTCTACATAAACTTCGACATTCCTGTCGATCTGATCTTTAAACATTTGAGTGACTAACCTTTGGTAGGTCGCTCCCGTGTTTTTGAGTCCGAAGGGCATAACCCGATAGCAGAAAAGCTTCTGGTACCCCGCTCCAGAATAGAAGGCGGTCTTTTCCTGATCGTCAACATGGAGAGGTATCTGATTATATCCAGAGTACCCGTCCATGAACGACAAAGCCTGAAATCCGACAGCAGCGTCTACCAGCGCGCCGATTCACGGAAGGGGAATCCGTCCTTCGGGCATGCCTTGTTGAGGTCGGAGAAATCGAAACACACTCTGACCGCTCCGCTTTTATTCGGGACCGCCACAATATTCGAGATCCACTCAGGGAAGTGTGCCTCTCGAATAAACCCAGCCCGCTCCAGCTTTTCTATCTCTATTGCCACTGCAGTGGACTTTGCAGCGGGTATGTGCCGAGCTTTTTGCTTGACCGGTGGGAAGTCTCGCAAGGTGTGTAGACGATGGCAGGCGACCTCTGGGTCAATCCCTGGCATATCTTCGAAGCTCCAGGCGAACACGTCGCGGTAGTCCCTGAGTAGGTTGGTTATGGTTAGGACCTCTCCCTTGGTTAGCGAGGTCCCGAGATGGATGATCCTTGGCCTTCCCCCGCCACCGATGTCTATTTCTTGCAGCGGCTCAGCAACGGGAAAACTTCCTTTCTGGGATCCCGACAGGCGACCTTCCTCCTCCAACTTAGGACCCACGCCGCTCCCACCCAGGGGTGGAGTAGGGGATTTAAGCGAGGAGACCCCTCTTGGGCTTCGAGGGAGCTCGCTCGTGGTGGGCGTTAATTGCTAGGAGGGCGCCGACCTCTTGGCCTCTGCGGCTTCCACATACGTGAGATGAAGGACGTCTTGCTCGCATCTAGTAGCAGCAACTTGATCTCCTCGAATTACTACGGTCCCGCTAGCCATGGGGAATTTGAGGGCCTGATAATTAGGCGACGATACCGCTTTCATTTGTCTCAACCAAGGTCGCCCTAGGATGGCATTGAAAGTGGACTGCCCGTCCACCACCGCGAAGCGGGCTTGACAGACCTCCGAGCCCCCTGTCACGGTGAGGGTTATCTCCCCCACAACCTTAGCGACCTCGCCGGTGAAACCGCTGAGCGAGCCCGTCGAGGGAGACAAATCAATTTGTCTCAACCCCATTCGCTGGAAGGTCGACAAGAACAGGATATCGACGGCACTTCCTGGGTCCACCAGGACCCACCTTACCTCGATGTTTGCCATCATGAGGCGTATGACGAGGGGGTCATTATGGGGGGTAACAACCCCAGCCATGTCGTCCTCCGAGAACCAGATGAAATCGCGGGCTTCTACCCTTGGTGTTTGGAGTAAGACAGGGGTTAGAGAGACGAAAAATACCTTTTGAGCTCGCTCCATTTCTCTAACTTGTCGGTGAACCTCGTTGCCGGATCTTGGGCCGTTCAGACGTTCGTTGATGGTGTGGCAGACCGTCGGTCCACCCTGAGGAGGTGGAGGCAAAGCGGGCTCATTGGGTCCTGGGCGATCTCCTTCTCGAGGGGCTCGCACGGGGATCACTTCGAATCTCCTCGGGGGCGAGATGAATTGATCCAAATGGCCTAAGGTGACTAAATCTTCCAGGTGGTTCTTCAGAGCTCGGCACCTATTGGTGTGATGCCCGGGGCTGCGATGAAACGCTCATCGCCGGGTATTGTCGGTAGAGCCGGGCTCTCCGACCTGTAGGGGCAGGGGATACTGAGCGAAAGGTTCATTCCTGATCAGGTGCAAAACTTGTTCTGGGGAGTGGGTCAAGACCGTGAAGTCTCGCTCTCCGGGCCCGGGAGGTAGGCGCCAGTTCGCCGGCCTTCCAGCGGCCATTACGGGGATTTCCACGGGCTGTAAGGCGGGAGCAGCAGGAGGATCGGGTAATGGTACCAATGTGGGTATATCCCGCCGCTCAACAGCTTTGACGATGAGAGGTCGCAAGACTGGAGCAGGTCGCTGCTCTACTGCCTTGCCTTTCCGGTCGAGCACCACATCTTCGAGCTTGATGTGCTGCTGGACGAGGGCGAAAAGCTCGACCATTGTGCGAGGGTCCTTTATAACTAGCGTATCATGGAGCTTACCCCCCTCAGGAAGGGCGTTCCGGAAAGCGCTTACCGCCGTGCGATCGTGGCTGACTGCATGCTCCAGAGCAAGGTAGGCGCTTCGAAACCGCGTTGCGAAGCTTCGAAGGGTTTCACGAGCTCCCATGGCTAAGGTGAAAATAGATTCAATCCTCTTTGGGGGTTGTCTGTTACAACGGTATTGCTCTAGAAACAATCTAGAGAGAGTAGGAAAATCTGGGATAGTGCCGGATGGTAGTTTATGGAACCAGTTTAGTGCTGAGCCCGCCAAACTGCTTGGGAATGCTCGGCATAAAACATGGTCTTGGTCCCGGAAAAATAACAGCTTCCGGTAAGCTAAGAGATGGTCGACAGGATCTTGCGATCCATCGAACAACACAAACTTAGGCGGGGTCCAATGGTGAGGGAAACCACCTTGGTGCACCTCGCTTGTGAAGGGCGAGCTCCCTCCGTGGGCGGCGAGATCCTCCAGTAGATCCACCGGAGTATTAGGTCGCTGCCAGTGCCCAAGGAAAACTCCCGGGGGCGGCTGCGCAGGTCCTATCCGCTCATGCACACTTCCTCGCGGCAGGCTCGGCGCCGCGTCGCGGCGACGCGGGTGGGTCCCCTCCTCGCGCCCTTCGTGCCGCCCGCTGGCGGGCTGCTTTGACACGATAGCGGGCCGATGAGAGGCGGTTGCCTCCCGTGCAGCATAAGATACCGCCTCCGCGGGCTCCTTATCGCGTCGTCGATGGCGCGGGTCGTGGTCTCTCTCCAGAGATCTAGCCTCTGATTCGTTGGAATCGACGCTTCTGCTACGGCGGCGAGGAAGTGTCGCCCACGAGGTCGCCTGGTTGCTAGATCACTGGGTCACCAGCTTTTGAAACCTCGTAAGTGGGGTTTTTAGTACCCCACGCGCGACCGTTCTCTCAGCTGGGGGCTCCGGATGGGAAGCCCGCCGAGCCGGAACGGTCGTGGGTTGACGCGACGCCAAAACTAGTGGTCGCACAGGGGATGATACCCTCGCCGGCCCAGATCGTCGGCTTGTCGACGGAACCTGACGCAATCGCGTCAATTCCTCCATCATGGCCCGCTGGGTGGCCAACATCTCCAACAGGAGCTGGTCACTGAGCGGGACCAGGGGCTGAGGGGTCTTAGCTGGGGGTCCGCTGCGCGTAGACCCCGCCCGGGTCCTCGTACGCCTGCGTCCCCTTGTAGCCGGAGCCATCTTTTGGGTCACAACGGTCACAGCTTTCAGCCACGTGGTCGTGGGCATTCTCGCAGGAACCAGTCGAAAAATTCCACAGACGGCGCCAAATGTTTGGGGATATTTTTCGCTGGCTCGAGTGGTCTCCCTGCAAGACAAAGAAAAACTTAAGAACGGCTGGCTCCCTTAGGAGCGCAGGCCCTCCGACGCTCAAGTCAGTCTCAGGTGATTGATGGAGTGTGATCGTAAACGAAAGTGGTAGGGATAAGGGTTTCGCACCTGTACTTTGGAGCCAGGTGTGGTACCTTTATAGCCTTTTGCGACCTATCGGGATGTAACACCTGGCCGCTCCTTCCGGCACCTTTTAGACCCCCACGTTCCGTTCCACATGGGCCTTTGGCAGCTTTTGGCACATGGGCTCCTGACAGCCCTTGTCGCCTAGCTCGCCAGGCGGTGGAGTGGGGGAGAGTATCTGTCTTGTCGCTGCCAGGTGGCTCTTCTGGAATGTTCAAGTCTGAGAGGTCTCAAACCGACTCGGGCGGGCTTCTGTGGACTACAATCGTCCACGTGGCCTCAGAGGGGTTTCGACACCTGGCGGCCTTTATGCCGCTTTACTGGGGCAACCTTAAGGAGGAAGCAAAGGTGAGCTAGCCCTCAACGCTCTGCCTTCTTCATCCTTGTCAAGAGTCGGGCTCTTAGGAGGGCGTCCTCTTCGATAATGGGTTCGGGTGATCCGCCCTCTTATCCCTTTTGCCAAGAGTCGGGCTCCGAAGAGGGCGACCTCTTCGACAATGGGTTCGGGTGATCCGCCCTCTTCTCCCTGTTGCCAAAAGTCGGACTCCGGAGAGGGCAACCTCTTTCGACAACGGGAGCGGCCCGGCGATCTCTTTGAGCAAAAACTCCTACTCGAGCTGGGGGCGGGCTCCTGCGTACTCAGATACAAGGTGTCCATACAGTCCAATGTGGATCTCGCTCCCAATCGAGCTGGGGGGCGAGCTCCTGCGCGAGCTGGGGGGTGAGCTCCTACGCGAGCTAAAGGGGGCGGACTCCTGCGCGAGCTGGAGGCGGGCTCCTGTGCGAGCTGGAGGCGGGCTCCTGCGCACTCAGATACAAAGTGTCCATATAGCCCAATGTGGATCTCGCTCTCAGTCGAGCTGGGGGGCGAGCTCCTGCGCGAGCTAAAGGGGGCGGGCTCCTGCGCGAGCTGGAGGCGGGCTCCTGTGCGAGCTGGAGGCGGGCTCCTGCGCACTCAGATACAAAGTGTCCATATAGCCCAATGTGGATCTCGCTCCCAGTCGAGCTGGGGGGCGAGCTCCTGCGCAAGCTGGGGGGCGAGCTCTTGCGCAAGCTAAAGGGGGCGGGCTCCTGCGCGAGCTGGAGGCGGGCTCCTGTGCGAGCTGGAGGCGGGCTCCTGCGCACTCAGATACAAAGTGTCCAAACAGCCCAATGTGGATCTCGCTCCTAATAGCCGTTCGACCGAGCTCACACGGACTGGGGGTTGCAACTCCTGGACGGACTCTTGCGCGAGCTTTACCCGTACGATACAATGTTGTCCGAGATACGGGATTTCAGCTACCCCCAACAACAACCTTTCCCCCATTAAAGTAGTGATGGCCGTCACTTCCTTATCTTATGTAATAATGATAGGGGTGAGTGGGTTGACCTTGGTAACTCCACTCCTTCTATTTGCTATGCTACTTGATGATGTACGTGCTATAGCCATCTGATGCCCATCCAGTGAGTCGCACCTGTGAGATTCACAAAGAAAGTCTTGATTCAGCTTAACTCTGCATCCTATCTTTTTCTTTGACTGACCAGCAGCGGGGGGTAGGATTCCGACTGACCGGTTCCCCCACCTCTTTGACCAATCGAGAGGGACCTCATCTTCGACTGAGCGGCGCCTAAGGGCCTGATGCGCGGCTGACCGACGACTTCTGCTCTCTATGCGTGACCGGGTCAGTCTTGCTCCCTATGCGCGATCGGCCGGCACTAAACGCTCGACCGGCCTAGTCTTGCTGTCGGGCTCCCATAGTGCAGCCGGCTGAGCCGGGCCTGGTTCAAACATGCGACTGGCCTGGTCCTGCTTCGGACTTCCATGGTTCGCAGCTGAGGAGTGGGCCAGGCCAGGCCTGGTTCAAATGAGCGGTCGACCGGTGCGAAATGTGCTCAGGTTTTCACCACTGTTCCAAATTGGGAGTAGTTGGATGTCTATAAAACACACCTGGTTAGCTGTTACTCCTCCACTGATTATCGTCTCCCCTATCTGTAGCTGAAAGATATGGGAGGCTGACACGTTGTATCCTCGGAAACACGTGGTGATCCCAATTTCAACGTTTACAATCTATGGGCCATGCGATAAATCCTAAGGGGGCCGTTGCCAGCCACTACCTATTGCCAGCAACCAACCTTATCGCCACCACTCTTCGTTACCAGCCATGGTGGAGGGTGGTGATCGGTGGGACAGCGACAGTGGTGGTGGCCGGTGGTCGTGGCATTCCTTTAGGATTCATCCCATGGTCCATCATCGTGAGCGTTGAAATTGGTAACATAACATGTGGCTCTCTTTCGCAAGTGGAGATGAGTGACCGTTCTTCTATTTGGGTGTGTGGCCTGTAAGACCTCACTTTAAGGGATCTTTGGCCCCTTCTTCAACTGGCGGTGTGGGAATTGATTTGCGCACAGATTCAGGGCAATTACTATGAGTGCATCTTCTCAAGGGGTTAGGTGAAACCTCGGTCCATGAAGGTGCTCCATCGAAGGAGGAAGATCTCCAATTGTCCACGAATTGGAAATCTTCAATGGTCGGCAAAGTCTTTGCGGATGATAGACCATACCGATTATTTTCTCTTAAGAATACTCTGCTGTAGGCATGGAAACGCTTTGAGATCCTGAAGGTATTTTCGTACCGAGAACCACTGTTCCTAGTAGAGATGGAATCGCCTGAGACGGTGGACAAAGTTCTCAAGGGCGGGCCATGGTGCTACAACCGCGACCTCCTTCTGCTCCAAAAAGGCATACCGAATCTGAAGCCCGATGACTATCAATTCAATACCTTTGATATATGAATACAAATCCATGATATCCCTCTTGAGTGCTTTTCTATCCAAAGCTAGGACTGGCAATTTCGGACCCGACACGACAGACCTGACACGAAGTTAGCGGGTCTGGGTCAGGGCTAAACGGATTCGGGTCGTAAATGGGCCGACACGATTGACCCGTTTAATAAACGGGTTGGGTCTGGGTTTAGGGTCGGGACACGGTAGACCCTGGAAGACCCGTTTAAAATTCAACGGGTGGTGTCGGGTCGGGTCTATCCGCAATCCAATACTATAATATTTAGTATCAACGGGACTATTGGGTTAGGCCGGGTCAAGTCGGACCGGTCAACTAAATAAACCCGGTGTGGTAAACAGGTCTAACGGGTCTTATTGGGTCTACCCGTTTATAAACGACTCGGGTACGGGTTTAGGATCTAGACACGATTAGTTAAACGGGTTGGGTCTGTGTCTAAGGGTTTTGGACACGACCTGAAACTAGACATGGACACAAACCCGACCCGACCCATTGCACCCCTGTTCAAAGCGTCATGAAGATGGTTCACGGACTAGGAGAAATCAAGCCGATTGATCCTTTCTTGGCGAAAAGATGGAGGGAGCTTGCAAGGTTCAAAACGACACTTCCCATTGATTTCACTATCAAGAATAAGATCAGAGCGTGAGGCCAAAATTGGTAATGAAGACTGTGAAGTATTTCCTATAGAGCGATCTCGATCGGGATTTCCTTGCCGTTACAGCCACCCCTCTATCCCCGCCAAACACACAGTATCTTGTGAGGGAGGTGGGGCAGAGGGGTGTCCGGCCAATCTATATAACAGGGCACGGCGGTTTTGTGCTGACTAAAATAAAATGGAACCAAAAACTGACTAGACAAAAAAACGCTGACTAGACAAAAAAATTCTCAAAAATTTTCTCCCACTCTCACGCGATCAGCCACCCCTCCCTAGCCCCCACACAAAACAGAACCCGATCGACCCCAGATCTCACAGCTGTCCAATGCACAGCCGTCTGATTCACAAAACACCCCTAAGCACAGCCCCCCTCCTCCCTAAATCCTGCGCAACCCGATCCCCTCCTCTCTCCGTGCCCAAATTCCGTCCCTAATTCCGGATCCCATCCTCACCCCAAATCTTCTCTCTCTCTCTCTCTCTCTCTCTCTCTCTCTCTCTCTCTCTCTCTCTCTCTCTCTCCGCGCAGTCCGATCTCAGCCGTCGTCCCATCGCCCCAGAATTCCGCCCCCCTCAACCCCCGTCCTCCCTAAATCCCACGCAGCCCCCCCCCCCCCCCTCTCTCTCTCTCTCTCTCTCTCTCTCTCTCTCTCTGTGTGTGTGTGTGTGTGTGTGCAGCGAACGGAGTGGGGATCTCTGGTGATTTTGCAGCTGGGACGGGACGATCCCCGGTGATTCCACAGTCGACGAAGTGGGGCACGATCTCTCTCTCACACTCTCTCTCCCCGTCCTAGATGGAAACCCATCCCGATCTCCTCAAAACCCATCCCGAAGTGAAGGCAGGTTCGTCTGTGTGTGTGTGTGTGTGTCTTCTCCGATCGAAGTCCTTGAAGGCATTTGCCCCTCCTCTGGCGCACAGCAGTACCAGCAGTGTGTGGGGGGGTCGGATCTAGCGCCCTGTGGCCTCCTCCTATCCGACATGTCGAGCTGCACAAACTGGTGCCCTGACACCTCCTCCGGTGCGGGGGTGTTAGATCCGGCCCCTCGCCGCCTCCCCCGAGCCGACGCGCTGGGCTGACCGAATCGACACCCTGACTACTCCAGCACACAGCAACAACGGGAGCATGCGGGGCTGTCGGATCCATCCCTCTGCTCTATCGCCTTTTTCTCCTATTCGAAGCGTCGACAGCACCCGGGGGGGCTAGATCCGGCCGCCGCGACCTCTCTTACTCTGGTGGCGACGCAACAAGAAGAATGGGGGGACTGGAGAACCTCCCTTGACCCTGACTAGCATCAACATCACGAGGGGAGTTTGATCCAGCCTCTCCCTGTCCCTTTCTCCTCCGGCAAGCGATTGGTGATCGGTGACCGACGACGCTGCAACACAGAGCTGTCATCAAGAGCAACTCCTCTCTCTCTCTCTAAATGTTGAAAACCTGATGCATTACAATATTGTTAAAAATATAATTCATTTATCTGGATGCATGTTACTTTGATTTGTTATTCTTCTTTCCTCGACTTTGATTTGTTATTCACCACCGGTAGCGCTACCTTGAGCCAGAGGAATGGGTTTTTTAGTCAAGTACCATTTTTGTGAGAGCCAGAGTTCTTGGGTCTGAGCTAGGGTGGTGGAATTGGGATTTGGGAATATAAGAATTTCATTGCTTTTTTTTCTTTGTAAACAAAAGAATTTCAACTTAGTGTACATGAATGAATGAATTATAGCACCCTCTTTTGGCAATATGAAAAATCGGGATTTGGAATTGGGATTTTGGAATATGAGAAATTCAAAAAAACAAAGAAATTTTTTTCTTTTCTTTTATTAAACAAAGGAATTCCATCTCCGTGTACATGAGCGAATGAACTATTGTGCCCTCTTCTTTCTTATAAGTTGATGTTTCTTATATGAGGCAAGTGGTAAGTTCTCTACACTCTCCAACTCCTCCCTCCATGTTTCTTACTACATGGTCACTGAGTAATGTATTATTGATTCACTGATATTTTTTTAAAAAAAATTCAATCATATTTGGTTTTATGGTTTTTATTCCTAATTTTTTTTTGGGTCATTGATTTTTGGGATCACGCTTTTTGCCGCAAAGAGAGAGAAAGAGAGAAGGGAGCGAGATGATGGTTTATTGAGTTTTTTTGGTTTGGGTGAATGAATTCATGTTTGGATTGAGATTGTGTTTGGCCATGTAAAGTGTGTAGCGAGTTTTACTGTTGTCATCATCAATTCAGACCCGAATAAACTACGAAGTGTGTGGTTGTAATTTTTTTTTGGCTAATCTTTTGTCTTATTTTGCTAGAAGTTGGTTATATTGACTAATACTTGAAATCACAGTACGTTGAATGATGGGCATCACCAGGGGGGTGTTATTGTTGAACGTTACCGACTTTGTTTTGCTGCCTAAGACAACCGTTGCGTTGCTGATGCCGCCAAAGGCTGCCGTCCGAATGCTGACTTTATTTTGCTACTGAAGGCGGTCGTCCGAGTGCCGACTTTGTATTGCTGCTGAAGGCGCCCGTTGCATTGCTAATGCTGCCAAAGGTGATTGCAGTGGCTGCTAAAGGCGGCCATCCGAGTGCCGACTTTGTTTTGCAATTGAAGGTGACCGTTGCATTGTTGATAATGCCGAAGGCGACCACAGTGGTTGCCGAAGGGTGGTCGTTCGAGTGCTGACCTTTTTTTACTGCTGAAGGCGACCGTTGCATTGCTGATGCTATCGAAGGCGGTCGCAATTCCGCCGTCCGAGTGCCGACAGGCACGGGCATACACTAGTCTATATAACAAGGGACGTCGGTTTCGTGCTGACTAGACAAAACGGAACCAAAAAGCTGACTGGGGGAAGTTGATTGAACAAAAATAAACCGAATAGATCTAACCATTCATTCAAAAATCAACGCATGATCTCTATTTCCCCGTCAATCAACTCCCTCCTCTTGGTTTCAAATCCCAACCCATTTAAACTGCCATAAACCTTTAAAATCCCGGCCTATTTAAATTGCACTAAATTTGACGGTTCATTCTGTGATCGTTGTTCGTATCAACAGCTATAAATAGGGGTGGCAATGGGTCGGGTCGTGTCGTGTTCGTGTCGTGTCTAGTCATGTTCGTGTCCAAAAACCTCAGACCCGGACCCGACCCGTTTAACTAATCGTGTCTAGATCCTAAACCCATACCCGACCCGCTAATAAGCGGGTAGACCCGATAAGACCCGCTAAGACCCGTTTATCACTCGGGACTATTCAGTTGACCCGATCCGACCCAATCCGACTCGACCCGACCTGACCCGAAAGACCCGCTGGTATTATATATTATAGTATCGAATTGCGGGTAGACCCGACCCGACCCGATCCGACACGACCCGTTGAATACTAAACGGGTCTTCCCGGGTCTACCGTGTCCAGACCCTCAACCCGGATCCGACCCGTTTATTAAACGGGTCTATCGTGTCGACCCGTTTACGACCCGAACCCGTTTAGCCCTGACCCAGACCCGCTAACTTCGTGTCGGGTCGTGTCGGGTCTGCCATGTCGGGTCCGAAATTGCCAGCCTTAGCTATAAACTCGCATGCTAAAATTTCGGCCACCCCAAACCATCAAGTTGATCTCGAGGAATCCGTTCGAATAGAGATAGTTGTGATTTATCAATTATAGGGGGTGGGAGAGTTGATCTCGCCGGAGGCGCCCACTTCGTACCAATCGGCACGGGCGAGGAAATGGGTGCCTTTATGAATGCTGGTGTTGTCGTCGAAAATGTTATTTTGCTAAAGGTGTTTAGGTGTGTTGGCGGCTTGCTGCAGTGCCGACAGGCACGGAATGCACTAGCTCATTCACAAAAGAAGAGACAAGAATTGCATGGAAGAATTCTCGGCAAGTCCCTGACTCTGAAGACGTAATGCAGAAGACTTATAGAGTTAAATCTGAACTTATGAAGTGTCATAGTAAGGAATTCAGAAGCATTCATAATCTTATAGCGACTAATCGGGATATTCTTGATCGAATCCAAAGGAGTCCACAAACTGAAGATAATCTTCGTTTGGAACTGATCTACCAGGCGAAAATTGAGGATCTCCTATTTAAAGAAGAGATATATTGGAAGAAAAGGTCCAAGCCCCATTGGATTAAACATGGGGATCGTAACACCCAATTCTTCCACCTGGCCACACTTAGTCGCAAAAGGAGTAATATTATCTCGTTGATAACGAATCTGGAGGGTAGATGGGTCGAATCTGGAGGGTAGATGGGTCATGGATAAGAAAGCAATTGGCGAATGTTTCATTGGTTATTTTTCTAATATATTTGCTACTTCATCCCTTCCTCATGTTAAACCCACGGGATATTCCATCAACCCTACCATCACTGCGGTAGAGAGCTCTTATCTTTGTGTTATCCCAAAGGGAGGAGATCGAACTTGTTGTTCGGAGCATGGATGCAATGAAAAGCCTGGGTGCTGATGGACTAAATGCGGGATTCTACCAAAATTGTTGGACCACTATTCAGGCAGGGTTGGTGACCTTTGTTCAGAATTTCTTCCTCCAAGGTATGCCCATTCCCCAGTCATTTAATCATACACTAATCACTCCCATTCCCAAAAAAGATGTTACAGAAACGCTAGCGGACTTTTGGCCTATCAGTTTATGCAACGTACTTTATAAGATCATCTCTAAGATCCTGGCTAATAGGATCCAAGCCATTCCTTAATAGATGCATCTCTCCACAGCAAAGTGCATTTATACATGGCTGTAACATCACAGATAATTTGGTTCTTGCACAAGAAGTGATCAATACTCTCAAGCATACCTCCGGGCACCGAGCTCATATGGCTATTAAACTTGATCTTGTTAAGGCTTATGACAAGCTTGAATGGGATTTTCTTTTTGCTACCATGATAGGTTTTGGGTTCCCCGATCGATTCCTGGAGTGGATCTTCCAATGCATCTCCTCGCCAACATTTTCAATCATCATCAATGGAGAGCTTTATGGATTTATCAGGCCTCAGTGGGTATCCGTCAGGGATGTCCGCTCTCTCCCTACTTATTTCTTTTTTGTACTGAATTCCTTTCGAAGCTTTTTTATGGGCTACAAAATCAAGGCAGGATACATGGCATAAGGCTTGGCAGAGGAGGTGAGATCGTTATACATCTCCTTTATGTTGACGACTTATTCATCTTTGGGCAAACAAACCAAGAGGAAATGACTACCATTCGAGATACCCTAGACATTTTATCCCTCTATTCAGGCCAAGTTGTAAACTACTCATGATGATCAGTTGTTACTTCATAGTCCTCACCATTTGTCTCAAGTGTTAGGGAATACAAAAATGGCTAATATTCTACACCTGGGGAAAAATTTCAGCACATCCTGCGTATGCTACAACCGTTATCCAGAGTCTATAAGCACGCTTTAAGTGCTGGGGGGATTTCTCCATGTGCTAGGACCTGCTAACCAATGTCTCTTGAATTGCAGTGGGCCCCACGGTTGTAGCATGATGTGCTGAAATTTTTTTCCTACACCTGATAAATCCTTCTACTTTCTAGGTAGGGAACTCTTTTCAAGCTTTTATGCTTTATTATGTTTATTTCTCAGAGGTAGGGGAGTTGGTAAGCAACTGATGCTTTGGTGAGGAGGTTGCTGGTTCAATTCCTCCCTCCCCCCCCTCAAGTTATTTAGGAGTGTGTAGGAAAACTTCCGAGTGGATAGGTGTGTATTTCCGAAAGGATTAGTCCGAGCCCGAAGTGGGTCCATTGCTCGAAAGGTTTCGGGACACCTGCCGATGTCAAAAACAGAAAAATAAAAAACAATGGGCCAAACTCCAAATGCTCTCCATGTATATGTAAATTGGTGGGAATGTAATGTTCCTCTCTCTGGATAACACTAGAAGTTTCCTCATATCAACAAGTCATCACCAATGGTAGGTAACAACAAATGGAAGGGTTTGAAACTTTTTTACCAAAGAGAACACCTGGGCGGTGGTCTTTTTTTTTTTTGAGGGGTGCTGGGCAGTGGTATCTTCATATTCCTTCTAGTTGGCCTCCCCTAATGACCCGGGTTTTGGGGGCGTGAGGGTAGCTACAGAGAATGAAACGAATATGATGAATTGCGTGTAAAGAAATGAAATAGAACCTCTTGATTCTGTTCGTTGTATTCACTTGTGTATATATAGATACATGAGTATAATTCTGGAATGATTTGTAATCCCTGTGATTATTCTATGTTACTATACATAGAATAAATCAGTTAAAGATTTAAGGAGAGAAATCAGGGATTGAGTAGCTGGATTTGATTCATTCAAATCCATTCAAAGTTGTAGCGCCTTCACAGTTGGTAGATGCTTTATAGCTGTCGGATGATTGACTTCACACTGTGGGGGTTAAGACTTCTCCCCTTTTTTTTTTATGTCCCAACATGGACTTGCTCATTAAGGCCCAAATAAGTGGGCACCCAACGAGGTGTGAACCCAACAATTGTTGATGCTAATGAATGATTGTGCAATGCAAAAGAGGTGTAGCATAAGAAAGTTTTTTTGGGTAAACTTCTATACTACTAATATTAAACTACTCTCTCTTGTAATATTGTGTAGAACATAAGAAATCCTATAACCAAAGGGCTCTTGGCCTTGACCTTGGCCTGGTGGTACTTCCTCTCTCCCATGTTGGAGAGAGTTCCTTGTTTGATTCCCGGTATGGATACTGTGGAACAAACTTTTCCTCAAGGTCGTTGTGTCTTGTTTGCGTGTGCGAATCCTGGTTGTTGATGTCATGTTCTCTGGATTATAGAATTAATAAATAGCAGTTGCTGCCTTTTCTGTTTCAATCTCCGGACCTTTTTGAGCTTGCTCTAGTGCCATGTCCTCTGACCACCTGGCTGGTCCAGTAAACAAAACGAAAAAGAAAAAAAGCAATGCCTCTCCCATTTTTCAATCCAACTGTCCAAAACTTTTAGGATTTGTATGATCCAGCCGATCATCGGGTGGGATGCAACGAGATGAGTGGTGTATCTGAGGAGGTACTTCTAATGAAAGCCTTATCCCATTTATTTGGGGGCAACCTATTTATGTTTGTTTGGGTTCCTTCTCTGATTCTTTCTATTGGACATTCATTACACTGGATCAATAAAGTAGTTTTCTTTGATATGATGTTGGTGATGTTCTTCTATAGTTGAGATTTCTCAAGAATATCTGCTTTGGGGAGTTTATGTTTGTCTTGGCTGGATCAATAGTGTGCCCCTCTCTCTCTCTCTCTCTCTCTCTCTCTCTCTCGCGCGCGCCCCCCCCCCCCCCCCCCCCCCCCCCCTTTTGCAGCCTCCACCTCAGAAGCATTAGAGAACAGGAGGCAGTCATCAGCATACGGGGAGCAATAAGAAGGCTGCGCCCCCTGCAAGGTGGACAAAGCTACAGTATGATTGATCTTGCGAGTTAAGACCTCCGTACCCAAGATAAACAGAAAGACAGACATCGGGTCTCCTTGTCGTAGGCCGCTGACTGGAGCTAAACCATGGAGTGGGTGAGCCATCCAAATGGATGCAGAATGAGAGACGATCAACACAGCCCATAACCCATGAGATCCAACAATTATTAAACCCGAATCGATGAAGCACCTTCCGAAGTAAAGGAAGTCAACCGATTTGTATGCACAACGCTCGTTTGTTGGGTTAATGTGGCTAAGGTCCCTGACAAGTGACAACAAATCGGTGGGGGTGAAAAGGACGGTTAGAAGATGCGTTCCACCTAAGGTCCTTGATCAAAAGATCGGTTCGGTGAAAATGGATGCCAAAAGCCCAAAATAGCCTCCCCTTTTTTCCATTTCTCCCGAGCAGCGCAAGGCGAGCGCAGGCAGCAGTGAAGGAGGTGGGTGCGAGCAACGGTATCAAAGTCGGGCACGAACAGCAGAGGTGGCGGCGGCGGTAGCGGACGGGAGCAGCGACCTCGAGTTATAATCTATACTATATACTAAAACGGAAGCCTCTCTCCCGTGTTGTGACTTGTGGACGTCTTTTAAAGAACCATAATCATTCTTCCATGTATGAACACGGTTCAGTTTTAAATCCTATTAAAAACCTACCATAAAGATAATAAAACACTCATTCAATGACATTTAATTATCATTTGATGTTAATCTCTCTCCCTCTCTCTCTCTAACAAGTGAATCACTTTAGATTTCATACTTCTTCGAACAGTTGTGATGTCATCTTTGCCAAATAGTTGTGCATCAAGCTCATATGGGCATTGCCCGGGTTTTTTACTAGTAGATACACTGTAACAATGTTGAGTTACATTAAGTCCAGATATAACCATGATGATATATCCACAATATATATTGAGCACATCCGAGTTGTACTGCAAACAAAACAAAATTAATATATAAATAAGGGAAAAATAAATACGTCATGCTTTTCCTGGGTTCTAACTGTCTTTACAAAACACTCAGATTATCTACAAAGGTAGGGGCTCAATTTACCCCAAAAGCAATCCAGTTCTCTGTTCTGAATGTCTTCTGATGCAGTTACATGAAAGATGTGGTCACCAGTGATGACGATGATGGTGAAGTTGACGAAGAGGAGAGATGCCATCGCCCGAAAACAGAACCATACAGTGGCAGCAGGGTTAAAACTACAATGCTCTTTCTCCCCTCTCCTCCCCCAATAGTCACTCAGGATCTCCTTTGCCTGACTTCCAGTTCTTATGATTCTAAAACCAACTGATGAGACCTTTATCAAATGGGAGCTCCTTGGAGTCTCGGTGATTCTTGAGAATCTTTCCTTCATTAGTACTGCATCCCCCTTTCTACCGCATCAACAGAAGGGCGTCACGGTTTCGTCCCAGCAGACTCAATGCTGTGGCAGCAATGTGATGACCAGTCACGCCGGCCATCTCGAGCTGCTCTTTTGGAGATGCATGCTCTATGTAGTTGTCCGGTAATACGATGGGTCTCCACTGGTAAATTTATGAATGAAGACAGAGTCAATGTGAAAAAGATGTTGTCTCGAAACCAATTTCAGTTCTAAAAATATAAAAAGACACAGCAAGTATTGTTTGCTATGCAAAGAAAGTATATTAACTTTTGCATCTAATTGGTTTTGACAAAAGAACGATCCAGAGTATTTCATGCTGAAAACTATATTGATTGTGGGAATGTTGTTTCATTTCACCTCATTGGCTTATGATTTATGCCACAAAGATGAACACGATTGTTTATAGCTAAAGTTGAGCTCTAACCTCTGTTATCAAAAACTTCGTTTTTTTGAACAAGTCACGATTAAAACACGCCTAATTTAGTAAACGTTCGATACATGACTATTTCCTGAGTTTTTGAAGATGTCACGATTTTATAAAAAGATCATGATTTTCACATTTTGATCTCGATTTATGTGTTTTAATACTGATTAATCGTGTTTTAATCTCATCATTTATTGCTAAAAAAACCTATTGCAACATCTGTACATAAATATATTTTAAAGTCCTACAGTTTCTTTCTTTGACACTTTCCTGACTTCCCCTACGTACTGTTCTCCTATTTTTCTGACTTCTCCCGTAGCCTATATTTTCATGACTTCCGACTTGATAACTATGGCTCTAAGCACTTTGTTTAGGCTCTTTCCCTGTCTAGGAAAAATTAGGAGGTCGCTCCCTCGAAGCACGAGCTTAAACTAAGTGACTAACAAGGTAGGTCTCTATACCCGCCAAATGTCCTCTGAGTTTCTTGGCAATGCCATTCTCTTGCCAAGTAGACTTTGGTCATGTTTTCATCACTGGAATTGGCGGGTTGACGTCAAGTTGACAGCTGGTTAGTAATTTGCCAATCTTCTCTATTATCGACCCCATCTTGACGGAATGAAACTTTAGGGCCTGTTTCGATACGCTCTGGATCCGAGATTCTGGGAGCCCAAAATTCCTAAAAAAGGCGGAGAGCATGTTTGGATACAACCAGATCCCAAAAAGCGTTTCTTCGGAGAGCCCAAAATATGCTCCTGGGAGCCATTTTCCCGGAGTCCAAAATTGAGGCTCTGGGCTCCGGAGCCCTTTTTTGGGATTCTGGGCTCCAAGAATCCCATATCAGAACCCTATCCAAACAGGGCCTTAAGTACTAATGATGATCTTTCGTAAAGACACCCAATCAAGACCCTATCCAAACTGGGCCTTAAGGACTAATGATGATCATTTGTAAAGACACCCGAATCAATTAAGTAGAGGCGAGAAAATTTTAAGTGCTGCAAGTAGTCTCTCAAAGCGGAGGGTGATTTGGCTAACTTCGATCCAAATCCTTCAATATTCTTAACAGATGCTTCCACTACAATGTGTTCGCAGGGATTGTACTTGTCGGAGAATGACAATTTAATAAATGAAACCATAACTGTAGCGAAAGGGGGGGAAATTTTGACAGAAAATTGGTCGAAACATTTACCTTGATTCTACCATCAAGCAAACCATCAAGTGCAATGAATTGTGAAACATGCGAACCGAAACCTCCGACAGTTCCTTCCTCAACAGTGATCAAGAATTCATGCTCTTTGCATAATTTCCGAACAAGTTCGATGTCGAGCGGCTTGCAGAACCTTGCATTAGCGACAGTGACTTGGATACCAAGGCTAGCGAGAAGAGATTGGGCCTTTAAGCAATTCTGAACCATCACACCATAGCCGAGCAAAGCCACATGCTTTCCCTCTATAAGAATTTCCCCCTTCCCGATCTGAAACACCATGGGACTTCAAAATAGAGCTAACAACAGCAAAATTAAGTTACATAATATTGAAAACATTAGACCAGCTTTATATGCAATCATGAGAAGCATGATCACTACTTACTACAGAAATTTGGTTATAGATTCATGATATGATTGGTGAGGCCCCCTTATATCCATTACCATAAAACCTTATCCGGCCTAGCTATGTGAGAGCATCATATGAATAATTAACCTAGACTTGCAAACTAATTGAGCAACCAAACGCTTTGTGTTCCGTACTACAATATTTCAGTTTGAGGTCAAAAGTAAAGAGCACAAAAAATTTAGAGTTCGTAAAAGCTTAGCATCAAAATTAATTGAGTAGATTCCATGCCCACTTCTTCCTTTCTCACCCCCCCCCCCCCCCCCCCCCCCCCTTTTCTTCTCTCTTTTGCTACTCCAGCCATTCTCACCTCTACCACTTCTTCCTTTCTCAGCACCCCCCCCCCTCTTTCATTTCTTCTTTCGCTATTCCCGTCTCTACCCCTATCTTCTAGGTCATCCTCCTTTGATCCTGTTAACAGATAGTCCCACATCGGTGAGGGAGGCACCCATCACCTGCTTTATATACCCTCTGTGGACCTCCCCTTATGACTCGGGTTGTGGGGTGCGAGGGTATCTAACATGGTATCAGAGCTAGCTCGTCTGCTGCTCCTGCTCTTGCTCCGGGTGCTCCCCATCGATCGTGCCTTGCCACACATGCTCTGCGTGGGAAGATCCTTGCCACGCGTGCTCTGCGTGAGGGGGAGTGTTAACAGATAGTCCCACATTGGTGAGGGAGGCACTCATCACTTGCTTTCTATACCCTATGTGGACCTCCCCTTACGACCCGGGTTTTGGGGTGTGAGTATCTTACAGATCCAAAGGCATCACAATAGTGGATCTCCACTTTGGTACCACACTCTCACAACCATAGTTACCAAGTCGGAAAACGGGAAAAAAACGGCAAAGGAAAAAATCGGAAAGATACGATGAAAACGGGAAAAACGGGAAAAAAACATGAAAACATCGGAAAAAACAAAAAAATCTTAAAAATTATACCAAGTATGTATATATGTCATTTTCCAACATTAAGTAATCAAAAGTTCAAAACATATAGCATATGCGTTTATTAAGCACGAATAAAATAAAACCCGAACCCAATTTAAACCCGGACCAAACCGGATGTGTTTTATACGTGTTTTATACCCGTTTTTTTCGTTTTAAACGCGTATAAAACGTGTACACAAGTTTTTTTTCAAAAAAACGAGTTTTTTTCCTGTTTACTACGTCTTCGGATCGATACGCGTTCTATACGCGTTTTTTTCAAAAAAACGCCCGATTTGGTAACTATGCTCACAACCCCCCTCAAACTCAAGGTGGATTATACACCAAGAGTTTGCTATGGAGAAATCAAAATCACTTAATAGAGTTGGTCTCTTGTAAAGAAGTCTGCAAGTTGCTATATAGAAGGCACATGTAGAAGCGAGAGTGTGTATGCTTATATAATTGTTATATTTGAGATCTCAAGTATACGTGGGTCCATCCAGTACGCAAGTAACAACATCAATCACATTTCCAATAGTTTCTCCATGTAGTAGTCATTATTAAGATCAGGTCATTCTACTAAATCTTTTTGCCAATTCAAAAAGTATAGTGTAAACTTCCAACAGTTATATTTGAGATGAGATTAAAAGTAAAACTTGCCAACTTTCATATATAGAGGAGCATGACTTTGTATGCCCATGCAACGAAGGCTTCAATGTATGCTCCTCGATTAACATATATAGAGGTTTCCAAATTTGCTAATTTTTTGTGGATGTGCTATCTATGTTAAGGTGATCATCCTCACAAAAAATCAGCAAGTTCTGTAACCTCGAAGCATATCAAATAAGCTCATCGAATTAACGGTTGAAATGGATAGACGATATAACTTCTGTCATTTTGATACACATAGAGGTTTTTGAATTTGCTGATTTTTGGTGAGGGTGATCATATTGCTATAGATAGCATATCCACCAAAAATCAACAAATTCTGAAACATCTAGGTTCGCAAAATGTTAGAAGCTTTATCAGCCGTCCATTTCAACCGTTAATTTGAAGAGCTTATTCGCAATGCTTAGAGGTTTCAAAACTAGCTAATTTTTTGTGAGGATGATCACTTTAATATAGATAGCACATCTACAAAAAATTAGCAAATTCAGAAACCTCTATGTATGTTAATAGAGGAGTATACAATGAAGCCTTCGTTGCATGGGCATACAAAGTCATGCTCCTCTTTATATATATATATATATATATATGTATATATATATGTATATATATATATATATATATATATATATATATATATATATATATATATATATATATATATATATATATATATATATATATGAGGTAAGGTAGCCTACTCCATGGAGTAGGCAACTTACCTACTCCATGGGTTAAATGGATGCCACTAGGCACTTTTTAACCGGAGTTAAGACTTTGTTAACTTAGGTTCACCCCTCCCAACAATTGTCAAGAAAAAAATTCTAAGAAAAACACATGCCAAGTGGCATTTTTTGCATGTAATTTTTTTTTTTATGATGCACAGTTTACCGTTAAATTTGCTACAACTTGATCGGGTTGATTTAGATTTTTTTCTTCGGATTTTTTTTCATAATCCTAATCTATCTATAATGGATTGATCATACATTCACAAAATACCCAATTAAAAAGTACCATGTGGCGTCTATTTAGGTCATGGAGTAGGTAAGTAGCCTACTCCATGGAGTAGACTATCATTTCCTTATATATATATATATATCGGGATCGGCTGACCCTGCAAATTTTGACCCAGCAATAATCCAGCACTCTTTGATACACCTAGAGGTTTTAGAATGGGCTGATTTTCTGTAGACATGTTGTCTATGGTATGTTGATCATCCTCACAAAAAATCAGCCCATTATAAAACCTCTAGGTGCATCAAATGCGCTCTTCAAATCAACGGTTATTGACTAGCAATTTTAACCGTTGATTTGAAGAGTGCATTTGATGCACCTAAAGGTTTTAGAATGGGCTGATTTTTTATGAGGATGATCAACATACCAGAGACAAAATATCTACAAAAAATCAGTCAATTCTAAAACCTCTAGGTGCATCAAAGGGTGTTGGGTTATTTGCTGGGTCAAAATTTGCTATGTCATCCGATCCTGACCCTATATATATATATATATATATATATATATATATATATATATATATATATATATATATATATATATATATATATATATATATATATATATATATATATATATATATATATATGGTTCAGGATCCTGTGCCTTAAATTTTTGCCTTTATTTTTTGCTTTCAAGGTTATTTGATGTCCTAGAGGGTTTAGAATGTGTTCATTTTTTGTAGATGTTGTGGGGGATGATCTTCGTGCCGATCCGAAGACTCCGCTCAGCCAGTCAATCGAGTCGAGTCGAAAGTCCGATTGGATGTTTGTCTAGTCTGCAAGTTTGGAGATCAGTGTCTTTGAGTTGAATCTTCTGAATATCGAAAGACTGTTGACACGAGATGTGATTTCGGAGTTCAGCCGAAGCCTATGTCTCCGTGCTATAGGGAGCAACCCGAATTCACTAACACTTGGATTGAAGTGACCTTGACAGGCCGAGTGTCACTGGTCTCTCTTCTAAAAAGAACATCGAAAAGTAAGAAGATCAAAGCTCTGGGTTTTTTGAAAGTCTGATTCAGAAATCAGATATTCGATCTTTTACACTTGTTGGGTCGATTATTTATAGAGTTTTCTGGAAGGGAAATCGGGGTAAAGGGTGGTTTTCTACAGCTGTCGTCTGGATCCAGGCGGGGGCTGGTGGGTCCCGTTGTCGTCCTCGTGGATCCCCAGGCAAGGCTGGTGGGTCCCACTATCGTCTCTGTGGACCCCCCAGGCAGGGCTGGTGGGTCCCGTTGTCGTCTCTGTGGACCCCCCAGGCAGAGTTGGTGGTCTCGCTGTCGTCTCTGTGGATCCCCCAAGCAGGACTGGTGGGTCCCGCTGTCGTCTCTGTGAACCCCCCAGGCAGGGCTGGTGGGTCCCACCATGGGGCGTTTGGCCAAAATTTGCACCCACAGTTACCCCTTCCAAGTTAGCTAGAGGCCGATCTGGCTGACTTGGAATCCAAGTGCAAAATCCAAACCCCCTGCCAAGGGTTGGTGTCATGCCCTCGTAGGACTGGCAACAGGCCGGACAAGACCCGGTTGACATGTTTTTTGATCGATCAGTCAGGTTTTGACCGATTGGTCAAATTTGTCCGATCGGTCAAAGTTGTCCGATCGGTCAAATTTATCCGATCGGTCAAATTTGTCCGATCGGTCAAATTCAGCGATGGAGCTTGAGTTGATTGGGTAAAAAACAGTGTTTTTTGCCCGAACCTTTGGAAATTCACCCGATCGTCTGCCTGTCGATCGGGTGTTGTCTTCGATCGTTCGGTCAAATTTATCCGATCGGTCAAATTCAGCTGGTGGAGCTTGGGTCAATCGGATAAAAAACGATGCTTTTTGCCCGATCCTTTGGAAATTCACCCGATCGTCTGCCTGTCGATCGGGTGTTTTCTTCGATCAATCAGTCAAATTTGTCCGATCGGTCAAATTTATCCGATCGGTCAAATTCAGCCGGTGGAGCTTGGTTCGATCGGGTAAAAAATGATGTTTTTTGCCCGATCCTTTAGAAATTCACTCGATCGTTTGTCTGTCGATCGGGTGTTGTCTTCGATCGATCGGTCAAATTTGTCCGATCGAGTGTCTTCGACCGATCGGTCAAATTTGTCCGATCGAGTGTCTTCGACCGATCGGTCAAAAAGTTTGACCAATCGGATGTCTATTAGTCGTTCGACGGGAGAGGGGAGGATGGGTAATGGCTTCTAATGTTGATGGATCAGATCGGAGAGGGGAGGATGGGTAATGGCTTCTCCACCCATGGCTGTTGAAAATTAAAGACGTTTGGAGGAGGGTTGTCGGAATTGATTCCGATCGGTTAAAGTTGAAGATTGGTATGAGAAACCAATCGTAGCCATCCATCACTGCCAGATAGAATTATGATCACTTGTCACCCAATTGCAGTAAGCCGATAAATACATCATACTCATCCGACCGTCCGATTAGCGGATCGGGTACGATTGCCCGATCTTCAACTGATCGGGTGTCTGAAGGATCGGACGCCACAACCAGAGGGTGTAGAAGGAGATGACCGGAAGGGCCGTCACGCACATCGGATTGCCGCTGTCGTTTTGTTTAGAAGGCCAAGCAGGATCCGTCAACAAGTCGTCAATCTCCGATCGGGTGATGGTCATCGATCGGGCAATGCTCGCTGATTGGGCGCACCAGCCGGTGTCGGGGAAGACTGATCGGGCGCAGGTCGCCGATCCTTAGTCGCACTGATGTCGCCGGAGGGCACTTCGATCGGGCATCGGTTGCCGATCAGGCGTTGGTCGTCGATCGAGCGCCACCAACCGGATGAGATTTCGTCGATCTGTCGGAAAACACGCGTTTGGCGCCAAATCTAGTGGTCTTTTTGGCCGATCGGGTTGTGGACGAAGGGCTGTTGCCAGAGGGGTCAAACTGGTCGTGGATCAGGCGCCACCAGCAGGTTGCGGGGAAAGAGCTATCGATCGGGTGATTTTGCACTGGATCGGGAGAAAAACCCCTCCTAGCGACCGATTGCTGAAATCTCGACCGGTTGCCAGCGACCGATCGGTCGCCGGCAGTCGATCGGTAGTAGAGTTGCCGTTATCGATGAAGGTAGGAGACGCTGCAGCTGTGCCCGATCGGCTGCACGTTGCTGATCAGAGCCGAGGGCGGCGTAGAGCATCAGACGGCGTTGAGGAAGTGAAAGGATCGCCGATCGGCTAATTTTGCACTGGATCGGGCGAAATACCCTCCTGGCGACCGATCAATGAAATCTCGACCGGTTGCCAGCGACCGATCGGTCGCCGGCACCCGATCGGTAGTAGAGTTGCCGTTGTCGGTGAAGGTAGGAGACGCTGCAGCTGTGTTCGATCGGGTGCGCATTGCTGATCGGAGCCGAGGGCGGCGTAGAGCACCAGCCTGCGTTGAGGAAGTGAAAGGATCGCTGATCGGCTAATTTTGCACTGGATCGGGCGAAATACCCATCCTGGCGACCGATCGATGAAATCTTGATCGAGTGCCAGCGACCAATCGGTCGCCGGCACCCGATCGGTAGGAGAGTTGCCGTTGTCGGTGAAGGTAGGAGACGCTGCAACTGTGTCCGATCGGGTGTGTATTGCTAATCGGAGCCGAGGGCGGCGTAGAGGAGGCCGTTGCCGGATCCACGACCTGTAACCGCTCGGAGGGGAGGAGACGTTGCTGCTTCGTAGACGTCAGAGGAAGATGAGAACACTGTACATGTGCCACGGGCTCCCACTGTGACTTCTCTGGCTTTCTGCTGCCTTGTTTGTTTGTGAATGTGTAAATTCTAGCAATCGATCGGGTCAATGGGCTCGTGACCGATTGCCACGCAGGAGGCTTTTAGTGATGCTGTACACCTTGTAAGCAATGTCATCGATGCTTTGATTGTTGTCACAAATTGTGGCCGTTGATTCACACGTTTGTTGTTTGCTCCGGTTTAGAGAGTAAAAGTTGACAACCCACGTGAAGGCCCATGTAAACGTCTCGTGCATGGACCACGCGTGCACTCAACCCGGCATGCTATGGTCGTTTGATTTGAATGATTTTCGATCAAACATTATTCAACCAAACGACATTTCAATTGGATTTAATACCAGATCGGGTCCTAGTGGGCTTTCTTCTCTTTAGTTGGAGGGATCTTCTGTACTGAAACTGGGTCTAACTACCAATGCGAATCCGGCTTGTTGATGGCATGCGCCCGGGATTGTGGAATTAATGGACCAAGCTCCCACCGTTTGCGGGCGTGAATAATGTCTGTTGATGTAGCGCTCCTCTGGATGTTGTGATAGGATCCCTATCACAGTTGTTTGTCGCCTATGAGTGCAACTCATCTATAATGCGATTCGGTCCATCGGAACTGAGTCACCTTTAGAAGATATGTGGACAAACATAGGAGACCCCCGGCCAAGGGTCAACCAATCGGTCTCTACTAACAGGTAACGGTCCACGGGATCTATGTTTTGACCAAATCTTGCAAAAATAGCATTGAAGTTTGATGATCGGTCGAGACAATCGGTCATTACTAGATGTTCAATTACTGTCGGAAGATCGACTATCGACCGTCGAATGCTCTGATTACTCCCCGAACGGTTTGCCTGCAACCGTAAGCTATGGCCTCCAACTTTGCCGTAGCCGAGTGCCCACTTTGCCGTAGCCGAGTGCCAACTGTTTTTCAAAATTTTCTATGGGGAGCCAAGGTTATGGCCTAGGACTTTGCTGCCAGATACTAGGACTAAGTTTGGGTTTTGTTTTCGAATGCTAATGTTCAGGCCTCAGACTTTGCCCTCGCACGCCAATGTAGTATGTTTAGACTTTTGATCGAATGCTAAGACGTCAGTCTCGGACCTTGTCATTGAGTGTCAAGGCAATAAACTCAGACTTGTTACCTGCCGAGGCGAGGAAGCCTGCCGAGGACTTTGTCTTTGAAGGCCAAGGTTATTTCCTTGGGCCGAGACGATGTCGATGTCTTGGGATTTGGAGGGTGCCGAGGCGGCGAAGCCTGCCTCGAACTGTCTTCGAACACCAAGGCTATCTTCTTGGGCTTGTTGAATGATGAAGGTTAGAATTCAGAGTACTCAGCGTAGTGCCTATGCATCGGTTGGATTTAGGCGAAGTGCCGCTTCAGTCGAACCTACGTCGGGGCATGTAGCTTTGTACTGTTGTAGGTTAGTCGGTCGTGTCGCAACGCGAACCAATCTAACTATGGCGAGGCACGGGTTCATGTGTCCTTACGTGACAACGGGAGCGTGTGCAACACCAATGCTTCAGAGTACTCAGCATAGTGCCTTTGTATCGGTCGACTTAGGCGAAGCGCCGTTTTAGTCGAACCTACGTCTCAGGCACGTAGCTTTGTACTGTTGCAGGTTAGTCGGCCGTGTCACAACTTGAACCAAACTAACGGTGGCGAGGCACTAGTGCATGAGTTCTTACGGGACTCAGGAGCATATGTGACGCCAATGATTCGGAGTACTCAGCGTAGTGCCTTTGCATCGGTTGGACAGAGACGAAGCGTCGTTTCAGTCGAACCTACGTCTCAGGCACGTAGCTTTGTACTGTTGCACTTGATCAGTCTTGGAGCATTGGTTGGATAGAATTTGAAATGAAATTTGAAGAGGCGGCGACCGCTCCGAACTATGTCTTCGAGTGCCAAGGCTATCTCGTTGGACTTTGTTGAATACCGAGGCAGCAAGTGCGCCTCGGACTTTGCATTCAAGTGCCAAGGCTCTCCTTGGACTTTGTCGATATGTAACACATACCTTTACCTATCGGCTTTTGAATCTTTGAGCAATTTGCAATGCTGATGGATGCTCGAGGATTGACTGTCTCTAAGCCCTCGGTTGTTGAAGTCTTCAGGTGACCTCTTTCATTTGGAACATCACCCCCAATATAGGGATCGGAGGAGATTCGGAATGACAAAGCTCGAGATGCCGACGGAGGGTGTCGATAATGGATTGTCTGGAACGAGCGGGAAATGGGTCGAGGTTAAGCCGCCGACTCATTAAGTGAGTCTCCGGTTGAGACTGATGTCGTTGTGTGTTACTTCCCTCTGGATGATCCTGATGCTTTGTCTTCGTCATTCAGTAGCGGCAAAGGATACAACCAGATCGCTCGCGTCCAATCAGTTGTCTGCTCAACCGAAGGAGCTGAGAAGTATGGCTTTTAGAGATCGATTGTTTGCTCAACCAAACTGACATTGTCGTCGAGCGAACTGAGCTTTTCGAACGGATCCCACAGACGGCGCCAAACTGTAGGGGATGATTTTCGTGCCAACCCGAAGACTCCGCCCAACCAGTCAATCGAGTTGAGTCGAAAGTCCGATCGGACGTTTGTTTAGTCTGTAGGTTCGGAGATCTGTGTCTTTGAGTTGAATCTTATGAATATCGAAAGACTGTTGACACAAGATGTGATTTCGGAGTTCAGCCAAAGCCTACGTCTCCGTGCTATAGGGAGCAACCCGAATTCACTTACACTTGAATTGAAGTGACCTTAACAGGCCGAGTGTCACTGGTCTCTTCTAAAAAGAAGATCGAAAAGTAAGAAGATCAGAGCTCTGGGTTTTTTGAAAGTCTGATTCAGAAATCAGATATTCCATCTTTTACACTTGTTGGGTCGACTATTTATAGAGTTTTCTGGAAGGGAAACCGGGGTAAAGGGCGGTTTTCTACAACTGTCGTCTGGATCTATGCGGGGGCTGGTGGGTCTCGTTGTCGTCTTCGTGGACCCCCAAGCAGGGCTGGTGGGTCCCACTGTCATCTCTGTGGACCCCCCAGGCAGGGCTGGTGGGTCCCGTTGTCGTCTCTGTGGACCCCCCAGGCAAGGTTGGTGGGTCCCGCTGTAGTCTATGTGGATCCCCCAGGCAGGGCTGGTGGGTCCCGCTGTCATCTCTGTGGACCCCCCAGGCAGGGCTGGTGGGTCCCGCCGTGGGGCGTTTGGCCAAAATTTGCACCCACAGATGTAATCATCCCACCATAGATAGAACATCCACAAAAAACCAGCACATTCTAAACCTTTCAGGGAACATCAAATATTATAAGCTTTATCCACAATCCATTTTTACACGTTAACTTGTATTATATATTTGATGCCCATAGAAATTTTAGAATGTGCTGATTTTTTGTGGATGTTCTATCTAAGGTGGAATGATCACATCCACAAAAAATCAGCATGCTCTAAACCCTCTAGGGCATCAAATCAAAATTGAAGGCAAAAATTTAAGGCGCAGGATCTTGACCCTATATATATATATATATATATATATATATATATATATATATATATATATATATATATATATATATATATATATATATATATATATATATATATATATATGGGAATAGGGAACACGGTCCTCCCGACTAGCAAACACGCTAGTTCTCCCATCAATTTGGGTGCCACATGACACTTTTTATCCATATTTTTTTTATGGATGGTCAATCCACTCTACTTAGATCAAGATTTAAAAAAAAAATTCTAAAAAAAAAACTTAAAAAAACCCGATTAACGGTCGACAAATTTAACGGTAAACTGTAGCGGGCAAATAGCCCTTGCTATGATTAATTTAAAAATGTCACTTGGCATTTTTTTTTCGAAATTTTTTTCATGATCATTGTTAAGAGGGGTGTACCCACCTTGACCAATTCCTAACCCCAGATAAAAAGTGCTATGTGGCACCCAAATTGAAGGGAGGACTAGCGTGTTGGCTAGCCGGGAGGATTGTGTTCCCTATTTTATATATATATATATATATATATATATATATATATATATATATATATATATATATATATATATATATATATATATATATATATATATATATATATATATATATATATATATATATATATATATATATATATATATATATATATATATATATATATATATATATATATATATATATATATATATATATATATATATATATATATATATATAGGGGATGCTTCAATGCGGTCTGCGGTCCATGCGGTCCGCGTCCGCAGCTGTCCGATGCACCCGCCGCGTGCATCGGATGCACGGCGTGGTGCATCGGACGGCTGCGGATGCGGACCGCATTTCCCTATATATATATATATATATATATATATATATATATATATATATATATATATATATATATATATATATATATATATATATATATATGGGAATGCTTAGGTGTGGTCTGCGGTCCGTGGTCGTCCGATGCACCGGCTGCGTGTATCTGATGCACGGAGTGGTGCATCAGACGGCTGAGGACCGCGGACCGCACCAAAGCATTCCCCTATATATATATATATATTATATATATATATATATATATATATATATATATATATATATATATATATATATATATATATATATATATATATATATATATATGTAAAAGAACAATCGTTTATATCTAAACTCTTGATTTGAAGGGTGACCTGTGAACACCAAAATATATACAAGAAAAAGGTACCATATGTTCCTCTTAATTGTCAAGTTCAGAATTAAGAAATGAAGATAAAATAAGGAATAGGATTTTTTCAGGATATTTTTCTAGTTGGCAAAATTGGTAACCTGCAAAACAAACAGGCTGAAAGTTGTGCATCAAAACCGGTGACAATTAGCTAGAAAATATAAAAAAGACAATGCATCTTAAGAAACTAATCCTGCTGGTATCAATGCCAACTTGAAATTTTTTTTTCATCAGATTATCCTTTATCAAAGACTTCATAATCCAACAGAACTAAAAGGATAAAAAAATCTATAGTAGGTTACCCTGAGAGGTGCCCCACTGTGTAAAGGACTATTGGTTTCCACAATAGCTCCCCTAGGATACCGGAAGCAAATAGGCCTGTCATCCATGCATGCAGCAGTGGCCACCATATCAATGAGTTCATCTTCATCTGATGGTGCCATTACAATCATGTTTGGCAAGCATGCCATGAATGCTATATCAAATGCTCCACTCTGAGTTGGTCCATCAGATCCTACCAGCCCTGCACTTGTGATTGCAAATCGCACAGGCACTCTCTGCAGATCCACATCTTGGACGATCTACCAAAGAACATAAACATGATCAACCGACACATTACAACCTGTTTTAGACAAAACTGCACTTTTATATTACAATACAGACTTTGAATTTTTTTTAAATGAAAGAAAATTTTCTTTTTCTGAATCCGAAGATTCTGAACGAATAATAACAATCCATATAATATCATTAAAGAGCCTCTCATGTTATAAAATACTAGAAACAGCCATTTGTTTCGGATAAAAATTCCAGTCGCAATGATTGTTGGTGAAGTGCTACAAGCAGAAATTGCAAACATGACATAATCAGCTACCTCTTAACTAAAATCCATACTAACTAGATGTCTAAAAGCTTCAAAATAGTTACCTATATGTTGAAAAAGAATAAACCTTTATCCTTGGGAGGATTATTAACATATTAAGCAATTGCCAATGCAGCCAGCCAATACGAAGGTGATGGACTACTGGTCATAAATCCTTTTCAACCATAAACCATCTGACTGATTCAATTAGGATATGTCAAGGTTCTTGTTTATCTATGACTGGAAAGAGGATCATAAGGTCCTACCACCATAGTATGAATCCTCTCTTCATTAAGCTGGATGTGTAATAATTGTGCATTCAACCACTTAAAATGACACACCGGACATCACTTTCAAACTGATTTTCAGATTGTTTCTAGAATTTCATCTGCTCAGAGATTACCGCAGCTATCATATATCTAATTTGATTCAGCAGGTCGTATTGTGATACCTAATCCAGAGTCATCAGAGTCCTACAATTCATCAGTTCTATACTTTTCTTAAAGTTCTACCCTTCTGCATTATGTTCCCAAATTAATTTCTCATAAAGAGAGATGAGACGCTGGGAACTTTTTCATTCTCTTAACCATAATCTTTTCCTCCTCCATATATGTGACAAGTTTATAATACGTAAGACATGGTACAAAATAGTAATCACCCTCAGCCTCAATTGCACTAATTTTTCAGTTTGTTACCTTTTTTTGTATCCTTCAAGTTATCTTAAGTTCTTAACCAGCAGGCCTTAACCCAACTTTATGGATCAAGGTATGATCCATTAAAGTTAGAAAGTTAGAGAACATTTTATGATGGAAAGCCTTCTCTTCTTCAAGTCAACATCATATGAATTCCAAATTTAATTTTATATGCAGCTGAAGTGTACCATTGTTCAACTCTTGTATATGGTACTTAGTAGCCACATTGAGATGATACCTAGAAAAAAAATATAAATACAGTAATATGGGGGAACTAGACCATATAAATAGTCAACTAAATGTGAACACAAGTTTTGAGAGATAGCCCATGAAGAACTGCAACAAAGTACCCTTTAGAAGGAACCAAGAAGAAGAAGTTCTGCACTTGATTCATCCAAGACAATTCCTGATCAAATAGATAGGGCAAGGCCAGTTGGTTGTGGTTTATGAGTTCGTTGTTATGAGCATGAATTGCATATCGGTAACATCTAAATGATCACTATTAAACCAAGTTCTATAAATGACTGAATACAAGAAAATACTTTAGTTCGAGACATAAACTCCCAATTCATAAATAATACAAAAGAGAGGCGAAAAGAGACCAAGGAAATAGCACCTGATCATATGCTCTTTGCAAAAATGTGGATGGAATGATGCAAAAGGGCTTTAACCCTCCACAAGACAAACCAGCAGCAAAAGTAACAGCATGTTGCTCTGCCATGCCCACATCAAAAAACCTTTCTGGGAATCTGGACTGAAAAAGTTGGAGTGATGGATCCATCCCCATGCCTGCATGAACTGCAACAATTTTCTTGTCCATCTCTGCTTCTGCAATTAAAGCTTCAACAAGGCAATCACTGTATGTCTTCCTAGAGTGCCTTCTGCCAGTACCATTAGTATAGGATGGTAAGGATCCAGACTCTAAGGTCCCTGTAATACATTAGAAAAAAGAATAGAAAGAATTAATAAAGGATCTACTTCTGATAATATGGAATAAAATGTCACTGAAAAAAATGATAGTATTATGCCTTGGAACAAGAATAATCTACAGATGGTGAACGAATATTCACTGAGAATAGAAACTAATCTGGTTCAAGTCAATAATAGCCTTCTATAAAAATACAATCAATAAGGATTTCAATCCTCCTGTTAACGGATAGTCCCACATCGGTGAGGGAGGCATCCATCACGGGCTTTATATACCCTCTGTGGACCTCCCCTTACGACCCGGGTTTTGGGGCGTGAGGGTATCTAACATGGTATCAGAGCTTTAGGGTTTCTCCCGCTGCGACGACGACGACGATGGCAGCCCCTCACCCGGCTCCTTCTCCGATCACCTTCACCAGCAGCCTCTCCCGCACCGGCAGTCCCTCCGGCCCTCCGGCAGCTTCTCCAGCAGCCCCTCCCGCACCGGCAGCCCCTCCAGCACTCCGGCAGACCCTCCAGCCCCCTCCCGCACCTGATTCTCCCCTCGGTAGCCCCTCCAGCACCTCCGGCATCCCCACCGGCAGCCCCTCCAAACACCGCAGTCACTCGATCCCACCCTCACCCGCACCGGCAGTCTCTCTGCCCCACTCCAGACACCCGCTCCTCCCTCCGCCGGCCGACCTCTTTGTTATTCTTCTCCCCCGCAGCACTCGCATCCACCAGATCCCCCCTCACCTGCACCGGCAGCCCCCGTAGCCCCCTCCAGCCACCCCATCCCCCTCTCACCCGCACCGGCAGCCCCCACAGCCCCCCTCACCCGATCCCCCATAGCCCCGCAGCCTCCTTTTCGACCCACTCACCCCCTTTCCGACCCCTCTGCTTAGTCGGTTCCCTATCATCTCTCGTCGAGGGTTTTCGAGGACACTTCTACACACATCTCCATGTCTCCTCACTTTTGCGCGATGATGGCATCTCCTGGCACTATGGTCTTCCATCACGCTTCTTCGCCACTCCGATTTGAGGGTGTTTTCGGGCCGGGTCCCTCCATCGAGACAGTCAGTCGTGGATGTGGTCAGGCTCTCCTCCGCCATGATGGCAACATTGCTGCTACAATCAATCCAGCTACTCCTGCCCCTCCAGCCACCACTACTGTTCCGCCCTGGTCTGACTTCGATCGTCTTCAGCGACTTGAGAAGCTACTTCTCTAGTAACTCGCCTCCGCCAGCTCTTCGACAGCTCACAACCTATCTGCCACTCCTGGTACTACTGCTCCATGGATCTTCGACTCGGGTGCCTCCTGCCACCTTACCTCCGACTCTTCCGTACTTACGGACTGTCGCCCTGCTCCCACCCACCTGGGGGTCCTTACTGCTGACGGGACTCGTGTACCCATTTCGCAGTGTAGATCCATCACCCTTGTCTTCGATCCCACTGGTCATCTGGCCTTGCCTTGTGTTCACCATGCTCCCCTTTTAAACATTAATTTAATATATGTTATTCTCTTTGTGACTCGGGCCTGACCATTACATTTACTTCTTCCTCTTGTTCTGTGCAGAATCCGCCGACAGGTCAAAGAGTTGGGCTGGGTCGTAGAGCAGGGAGACTATCAGTTGGATCACCTTCAGGTTCCCACTTCCACTCCGTCAACTCTGTCTGTCACCTCTGATGTCGACTTGAGGCACAGAAGGTTAGGTCACATATCCAGTGATCGACTCCAAAGCGTTTTTCGCTCTGGTGCTTTGAGTCGGGTGTCCTCCCCCCTCTCTGTCTACACTGGTTGTCGTTTAGCAAAGCACATTGCTCTTCCCGTTTTTGCTAGTGCTTCTCGTTCCAACGCCCCTTTTGATCTCGTGCACTTTGACGTGTGGGATCCTGCTCCAGTTGCCTCCTTTACTGGTTTTTTGTATTATGTGAGCTTCATAGATGATTACTCCCACTGCACCTGGGTCTATCTCATACGTTGTCGCTCCGAGATTCCTCATATTTATAGGACCTTCACTATTATGGTTCACAGCCAGTTTGGTCGGTGTATTAAGACCTTTCAGTCTGACTGTGCTCAGGAGTATCTCTCTTCTGAGATGCGTGAGATCCTTCAGACTTATGGCACTCTTCACCAACAGTCATGCCCCCACACCTATAAACAGAACGGAGTCGCCGAGTGTAAACATCACCATGTCCACGAGACAGCGTGAGCTTTACTTCTGTCTTCTTCTGTTCCACATTCCTACTGAGCCGAGGCTGTTCTGACCACCGTTCACCTTATCAACATCACTTCGTCCTCTACCCTCTCTGGTCTTACACTGTACGAGTGGCTTTACTTCACACCCCCGGACTACTCTCTTTTTCATACCTTTGGGTGCACGTGTTTTGTACTCCTCCCTCCTCATGAGCGCACCAAACTCTCTGCTAGGTCTGTTAGGTGTGTCCACTTGGGACTCAATCGGGAGCACAAGGGCTATCGATGCTACGATCCCTTGGCTCGCCGGATCCGTATCTCTCGTCACGTCTCCTTTGTTGAGGATGTCCCGTACTTTTCTACTGAGTCCCGGAATCTTCCCTCACCGTCTGTGCTACCATTTACGCCTCCACCCCCTCTCACCATCCCCTTCCTACCTCTGTATCCTGCTCTGGCACTTTGAGTCGGGTGTCCTCCCCCCTCTCTGTCTCCACTGGTTGTCGCTTAGCAAAGCACATTGCTCTTCCCTTTTTTGCTAGTGCTTCCCGTTCCAACGCCCCTTTTGATCTCGTGCACTCTGACGTGTGGGATCCTGCTCCAGTTGTCTCCTTTACTGGTTTTTTATATTATGTGAGCTTCATAGATGATTACTCCTACTGCACCTGGGTCTATCTCATACGTTGTTGCTTCGAGATTCCTCATATTTATAGGACATTCACTATTATGCTTCACACCCAGTTTGGTCGGCGTATTAAGACCTTTCAGTCTGACTGTGCTCAGGAGTATCTCTCTTCTGAGATGCGTGAGATCCTTCAGACTCACGGCACTCTTCACCAACAGTCGTGCCCCCACACCCATAAACAGAACGGAGTCGCCGAGCGTAAACATCACCATGTCCTCGAGCCAGCGCGAGCTTTACTTCTGTCTTCTTCTGTTCCATATTCCTACTGAGCCGGGGCTGTTCTGACCACCGTTCACCTTATCAACATCACTCCGTCCTCTACCCTCTCTGGTCTTACACTATACGAGTGGCTTTACTCCACACTCCCAGACTACTCTCTTTTTCGTACCTTTGGGTGCACGTGTTTTGTACTACTCCCTCCTTATGAGCGCACCAAACTCTCTGCTAGGTCTGTTAGGTGTGTCCACTTGGGACTCAATCGGGAGCACAAGGGCTATTGGTGCTACGATCCTTTGGCTCGCCGGATCCGTATCTCTCGTCACGTCTCCTTTGTTGAGGATATCCTGTACTTTTCTACTGAGTTCCGGAATCTTCCCTCACCGTCTGTGCTACCATTTACGCCTCCACCCCCTCTCACCATCCCCTTCCTACCTCTGTATCCTGCTCCCATGCCCACGGCTGTGCCTTTCCCGGTTGAGCCTCCCCTATCTTCCTCACCTCCACCTCCCCCGTCTCCGCCACCTACACCACCACCTCCCCCTCCCTCGTCTCCCTCGCCTCCTCCACTACCACCACGCGGCTCCGCGTGAGGGGGAGTGTTAACGGATAGTCCCATATCGATGAGGGAGGCATCCATTATCGGCTTTATATACCCTCTGTGGACCTCCCCCTTACGACCCGGGTTTTAAGGCATGAGGATATGTAACATGGTATCAGAGCTAGCCCGTCTCCTGCTCTTGCTTTTGCACCGGGTGCTCCCACCGATCGTACCTTGCCACACTGCTCCGCGTGGGAGGATCTTTACCACGCGTGCTCCGCGTAAGGGGGAGTGTTAACGGATAGTCCCACATCGG
This sequence comes from Chamaelirium japonicum, assembly GCA_947650365.1. NCBI lineage: Eukaryota > Viridiplantae > Streptophyta > Magnoliopsida > Liliales > Melanthiaceae > Chamaelirium > Chamaelirium japonicum. Next base: position 83,351,172 of record OX393549.1, read on the forward strand.
TGAGGGAGGCATCCATCACCGCCTTTATATACCCTCAGTGGACCTCCCCTTACGACTCGGGTTTTGGGGCGTGAGGGTATCTAACACCTCCATAGGGTTCAGGTGAGAAACCTACCACTCCAGCAATCCAGTAAACCAATTAGGCATGTATTAGATTTATGCTATAATTTCTTTAAGTAATTATTCTATAATAGGTTGCAATTATAAAATAACCATAACTAACAAACTGTATCCCAATAATTCAGCCTCACCTTCAAGAATCTTTAACCGTTGATTTCTATTAAAGCTACATCCTTTATAAGCGCAAGCTTTTCCAATCCTTTATCACCATTTCCTACAAGGTTTGTTGGCTCCTACAATTTGTTGTCGAGCAACTCCTAAGCTCTCTAATTTACTCTTTTCTAACTCTCCTCCCAGTTTGACAACAGATCCACTTCCAATGTACTTTACAGGTATCCTGCAAAGCAAAGCAACTCCAAAATGCTCAACGATGGTTAAGAATCTCTTCTGCTCACCAGAGCTCAAGAATCTCTTCTACTCCTTGTGTGCGTGAGTGGGTGAAACGGGGGGTGGGATTTTTGGGGTTTTTGTTTTTAAAGTGGACTCCTAGGAACTCTTGTGAATGCTGTAGAGAGAAGGCTATAGAAAGTTATTGTTGTAAAGAGGATACAGTAAAGAGAGAAAATGTTGTAGAAAAAGGATGTGCGGAGAGAATATTGTTGAGAGAGAACATTCTCTCTTTACAAAATCTTCTCTGCAACAATAACTCTCTACATCCTTCCCTCTGCAACCTTTCCTCTCTACATCATTTTCTCGTTATACAACATTCTCTCTTTGGAATACTTTCTACAATATCCAGGTTTAGTGTTCTAAAAAACGGTCTAGGCGGCCGCCTAGGCGCTAGAAGGTCCCCCACCGGCACCGCTCAGCCTAGCCCCTAGGTGGTGCAGAAAAGCGCCCAAGTCGCTAAGCAGGTCCAGGCAACCGCCTAGGCAGGCCTAGGCGCTAGAACATGTATAGATGCTATTCTATTGTTGATAATCTTGAATTTATGGTTTGAATTGTACTAAAATCATAGATATTATGATATTATCTCATAATATCATACGTGCTTTTGTTCTTGTTAATCTTGAGTTAGTGGTTTTGTAAATGATACCTGCGCTCTTTAAAATAATGGTTGGGATAATCTTGAATTTATAGTAATTTTAAAACATATATATTATATATAATATTAAAATAATAAATAAAATAATTAAAAAGAGTCAAAACGCCAAGGCACTAGAAGGCCCCCCACCTCGACTAGCACCTAACGCTTTTTAGAACATTGTCCGTGCTGTATAATATTATCTCTCTACAAAGTCTCTAGAACATTTTCCCTCTCTACAACATTTCCCTACAATATTCTATCAGGGATTTTTGACCAAAGTCCCTGGATAATTTGAGTTCATGCTCGAAGACAGTTGACTATGAAAGTCCACAAGAGTTCCTTGGTTAGTGAGGAGGGTCAACTCCGATAAGTATGCACATGCAATCCTGCTCCGCATCATAATTGAATGGTTATTGAAAAAAATCGAGTTTCTTCACGATTATGTGTATTTCGATATGAGACAGTCTAGCGTGAAGTTACCTGGCATTAGGGCATGAGGTGCGAGACCTCAATCATTGTAGTGTGAACCACCTAGCGTGAGGTGCCCAATATGAAGCCCTAAGGTTCGGACCTCAATCTATCATTTTATCTCACTTTATTGTTTTTCGTGCTCTTCGTCGCCAACATCATCGCCATCCACAATCGAACTACACCACTGTCGTCATCCTCCCATCAATAGCTCGCCAACTTGACCCAATACTCAGCTGCCACCAACCTCTACAATCCACCCGCGGGTCACCTCTACTCCGCAGTTCATCCGTTGACGCCGTCAACCACCTGCGACCTAACGGTAGCCCGCAATCACCATGTTACATTCCCGTGAAACATGGCACGACACCCTACCGTTGCACCGACCCACGACCCGTTGTGGAAACCACCACACCAGCTCAATGTTCTTGCCTACGACACCGTTCCATTCCTCGAGCTTCTGCCTCTTTATCCCTCTACCCTTTTAGATCTTTGTTTTGTGGTGTCAAGGACCAATGGAGATACCCAATTTATTCGGATCACTAGAAACACGTGGCCTTGGATACCCTCCAATGTAGAAGGGGCACGATATGAATAATCTTAATTCAAACAAACACGGAAATGAAAATTTTGGTTCAATCCTAAAGTCTACAGGGTGAAACCATACAAGGGTAAAGGGACTGATGCTTACAAGGCTTTAGCCTATTGCAATAAATAAGACACTATTTTTTAGATGGAAACCCCACAAGGAAAAACCACTCTGATCTCGCTCGGACACATACAACAATCCACTATGAGAAAATGATTTACAACCAAATGCCAGAGAGTTACCCTTGAAGTGAGCGATACTTCCACAACCCAAATACGAACCTAGCACCGGTAGTCTTCAACCACCGTGATGATCCACCTCCCAGTAATCTCCTTACGTGCTTCAAATGCTCCTCCAAGCCCAAGTCCACGAACGTCTACTTTGTGCGATTGATGCACCTCGGATCACCGCAATGAACCCGAGAACTTGAGTCCCTGTAGCAAGGCTAGTAAGATGTCGGATTTCTCTGACACTATTCTTCCCAAAAGATAAGAATGATGATTTGGGAAAAGATGAGAAAGAACTTCAAGAAATCTGGCACAAAACAAAGAGGCTCTCCACTTCACTAACGAAAACACAACAAAGAATGTATCATGACATGGGTGTTCTCATCAATGAAGGAAAGTGATGCAGACGAGCCTACTAAGTGCAGATTTGCTATAGCTGATGTCATATTTTCATCCGTTCCGGAGATCCAGGAAGCCGATCGTCGATCCGTCTGCATCAGTGGAAAGCTCAATCGAAGCTCTATGACTTGGTTTTTATTTTGTTTCGATCCGACCAACGGATCTTCAGTTATTTGCATTTTTATTTCTGGTTTGGGTAGGTGCGAGCCATGTTCGCATCCGGTTCGAGCCACAGATGCCGAACTGACTCATTTCCGTGTTAGGTTTTTAGCCGTAGGATCTTAGGACAACTTAAATCTCAATGGATGAGATTCAATAGGAAACCCAAAGGCCCTAACCGATCCCCCCACCCGGCCGGCTCCTCTTTCCCGCGGAAGCACCCGCACGGGCACGCCTTGGGATGCGTGCCCGCGGTCTTCTCTCTCTCCTCCCGCGCGTCTCTCTCTTTCTTTCCTTTTTCTTGTGTTTTCTTTGATTGTTTCATCCCCTATAAATATTAAAAACCCTAATTGAGAGGAGGAGGATGATATGAAATTGAAACCCTAGAACGGAGAAGCATGTGCGCTTGTTCGGTGTATCCCTTCCGACAAATCTTCTCTGCTTCTAATATTTTCTTCCTTCGCACGCTTCTACCCCGTCGCATCGCCATTCGTCTACGACTTCGCGGAAGATCGACGCGGAGTTCCCTCATCTTCAAAGATCCCTCGTCTCGGCTTCTTCACCTCTTCTTCTGGACCACGCCTCCCCTTCCGCGCCTTTCATCTGCAACAACGGAGTTCCTGTCAGCCGCCGGCATTGACCAAAGCACGGTTTGGATTATCCTCTGATACTTTCATGTGATAGATTTTATTTTCCAACCGACCTTATTGCTGATTTTCATATTAGGGTTCCACATATTTGGTTTTTCCGAGAATCTCATCCATTAGGGTTTATCGTTAGATCTTTGGTTGTTCCTTGAAACATTGGCGTATTATTTTGAGATTGTGATTGTTCTTATTGCTGGAATTCAGTTATTATAATCTGAAATTAAGTCTCATCTTGTCAGTTTTATTATTTCGTGGAATTAAATCTGATTGGGAATGAATGGATGATGAACCATGGTTATAAGCTTTGCTGAAATCTGATTGTAATATGCTGAAATCTGATTTTTAATGTCTTAAATTCTGCACTTGGGCTTATTTAAGCATACGCATCCCATCAAGTTGGTATCAGAGCGCACTAGTCGTCGCGTTCTTACGCAACGGCCGGTCCTCTTGCATCATTTGCATCCTCGCGTGCTTGCTGAAATTTTTTTATTATTTTTTTATTTTTCCTTCTTTTCATTTAGTTTTGTATCTTGCATTTATTAGGAAACTAGCATCGCGTGTCACATTCATCTTAGGATCTTCCTTTCGCTCTAAGTGAATCGATAGCATCTACTAGAGAATCCATAATAGCTGGATCTTCCCCACCCCGTACTTAGCAAGATGCCTTCATGAGGCAACAAGAGCACATGGATAGCCTCCAGACCCAGATTGAAACCTTGACCTTGGCCTTCACCAATTCCCAGAATCCACCGCGACCCCGTCGCGAACACAGGACTAGAGCGTCACCAGGGCATAGTGAGTTAGACCTAGAGTCAGGGGGTGACAACGTCAGTTCCTCCGATGGGTCTGAGAGGCGAAGTAGGCAAAGTCATAGGAGATCGAAATCCCATTGGGCCTGGGATCAGGGCATTAAAATAGAAATTCCTGAGTTTGAGGGTAGGATGGATCCCGAAGAGTTTCTAGAGTGGGCCGAGCGAATCGACCAATACTTTGAGTGGAAAGAAATCCCCCGCGACAAACAAGTTAAGTTTGTTAGCCTTAAACTGAAAGGTCATGCACTGATTTGGTGGAAACAGTTGCAGACCACTAGGGGTAGAAAAGAAAAAGAGAAAATTTCCACTTGGACACACATGAGGGGAATGATGCAACAGAAGTTCCTCCCTTCTGATTTCAAGCAATGTGTGTTCCAAAAATTCCAAAACCTGCGACAAGAGCATAAATCGGTAGATGATTACACTAATGAATTCTACAAGCTCCAAGCTCGCAATGATCTGCATGAAGACGAAGAGCAGAGCGTCGCTAGGTACGTCAATGGTCTTAAGCCTTCAATTCAAGAGGTGGTGTCCCTTCACGACTTGTATCAGGTCAGTGATGCACACCGCCGGGCTAAGAAAGTCGAGTCTCACCACTCCCGATCTGCGTCCCGGCGATATGACAACACTAGGGCACCATCCGGATCTGTTAGTAGACCACTCCCTGGACCTTCACCTATAGCTGGTACAGTTCCTACACCCACTGAGAAGGGTAAAGGAGTTTTAGGACCCAACCCGAGCCAGATAAAGTGCTTCAAGTGCAACCAGCCGGGTCATAAGTCAGTCGATTGTCCTCGCCGTCAATTCCATCCACAGACAAATCTTGCGGATAATGGCGAGGATGATCACGAGTCTGAAGGCGAAAACTTCAATGAATTAGTCTTGGAGGGAGATGATGTGACTGCGCCACTATTGGTTATTCACCAGTCTCCATCACCCCAAGCACCTAAAGCGTTGTTACCCCACGAGCTCTGTGGAGGACCCCCTAAGCCACACTGCAAGAACCAGAGGTTCGAGCTGTTCCGAACCGTCTGCAATGTCAATGGCATGAACCTTTGCGTCTTGATCGATGGAGGTTGCACCACCAATCTGATCAATGAAGCGGTCGTTAGGAGCAAGAAATGGAAAGTTAAACCATTGGCTCACCCGTACAAAACACCTTGGCTGGATAACACCACGAGCAAGTTGGTGACGCATTGTTGTTTGGCAAAGTTGTCAATTGGGCTGCAATATCACGATGAGATTTGGTGTGATGTCCTTCCTTTAGAAGTGGCTGATGTCATCCTTGGGCGTCCATGGCAGTTCGACCGAGATGTTCAACATCACGGAAGAGCCAACACCTATACCTTCCTTAAGGACGGCATCAATGTCACCCTATGGCCTACATGTTTTAGGAAACATCGATCCCATGCACCTCAAGCTCTTCTGAGTCAGAGTCAGTCCATACCCCCATTCGCTGATAATCTAGTAGGGTGTTCATCTGATTCACTAAAAATTGATAAGGGATTAGACAACATTTTGCATTCCATTGCATGCACATCGCATTTAGAGTCTGTAGGCATTCATGACACTCGCATTCATCATTTGCCTGACATCTATACATTCATAGACCACTCATATGTGCGTCCATATCATCCAAGTGTTGAGTTTAATCTTAAAGAAGATTTTGGCATGTTTGATCACTTTTCGATGCAGAATACTTATGAATCATGCTTTCATATTTCAGACAACCCATCATCTTTAATTTTTCAAAGTCATAACAAGTGGCATGATGAGTTCTTTAATTTCTTAATTTATTCACTGCATCCAGACAATGATTGCATGACATATCTTCGTCGTCTAGAATCCACTTGTTTCGCACCGTGCGCAGGCCACTTTGAGCAACACATAATGCACCCGCACCCCATGGCCTTTCAAATACACCATTGCCTATTGCGCAAGCCGATGACCCGCAGCACATTATGCTCCCGCGGCCTTTCTTTTCATATGTCATTTGAATTTCATGTCAACCCAAACTCCAATTATCATATGAAATTATCTGAGTATTTTGACGATCTTATCGTGCCGCGGAGGATGTTGGTTTTGGCTTTCAGGTCTTCGCTTGGTGTCGAGGGGCAGGGGATGCCAGAGGGAGTTGCTGCGTACTTGAGGCGGATTACTTGGCCACCGGACCCGGGAGAGCAGTCAGAGCAGCTTCAGCGGTTGCAGTTACTACCAGGAGAGCCCCCGCCGGATCCAGGACCTTGCTCGACAGGAGTCGAGTTCTTTTGAGTCCGGGGGACTTGATGCAGACGAGCCTACTACGTGCAGATTTGCTACAGCTGATGTCGTATTTTCATCCGTTCCGGAGATCCAGGAAGCCGATCATCGATCCGTCTGCATCAGTGGACAGCTCAATCGAAGCTCTATGACTTTGGTTTTTATTTTGTTTCGATCCGACCAACGGATCTTTAGTTATTCGTATTTTTATTTCTGGTTTGGGTAGGTGCGAGCCATGTTCGCATCCGGTTCGAGCCACAGATGCCGAACTGACTCATTTCCGTGTTAGGTTTTTAGCCGTAGGATCTTAGGACAACTTAAATCTCAATGGATGAGATTCAATAGGAAACCCAAAGGCCCTAACCGATCCCCCCACCCGGCCGGCTCCTCTTTCCCGTGGAAGCACCCGCACGGGCACGCCTTGGGATGCGTGCCCGCGGTCTTCTCTCTCTCCTCCCGCGCGTCTCTCTCTTTCTTTCCTTTTTCTTGTGTTTTCTTTGATTGTTTCATCCCCTATAAATATTAAAAACCCTAATTGAGAGGAGGAGGATGATATGAAATTGAAACCCTAGAACGGAGAAGCGTGTGCGCTTGTTCGGTGTATCCCTTCCGACAAATCTTCTCTGCTTCTAATCTTTTCTTCCTTCGCACGCTTCTACCCCGTCGCATCGCCATTCGTCTACGACTTCGCGGAAGATCGACGCGGAGTTCCCTCATCTTCAAAGATCCCTCGTCTCGGCTTCTTCACCTCTTCTTCTGGACCACGCCTCCCCTTCCGCGCCTTTCATCTGCAACAACGGAGTTCCTGTCGGCCACCGGCATTGACCAAAGCACGGTTTGGATTATCCTCTGATACTTTCATGTGATAGATTTTATTTTCCAACCGGCCTTATTGCTGATTTTCATATTAGGGTTCCACATATTTGGTTTTTCCGAGAATCTCATCCATTAGGGTTTATCGTTAGATCTTTGGTTGTTCCTTGAAACATTGGTGTATTATTTTGAGATTGTGATTGTTCTTATTGCTAGAATTCAGTTATTATAATCTGAAATTAAGTCTCATCTTGTCAGTTTTATTATTTCGTGGAATTAAATCTGATTGGGAATGAATGGATGATGAACCATGGTTATAAGCTTTACTAAAATCTGATTGTAATATGCTGAAATCTGATTTTTAATGTCTTAAATTCTGCACTTGGGCTTATTTAAGCATACGCATCCCATCAGAAAGGAGGATTTATGAAAGAGCCACTGGATAAAAGAAACAAAGGGTTTCATAAAGAAGACGGCTTTTGCATGGAGCATGAACCCTTGAACCCCTTTCCCATAATGAAACCTAGGGTTACAACATGGCCTTTTATGTTAGACAAAAGTCCTAGGATCGTAAAGACCCAAATCTGAAAAAATTGGATAGATGAAAGACCAAAAACCCCATAAATGGAAAGTCATGTTCGTAACAAACCCATGGGGCTGCCTAGGCATAGTGCTTGGGCCCCCCATGTGTGCACCGCATTCACTGAGAGTTTAGGTGCGCATATGGGCAGCACCTGACCCTAGGGAAGCTCCAAAAAATCTTGGAGATAGGAGGTGCACACCCCCCTATGCATGTCTGAAAGATTCCGAATAAATACCATAAATTCACAAAAATTCATGCACTTAGGAAATATGGAATTTGACTAAAATATAGATTTTAAAAAATCAAACAACATGCATGAAAATCAATGCAGGTATCCAAGCTTTCAAAATGATGCATGATAAATGGAAATGCACATAGATGCACAAAAACACAATCCTAGCAAACGAAGGTCATTTATACATGAGGAAATCCTAGGCTCCTAGCCAACCTATATGAATGTAATAGTTACCTGATTGGCTGATACAACGATCATATGGCTAAGTGAACTGTCTGGATCAACATTGGAGTCTTCGTACTGTTGTAGCTTTGATCTTCAGGATTATATAAGCGCACGTAGACGACGGACACTTCAAGGATTAACCTTCACAAAGTGTTTATGTGACACAATTTTAGCCAACCAAAGAGCCCCACAATGCCTAATAACATATTTCCCTTTCCTTCACATGATTGAGTTTTTCTTCCTTTTTGCAGGACCCCCCATCAGTCCTGCATTAATAAGTGTTTACCTTTCCACTTCAAAATCCATTTCTTCAATCTTCTCAATAAGTTTAACTACACATCTTTCCTCAGTTTTGTCATTAATCAGTAAACCAAGATATTTAATAGGAAATTACTCATTGTCATTCATCGATTTAGTAAGCTTGGTGATTTTTCCTTGCAGCCCAGATGAAAAAGAGATTTTCGAATTTAAATTTCAACTTGGATGAAATTTCAAGGGAAGAGAGAATAAATATTCGGGGAAACCAGCAGCGGGTCAGCTTCACAAAACATAAGAGTATTGTCTGCGAAATGGGAATTAGACGCCTTTCCAATAATTCTTGGACATAGGCCTCTTAATGATAGCATGAAAAGGTCGACATCAAGGTTAAGAAGGTAATGGGATGGCACCATTTTGAAATGATTACCTCTATTTCCTTGGATAAACAATTTGGAAGACGATAGGATGTCACAGATCCAATCCAACCATTTATTAGAGAAGCCTTTGGCTCTAAGCACTTTCAACAAGAATCCACAGTGTTACATAGTCAATGGCCTTCTCAGAGTCTGATTTAAGGACACCTTTAGCACCCGATCTTTGAGGTGAAAGATCAACACCTTGTTAGCTATACAAGTGAAAAAAACTCTACTAGAATATAGATTTAGTTTCTAATTAGGTGATATACAATTTTTCAACAAGATTAAGCCAATTCTATATTTGCTAGAAATATGATGTTATGCTAATCATGCAATGGCTAATAAAAATGTGATTATGCTCTAATAAATATTTATATGTTTATCTTGCTAGAATAAAGTGATTATATATTAGATCTATAGTTGCTAGTTGACTATAATCTAATATTTCTAATTTGCAAAATAGAAAGATCTAAAATATAGAGTTTTAGATGGAGCCTGTTTCGTCGAAGCGCGCAAGCGCTGTCCCAAAAGTCGATTGCCCCCTGCGTGTGGGTCTCCAGGTAAAGACTCGTAGAGATACGACGACCAAGCCGGTAGGCTCTCCCTCCCGTTGGCACGACTTCGAGAGAGTGTACGGCGAACCCCAACTTAGCTTTCAGAAACCCAGCAATTTCCAAAGATCAAAAAACACAATGAGAGAGTAGAGAGGACAGTTTTGAGAGCAGAGGTACTTCTCAGTATATTTTAAACCTTGGTCTCGGGTGCCTTTTTATAGGCCATCCCTCGTGACCGTTGGTTGCCCATCAATGGGTCTAAACAACTGAGACATCAAGTGCGGACCGTTGTATGTGTAACGTTTACATTACACTTTTCTATGCGTTGGCAGCCAACAACATGTGAAACGGCAGAGCTATTCACCCCATGTGTTGGCTGTCTTCACATACATGATTTTTAAAACATAAAAAGGTCAATACACCTGAGTAAAAGTCATGCTATCAAGAATATTTCTGCCTCAATTGAAAACTAATAGATCGTCACTTATTAATTTATCTACGATAGTACAGAGTTTGTTGGCCAAGACTTTGGTCACAATCTATTCGACAATGTTAGAGAGATATTGATAGGTCTAAAAATCAAATAGACTATGCCTCCTCTTTCGCCGAGACAAGATAATCCAAGAGAAGTTAAGGAAATTTAGACTAACTTTATGATCAAAGAAGTCTAGAAATTTAGTAATACAATATCTAGGCAAAAACCGTAAATAATGGAATCATAGGTCATTCTACTTATCGCAATATATGATATGACAATAAATAGAATTCCCAAGGAAAATAACCCAAGTACAAAGTAGAAAATCAACAATCAAAGGTGTGGTTTCTTTCATAGGGCAAGCAAATTCCGATATACTTCTCAAGAAAATTTCTTTTGGCAGAATATGCTAACCTAGATGCTTGAGAGATATCTCACTTTTAGTAGTATCTTCTAATCCCTGCTTTTCCTCCGTAATTACATGAATCAGTACCGGTCCAGTTGAATCCAATGATGCAACTTCATGTAGTACGCAAACTAGATCGTCTATGTTGTGTCCATCAACTGGTCCAATGTAATACAACCCAAGTTCTTCGAAGAGAGTTGCACCAGGAGGACCTATCATGCCACGCGCATACTCATCAACCTTTGCTGCCAATTCATGCATCCCCTTACCAATCCGTTTAGTCACACCCTGGCACAAGCATAGATGAACACAATGGACTGAACATCTGTCTGACATTAACCATTATCTATGAAATCAAACAGAAATCAAACACACCTACTGGTAGTAAAGCAGAGACAAATTGAAAGAAGTAAATACAATGCATGTCATCGGCAGAAGTATAGTGTTATAGTATCTTATAAAATTATGCGAATTGTTACCACAACCCTAGGGGAGAGAGAGAGAGAGAGAGAGAGAGAGAGAGAGAGAGAGAGAGAGAGAGAGAGAGAGAGAGAGAGGGTTTGGGAGAATGACGGACTATTCTCATTATGGCAAATAGCCACGAATATATAGGGATATACATGTGTGAGGAATGAGTCCTGTACACCTAACTCATATGTATAACCTACAATATACATTAACACCCCCGCTCAAACACACGGTGGATCAAACACTGAGAGTTTGCAAAAAAGAAATAAAAAACGAAGAGATGAATATGACTTTGTAAAAAAATCAGCAATCTGCTCTGCGAAAGACATATAGGGCAAAGAGATATTGCCAACATCGTACTGCTCTTTGGAGAAGTAATAATTGAGCTCGATGTGCTTTGTCCGCTCATGAAAAACCGGATTGCTGACAATCTGAATAGCACTATTGTTGTCGCAATGAAGAGCTGTAGGGCCAGAAGTAGCGACGCCAAGATCACGAAGAAGACTTTGTAAATGAACAACCTCCTTAGTAGTAGTAGTCATTGCACGAAACTCGGCCTCAGTGCTAGAGAGAGAGAGACAACCTGCTGCTTCTTGCTCTTCCAGGAGATTGGAGTCACTGAGAAACATGTAATATCCAGTAGTAGAACGACGAGTAGTTGGGTCACCGGCCCAGTCAGCATCAGAATATGCACGAAGAACCAAAGAGGAGGTCGAAGAGAAAAGAAGCGACCTGGTAATAGTGCCTCGTATATATCGAAGAACCCGAAAAAGGGCAACATAATGAGCCAAGTGAGGCGCATCCACGAACTGGCTAAGAATACTGACTGCATGTGCAATATCCGATCTCGTGATGCAAAGATAGACAAGCTGACCAACTATTTCCCGGTACCTGGTAGGATCTGATAGGGGTTCATCAGCAAGAAAGAGTTTCACATGAAGATCAAGAGGAGTGTCAACTGTTCAACAATCAGAAAGAGCAGCACGACCCAGGATGTCAGCTATGTACTTCTGTTAAGAAAGCAGAATCCCCCGAGCACCCCTAGCAACCTCTAGGCCAAGAAAGTATTGCAGGAGACCAAGGTCCTTCATCTGAAACTGACTCTGAAGTTGTTACTGAAGAGAGGCTATGAAACCAGCGTCGTCACTAGTAAGGATCATATCATCAACATAGAGAAGGATAATGACCCTGTCATGGGAGGAAATCTGCACAAACATGGAGTGATCCTGGAAGCTCTCCACAAAGCCGTCTCCATAACTGCACGACGAAAACGCTCAAACTAGGCACGAGGAGCCTGTTTGAGTCCATAAATAGTCCGACGGAGACGACAAACGTGTTGAGAGAGCGTGCTGAGCCCAGGAGAAGGTTGCATATAAACAACCTCGGAGAGATCACAATGAAGGAACACATTCTTTACATCCATCTAAAGCATGGGCTAACCTCGAGCAGCAACAACAACAAAGAGGGTCCAAATGGTGGTCATCTGAGCCATCGGAGCAAAAGTCTCATTATAATCAATCCCGTACTCTTGAATAAAGCCCCTGGCAACGAGACGGGCCTTGTACCGATCAATGGAGCAATCAGGACGACGCTTGATCTTGAAGACCCACTTGCAGCTAATGGGCTCAACACCAGCAAGCAGAGGGATAACCTCCCACGTCTGAGTCTGCTCAAAGGTCTCAAACTCCTCAGCCATAGCCTGCTGCCACATAGGGTACTACAGTGCCTCTTTGTAGGACCTGGGCTCTCTGTCAGTGTAAAGGGAGGTATGGTAAGCAGTGAACGAAGACGAGTAGGAAGTGACTGCAACAAAGCCAAAACGGTCAGGAGAATAGCCAAGGTGGTTAGGGTGGCAACGCTCATATTGGGGATAGCGAGGAGGAGTGCTGGGATCCACATCCGGTAAAGGAAGGCTGCTTGAGGTAGACGACGTACCAGAGGAGTCAATGTTAGACGAAGATGGAACAAACAAAGGGGTAGGAAGAAAATACACCTGAGGAAAGGGTGAAGCAGGTGAAGGGAATGATGGACCCAAGGGAAAGGAAGAAAACTCAGGAGAAACATCATCTAAGACGGAAGGAGGAGGGGCTACTACTGTAACAGGAGGTAAGGACTCAAGAGCAGGAGTAGTAGCAGGAGGATAGGGTGACGTATAAGGAGCCTGAGGAGACACGGAGGAAGGAACGATAGGAATATCAAGAAAGGTGAAATCTTGAGACGCAGTAGAGTAATAGGAAACATCCTCGACAAAGGAAACATGTCGAGAGATGCGAAGACGACGAGCCAAGGGGTCATAGCAACGATACCCCTTTGTGCTCAGAACTGAGCCCCAAGAGCATATATTTAGTGGACCTAGCCGAAAGCTTGTTACAATCATGAGAAGGAAGAAGGGCAAAGCACGTGCACCCGAAAGTACGCAGCATGTTGTATTTGAGAGAGGTGCTCATGGGGAGAAACGCCCGAGAGGACTGAGGAAAGGGTGATGTTAATGAGGTTAACAGATGTCAAAATGGCCTCTGCTCAGAAGGTGCGAGGAATGAACGATGAGAGAAGATGGGCACGCGTTGTCTCAAGGATGTGACAATGTTTTCGCTCCGCAACCCCGATCTGCTCATGAGTGTGGGGACAAGATTGTTGGAAGAGAGTCCCATGGGACTAAAGGATAGAGCGTATAGTAGATGAGAGGTACTCACGAGCGCAATAGAACGGAGTATGAACCATGGCTGTGAAGGTCTGATAGACCTCAGGAAGGTCAGATCGTTGACGAAGGAGATAAACCCACGTGAAAAGAGAATATTCATCAATAAAACTAATATAATAAAGATAACCATTCATAGAAGATAAAGGTGCAGAACCCCAAATATCGGAGTGCACTAGATCAAAAGGACTACAGGATCTCGACAAACTAGAAGAAAATGAGCTAGCAGAATACTTAGCCAACTGACATCCCGTACAAAAAGAAATAGTAGAGAAGGAACCTCGGCTTAAAGCTCCATACTGAAAAAAGACTTAAATCGAGATTCAGACACATGACCTAATCTCCTGTGCCACAGGTCGACATCAGAAGAGACAGCATCACAGAAGACCGAAGGAGGGACTGGAGGTAGATGAAGATACTCCAGGTGGTATAGTCTGCCAGCTCTACGAGCAACATCAATCCTCTGTCCCGAGCGTGGATCCTACACAACACAAGAAGTGGAAGGAAAAATGACCGTTAGGCCGGAATCACACAAGCTACTAATAGAAATTAAATGTGTTAGATACCCTCACACCCCAAAACCCGAGTCGGAAGGGGAGGTCCACAAGGGGTATATGAAGCGATTGATGGATACCTCTCTCACCGATGTGGGACTATCCGTTAACACTCCCCCTCACGTGGAGCACGCGTAGCAAGGATCCTCCCACGCGGAGCACGCATGGCAAGGAACGATCGATGGGGAGCACTCGGAGCAGGAGCAGGAGACAGGCTAGCTCTGATACCATGTTACATACCCTCACCTCAAAACCCGAGTCAGAAGGGGAGGTCCACAGGTGGTATACGAAGCGACTGATGGATGCCTCCCTCACCGATGTGGGACTATTCGTTAACAAGATTCATACAAAGCTGAGATACATGCAAGACAAAAGGCAGAGAGAGAATGCCAGTAGGGTCTGAGGTGGTAGTGATGGACCCAGTCTACGAGATTGTTAAAAGGGAGTCATCTGCAGTATGGATCAGAGGAAGGTGGGAGGCAGGTGAGCATACAGCAATGATGGAGTGGTCCGGAGTCTTATGGAATCCATAATCCAAGGTGCAGAGGTACCCGAGGTGGCAGCGAAGGTTGAGGGTCTGGAGGAGCCAAAGGAGCCAGTGGCAGGCTGCAGAAAGAGCTGCTCAAGGCTTATCTCGAGATGCTGAAGGCGATCCGTCATAGCAACATTAGCAGTAGGGGTGTCGACCACGGTTAGGTGGCCCGACACACTTCTTTGGATGAAGCTGCCAACAGAAGTCGATCGTGTGCCATGGCTTGCCACAGTGGGTGCACCTCCGAGTGGCAGACGGGCCACCGAACGCGCCAGAGGAACGGGAGGGACCGCAAGAGAGTGGAACAGTGATAGTGGGTCGCTGAGGTGGGACAACTGCAGGAACACCATCAAAACTGGAGGGCACCGAGGTCCGACGAGCTCAACAGTGCGAAGATGGGTCTCCTCGGCAATAACCTCAGCTACAGCAGCATCAAGGCGAGAAAGGGGATCCCTATGGATCACCTGTCCCGCGAGGGGAGAGAACCCAGGTCGAAGAGCCATCAGAAACTGGTAGAGTTGTCATCGTTCCTGAAAGAACTGCAGCTCGCGCCAAGAGGCACTGACTCTGGACACCTCCAGTAGAGGAGGCTCCAAAGCCTGGAGCTCACGCTAGTAACCACGCATAAGGCTGTGAAACTGCTGAATCGTCTGCTCTCCCTGCTGAGCAGACTGAGCCTAAGAAAGAAGTTGATTTTCTCGGGCCCCACTTTGCTCCACAAAGCGCTCCATGAGATGAGCCCAGAGCTTTGCCACAGTAGTAAAGGTGACCAGGTCAGCTCGAAGCGAGCAGTCAACCGAGGCAACCAGAAACGTCCGGACACGATGATCACACATGTTCCAGGTATCAGAGGACCCTGCTCTAGAGATATCTGCAAGGAGTCGGCAGGCAAGAGAGGGCCGGCGAAAAGACCGGCAGGACTGTAGAAAAGGTTGACGAACTGCAGGAGGCCGACAGCGGGCTGCAGGAGGAAGACCTACAGACGGAAGGGCCGACGGAAGACCGACAGGCTGCAGGAGGACCGACAGATATTCGGCGAGTTGCAGGAGGTCCGACGGAGGGCTGACGGGCTGCAGGAGGGGCCGGCGGAAGACCGGCTGATTGCAAGAGGGCCGACAGATAGTCGGCGGCTGCAAAAGGGCCGGAGGAGGGCTGACGGGTTGCAAAAGGGTTGGCGGATAGTCAGTGGGCTGTAGAAGAGTCAACTGCGGGCTGAAGGAGGTCCGACGGAGGGCTGGCAGGCTGCAGGAGGGTCGACTTATAGCTTGTGGACTGCAAGAAGGGCCGGCGAAAGACCGGCAGGCTACAGGAGGGCCGACAGATAGTCGGCGGGCTGTAGGAGAGCGGGCGAAAGGCCAACGGGCTGCTGGAGGGGCCGGCTAAGACCGACAGAGGGCCAATCGGGCAGGCAAGATAACAGGCTGATCGCGGGCACATGCAAGGTCGCCGGATCGTGGAGGAAGGCAACAGAAGGGGCTGGCAAGGAGATTAAACCCGCTTTGAAACTAAGTTACCACAACCCTAGGAGAGAGAGAGAGAGAGAGAGAGAGAGAGAGAGAGAGAGAGAGAGACGGCTAGGGTTTGGGAGAATGACGGACTAGTTTCATTAGGGCAAATAGCCACGAATATATAGGCATATACATGTGTAGGGAATGAGTCATGTACATCTAACTCATATGTATAACATACAATATACATTAACACGAAGAAAATGATGTATTGGTTTATTTGATGTCCACTTATCAAAAAATAATTGTTTGATATGTTAATCAAAAACTTAAAAACGGCACAATGCTAACCACATGAAAATGCAGTAGCAATAGGAAACTGATCATCCATTTATACTCAGGTGGAGATCTGAAAAGATCAAAGTATAGGCTGCATTGGATCCCCTAAGTTTCTAGTGGAAGTTTACGTCTTCAACTGTTCTTGCAACTAGCTAAAGAAAAAGTAGAAGATTTCTGTTCGAGGATTATCAAGTCATATCGCATATATCAATTCTAGTTGACCTGCAGACGGCCATATAACTTAGAACATGAAGAAAAAAAATACCTTTGCAGCTTCCCTAAGTTTCCGAAAAGATTTACTGGATTGAAGCTTGCTAAGAGTGCTGGAAAGGGCACTGATTGACAAATTTGGGCCCTCCTCTGGCTTGGGATGCAAGGAGTGTTGGCTATCATTTAATATGACTATCATATTGGAATCAAGATACCCAGCATTGCCCATTGCCTCGTAGATTTGACCAGCCATTGTAGTCCAATTACTTATAATCGTCACTATGTGATCCTTCCTTCCATTGATATCTCGTGCAACTGCCATGCCTGAAGATGAAAGAATAAGTAAACCAAGTCTTCCAACAGACATGAGAATCTATGATTCAAAATCACTGAAAACTGATCAAACTATAACAGAGGACATGTCCCTAGATTGGAAAGAACGTTAAACCAAGATACAATAAGGAAATCAATTATGCATTAAAATAAGACTTGTTGGTCATTTTATTATGGACAATACCCAAATCTTCAATGATTATTCTGAACATTTAGAACAAAATATAACTGGTAATTGGTGCATTTTAAGTCAATATACATCTATCTACGGTGTAGTACTTCAAGTCAATATGCATCCTGTTAGCATGGGAAAAAGCCCAAAGGGCAAATGATGGTAGAAACCCTCAAGCGGAATGTTCAAATGTAATAGGGCTTAAGGCTAACAATACGAAGGATTACAGAAGGGTGTGGTCACCTACGGGTGAGAATACCACACAAAGGTAAAAGAAAAATGCATGCTATATAAAGAAATGTAAAGATACAAATAAATACTCCTAACACCCTCCCTCAAACCCAATATCAGGACCCACATAGGTTTGCAAAGGGACTAGAAGTAAAATTGCCAAGGCAATCTGCAAGCAGACCGACCTGGAAACTCAATTGACCTACAAGCAAGAAAATCGGCGGACATGCAAGAAGTCCAACCAGGGAACCCAGCCAACCTGCAAGCAGGATGACCGGAGAACAGGCCAACCTGCAAGCAAGCCGACCTGAAAACGAGTCGTCACACCCCCTCTCTTGGAGAAAGACGGAATATTAAACCGCCAACAGGAAAAGAGGAAAGGCTCAATATTTTTCGATCCTAATCAACTTTTTTTTGAACCAACTTTCTTCAACCATTAATCCTTCTGTCGTAAGTGGTCCAATATCCAAGTAGTAAGCCAAGTAGCATGAACAACAAACATAGCAGCAATAGAGTTCTTCTCAGGCCTTTCGTTGAACATACGTTGTGGGCCCATGAATATGATCAGTGTCATCAAGAAGTCAACATATTGAACGAAAGAGATATGAGCTACATCACCTTGGATTACAGAATCAACGTGGATCATAAATCACGGCCAAGGATTCAATCTCGAGGAATAGGTGGGCAACAAAAACAACAGCAAAAAAGTATGGGTCAGACCCTTCAACAAGCATCTGGTCTGCACCCATGAACAACACACCAGCACTAGCAGAGTAAAGGCAACACATGCCCTTAGAGAATCAACCTTGAATACCTGCTCTATTGCCAAGATCATGAGTGCATGTGTGCTTCAGATAGCACCATCAAGAACACGCCGTCTCATAGATCAATTGGCCAAGATCACATCCGAAGACAGACCATGACACATAGAGAGCTCCATCCCAGATCGTGTGAAGATGGAGGTTGATCACAGAAGGGATCAGAATCACTCACACACGGTGATGAAAACGGAGATACAGGCAAATTCGGGAGGGATCGCATGTTATCCTAAAACGATTCGGCACCACATGGAAGTTCGTTCAGATTGTGAAGGGAAATCTCGAGATGCCATTGTTCTATATTCAATAACAAGATGAACAAAGCAGCAAAGTGAAGGAAGACTTCATGAAGAAGATGAACAAGGAAGGCTTCTCTTATCTAATTTGAGGAACCCGGGTCGGACCTTCCCATCACTTATATAGCCTAGTGGATTTCGGTCTTACCCCCTTGGCAGATGACAACCATTGGATCAACACCATTCCTTCAAATGGAGTCCCAATTTTCAGAACTTAACTGACTTCGAGCTGGACCGTTGGATTGGAATCAATCGCTGAGAAGAGCTTCAGCTTAACCTTTTACGTTTCTAATGGCAATCTTAAGGGCACCGCCAACCCTTTGGTTCGCTGATATGGGTACCATCGCACGAGATCACCTCGTTAGAGAGGATGATAAGGAGATGAAAACTCCGGTTAGAGAGGAATCCACCTACGATTTAGAGGCGGAGCTCCCTCAGACCGTCGCCTTGAATTAAAGACGATGGCAGTGACGACATATATCTAGATCTATCCCTCAAACCCTACTCCCAAAAACTGAAAAACAGTGGACAAGTCACTATTTTGATGCCAAATGGAAGGAGCTTTGATCTGGTTGGGGGATGAATCGGTAAGAAACAAGGGACACGTTGAAGCCCATGTGCATGGTCATCATTGTTCTAATGAGGATCACCGAGAGATCTTCAATCATTCACGTACGGGTGGCGAGGCGAGATCACATGGATCCCACAATGGCGAGACCTGATGTGAGCAGATATGATATGCGAGGGTGGAGCGTGATACCTGGACCACACTAGATCGAGACGAAGTTGCTTGATCGAGGCGATGTTGCTGGAGTAGATCTTTTAGCTTCAGAATCTAGATCTCATTGAGGTTGAAGCCAGAGGGGAAGGAGGCCGGTGATGGTTAGCATCGGATGCGGAAGCGACCGACGGTGTTGGAGCCGTATACGGGGTGGTTGACGGTGGTTGATGCTGGATTGCGGAGGCAACCAGTGGTGATGGAGACAGGATAATGGACTGAGCCCTGCTCTGATACCATGTTGTTGAATGGAAAGAAGCTCAAAGGGCATACCATAGGAGAAACCCTCAACTCTCAAGGGGAATGCTCAAATGCAATAGGGTTCTGTGTGGTATTCTTACCCATCGGTGACCACACCCTTTTGTAATATAAATACATGTGAAGGTAAAGATAATTACTCTTGACACATCTATCTACTTATGTGATTAACAATAGGGAATTGATAAATGCAGTATCCTTTTCTAATAGAAGCAATATTGTTGTTTCTCTCAGAAAGTTATCTAGCTAAAGATAGTGTACCTATGAAAAAAGTGGCATGCACTATGCATACCCTATATATACCGAGAAGATTTCCAGAGAAATAGATAAAAAAAGTTGTGCCAAGAATTCGAGCTTGGTGTATGTGCACTTGATATTGACTATCCATGTAATTTATGAAACCATCACATGCATCTATGTGCACCCATGCTAGTGAAAATTGCATCACTCTTAACTTATTTGACTTTACAATCCAGGAAGGCATTTCTATAGGAAACATCTGATTTTAGCCAACAAAATGTAGATGTCTTATCTTCAAACAATTTCATTATTGTTTTTGAAAATAGTTTGATGACACTGGTTCCAAATAATACGCTTTTGATCTTACAACTAGGAATAGTGACAGGGGAGGAAGCAAAGGGCATAACTTTCAGTAGTTTACAGTTACCAAAGCAGTCTTAGGAATGAGCACAAGAGGAACATCACCTTTTAAATAGGAAAAATTACAAAACCCTCCCCTGAACTATGCACCTCATTTCATACCGGTCCCACAACTTTTTTTGGAACAATTTGGACCATGAACTTTGCTGTCTACATTTAGCCCCCTCCATCAACTTTTTATCCCGAAAATTCCCTTACTAACTTCCAATAAGACTCAAATCGTTTTCGAAATATTTAACTTATGCAGACAAGGACAAGGGTATTTTCGGAATAGAAGTTGACGGAGGAGGCTAAATGCAGATGGCGTATAGTTCAGGGTCCAAATTGTTCAAAAAAAAAAAAAAATTGAGGGACCAATATGAAATGAGGTGCATAGTTCAGGGGAGGGTTTTATAATTTGCCGTTTAAATATTCAACACCAGCAAAGTCATTGGTGATTGTCAATTCTAGATGTACAAGTGGGTATGCATTCTCATGAAGGATTTATTCTTGAAAAAAAAGGAAATTAAGAAGATGTGAAATGGTTGTCATGGTTCACAAATAAGTGCTGTGTCTGTGTGGGTGTTGGTTTTCTTTTTTTTCTCTTGTTTTGTTTTTGTTTTTTTTTCTGGTGGGGGGGGGGGGGGGGGGGGGTGAGCTGGAGAAATACCAAGCCCGGCAGAAACACTGTTGCATCCATGGCCAGCACCAAATGCATCATACTCGCTCTCCATGCGAGAAGTAAAACCCGAGATACCATGTTTTTGCTTAAGTGTAAGCATAAGAGAGCGCCTTCCTGTGAGAATCTTATGTGCGTATGTCTGCACAATCAAAAAGAGGAGTGGTTTACCCCCTGAGGAGTCCCCTAAATAACAGTAATACAACATAACAAATATCGTTACCAATGCTGGAAAAATAAATGTGTGTACCTGTTCACCAACATCCCACAGTATCTTATCCATTGGAGCATGAAAAACATGATGTATAGCAACTGTCAGCTCCACCACAGCAAGACCTGCCTTATAAGGCCTCTGTGTCTTTGACATAATGAAAGATATCTCGGAGCGAATTTCATCAGCCAACTGTTTTAGTTCCTGCACTTTAATCCATACCAGATGTCACCTCATCTGAGAACAGAAATAACAGCAAGATGCCCAGAAGTGAGACATCAATCACGCCACTCAACGGACCTTTAGGGAAAGATTCTTCAGATGAATTGGTGTGTCAACCATGTCTAAGGTAGGTGTTGGAGCCTTCTCCCAAAAAATATCACCAACATCTGGTAGTGCAGTCACTCGCTTGCTTGGGCCCTGCATTTAGAATGTTAATGTATAGATGGGTCGGGTTCTATGTACAGTCAGGGTTGGGTTCTATGTTGTACATATATATGGGTTTAGTCCCTCAATGAAGTATTATTTCATTCTCTCCAAACCCTAGCCGTCATCTCCTAACATGGTATCAGAGCTGGATTCACAGTCTCCCTCCAGGTGCGGCCCCCTTTCGATTGTGCCTCGCTCCACTTAAGGTGGGGGTGTTGAAGAAGTCCATTGGTTAGTCCCTTATCGGTAAAGAGGTCACCTTACGTCCGCTTTATGTACCCTCTGTGGAACTTCCCTTACGACTCGGGTTTTGGGGTGTGCGGGTATCTAACATAGTATCAAAGCTCTAGGGTTTCTCCAGCAACGAAGGCAACGACGACGACACCTCTTTGAGCACCAGCATCTCCTCCAGCCTCCTCCTCCAGTTCCCGCACCTTCTCCGGCCTCCCCTCTTCATCCCGAACCCCACCCGGTCCCTCTCTTCCACCCGACCACCACCAGGTCCCCAACTCTCCACCCGACCCCCACCCGGCCCCCCTCTTCACCAGACCACCACCCAGCCCCCCCTCTCCACCCTTACGACCACCAGGTAGTAAGGGGAGGTCCACATGCTTGTATTCGGTGACTCCGTTCTAACATAGTATCAGAGCTGGATTCATTGTCTCCCTCTGGGTAAGGCCCCTTCCGATTGTGCCTCACTCAGTGTGCTCCGCTTGAGGGGGGTGTTGAGGAAGTCCACTGGTTAGTCCCACATCGGTAAAGGGGGCACCTTACGTCCGCTTTATATACCCTCTGTGGACCTCCCCTTACTACCCGGGTTTTGGGATGTGAGGGTATCTAAAGAATTAGATTTGCCACATTAAAGCTATCTCACAGTTTATACAAGAAAAATATATCTAGGAAAAGCTAAGTTTCCCAGAAAATTTAATGCTCAATTGTCTTCTTAAGTAATTTAGATAAAGGAATTTAAAGGCATCTTCTAGTACTATAAACAAAATCTGCCTTGATTTTTTATATCAGTTCCAACGACCCTATATGTGATCACTGCTGACTGAGTTTTTTTTTTACCATTGTCAATACAGAGAAATGCAATTTCCCGGACCAACCCGGACTTTCTTTCCAGTTTGGCTAGACTCTTCCCAAGTCATGAGAAATTTTTCAAGGTGTCTCCCCAATTTCAAGGGTTTAAATTGTGTAACCGGCGTTCCTTCCAGCGCATTAATCTTCCCGGTTTCACTATTCCTCTCTTACCCAATTTCCTTGAGTCGGAATCCACCATACCAGATTTATGAGGTTGCAAGTCGACCTATAGACATGGTATAAAACTCACGTATTGTATGAGAAAATTTCGTGTTGCTCAAGTACAAATTACAATTAGACTCACTTCGAGAGAACGGAGCACAGGAACATCAGGAGATTGTGGGGAGATTCGACTATGGTCCTTTGATACTCGATTCACTAATTCTAGGAGTACAAAGATTACAGGAAAGAATTTAGAAAGATGAAAATAGAAGAGCTTTGTGGTGCTTGATCTTCTAGACTTTGTGCTTTATTAGCTAGGTAATTTACTCTTCTTCTTGTTTCTTCACTCGTTCTTTGCTTGTTCTTCTTATCCTTTTGATTTGCTTTGATCATTGATCATTCTTCTTTGGAGTGTCTTGGAGCTTTGACATATCTTGAGTAGAAGCCTTGTGGATTCTCCTTGCGTGTGGAAGATGTGGGGGACTTTTCCATCGCTCAATTCCTCCCACAATCAATTGATTAGTGTGATAGGTTTGCGGCTTGTAGGAGTTAGGTTTGCGGCTTGAGGAGTTGTATAGAGTAAAGAGATTTTTCGTTGAAGTTCGGCCGTATCCTACGTTTTCGTGCGGTAAGTCACAACATTGAATCCACTATCTTTTATAAGTTCGAGCTATCCCTCGACAGGCCAATGGAGGCTTGTACAAAGAAGTGGGAGAGAAGTAGAAGTAGAAGGCCAGGGAATAAGATATGGTCTCAAATCCGACCATCTTGGACGCAGAGCTGCTACTCCACGCGAGGCTACAAATGTTTGAACTGGTAAAAAGTCCTATTGTTGTCTGGAGGTGTATTTATAGCTGTTGACTTTCCATAATCACCAGCGTTGACGTGGCATGCCTCTATCGGCCCACATGCTGGTCTCTGAATGGGCCACGAGCTGTCCTCGTGGGCCTCCTGTGGTTCAGGCCTCTACTGGCCTGCTAGTTGGTCTCTCAATGAACCACGAGCTGTCCTCATGGGCCTTTGGAGATGTGGGCCTTTGCTGGCCTGCTGGCGGGCCACGAGCTGTCCTCGTGGGCCTTTGGAGATGTAGGCATCTGCTGGCCTGCTAGTGGGCCACGAGTTATCCTCGTGGGCCTCTGGAGATGTAGGCCTCTACTGACTTGCTTTTTGATAGGCTGCAGGTCTATGGGCTGGCTAAATATTTTAGTAATTTTTTGCACCCACAGTTATCCCATCCCCATTAACCAGGTGACCACCTAGAAGGTCGGGATCCTTGGTGCAAAGCTGAAGCCATTCTGGGCTATCGTTACTCGTTGTTGGTCATGCTACTTGCCATAGGTCGTTACAGCCTGACTGGTTCTCGGGGTTCCCGGGACCGATCAGCTTTGCAACTGATCGATTTGGGCTGGAGAAACCATGCAAGTGATGGCCAATACTTCATCCGATCCAAGGTGTTGATCAGGTGTCGCGATTCTCTGGGAGTGATCCCTAGAAAGGAGACTGATCGGATAATGTGATCCCCCTCCCACGAGAGTGATCCCCCGAGATAGAACCGATTATAAAAAAAAAATGATCCCCCTGCAAGGGGACTAATCCGATTTGGTGATCCCTCGAGAGGGAACTGGTCAAAAAATGTGATCCCTTGCAAGGGGATTGATCCGGTTTGGTGATCCCCGGGGAGGGAACCGATAAAAAAAAATGGAAAACCCATGCGAGGGCAATGATCATGTTTGGTGATCCCCAATGAGGGAACCGGTAGAAAAATAGGATCCCCCTACGAGGAGATTGATTAGGTTCAGTGATCCCCGGGAGAGAATCGATCGAAAAATGTGATCCCCCTGCGAGGGGGGTGATCCTCTTGGAGTGATCCTCCACGAGGGGAGTGATCCGGTTCGGTGATCCTCTGGGAGGAAACCGGTCGAAAAAATGTGATCCCCAAGCGAGTGGAGTAATCCTCTTGGAGTGATCCTCCTGCGAGGGCGGTGATCCTCCTAGAGTGATCCTCCTGCAAGGGTAGTGATCCAGTTCGGTGATTCTCGGGAAGTGATCCTCTGGGAGGGAACCAGTTGAAAAAATGTGACCCCCCAGTGAGGGGAGTGATCCTCTTGTGAGGGGGGTGATCCTCCTACTGGGGGAGTGATCTGGTTTGGTGATCCCCTGTGAGTGATCCCTAGGAAGGGATCAGTAAAAAAAAGGTGATCTCCCTGCGAAGAGAGTGGTCCGATTCGGTGATCCCCCGGGAGGGAACCGGTTAAAAAAAGGTGATTCCCCTGCGAGGGGAGTGATCGGGTTCGGTGATCACCCGGGAGTGATATGTGTTTGTATGATGTGTGGTTGTGTACGGAAGCATTGTGGGGTTGTTGTGTACGGTTTTACTGTGGGGTGGTTGTGTATGGTTCTTTCTGTGTTTGTATGATGTGTGGTGTATGATGGGAGGTAATGAGGAAGTAAGTAGTTGGGTAGTTATGGGTAGTTTTGTGTAATTATGGGTGGTTCAGGTATTATGTTGGTTAGACTCTTGTATTTATATTTTGGGATTGTGTAATAGAATGGTAAACAAGAAATTTATTAGGCATTGTATGCTTTTGGAGGTCCGGCTTCCCTCGAATCAAGACGCCAGGAGGTCCCGGCTCCCTCAAACTAGGGGTGGGACTTGGGTGGGTTGGGCGGGTTGGGCAGGTTGAAGGGTCTGCCCATGCCCAACCCGACTTGCACAAACCTTTGCCCGTTTTGCCCGTGGAATCCGAGGAACCCGTGGAAGCCCAACCCGTGCTTGCCCATTCTAGTTCCTCGGGTTCCTCGGGTTGCTCGGGTTGCCCAATTTGCAAAATAATAAGCGGGTTGGGCAGGTTGCCCAATTAGAAATGCTTGTGCACATAAATAGATGGAAAAAAAATTCAACAGATTTTTGAATTGAATAAAAAAAATCTTTGATTTGCATAACAAAAACATAAAGTCCAACCCATATCCTCACATATTTCAAACGAATTCTTAGCATTCAACATAAAATAGGCGGTCTTTGGTTTCCATAAAAAAAACCTATCAAAGCATTCAACCTTAGTGTGTCAATTCCTCGGGTTCCTCGGGTTGGGGAGATCGGTGCCCAAACCAGTCCAAATTGAAATCGGGTTGATCTTTTTTTGTCCAAACCCGTCCAAGTTTTTAACTAGCTTTGCCCATGTTTGTCCATTGTTCGGGTTGGGTAGGTCGGGTTCGGGGTCAGACCCACCCAAGTCCCACCCCTACCTCAAACGAGCCTTTTCGCATCTGTATCTCCCTTTTATATCATATTTTATATAATCACATATAATGTTATGTGCCTAAATAGTTATGAACTTGATATGCAATAGTCCTTGGGCTGTAGGAATAATGGGCAGTCACGAAACATTTGGTATGAAAGCCAACACCAATGTCAAGGGTTCGAATCCCGAAGAGGGCTACTAATCCATACCTAATTAAAATAAAACATAAAAGAAGAGAAGAGATGGGAAGAGACACGTCCGAGGGAGTCGAGACCTACTATAGGGATTTCTTCGAGGGAAGTCGGGCCTCCTAAACAAGGATTTCTTTGGATAAAGATCTTGCTTACCTTTCCCTTACACAAGTAAACTTAAATAAATATTACATGTAGTTAATCAACTTCCAATAACCGTACATAACCAAACGAACCACATACAAATAGCTAGAAAAATAACTAAAAGAAACTACTAAACTGTAACTGCACTTGGACAAACCATGCTCTACATATGCATAGTCATGTATCCTCCCACACCCCTTCGAGGAGCTTGTTCCTCTAGGTTATCATAGAAGAGAGATCCTGGATTAGGGTTTAATGAGAACCCTAATTGATGCAAAACCATGCATGGAAACAGGGAACCTGTTTGTCTGTTGAGCTAGCAATGTGTCACATTAAAAATAAGAGTTTTCAGATAGGCATCTTCATTCAAACAGTCCCGAGAAATGATGGATTTCACAAGCAACTACTAGCACCCTACAGCTCTCCTCCAGTATTCAGAATTAAAATGAATAATACTCAAATTTTGGGGCACGAGTCCTTCCCACAATATCAGATACTAATGAACTTAACGGGCAGGAATGGACACTCAATCTCTCGAAGGTGGACAGCGGTGAGCAACTGATAACACACTAGAGATTCAATTGATGGAACACAGGAAGACCTTGCCGGGTAAAAGCGTACCTACTGAGGGGCGACGGGAGCCTCGGGGACCTTAGGGGGAGGTGAGGGCGGTGCAGGGGCCTTTGTTGTAGCCGGAGTTGGGTCGGCGAGCAAATGGAGTCAGACAATGTTCCGATGTACATGCGCGTCCGAATGCCATCGTCGGTGCCACTTGTTGATGCCCAAGCGAGCTTCGGCGTCGCAAGCGATCGTGTAAGTGATACGGCCCACGTATTCCTCCACGCTCTCGCCTTTGTAGAACTGGAAGTCGAGGAAAGGAGATCTAATGTTGAGGTAGCCGTCTTTGTCCTGGATCAGGCATTGGTCGATGTCAGGATCGGCCATGCAGGCATGCCGAGAAGCGCGGTGCTAAGGGGAGGTGGGGGGTCCAACGTAGGGTGAGTGGTGTCAGGGCCGCGGGGTCATGAGGGAGAATGAGAGGCGGGGGCTAGGCTGCAGGGTCGCGAGGGAGAAGGGGGAGGGCACGGGGTGGCTAGTGGCCTGCGGGAGGAGGCGGAGGAGGAGGGATGGGGCGCGGGAGGGGGCTGGGCTTCGGGGTTGCGAGGGAGGAGGGAGAGGGCACGGGGTGGCGGGTGGCCTGGGGGGGGCAAGGAGGAAGAGGAAAGGGGCACGGGAGGGGGATGGGCTGCAGGGTGGCTGGCGGCCTGTGGGGGGCGCAAGGAGGAGGCGGAGGAGGAGGGAAGGGGCGTGGGAGGGGGGCTGGGCTACGGGGTCATAGAGAGGAGGGAAACAGGTTTGAGGAGAGGGGGGGAGGTGGGGCTAGGGTAGGGTTTGGGAAAGGGGGGGTTGGGCTAGGGTTCACACACTAGCGCCCACCTAGGGTTTCTGATGCAAAACGAATGCAGGTGGACAGGAAATCAGTAGCTTAATTGTACTAGCAGTGTTTCGTTATGAATTAAAAGTTGGTAGGAAATTTTGTTCAAGCCATCAGCAGGGAATAATGGATTTTTAAAGAAAACTACTAGCATCGGGTAGTCCGATCTCGGTTCCAAGAATTAAAATAAACAATGCTTAAATTAAGCGGCAAGAGTCCGTCCCGTAATATCAATAACTAATAAACTTAACAGGCAGGTGGGGGCGCACAACCTCGCGATGGTGGACAGCAGTTGGCACAGATAAGATACTGGAGACCCAATTAGTAGAATTACCGGGAATACCCTACTGGGAAGAGACGTACCTACTGAGGGTCACGCTTGGCCTCAGGAACCCGAATCGAACAGGAACTTTGAAAACAGTGATCAAATATCCGGGAGCCGTTAGCATCTTCACTCGAACCCGTGATCAGCGTCCGGGTCAGCCGTCATCACCCTCTATCGAACCCGTGATCAGCATCCGGGTCAGTCGAGGATGATGGAATCGGGGTCACGGGGCGGAAAGAAATGGGATCGGGTTGGGTTGGGGTTGGTTGAGGGGCTGAGGGAGGCGTCGAGGTGGTGCGGGTCGGGTAAAGTAAAGGAGGCAGGGGGGACGCGGGTTATGAGAGGGTCAGGGAGGGGGTTCGGTGGGTCGGGGCGGGGTCTGCAGGAATGGGGAGGCGGGGCCAGGGTTGGATCGTAGGAAGGGAGGGGGAAGGGGTCGGGATCGGGATCGGGATCGGGTCGGGCTGGAGCACAGGAGAGGGGCAGGGCCGGAGCTGTAGCGCAGGGAGAGAGGGGCAGTGGTCGGTGGCGGGGGCGCGGGCAAGGAGGCGGGAGGGGTGGAGGATCGGGTCGGGTTGGGCTGCAGCACAGGAAAGGGGCGGGCCGGTCGGTGGAGAGGCGTCGAAAGGAGGAAGGGCGGGCCGGGGTAGTGGCGCGGCATCGCCAGGAGGAGGGGCGGGCCGAGGCAGTGGCGCGGTGTTGCAGGAAGACGGGGAGGCGGGCCGGCCTGCGGGAGGAGAGGCAGAGGGAGAGGGAGGAAGGTCGGGAGGAGGATGAGAGGGGGAAGGGGTTGGGCTAGGGTTTCACACACCTAGTACAAACCTAGGGTTTCACACACCTAGGGTTTGGGGTCGGGTTTCACACGTCTCACCCTGTTGTCACTCAACACAAAGTGGAGAAACATCCACAAGCTAAGTTAAGACAAAAAAAAGACAAAAAAAAAAGTCCCTACAGGCGAGATGGGACTAAACACAAGTGCAGAAAAATAAAGACAAAAAAAAATTTAAGAGCAAATGGGATCAGCTCTGATTAGCCGATCACATCCACAAGCTAAGTTGGCGCCTCCTGCGCTGGTACACGTGCCACGGGCGTGGTTCGATGTCGATGTCCACATCACTAATCCCTTTTATAATAATATAAATGTTTGAATTATAATAAAGCTCTTAAGAGAAATACTAATTAGTAATAAGGACAAATCTCCAATACTCTCCCTCAAACTGAAGCAAATACGTCGGACATGCCCAACTTGGTAATAGTAGAAAGAAGACGAGTAGGTCCAACAACCTTGGTAAATGCATCAGCAATCTGGTTAGCAGATGAAATGAACACTGGAGTAATGGTACAGACCGAACATGATCCATGAGGAAGTGAATATCAACCTCAATATGCTTGGTCCTCTCATAGAGAACAGAGTCGAAAGCAAGCATAATCACTGACTGGTTATCACAATAAAGGGTCGAAAAACTTGACGCAGGAAATTCAAGCTCTGCTAAAAGAGAGTAACCAAATCAGCTCAGTGGTTCCCTGTGCCATAGCACAATACTCAGCCTCAGCAGAAGACCGAGAGCAACATGCTGCATTTTGCTCTTCCATGAAATGAGATGCGCACCATAAAATATGTAGACTCCAGAAGTAGAGCAACGGTCTATAAGAGAACCTGCGTAATCCGAATCAGTATAACAAGACAATGCGGATCCATCCTGAGTCCTATAGAAAAGCCCAAGGCCAATAGCAGCTTTAAGATAACGTAAAATCCTCAGTGCTGCCTCCATATGTGAGGTTCGGGGAGCATGCATAAAATGACTAACCACGCTAACTGTAAAGCTAATATCAGGTCGAGTGTGAGTCAGATAAATCAAATGACAAACAAGACGCTAATAAGAACGGGGATCAGGAAGAAGGTTACCAGATTTTGCATGAAGACGATTATTAGCATCCATCGGTGTACGTGCGGAGCGACACCCAAGAAGACCAATGTCATGCAAGAGATTAAGAGTATACTTCCGCTGAGAGATAGACATACCCTATCGAGAGCGAGCTATCTCAATCCCCAGAAAGTAACGAAGAGGACCAAGGTCCTTTACATCAAAGATTGCCTAAAGAGTAGTTCTGACGGCGGTGATCCCAGCAGCATCATCCCCTGTAAGAATAATATCATCAACATAGACCAGAACAATAGCACGTCGGCCCCCTGTAGTGGTTTTAATAAAGCAGGTCGGATCAGCATTACAACAGGTGAAGCCGATACGAAGAATCACTATACTAAAGTGCTCAAACCATGCCCGAGGAGACTGCTTCAAGCCGTAAAGTGACTTGATCAAGCGACAAACTTTGCCCGAATACTCCCCCTGAAGAAGGTACCCTAGAGGAGGATCCATATAAATCTCCTCAACTAGATGACCATAAAGAAAAGCGTTCTTGATATCAAGTTGATGAAGAGGCCAAGAGTGGCTAGCACCAAGGGAGAGCAGTAACCGAACACTGGTCAGCTTGGCAACAGGAGCAAAGGTAGCACCAAACTTATTGACAGTCTGAGTAAAACCTCTAGGTACCAGCCTGGCTTTGTATCGGTTAAGAGAACCATCAGCACGATACTTGACGGTGCATACCCACTTGGAGCCAACAGTACGCTTCCCAGGGGGGAGAAGAACCAACGACCTCGTGCCATTCTGGCGCAAAGCAGACATCTCAGCATCCATAGCTTTGACCCACTCAGAATCACGAAGAGCCTCGGTAGTAGAATGAGGAATGCAAATAGAGTCAGTAGCAGTAAGATAAACATGATATGCATGGGAAAGGCCCTGATAAGAGACAACACTCGCCAAAGGGTGATCAGTAACACAAGTATGCGTGCCTTTGCGAATAGCAATGGGAAAGTTATTGGAAGAAGCAGGAGGGATGGGGGAAGAAGGTATATCTGACTCCAGAGGAGGCTCTGGCATAGTGATAAGATGAGCCTGGACAACCGGAGTCTGGTGAGACCGCCTGTGATATGTCTGTATAATAGGCGGGCAAGGAGGCAGCATACTGGTGGTAGGAAAGACAGGCATAGGTTGAGTAGCAGTGGATTGCATAGGAACAGACAGCGATGGAGGTTGGGCCTGAAAAAAAGATTCGTTCTCATGAAAGGTGACATCCATAGAGTGGTAAACCCGGCAAGATATGGGATCAAGACAGCGATAGCCTTTGACCCCGAAGGAGTAACTTAGAAAGACACACCGAATAAACTTGTCATCAAGTTTAGTCCTGGAAGGACGATGATCTTGAACAAAACACACACCCAAAAACACGCAGAGGAATAGAAAAGAGTAGCAGGGTAAAATGAAGTAAATGTAACGGGGAGCTCCCATGAGGGGAACATGATACGGTCTAGTTGATCAAATAAGTGGCAGTAAGAATAACAGAACTTCAGAAAGACTTAGGAACCGACATCTCACAAAGAATACATCAGACAACATTCAGTATTTTTCAGCTCCACCACACCATTCTGCTCAGGTGTATAGGAACAGGAAAACTGATAAAGAGTTTCATGTGCTGCAAGAAAAGAGGTGAAAGAGCAAGAAGTGTATCCACCATTATCAAAGTGGAGAACACGAACGCAAGCACCATACTGAGTCTGAACCATAGCAAAAAATTGATAGTACATAGCAAACACATCAGACTTGCGCTTCATAAGATAAACCCAACAACAACGAGAATAATCATCAATAAATATAACATAGTAACAAAAACCATCATAGGATGTTGTGGGAGACGGACCCCAGACATCAAAATGAACTAACTCAAAAGAAGATGATTGACTAGTAGATGGAGGATAAGAACTATGTGTGTGTTTACAAAGTTTGCACACATTACAACAAAAAGAAGAACTAGACGAGAGCTCAAGACAGACAGGACCACAATGTAAGGACTGGCATGACCAAACCGAGCGTGCCACAGAGCACCAGTCGTGGAGGTAGAGGAACGTGCAGGAGAAACAGTAGCGGTAGAAGACAGAGCAGCAGCAGCAACAGACGGTGGAACTAGTGGTCGGTCCAGCAAGTACAACTCATCCTTCTCACGGCCCATGCCAAAAGTCTTCCTCGAAGTCAGGTTCTAAAAAACACACCCACCAGGAAGGAATATCACAGAATAATGCAACGAATGAGTCAAACGACTGACAGATAGTAGATTAAGTACCAGTTTAGGTCCATGCAGAACAAAATTGAGACTAATATCAGAAGAAAGGGAAACATAACCCTTGCTAAGGATAGGAGTAACGGATCCATCAGCAAGCTGACGATAAGGCTCAATATGGGAAAGAAGACTAAGCTCACCGGTCATATGATCAGTGGCGCCAGAGTCGATCACCCAGGGAGAAGAACTGAGATCAACCCCTGATGCCTGAAAAGCGAACAGAGTACCTGAGGAGGAAGTAGTGGATACGGAAGGCTGAGATGGCGTCGACTGAAGATGCTGAAGCTGTCTTATCAGCTGCTAAACCTATGACACTATCTGTCTCAAATCCGAAACACTAGTAGGCTGAGAAAGTTGCGTCGACGAACTAAAGATATCTGCGGCAGTCGCAGTCGGTGAACGAGAAGCAGGCAGAGGGGTAGTACGCAAGTGTGGGTATAGCTGGAAGCATCGGGAGAGATCATGAAGCTGCTTTCCACAAAAGGTACAAGGACCGGGAGGACCAATGGTGCCACGACTATAAGGCAAACCACGTCCACCAGACGAAGATCAACCTCCACGACCGCGAACATACGAGATTAGAGGAGGGGAACCAGAAGCAAGATCCATCTGCTCAGTCGGAAGATCACTGGTAAGAAGGACAATCACCCGCTAAGCACTGGTAAGGCGGAGGCGAAGCTCCTAGTCAGCAACAAGAGAGAAGGCGTCAAGAAGATCTGGGAGAGGAGACATCCCAATAATCTTAACACGGATGGCCTCAAACTCGGATCGAAGTCCCATCAGAAACTGATACGTCTCCCTCGTCTCCTGCAGGTGCTGAGCAAGGGCAGCACCAGTAGGATCCTAGAAAGCATTCAGAGGTTCCAAGTTCGACAGCTTGAGAAAACGACTCTGAAGGAAAGAGAAATACTCCTGAACAGTACGATCTCCCTGAGTAGCAGCAGTGATCTCACGGTAGACAACATAGAAACGAGCATCAACCCGAGTGTGTCCATAAGTCCGTTAGAGAGCAGACCACAAACTGGAAACGGAATCATATCGCATGAACTGCTCATTGATCTTGGGCTCCATCGAGCATTGAAGCCAGCCAAGAATCTGAAAAAAATTTGTGGTCCACTTTAACACCTCTGCCGCCTCCGTATGTTCCGAGACACCAGTAAGCCATGCAAGCTTATCTCGACCGGCAAGATAGACACGAACAAAGTTGGACCAGGAAAGAAAAGTCTTGTCATCCAAAAGAACTGTAGTAATACGACGAGCAAAACCCACTTGAGAGCCAACATGCGGGGTTACCTTGGAGTCCATAGGGGGTGATGAAAAATAAACGAAAAGAGAACAAGACCCACGTAAACAAAAACAAACGGAATCACCCCCCCCCCCCCCCCCAAAAAAAAAAATGCCAAGAATATATTATACCATCCAAAGGAAAGGAGCAGACGATCGATTAATCATCTTCAGTCGCCAATAGCAAAGGCAATGAGGCCAAAAAATAGCAGCAGCGACAGACGAGAGGAGGGTGGCGAGCGACGAGCAACGAAGGGCACGAGTTACACAAATGGCGCGTGACGGAGCATAGAGGGCACAAGGTGGGGCGCGGTGGCGTGCAGGGAGCACAGGGGTTGGGAGGTGGTCGCTGAGGTGGCACGGGTGTTGTAGCTCGTGTGTCTTGAGCGTGGATTTTCTATATTAACATTAATAAAGATGCCTTTGGTTATTGCTTTAATTAGAATACTACTATGGTATATATTAATATACATTTAATAAAGGACCCTAGGGAACACAGTAAGCCACTGAGGCGCATGGTGGATCCATGCTTGGGAGACCCAGTGGACCAGTTATGTGTAGACCTAGAACTAGTTCACAGCTTAGGTGATGCCGGTCGCTTCACCGAGAACAAGCTGTTGGCAGGTAGAGGATGTGGTGAAGTCTCCACCACGGGAACGTGGGATTCCCATTCACCTGACCAAGCACGATGATCATGTTGAACAGGAACTAAGACGGTGCATAGTTCAGTGATTCAAACACTGCTGCATAAACCGTCTTACTACTATAGATAATCTGTCATTAACCCTCAGGGACCATGTACACTGGGCCAACCAGTTGTGTGGTGCTTTGATGTGCCAACATGTGCGGACCTTCCATAGTCCAATACCACGGTACGTTGGGTTACCCGGCTGGCGCTTGATTGACATGTAATCCCTACAGGTTATCCGACATCCAGTGTTGGATGGGTGCATTTTGATGAGTCAATCTGTCTACACAGTTAACCCAGGCCTGGTGGTTGTCAGTATGACTGACGATGTTCCGGATGCTAGGCATAGCACCGGAAGGTGTGTGGTGTTATAGATGACAAGTCATCCAACCCTAGTCAGATGATTGATTGGGATCTGACGGTGCTCCCCACCGCCCGAGTCGTATCATGGCACCAGTAATAGGAGGGACTGAGGATTATCGGAGTATAGTAGAGAACAGGGTTACGAGGGAGTAACATAAGTTTAGGATCACTAGAGTTCAACTCGCGTCGCACTCTGGGTGGCTACGCGGGTTAATCGGATTAGGACTGATTAACGGAACTTTCGGTGTGTCACCGGAACAGTTAATCAGGGATCCGGTTGGAGCTAGAGATCCCGAACCCTGAAGGTTCCACCCTATCGTTGCGTATAGGAATTGTTCCTCGACCTGGTTGGATACATTGGATGCAAAGTAGCGCGATGGAGCACAAGCCCGGAGCCTAAGAACCTAATTCACATATGTTAGGGGCCGTAGGGGTATTTTGGTAAATACTGAAATATGGCTCAGAACATATTGAATATAGATCTTAGAATGAGCGGAATAATTCCAGAAGCTCATAGGCGCTGACGGAACTCGATTCCGAGTAGCGCACCTCACTCAGTCTCTCTTTCAGTTTTTCACTTTTCGTGAAGGGCGTTTTCGTCCAGGCTTCACGATAGACACTTGGAAACCCTAAAAACCGCCCCCTCTCATCCCTATCTACTAGGGGACGGGCCCTAGCTTGCTTGGAGCACTAGGAGACCGGTCCTATAAAAGGTAAAGAGAGGGAGGGGCCGGCCCTAGCTCTCCCCCTCTCCTAATACCCGAACTCCCTCCCCTCTCTCCCTCTCTAAGGTTTCAGCCAAGGAAGAAAGAGGAAGAAGAAGGAAGAAGAAGGAGGAAGGAAGGAGAAGGAAGAAGAGAGAAAGAGAAGGAGGAGATCTACCGGCACGCCGTCGTCTTCGCAACGAATTCCTCCGTCGGCTCGTAGTCCTTGCACTCAGAGACGGGACTTCGAGGATTCCTCAATTCGCAAAAAATAAGGTGCTATCCGACAGCTTCCCTTGCGATTCAAGTGTGGTTTTTCATCGTTCCGTTCTCTCCGGATCATAGATCCATAAGGTATGATGATTCTAAACACCTAACTAGATGCATGCATGTCTTCCGTAGATCGTAGTATGCCTCTAGGGTATCCGCACATATGCTAAGATCATAGATTTGCATGTAGATTATTTTGTAGAATAATTGTAATGAAACATACACCGTATGATCTTCGGATCTATCTTTTGCTTTCGCTGCGACTTTGATAAGCGGATCCAATTCCAACAACGGGGAGGCGTAGGGATGGCACCGGAGGGCGCTGGGGTGTCGCAGGGAGCACAGGGGGGGGCACAGGGTGCACAGGGGGGCGCAGGGTGCTACGGAGTGGCGCAGGCTGCGAGATGAGAGAACGGGAGAGGGTGGGGCACTTGCTCTGATACCAAGAAGAGAGAAATCCTGGATTAGGGTTTAATGAGAACCCTAATCCCTTTTATAATAATATAAATGTTTGAATTACAATAAAGCCCTTAAGAGAAATACTAATTAGTTATAAGGACGAATCTCCAATAATCATAAGGGAAGATGTCTTCATCTTTCCGACATTTTCCTTGGATTCAATATTTTCAACCTTTTGAGCTTGTTGCTCCAAAAACAAGAGTCTCTGAGCTTGTCGAGGTTCTCCTTCATTTTGACGAGATTCTCTCGTGCTTTGACCACCTGTGCATTGAAATTAGTGAATACTTCCTTCAATTCGACTATTACCTCCTTTATTTTTTATTGCATGATCGCTGCTCTGATGCCAAATGATACGTGATTATATATAATAATATATAAAAGAGAGATAGAGATACGAAAAGGCTCGTTCAAGGGAGTCGGGGCATTCTAATAACATGATTTGAGGGAAGCTGGACTTCCAAAATCATGCAATGCTTAATAAACTTCTTACTTATCATTCCGTTACACGATCCCACAATATAAATACAAGAGTCCAGCCAACATAACTACCCCAACCACGCATAATTACACATAACTACACACAACTACCAAACTACTCACGTCCTCGTTATCTCAGATCACACACCACACATCATAAAAACACAAATACAACAGTACACAACCACCCACAATACTATCCTACACTTCTCTGACGTGGCAGCCCATCCCCATGCAAGGATCCACAATCCAGGCATGTATCAAATTCGGTCTACTAAGACCAACCCGAAATTGATTCGGTTGAATATGTTTGATTCGGCCTTGTTCGGATCCAATTCGGTTAGACTGGATCCGAATCGAGGCGAACCGAATCAAAACCAGGCCAAACCCAAACCAAACCAGGTCGAACCGATAAACAAAATCTGAAACAGAGCATATTTCGTGTTCGGACAAAATCCGAACCTATTCGTCGGTTGGGTTCGGACAAACCCTCAAACCATGCCTAAAGGCTAAAGCCCTAAAAATCGTTATCAAATTCAATATGTATAACCCAAACTCAAACCCTATCACCTCATATAGGTTTACAGATTGATGTTCTCCTTCATAATTTACTTTAAACTAAAAATCAGGAGTCCTATTAGAATTTCAGCAAACCCACGGGTAATCCCGTAAGGACACCATCCATCCCTAATCCCTTCATCCTTATTTTATTCCCTACAATCACATGTCTATGCATACTTGAAACTAAAATTTGGATTCCTTCAATGATGCATAATGCCTTAAAGCATAAAGAGAGATGATTAAATACAAAGAATGACTCTTCCTATATTTTGTCCAAGATGGGCTTCTTGTTTCTCCTTGTGAGATTCCATTTTTGGCTTTCTTGTTGTTAATGTTTATATCGGGTCGGGTTCTATGTACAGTCGGGTCGGGTTCTATGTGTATACATGTACTTATATATTGGGCTTCAGTCCCTCAATGAGAATCATTCTATTCTCTCCAAACCCTAGCCGTCATCTCCTAACATGGTATCAGAGCACTAGAGTTTCTCGCACGACGACGGCGACGGCGACAACGGCAGCCACCTCCGGTTTCCCCCTCCACGCGGCAGCCCACCTCCGGCCTCCACCCGATCACCCACCTCCGGCCTCCCCTCCGCCCGATAGCCCCCCCCCCCCCCGGCCCCCCTCATCCGCCCGGCAGGCCCCCCGGCCCCTCCCCTCCACCCAATCACCCCCCCAGACCCCTCTCCTCCACCCGACCGGCCCCCCCGACCCCTCTCCTATGCCCGTCAGCCCCCCCGGCCTCTCCCCTCCACCCGATCACCCCCCCCCCCCCCAGCCCCTCCCCTCCACCCGATCACCCACCCTGGCCCCTCCCCTCCACCCCTCCACCCGACCACCCCCTCCCCCGACCTCTCTCCTCCACCTGACCGGCCCCCCTGATCCCTCTCCTCTGCCCGATAGCCCCCCCGACCCCTCCCATCCACCTGCAATCCCTCTCTCGATTCCCCTCTCCTTTGCATCTCCTCCATGGCTGTAGACACACGAATTTCGTCGGACCCGAACCCGACTTACGTGAGCCGACGCGGATGCAGACCCGACACGCGGACCCAACTCGTGCGCACAGACGTGGATGCAAACCCGACACGCGGACCCGACTCGCGCGCGCCGACACGGACTCGGACCCCGCCTCAAGAGGGGCCGGCCCCTACTAGGGTCCGAACCCTATAGGGCCGGCCCTAGTGGGGACCGAACCCCATGGAGAGGCCGGCCGGCCTTGCAAGGAAAGAAAAGAAAAGAAAGAAAAGAAAAAGGAAAGAAAAGAAAGGAAAGAAAAGAAAAAGGAAAGAAAAGAAAGAAAAGGAAAAAATACCGCCATGCGCGGGGGGAGGTAGTGTATGACGTCTGCACACACGCGGATCTGCGCCGATCCCTCGATCCGACGCACAAGACGAAGCGCCCGATCGCCATCGATTTCGTGCGGAAAATCCAGCCATAATTGCACCCGCCAGAAAAGGAAAACAACTAAATGTTATTCCCTTCATCAATGGATGAATAAAATCCGGGTAATTATGAGAGAGATACAAAAGGGATTTAAAATTAAAAAGTTCCCATATCTCTCTCCCCACCTCTTTGCCTATAAATAGAGGGGGTGGGGGAAGGAAAAAATGGTCGGGAAATTGAAGACGAAACGCCAGAGCTCTGCAGAAGAGGAGACGCTTCTTCATCGACCCAAGGCTTCACGAGGCACAGTCAAGCCTGTCCCGAGGGATCGGCTTACTGAAAGTCCTCATCAATGTGAAGACCCTTGCACACGAAGATCATCCCTTCGACTCCGTGCACGAAGAAGAAAGCTCGGAGAAGAATAACCCTTCGACTCCGAAGACGCCAGAAGCAAAGGCCGGAGAAGAAGAGGAGCGGCACTACCCCGTCGTCTCCAACAAGCTTCGACTCCGATCAAGCCCAAAAGCCCGGAGAAGAAGAGGAGCGGCACTACCCCGTCGTCTCCAACAAGCTTCGACTCCGATCAAGCCCAAAAGCCCGGAGAAGAAGAGGAGCGGCACTACCCCGTCGTCTCCAACAAGCCTTCGACTCCGATCAAGCCCAAAAGCCTGGAGAAGAAGAGGAGCGGCACTACCCCGTCGTCTCCAACAAGCCTTCGACTCCGATCAAGCCTAAAAGTCCGGAGAAGAAGCTCGGAGCGGCACTACCCCGTCGACTCCAACAAACCCTCGACTCCGATCAAGCTCCAAGGCCAGGAGAAGAGGAACGAAGCGTCACCACCCCGTCGTCTTCGACAAACGTCTGCACCATCCACGAAGAAGAAAGGCTGGAGCAGATCGTCTGGAGCGGCACTACCCCGTCGTCTCCAACAAGCCTTCGACTCCGATCAAGCTCAAAAGCCCGGAGAAGAAGAGGAGCGGCACTACCCCGTCGTCTCCAACAAGCCTTCGACTCCGATCAAGCCCAAAAGCTCGGAGAAGAAGAGGAGCGGCACTACCCCGTCGTCTCCAACAAATCCTCGATCCCGATCAAGCCCCAAAGCCCGGAGGAGAGAAGCGAAGCGTCATCACCCCAGCGTCTTCGACAAACGCCTGCCCCATCCACGAAGAAGAAAGCCTGGAGCAGATCGTCTGAAGCGTCGCTACCCCGTCGTCTTTATCAACAAAAGCCGACGCTACAACCGTCGCACGGAGACCGTCGCTACCCTCGTCGTCTTCATCAACAAAAGCCGACGCTACAACCGTCGCACGGAGATCGGTGCTACCCCCACCATCTTCGAAAGCATTCTTCGACTCCGATCACGTCAAAGAAGCCCGGAGAAGAAGAGAAGTCCAGTCGACACGTAAACCGTCGAAGCACCGGAGAAGTAGCCCACGTCGTTCGAAGAAGAAGATCGAGTTGACGCTGAAGCTAAAGCCAACGCAAGAAGCCAAAGCAAAAGCCCCAGTAAAGCCCGCGCCAAAGCAACGCAAGTGCCAAAGCCAAGCGACTACGCCGGCCACGAGCAAAAGCACCGCACGTTCTAGCCGATACGACGCGAAGTCCGGAAGAACGAAAGCATCGCAAGTCTCTCCCAGCTACGTCCAAGTGCAAGCGCCGAAGCAAAGCAAAAGCCAGAGCCACGCCGGAGCAAAGCCAAAGCCAAAAAGCCAAAGCCAAAGCCAACGCCAAAAGCTAGATCGACGCCGTGAACCGACGATCAAGGACACCGAGGTCAAGTAAGGAACGAGGAAGACGCGAAGACCGAGGAACGAAGCCGAAAACCCCCTAGCCGAGAAAGCGCGAAGCACGGAAGGGACAAAGCAACGGTGGACATTCCTTAGCCTCTCCAAAACCCTCTCCCTGTAAAACCCCTGTCCTGGGCAGCCCCTTCAGCGCTCTCGCACGAACACCACGTGGAGACGCGGATCAAAGGGATCCCCCAGAAGATCTTTCCCACAATCCCCTGATCAAAACTCGCCGCAACCCGGACTCGCTACACCCGAGCCACCCGGGTCCCGGCCACACTTGTAATCTCGTGTGATTCGCAATAAAGACGACCCGCGCTTTTTTCCGCGTCCACAGATTTCTGGCACGCCCGGTGGGACCTCTTCTCCTTTCATCCGTACGGTTGAAGAAGCTGCTTGAAGTTTGCAATGGCCGGAACGAACAACGATGTGTTTGCTCCAAGCCTCTCACCAATCGCCGAGTCTCCTCTACTCCGACACGGTGATCCAGTAAATCCGGAGGGTGATGCTCCTCCAATGGTGCGCATCTACACTCGGCGTACTCGGACTCTTGCGGACGTCTTCGTGCCGGAAGCTACTACCGAAGATGCTCGCCAAAGCGCCGACGAGGCCCTGGTGCATGAAGAAACGAGCCTCGATCCTGGAGTCCATGTCCAGAAGTTTGGGGAGGACCAGCCCCAACCCCGAACCCGTTCGGGTTCTCCAGCAGACGTTGCACCTCCTCTGCAGGGGGCAAACATCAATCATCAGCCAGAAGCAAGTCGGCGTAACTACATCTCTGATGGTGACGGCGAGGATGCGAACATGCAACACCGAGATGTTCTCCGTCACCACCCTCCGTCCGCTCTTCAGCTACAAGTCATGCAGATGAGCGAGCATATGGCACAAATTACTCGGCTGATGGAGGAGAAGGATCGTCACATCAACACTCTGCTCCAAAAGCTAAGCGCGAAGGATGCTGCAGCAGTCAGCCAACCCGTCGCTTCTCCAGTAGCCGCTCCAGTTCCGTCTTCAACTCCCGCTCCTGCAGAGGTTGTTCCGACGGTTCAAGCAATTACTCCAGCGCTCTCCTCGGCTCCCGTCCCATTGGAAGTCGTCTCCCCAGCGCCAGCCTCGGCGGCCACTCAACCTCCAGCAACGGCGACGATGAATGCTCAGCAAGTCCAAGCGTTGATAGCCGACATGATGCGATCCCACGGCAGTAGCCTTCCTCCGATCACGGCGGCATACTCGAAGCCCTACACTACGAGGATCCAGCAGCTACGCTTCCCAGTCGGATTCCAGCCGCCAAAGTTTCAGCACTTCGATGGAAAGGGAAATCCGAGACAGCAC
Organism: Chamaelirium japonicum; assembly: GCA_947650365.1. Taxonomy (NCBI): domain Eukaryota; kingdom Viridiplantae; phylum Streptophyta; class Magnoliopsida; order Liliales; family Melanthiaceae; genus Chamaelirium; species Chamaelirium japonicum. Next base: position 83,393,002 of record OX393549.1, read on the forward strand.
GTCGCCCACTTCATCGAGACCTGCAATAATGCCGGCACATATGGCGACGAGATGGTGAAGCAATTCGTTCGCACCCTCAAAGGCAACGCGTTCGACTGGTACGTTGATCTTCCTGCAGGGACCATCGACAGCTGGGACCAGATGGAAAGGGAGTTCCTCAATCGCTTCTACAGCACCAGACGTACAGTCAGTATGACTGAACTCACCGCCGTCAAGTAAAGGAAAGATGAGCCAGTGATCGACTACATCGACAGGTGGAGGAACCTCGCGCTGAATTCACGAGACCGCTTGTCTGAAGACTCGGCCATCGAGATGTGCACCCAAGGCATGCACTGAGGTCTGCTCTACATCCTCAAAGGTATCAAGCCTCGATCTTTCGAAGAACTCGCAACTCGGGCTCATGACATGGAACTCAGCCTAGCAAACCGCGGGGACTCGAAGAACAAGGACTTCTTGAAGATAGAGAAGAAGGACAAGCCACCGGCAACGAAACCGAAACCAGTCAATGTTGCTGACGTCGCTACAACCTCCAAACCGCTCAAGATCGGTGGCAAGCCGGATCAGAAGAAGGGAGTCGCCATACCGCCGCCTCCGCCGCCAAGACAAAGGATGACTCTCGAGGAGCTCGAAGCCAAGGAGTACCCTTTCCCAGACTCGGAAGTCTCCTCCATGTTCGACCAGCTGCTGCAAGAGAAGATGATAGAGCTTCCTCCTTCAAAGAGGCCCGAGCAGATGCATCGTGTCGACGACCCTCTCTTCTGCAAATACCACCGGGTGGTGAGTCATCCCATCGAAAGATGCTTCGTCTTCAAGGAAAGAATCATGGCGCTCGCTAAGCAAGGGAAGATAGAGATCGACTCCGGGGAGGTTGCTACGGCCAACATGACGTCCATCACCTTCGGCTCCTTCTCGCCAGTACTCGTCGCTGCTCGGCAAAGCATGCCCAAATTGCGCATCAATCGTCAAGCTCCAATCGCTAAGTCAACTTCTCAGCCGAAAGTCTCAAAGCGACGTCAACATACTCCTGCGCTCACCGAGGAGGAAACACCGCTGCCCAGGGGGCAATCATCGCTCATGCCAGCACCTCTTCCAAGCAATACTGCATCCCAACGAACGCTCCAAAGGAGATACGAGCAAGGAGATCCAGAAGTCGGTTTGCTGGGCCAGCCTTCGGGCAAGTTCGACCACTACGTCCTCTACTCAAAGCCTTCGTCCGTTTTGGTCAACGAAATCAAGCCCACCGGCTGGGAATCGGAAGACGCGCCAGTAGAGCCTCGAGAAGAGCAAGTCCCTTCCAGTCAAGCTATGTCCCAAAGCGCTCTTCGGAAAAGATACGAGCAAGGAGATCCGGAAGTCGGTCTGCTAGGCCAGTCTTCGGGGAAGTTCGACTACTACGTCCTCTACTCAAGGCCTCCGTCCGTTCCAATCGACGAAATCAAGCCCACCGGCTGGGGATCGGAAGACGAGCCAATAGAGCCTCAGGAAGAACAAGTGCCTTCGAGGGAACCAGTTGCTGCTGTCAACCATCATCCTAGCGAAGAGGAATCCACCGACGAAGAAGCATGGGTCATGCTACCGCGGCGACGAAAGCCATGGCAAGAAAAGAAGCTCAAGCAAGACCGTGTGAGGAGGGGATTCACCAAGCGGAAGACCTACAAGAAGAAAAACAAGACTCCAGGGAGGAGGGCGTTCAAAGTGCCGCCAGCAAGCCAAGACGATCTCCTTCAGCAGAGCCTTCCAGAGCCGACAACCTTGCAGGAGTTCTTCCCGGATCACTTCCTCCCAGTGGACCAACACGTCAAGGTATCTTGTTGCATGGTCGAAGTCCATGAAGTGTCGGAAGGAAAGAACAAAGGCGAAACTTCTGAAGAAGGCGACTCCACCGATGAGGGAGACGACTCCAACGATGGGGGCACCGCCTCTCACGACGAAGCAATCTTGCATATGCCTCTCGTAGAAGCTTTGCATCTCCCGAAGAAGGCTCGCCTGGCAATGGCTGCGGCCTTGGCCGATCCGGATAGCTACAAAAAGAAGAGGAAGGACGACCAGAAGCGCAAAGCTGTAGCCGCGTGTGATGCAACGATAACCTTTTCAGACGAGGATCTGCAACTCGGGACGCGATTGCACAACCGGCCTCTTTACGTTTCGGGATACATCAAGGAGAAGCCAGTGAACCGAATCTTGTTGGACTGTGGCTCCGCCGTCAACATCCTGCCCATCCAAACAATGCGGCAACTCGGCATCACCGACGACCAGCTCTCGCCAAGTCAATTGGTCATTCAAGGGTTCAACCAAGGCGGACAGTCCACCGTCGGAATCATTCGCCTGAAGCTGTCAATTGGCCCGTTGGATACGACGGTCCTCTTCCACATCATCAACTGCCAGACATCATATCGTCTCCTGTTAGGAAGACCATGGCTGCACAAGAACGGCATCGTGGTATCCACCTGGCACCAGTGCCTCAAGTACTACGAAGAAGGCGTGGAGAGGTGCATAGTTGCGGACGACAAGCCGTTCAACGAGGCCGAGGCACACTTGGCCGACGCTAAATTCTACCAAGCAAAGGGCCTGGTCGTGGAAGTTCTGCCAGCTAAAGCCCCTCGAGCTCAAAAGATTGAAGAAGTGAAGCAGGACAAGACTCCACTTCCCGCGAATTCGGCGCCACCCTCTGACGAAGCAAGACTCAAGGTCCAAGGAACGTCGAAACCTGGGCAAAGGACGCGCATCAGCTTCGAGCCAAGAGCAATGCAACATACCCCGTTGCCAGTCCAAACGGCGCCGGTCCTACGTCTCGCGCCGCAGTGGCTCCGTAAATCCGAGCGATCGCCTTCTACTCCGACAAGGAAGCTGGCCCCGTCGTTATCTCAGGCCAATGTCATCACTCTGCAAGAAATGACGGTGCCACTACCTAGTCTGACGCAAGCTCCGAACCCGAGCAGACCTGTCGAATCAGCAGACCTCGAGCAACTCGGATTCAAACCGGAAGGGAGTTGGGGGCAAAATGCTGCCAAGTTGCTGTTCAGAGCCGGCTACAACGAGGAAAGCGCCATGGGCACACTTCCACCAGCAGCAACTCCACATGGGATGACGAGAACTCAAACTCGGCTGTTTCAAAACGGAGAGCAAATTCCCCCGAACCGCCGAGGCATCGGCTCCAGTCAAGCTCCGTTGGTCATCAGAACCGCAGCGAAGAAGACCTTCACCTCGAACTACATCGAGGCAAGGATGGTAGATGAAGCAGCTGAAGGATCGACAATCTCCGATGCACTCTCTACCTACCTCAGCCATCCAAAAAGCAGGAGAAGACGACGACGGGCTCGATGCCAAGCCTTGTTCCGGAAGCAAACCAGAGGCGATAAAGACTGGTCGAATCGAAAACGCACATCCATGTTCGAGAGGCTCGGGCCAGTCAAACAATCAAAGAAGAAGTCGGCGTTCAATCGTCTGGGGATGCCAATCGAGGACTTCGTCTCAACACCCACCCACCCACCCATGGCTGCCGCCCATCATATCTCCATTACGAATCCCGACAACGGTGATACTTCTACTTCGGACGACGAATTGCACGATGCCCCGTCGGTCCTCGCAGAAGGGGGGCAGTCCACCGTTGATGACTCAAAGAAAGGGGGCAGTCCAAGAAGACGACGACGGCATACTTCTTCAGTGCCTAGGGCCAAATCCTTACTGTCTTGGGGGCAACCGTCTCTCATGCAAGCACTCCCTCTTCCAAACAAAGCTACGTCCCGGCACCTGCTCAAAGCTAGAGACGAACAAAGAAGCCCCGAAGTCAACCTGCTAGGCCAACCATCGGGCAAAATTGACTATTATGTCCTCTACTCCAGGCCTCCTTCGATTCCAAATGAAGAAATCAAGCCAACCAGCTGGGGATCAGAAGATGAATTGGTACCGTCTCTAGAAGTGCAAGTCCTTCTGATCAAGGAAGAGCCTTCAGTCGCAACACCAGTTCTTCACCTTGGCGAGGAAGATCTTAACACATGGGCTATGGCGCCTCGAAGGAGAAGGTCACGACGATCAAGCTACAGGATAGCACGTCTGGCTAACCATAAGAAAAACCGGGCGACAAGAAAACTCCCCAGAAGGAAGTCCTTCAAGGAAAAGAATGAAGCTCCAGGAAGAAAGACGTCCGAAGTACCACTAGCAAGTCCGAAAAATCTTCTCCAGCAAATATGCCCAAAGCTGGCGACACTCCAGGAGTTCTTTCCCAATCGCTGGCTTGAAGCTGATCAAAACTTCAAGGTCTCCTGCTGCATGATGGAAGTTCACCAAGTGCTCTGGAAAGACGATGAAGAAAGCGACATTAACATTGAAGGCATGGGGAGAAGCATTGATGCCAACGAAGCTCATCCAGCAAAAGCTCTACGAGCTCAGGGAGTCAAAGCAGCTGCGAAGGACAAAAGCTCTTCACTTGCAAAACTAGTGACATCCTCCAGCCAGGCGATGCAGAAAGTCAAGGAAGCGCCAGCCTCAAGACGGAAAATTTACATCAACTTCAAATCAAGCTCGATGCGATGCGTTCCGTTGCCAGCTCAAGCTGCGTCAGTCCTGCGGCTCGTACCTCAGTGGCTTCGAAAACCAGGACGATCGCCTCTCACTCCAGCAAAGGAACCAACGTCATCATTCTTCGAGGCCAACTTCAGCACTTTGCAAGGGATGACACTACCGTTACATGGTCTGTTGCACGTCTCAAGGTCAACCGAGTCTTCTGAGTACACCAGCTCCAAGCAACTCGCAATCAAGCCAGATGGCACTCGGGGGCAAAACTCCACCGAATTGATGTTCAAATCCAGCCTCAGCAAAGAAAGCATGGCGCACATGGGTTCACTACCCTCAACTGCAATACCATATCGCCTGACAAAGACTCAAGCTCGTCTCTGCAAAAGCGGCGAACAAATCCTTCCAAATTGCCGGGGCATCGACTCCAGTCAAACTCCAGCAATCGTCAAAACTCCAGTCAAGAAGATCTTCACTTCCAACTATATTGAAGCGAAGAAGGCGGGCGATAGCTGCGAACCAGTGGCGACTTTGCCTACCAGTGGCAAGTCCCTCAAAAGGTACTTTGCCTAGCGCAAGGTTACCCCCCTTGCCCAAAAAAAAAAAAAAAAAAAAAAAAAAACGAACTACGTGCGACTTGATCCCTCTCAGTAGGGTACGTAGGCAACCTACAAAGGTTCAGTCCAGCCAAAAAAAAAAAAAAAAAAAGGGAAACATCCCGACGTCGTCCGAGAAGGCCAGCCCAGAGAAGAACAAGTGCAAATCCACAAGTCCAGTCAGCAAACCAAAAGATGACAAGAAAGTCACAGTCCTTGAGGCGTCAAAGCAGCTCGCCCTCCGCAGCTTACACGCGCTGCAACTCCAGAGGTAAAAAAAAACCGTCAGCTTCCGACGCGTCGTCAGCTATGCACGCTGCTTCGCAAGCTCTGCTCCAGACATCTTCTCGGTCGCTCGAGCTTTCCCCAAATGGAACTCCAGCTTCTAAAGCGACGCACGAGTAGCAAGTCGAAGTCCTTAAGGTGCCGAAGTGGCTCGCCCTCCGCAGCTTACACGCGCTGCAACTCCAGAGTCGCAACTAAGCCCAAGAAAGCGTCCTCCAGCGAAGACGGTCGTAAGCAATGAAGCTCGCCACCCTCCAAAGAAGGTGCGCATCTGCTCCGCAAAAAAAAGAGTCGTTGCCTTGAAATCCACCGGGCTCATGCAAAAGCTCAGGCCCACCTGAAGGATGGAAACTGCCACTGAAGTCAAAAGCAGCAACCCGAAGAATGGCGGACGCATAAACAACAACCGCAGCCTTCGTGACCTCCACAACCAAAAGAACCACTGGAGCTGTCATCAAGGTCAAGATCGACAAGCAAAAGACAACCAAAGCAGTCTACTCCTTGTTGATGCTCGTGGCCTCGTCATCCTCTTAAGAACGCCCTTCTCGGTATCCTTCAAGCTGACATTGCTACCAGAAAGGTGCAACCTCGCTAGTAACTCTAAACCCGCGGTTGACCTCATCAATAATCTAGCCAGCCTTCGGAAGGTACTCAGGGGGACGAATCTTGCAAGGATATGAAAAGCGCAAGACCGATCGAGAGGTAAAGTCAATTCCAAAAAAAAAAAAAAAAAAAAAAAAAAAAAAAAAAAAGGAGCCACCTTCCTTGGCCTTCAACGCCTCCGACTCATCCTCGCACCAGGCGATCGCCACCACACTCGGCTTCGTCTTTTCGCCGTGCCGTCGTCATTATGCTCCCGCACCAAGAAGACGATAACACTCCGCTGAAGAATCTTTCGGCTCCAAGCCGCCGAAGAATGCTTCGCCGCCAGGACTGAAGCTTTCGCCTTCGCGAGCCGTCAAAGAATCCTTCGTCTTCAAGCCTCCAAAGGAGCCTTCGTCTCCAAGCCGACGGAAGCCTTCGTCTTCAAGCGACGCGCACCATCGCCGCCGCCGCCGCCGCCGCCGCCGACGAAAGAGGCGACACCGGGAAGACGGAGCAAGTCTCGTGCAACCCCAGGCAGCACTCTTCCGCCAACGGTCTCCAAGCATCGAAGAAGCCTTCGTCTCCAAGCCGACGGAAGCCTTCGTCTTCAAGCTCCGCACACCTTCGCCGCCGCCATCGACGAAAGAGGCGACACTGGGAAGACGGAGCAAGTCTCGTGCAACCCCAGGCAGCACTCTTCCGCCGACGGTCTCCGAGCATCGAAGAAACCTTCGTCTCCAAGCCGACGGAGGCCTTCGTCTTCAAGCGACGCGCACCATCGCCGCCACCGTCGACGAAAGAGGCGACACCGGGAAGACGGAGCAAGTCTCGTGCAACCCCAGGCAGCACTCTTCCGCCCCCGGCCTCCAAGCCCGACACCGCCTTGTCGCTCGAAGCACCCCCGCGCCGCGCATACTGCAGCTAGCGCTGTGGGCCGTCGCCGCCGCTACCTGCTCCGACAGCCGCGCCGCCTGCCGCCTTCGCGGACCAGAAGAAAAAAAAAAAAAAAAAAAAAAAAAGAGGAGTTGGACACAGCAGCAGCAGCCAGCCCCGCAGTCCCCCTCCTTCTCCTACGTAACCGGGAAGGAGGGGGCGCCCGTCTCGGCCCCGCGCCCACCCGGGTCGGCCTCGCGCCCGCCCGGGTCGGAGCCGCAACCCCGGCCACCCTGGTCGGGGCCTCCGCCTGAAGCTGTGCCGCCCGCACGCCTCCGGCCACACAGCCGCCGGACCCGCTCCGCCCACGCCTGGCCACGCAGCCGCCGGCCCCGCTCCCCCGCGCGCCTGGCCACCCAGCCCCGGCCACTGTTGCGCCCGCCTGCCACCTGCGCCCGTGCGCCGCCCACGCCTGGCCACCCAGCCCCGGCCACCGTTGCGCCCGCCCGGACCACCGCGCTGCAGCCTCCGCGAACCAGAAGAACCAGAGAAAGAGGAAGAGAAAAGAAAGAAAAGAAAAGGAAGGAAGAGAAAAGGAAAGAAAAAAAAAAAAAAGGGAAAGAAAAGAAAAGGAAAGAAAAGAGAAGAAAAGAAAAGGAAAAAGAAAAGAAAAGAAAGAGAAGAAAAGAGAAAAAAAAAGAAAAAAAAAAAAAAAGAAAAAAAGAAAAAGGGAGTTAGAGTCGCCATACCTGACACGCGACGACTCCACCTCCTCTCTTTGCGCCGTCGTCACCGCTTTCGGCCACGACGACTCCGCCTCCTTCTCTCGTTACGCCTGCGTCATCGACCTCGCTGCGACAATCGGCCTCGCCATTGCACTCCCACACCGAAGAAGGGGCAATAGTTCTCCGCCGAGATGCACCGTGGTCGTCCTCGCACTCCAGCCGCCCTCGTGCCACACTCGAACTCCGTACAGCGGCCACTTTCGACATCCGTGCAATCTTTGGAGCAAAAGAGGTCCGCAACGAAGAAGATGATCGAAATCATAGCAAGGGTCTTCTCTACAAGCAAGAGCCATAACCAACTGCTCGCACTAGCACCCAGCTCTGTGCGCCGCACGCCGCTGACCTCGTGCCCAGCCGCCGCAGCCTCGGCCGACCTTACCACTGCCGCCGCTGCTCCCGTGGTAAAAAAAAAAAAAAAAAAAAAAAAAAAAAAAAAAAAAAAAAAAAAAGAAGAAGAAGAAGAAGAAGAAGGAGGAAGAGAGAGGCGGTGAAGGCGACCCGCACCTCAGCCGCGCTCCTCCATCCTCCCCGCCGCGAGCCTCGTCGCATCGTCGCTTCAAGCCCGCCTTCGCAACGACCGCAAAATCGCGCACCATCGCCGCCAACGAAAGAGGCGACACCGGGAAGACGGAGCAAGTCTCATGCAACCCCAGGCAGCACAATTCCGACGACGGTCTTCAGAAGCCGGCAGAACCGTCGCGCAGAAGCACAAGGCCGACGAAAGAGGCGACACCGGGAAGACGGAACAAGTCTCGTGCAACCCCAGGCAGCTCTCTTCCGACAGCGGTCTCCAGAAGCCGGCAGAACCTTCGCAAAGAAACACAATGACGGATGAAGGGGGTAGGGGTCCTTAAATAGACCTCCAACCCCACCCACAAAAGGAATCAAGGACAAGCGCTCTACGATTCCTACGTGTCCAAACCCGACACGCTCTCACCGACGCACTCGTCCTTGAGGGGGCATTTGTAGACACACGAATTTCGTCGGACCCGAACCCGACTTACGTGAGCCGACGCGGATGCAGACCCGACACGCGGACCCAACTCGCGCGCACAGACGTGGATGCAAACCCGACACGCGGACCCGACTCGCGCGCGCCGACACGGACTCGGACCCCGCCTCAAGAGGGGCCGGCCCCTACTAGGGTCCGAACCCTATAGGGCCGGCCCTAGTGGGGACCGAACCCCATGGAGAGGCCGGCCGGCCTTGCAAGGAAAGAAAAGAAAAGAAAGAAAAGAAAAAGGAAAGAAAAGAAAGGAAAGAAAAGAAAAAGGAAAGAAAAGAAACGGAAAGAAAAGAAAGAAAAGGAAAAAATACCGCCATGCGCGGGGGGAGGTAGCGTATGACGTCTGCACACACGCGGATCTGCGCCGATCCCTCGATCCGACGCACAAGACGAAGCGCCCGATCGCCATCGATTTCGTGCGCAAAATCCAGCCATAATTGCACCCGCCAGAAAAGGAAAACAACTAAATGTTATTCCCTTCATCAATGGATGAATAAAATCCGGGTAATTATGAGAGAGATACAAAAGGGATTTAAAATTAAAAAGTTCCCATATCTCTCTCCCCACCTCTTTGCCTATAAATAGAGGGGGTGGGGGAAGGAAAAAATGGTCGGGAAATTGAAGACGAAACGCCAGAGCTCTGCAGAAGAGGAGACGCTTCTTCATCGACCCAAGGCTTCACGAGGCACAGTCAAGCCTGTCCCGAGGGATCGGCTTACTGAAAGTCCTCATCAATGTGAAGACCCTTGCACACGAAGATCATCCCTTCGACTCCGTGCACGAAGAAGAAAGCTCGGAGAAGAAGAACCCTTCGACTCCGAAGACGCCAGAAGCAAAGGCCGGAGAAGAAGAGGAGCGGCACTACCCCGTCGTCTCCAACAAGCTTCGACTCCGATCAAGCCCAAAAGCCCGGAGAAGAAGAGGAGCGGCACTACCCCGTCGTCTCCAACAAGCTTCGACTCCGATCAAGCCCAAAAGCCCGGAGAAGAAGAGGAGCGGCACTACCCCGTCGTCTCCAACAAGCCTTCGACTCCGATCAAGCCCAAAAGCCCGGAGAAGAAGAGGAGCGGCACTACCCCGTCGTCTCCAACAAGCCTTCGACTCCGATCAAGCCTAAAAGTCCGGAGAAGAAGCTCGGAGCGGCACTACCCCGTCGACTCCAACAAACCCTCGACTCCGATCAAGCTCCAAGGCCCGGAGAAGAGGAACGAAGCGTCACCACCCCGTCGTCTTCGACAAACGTCTGCACCATCCACGAAGAAGAAAGGCTGGAGCAGATCGTCTGGAGCGGCACTACCCCGTCGTCTCCAACAAGCCTTCCACTCCGATCAAGCTCAAAAGCCCGGAGAAGAAGAGGAGCGGCACTACCCCGTCGTCTCCAACAAGCCTTCGACTCCGATCAAGCCCAAAAGCTCGGAGAAGAAGAGGAGCGGCACTACCCCGTCGTCTCCAACAAATCCTCGATCCCGATCAAGCCCCGAAGCCCGGAGGAGAGAAGCGAAGCGTCATCACCCCAGCGTCTTCGACAAACGCCTGCCCCATCCACGAAGAAGAAAGCCTGGAGCAGATCGTCTGAAGCGTCGCTACCCCGTCGTCTTCATCAACAAAAGCCGACGCTACAACCGTCGCACGGAGACCGTCGCTACCCTCGTCGTCTTCATCAACAAAAGCCGACGCTACAACCGTCGCACGGAGATCGGTGCTACCCCCACCATCTTCGAAAGCATTCTTCGACTCCGATCACGTCAAAGAAGCCCGGAGAAGAAGAGAAGTCCAGTCGACACGTAAACCGTCGAAGCACCGGAGAAGTAGCCCACGTCGTTCGAAGAAGAAGATCGAGTTGACGCTGAAGCTAAAGCCAACGCAAGAAGCCAAAGCAAAAGCCCCAGTAAAGCCCGCGCCAAAGCAACGCAAGTGCCAAAGCCAAGCGACTACGCCGGCCACGAGCAAAAGCACCGCACGTTCTAGCCGATACGACGCGAAGTCCGGAAGAACGAAAGCATCGCAAGTCTCTCCCAGCTACGTCCAAGTGCAAGCGCCGAAGCAAAGCAAAAGCCAGAGCCACGCCGGAGCAAAGCCAAAGCCAAAAAGCCAAAGCCAAAGCCAAAGCCAACGCCAAAAGCTAGATCGACGCCGTGAACCGACGATCAAGGACACCGAGGTCAAGTAAGGAACGAGGAAGACGCGAAGACCGAGGAACGAAGCCGAAAACCCCCTAGCCGAGAAAGCGCGAAGCACGGAAGGGACAAAGCAACGGTGGACATTCCTTAGCCTCTCCAAAACCCTCTCCCTGTAAAACCCCTGTCCTGGGCAGCCCCTTCAGCGCTCTCGCACGAACACCACGTGGAGACGCGGATCAAAGGGATCCCCCAGAAGATCTTTCCCACAATCCCCTGATCAAAACTCGCCGCAACCCGGACTCGCTACACCCGAGCCACCCGGGTCCCGGCCACACTTGTAATCTCGTGTGATTCGCAATAAAGACGACCCGCGCTTTTTTCCGCGTCCACAATGGCATCTCCTACCGTACCGTCCATCGTTGCGATCTCTCCACCACTGAAGGCGACATTTCAGTTGTCCTCGGCCAGTGACTGACCTGATTGGTTGCTCACCGTCGAGGCCGCGCTCTCCAGTCACGATCTTTGGGGTCACATCACCGGTGATGATCCTCCTCCAGCTGTCTTTTCCGGCTCCTCCTCTGTCACCAGTAGCGCAGCCGACAGCGCCGCGTCCTCTGCTACGACTGCTACCTGATTGGTTGCTCACCGTCGAGGCCGCGCTCTCCAGTCACGATCTTTGGGGTCACATCACCGGTGATGATCCTCCTCCAGCTGTCTTTTCCGGCTCCTCCTCTGTCACCAGTAGCGCAGCCGACAGCGCCGCGTCCTCTGCTACGACTGCTACCGTCACGACTACTACCACGGCTGCTGTTCTCACGTGGCGCCGCCACGATCAGGCCATCCGGGCCTATCTTCTGGACTCCGTTGCTCGTCCGCTCCTTGCTTCCATCGACCGCCTTACTACAACGCGCGCGATGTGGGGGTATCTCCGGGACTGGTTTCTCTCGCGCGGTGGTGCATGCCGGCATCAGCTTATCTGTGACTCGCAGTCTGCTCATCAGGGATTGCGTACGATTCATGACTTCTTCAGTCTGATGAGTGCCTACTGGCATGAGCTGGACTCCCTGATCCCGGAGTGGTGTGCTTGCCCACGCTCTAGGGATTTCCAGTGCTACCTTGATGAGGGCCACCAGCACCAGTTCCTAGCAGCGCTTCGGCCGGACTTTGCTCTCATCACTGCTCAGCTCCTGCACCGTGAGCCACTCCCTAGGCTAGAGGATGCCCTGCTCGCCTTGGTCGATGAGGAGACTCGCCTTCAGACTCAGGGTACTCGTTCTCCTCCACTTGCTCCTGGCTTAGACACCGTCCTGGTGGCCGGGTTCTCTGATGAGTCAGTCTTCTGTCACTACTGCAAGGAGCCCGGACACATGAAGCGTGAATGTCCTATACGTCCTCCACGCAACCCCCGCTAGGGTCCGGATGAGAAAGCATCACGCTGGGCTGCTACTTCCCAGGACGATCGACGAGGCGGTCGAGGTGGACAGAGTCGTGGATGTGGTATGTTCTCCTTCCGCCACTTTGGTGGTACAACGGCTACTGTAGAGCCCTCGACGCTCCCCACTGCTACCACTGCACCTTCTTCCGTGCCTGAGCCGGACCGTCTTCAGCACCTCGAGGAGCTCCTCCTTCGTCACCTAGCCTCCACCGGCTCCGTGACTGCTCACGGTTTGTCTGCCACCTCTGGTAACTACTGCTCCATGGATCTTCGATTCGGGTGCCTCCTGTCACCTCACCTTTGACTCCACTATACTCACTGACTGTTCTCCTCCTCCCACTCATCTAGAGGTCCACACTGCGGATGGACTTTAGTCCCTATTCCGCAATATGGATCCATTACTACTACCTATGATCCTTCTGGTCGCCTGACCCTGCCCCATGTCCATCATGCCCCTGTTTGTGACTCTGGACTGACTGTCACCTTCACCCCTTCTGTTTGTGTTGTGCAGGATTCGGGGACGGGTTAGAGGATTGTGCTGGGCCGTAGAGCAGGACTTTACCAGCTGGATCATCTACATGTGTCTTCTGTTCCTGTTGCGTCTGTCATGTCTGTTACTTCTGATACCGACCATGGCACAGAAGGTTTGGTCATATATCGAGTGATCGACTCAAAATGTTTTCCCTTCAGGCGTTTTGGGTCGAGCGTCCTTCTCCCCTCTCTCTGTTTGTACAGGTTGTAGACTGGCAAAGCATCTAGCTCTTCCCTTCTCTGCTAGTGCTTCCCAATCTGATCCTTTATTTGATTTAGTATATTCTGACATTTGGGGTTCTGCACCTGTTGTGTCTATTTCTGGTTTCATGTATTATGTGTGTTTTATCGATGACTACTCTAGGTGCACCTGGGTTTATCTTATGTGTCACCGGTCTGAAGTCCCTCACATCTTGAGGAGATTCACCACTATGATACATACTCAGTTTGGTCGGCGCATCAAGACTTTTGGATCTGATTGTGCCAAGGAGTATCTCTCCTCTGAGATGCATGAGATTCTTCAATCTCACGGCACTCTTCACCAGCAGTCTTGTCCCCACACCCATGAGCAGAACGGAGTTGCCGAACGCCTATGCTATCAAAGTCGGGACTAGTCGGCGACTAGTCCCCAGGCGGTATTTGGCCGACCGATTAATTCCGATTCTGTCATTGCTGGGCGGAATACCGACTAGTCCCCGACTAGACCCGACTAGCCCGACTAGTCCCCGACTAGCGACTACCGACTAATCCCCAAGCAGTATTCTACAAGCAAATTTTTTTTTTGAAAGGAGTCTTAGCAAGCAATTTTATTTGGATTTTTTTACATTGGCTCAAATTCTTGAGTCGCAAGACTCACAAGTCACAACTATGGCTCTTTCCTGTAATCATCTGTTGAGCACCTGAGAATCTCAGATAAAAACATAGACAAATAATTAGCTTATTTGTTGATATCCATATAACCCTATAATCAAAATTGGGGTTGTTCACAGATTAAACATCATCAAACAAATATTGTGATAAATTCTTAGTTCTGGGTCTTCTGACATGGGCATGAAGCCAATACAACTATGTTATGTATTTATACCCATGCTGTGAAGTGTGAAGGTATGTATTGTTATTAACCGACTAATATCATATACTTATTGACATTTATGCTAGTTTATATATCATATATGTTTAGGGAGGGGGGAGGGGTTAGAATAAGGTTTAGCCGATTAGTCCCGACTAGTCCTAGTTGGCCCTTGGCCGACTAGGGCCGACTACCGACTTTGACTGCATAGCTGAACGCAAGTATCGTCATGTCCTTGAGACTGCACGAGCCTTACTTCTCTCTGTGTCTGCTCCTCACTCCTATTGGGCTGAAGCTATCATGACGGCTGTCCACCTCATCAATATCACTCCGTCGTCTGCTTTGTTCGGTGCCACCCCATATGAGCGCCTTCACTCCAGCCCACCTGACTACTCTCTTCTTCGCACGTTTGGTTGCACGTACTTCGTTCTTCTTCCTTCCCATGAGCGCACCAAACTCTCTGCGAGGTATGTTAGGTGTGTTCACTTGGGGCTCAGTCGGGAGCACAAGGGGTATCGTTGTTACGATCCCTTGGCTCGCCGGATCCGTGTCTCCCGTTATATTTCCTTTGTTGAGGATGTCCCGTACTTTTCCCCTGAGTCTCGGGATCTTTCCTTGCCTCCTGCGTCACCCTCCTCGCCCTCATCACTTCTCCACATCCCCGTTCTACCTCCGTTTTTTGCTGCCCCATCCACGCCTCCTCCACCTCCATCTTCCCCACCACCTTCACCACCACCACCTCCATCTCCCTCGCCACCTCCACCACCACCTGTTACTTGTGTCTATGTTCGTCGGTCTGCAGCTCCTCCAGAGTCGGTTCACACTGGTACTCCCTCGCCTGATGCTGCTGCCCCCTCCTCCCCGGTCGTGGATCCTGCTCCTGTTCGGCGCTACCCGGCGCTCAAACATCACCCTCCTGACAGATATGACTACTCTCCGGAAGTGTTTGGCTACTCTGTCTTTCCCTCTGACTCTTCTGACTCTTCTGACTCCTCTGACTACTTTGTCATTGCCTCCTATTTGCCATCTTATCAGGCTTTTCTTACTGCTCTTCACACCCACTAGGAGCCCCAATCGTACCGTGAGGCAGCTTTACATCTAGAGTGGCGGCAGGCCATGTTAGTTGAGCTTGAGGCTTTTCAGTGAACCCAGACATGGGATTTGGTGCTTTGTCCCTCAGGCGTGGTGCCTGTTAGCTGCAATTGGATATTCAAGGTCAAGACTCGACCTGACGGATTCATTGAGCGGCACAAGGCCCGCCTCGTTGCTCGTGGCTTCTTCCAGGAGTATGAGATTGATTACGAGGTGACGTTTGCTCCAGTTGCTCGGATGACTACTGTGCGCACCCTCTTAGCTGTGGCAGCTGCTCGAGGGTGGCCTCTCCATCAGATGGATGTCACCAATGCGTTCCTCCACGGTGACCTCTCTGAGGAAGTATGCATGGCTCCTCCTCCGGGCATTTCAGTTCCTCCATGGCATGTTTGTCGTTTACGCCGTGCTATCTACGAGCTCAAACAAGCACCTCGGGTATGGTTTGAGCGCTTCCGCAGTGCAGTTCTGGCAGCTGAGTTTGTTGAGAGATACTCTGACTACGCTCTGTTCATCCGCTCCTCCAGCCAGAGTATTGCTGTGTTACTTCTGTATGTGGATGATATGATTATCACCGGGGATGACAGTGCTACCATAGCTTCCCTTCAGTGTCACCTCCAGAACCAGTTTGAGATGAAGGATCTCGGTCCTCTCTGATACTTTCTTGGCCTTGAGATTGCCTGGTCAGCTCGAGGATTGTTGATCTCCCAGCAGAAGTACATCTCTGATATTTTTGCCGAGGCTGCTATTACTGATTCTCGTACTGCTGACATGCCTATGGAGCTTAACTTGAAGCTTCTCTCTACCGATGGTGAACCTCTCCAGGATATCTCTCGTTATCAGCGGCTGGTTGGGATGCTCGTTTATCTCACCATGACTAGGCCTGACATTGCCCATGCCGTCGGTATTGTCAGTCAGTTCGTTCAGTCTCCTCGCTCGGTTCACAATGCAGCAGTCCTTCGGATTATTCGGTATCTCCGTGGCACTGTCACACGACCGCTGTTGTTTCCCTCCACATCTCCACTGGTTCTGCGAGCTTACTCCGATGCCGATTGGGCTGGCGATGTTGCTACTCGTCGATCTACTACCGACTATTGCGTGTTCCTTGGTAATTCTCTTATTTCTTGGCGCAGCAAAAAACAGGAGTCTGTTGCACGCTCCAGCACCGAAGCCGAATACCGAGCTATGGCTTCCACCACTGCAGAGATTGTCTAGCTTCAACGTCTTCTACTCGACTTGGGAGTCAGGATTTATGGGGCTACACCTCTGTTCTGTGACAACCGGAGTACCATTCAAATTGCTAGCAATCCAGTTTTTCATGAGCAGACCAAACACATCGAGGTCGACTGTCATTATGTTCGGCAGGAGTTTCTTGCAAACATCATCTCCTAGCCGTTCATTCCCTCGACGGAGCAGACTGCTGATTTTCTCACAAAGCCCCTGACGATTGCTAGATTTCGTCATTTTATAAGCAAACTCTCGGTACATGATCCACCGTGAGTTTGAGGGAGAGTGTTACTATATATACCGGGTCGGGTTCTATGTACAGTCGGGTCGGGTTCTATGTGTATACATGTACTTATATATTGGGCTTCAGTCCCTCAATGAGAATCATTCTATTCTCTCCAAACCCTAGCCGTCATCTCCTAACACTTGTCTGCTCATTCATTTTTATTTTTCCACAATACTTTCTGTTCCTTTTCAAATGTGAAACTCTTGAGGCTTACAACTTACACAGGCATATGACTTGTGTCAGGAGTCCACATATCTTCTATCAAACCTTAGCCATTTAGTATGAAATATAGAAGCATGAATATGGGATACAAATAGATTAGATAGATAGTAACAAAGAGAAAAACCAAATGGTTCCAAATACCTTCAATGGATACGTATATATAGAACTCGGATGGATGTTGAATTTCATAGTTCCCCTTTCTAAGTGGTGAGAACCCCCAAACAAGTCATATTTGAAAGATTGGAGTCTGGCATCACCATGAAGCAAAGCCCTACTTCCAAATGGGCACTGCACGGGAGCAAAACCCATCCTGAAACCAAAGAAAACGAAGAACTACAACCTCTCAATTCAAAGTAAAACATCATTATTGAATGACGATAAAAAGAACCCAGCGCAATTTCAAGGGGGTGTTAGAACAACCCATGTCCCCAAAAAGCTAACCTCTTGGAAGGGGGGGGCAGAGAACATGTTATATATTAAGCAGCCTATAGGTGCCCCCCTACCGATGTGGGACTATTCGTCAACACTCTCCCTCACGCGAAGCACGCATGGCAAGGCACAATCGGTGGGGGCACACCCGGAGCCCGAGCAGGATACAGGACCAACTCTGATACCATGTTAGAACACCCCATGTCTCCAAAAGACTAACCTCTTGGAGGGGGGGGGGGGGGGTAGAGCACAGGGTATATTAACGGCCTATAGGTGCCCCCCTTACCGATGTGGGATTATTCGTCAACAGGGGAAATATGTAAAACCCACAAACAAGTACCACTATCTAACTGAAGTAGACTAAGCTAAATGTGAAAAAGATCAACTCAATATCATAGTAAAATCATTAATCAGACAACCGAATCATGCAACAAAAAACCCCCATAATCCAGTTTGGGACTAAACAACAGTTAATCTTTGCCCAACCCGCCCCACCCAACCCTCCAACTTGAACATGCATACATTGTAGAGACAAAGGCCGAAAATTGAGCAGTTATCATGAACTGAAAAACTGATCAGAAGCTGGATTGCCTTAAATATCACAAAAAAAAAACCCCGAAATATTGAGTCTGAGAACCATACCAAATTGCCTCCAAAAAAAAACCCTACCAAATTGTAAAAAAAAAACAAGGAAATAACATTTAAGATAATTCAGAAACACCCATCTATCAAAGCAGATCAAAGAGAAACTAAAAACCAAATTAAAAATTCAGAAGAAGCGGCATTTGAGCAGAGAGGAATCGAAGATACCAAAGACCAATAATCGAATTAATTAGAGCTAACCAGATATATTTAGTTAAACAAGAAGGATCCATACCTTGTAGGCTGACGATATCTTTCAGTATCAAAGATCACAAGAGCTGGGCTGTGAGAGAGAGAGAGAGAGAGAGAGAGAGAGACTAAATAACGGTCTCTTTACGCAGCTCAGAATGCCAGATAAATAAGGTTTTTTTTTACTCACACCCCACTTTTATGTTGAAATTTGAGTTATACCCCCACTTTCTTAAAAATTGACTTAACCCCGCTTTTCGTGACCTGACTGTGAGCAATCCATTAAAATGGTTTTTTTAGAAAAAAAATTATGTATACCTCAAAACTGCTTCACATACCCTGTTTCCTCTCCAAATTCGATTTCCACCTCATACCCCCACCTGCTTCCTTCCTCCCCTTCCACACTATCGGAACCGTCACCACTTCCCCTCTTCCTCTTTCGTCTTTACCGACGGTGTTGTGATCCGAGATCCTCACACAATGAAAGGAGCGTGGAGCACGACTTGCGAAAAACTACCTCGGTGAAGACGAATGCTCACCACCACTGGAAAGATCGAATAAAGAAACCAAGCACAAGCAATCACACACAATGATATTCTACAACGACGATCAATGGATTCACTAGGATGGGGAAACCCAAGTACACGTTTGTTTGTCTCTAACAATCCCTTATACACTGGTTGGGATCTAGGTCGACCCCCCTCCCCCCTCATTCACTGAGAGGGATTTCTCAAAAAAAAAAAAAAAAAAACAATCCCTCATTCACCCATAAAAGGACACCTCCAAAGAGAATAGATCTCGCAGCCCTTCACCTTGAAGAACAAAGACAAAACCCTCTGATCTCCAATGGATTCCACTGCCTCTTCCTTGATGATTACTACCCTCTAAACCCTTGTAAAGCCTTGATAAAACCTCTTTTGTGTTGCTTTTGTGGTACTAGGTTTGTCCTAGCACCTCTTATTTATAGGCACACATTTGTATCCGACTTGTAGGAGGTATCCCACGTATAAATGTAGGCCAAATCGTCTCAATCGCGTGCTGCAAGACTAGATTGTGCACACGACATAGGAAGATCGTGTGCACAATAAATCGCTTGCCCAAATTTTTTGCCAATGCAAGTCGTGTGCACGAGCTGGGGAGGTTGTGCACATGATCTTCCTGGTAGGCTCGTCCTTCGCTCCTGTACTCTGTCTTCTGTCGTTCCTTTGCGTACGAACCTTAGACTTGTATGTGACTTGTGTGCGGGATGATTCTCGTGCTGACCCGAGGACTTCACCCACCAGTCAATTGATTCGATGTCGGTCGTTGGTGGTTCGGGATCTGAGCTTTGAAGTAGCTGAGTGTTTGTAGACTTAGATTTAGAAGTGATTGAGAGAGATAGAGTTGACACGAGATATGATCTCGGAGTTCAGCCGAAGCCTATGTCTCCGTGCTATAGATGCAACTTGAATTCACTAACACTTGAAATGCTGTGATCTCAATAGGTCGAGTATCACCTGTCTTCGAAGAGAAAGACCTGAGCTCTGGTTTTTGAAAGTCTGATTTAGAAATCAGATAATCGATCTAGAATACGTATTTGGTCTGCTATTTCTAGAGGTTTGGGGAAAATCAGGGGTTCGGTGCAGTTTCTGCAGTCGCTTTGACAGGTGCCAGGCAGTGCTGGTGGGACCCGTCGTCATCTCTGTGGACCCCCCAAGCAGAGCTAGTGGGCCCCGTCATCTCTTTCTGTGGACTCCCAGGCAGGGCTAGTGGGTCCCGTCAACGTCTTTGTGGACCCCCAAGCAGGGCTAGTGGGTCTCATCTTCGGGCGTCGGCCAAATTTTGCACCCACAACTTGTTTAAAGCCACATCTTCAACAATGACGGAGCCGCCGCTGAAGCTCTTTGAGCCCGCCATCGAAGCCACCTCCTTTCTCCTCCATCTTTCCCACGACCACCGAAGCCCTAACCACCCTAGAGCCGAGTCGCCAGAAATGGAGAAAATGGTGGACAACGGTGCGAGGGAGTTCTAAAAAAGAGGTGAGGGCGATCAGACGTACCATCACGGGAGCCTGGTGCGGCGGACGGAAGGATGCTCGCCAGAGACGAAGCCCGCTTCCCCACATCCTCTTTCCTCCTCCCTCCTCCATCTCCGGCGCTCGGCTCAAGGGTGCTTAGGGCTTTAGTGGCGGTGGGAAAGATAGAGGAGGGAGGAGGTGGCTTCGACGACGTGCTCAACAAGATCTGGCGGTGACGGGGAAGGAAGAGGAGAAGTGGTGGCGGATCCGACATCGTCGTCTTCGACAATGTGGAAGGGGAGGAAGGAAGCAAGTGGGGGTATGAGGTGGGAATCAAATTTTTGAAAGGAACGGGATATGCAAAGTAGTTCTGGGGGTATGAATTAATTTTTTTTATTGAATTACACCCCTAGTTTGGTGTCAAAATTTGAGTTACATCCCACTTTTAACATGTCGCTCACAGTCATGTGATGGACTGGGGGGTAACGTTAATTTTTTAAAATTGGGGGTTGTAACTCAAATTTTGATATAAAAGTGGGGGTGTAAGCTAAAAAATGGGAAATTTTATTCATACCCCAAAAATCTGTACTTAGCCCCTGTCTCCCTATCGTTTCTCAATAACTTACTCAGCGATCGTTTAATAGCAACAATGCCCTTTTTTTTTTTTGTACCCCAAACCTCAAAATCCTAACTCAGCTTCTTTTGTACCCCCAACCCAACCCAACCTAACCTAAGGTCTGTTTGAACTTCCTTAGCCCAAGCCTAACCCGTCGGGTTGGCCGGGTTGATTGAGTTGTGTGGGGTGGGTTGACTGGCTTCAATATGGTAGAGGATAAATAATTCGGGTTGGGTTCAGGTTAGCCCGCCCAAATTTGGGTTGGGTTCAGGTTGGGCTCGGGTTGGGTTCAGGTTAGCCCGTCCAAATTCGGGTTGGGTTCAGGTTGGGCTCGGGTTGGGTTCAGGTGGGTCCGCCCATGTTGCAGCCCTATGTCTGCCTTCAAGTACTAGCCAGCTGCATGGGGTTTATTTAAGAGTTGGGTGTATTCAAGAGTGCATATAATTGGGGTATATTTAAGTGGGTATGTGTTTGATTGGGGTATAATCAAGTTGGAACGGGCCATTTAACTGGGGTGTATTGATGGTGGGGTGTAAAGGGGAAGGGTTTTTTTGGGATAGGAATGGGGTATGAAAAAAAAAAAAAGGGGTGTGTTCAAGTTTGTTGGAAATGGGGGCTAATTACAGATTTTTGGGGTATGAATAAAATTTTCCTAAAAAATCATAAATAATTGGGATTTTTGTAAATAGATACCTAGAAACTAGTATTATTGTATATTAACCCTGGAAACCTCATGTTTTCGGAGGATACCTTCCGCCTTCCGGTCGCGACAAAGCCGGCAGAGTTCGTGACCGTTTCTTCCCACTTTCGGAGGATACCTTCTTACGCTGCTCCGCAGGATGACCATAACGAATCGAGGCCCGTCATACCTAAAGCCTTCAGCACGAAAGAGGATCTGAACCATCCATTCTATCACCCTAAGATCATTACCGTCAAATAAAGAAACGGAGATCGAAGTAGTGGAGCTGCATAATTCAAATATGACTGGGAGTGCCGTGACAACAATGTCCATATTTTCTCAAAATTGTTGGACACCAAGGAAAAATCCAATAGATAAATGACACGTGACGATCCATTCACTAATTATTTATCCTAAATTATTTAGGGATTTATGCACATAGAGTGAAAAGTAGATTAGTTGTGTATTAATCCCTGAAAATTTTATATTTGCGCATCGATCCCTAAAAACTAGGTTCTGATTGGGTTAGCCCCGGTTCGGATCCAGTCTGACCGAATTAGATACGAGCAAGGCTGAGTCAGACAGATTCAACCGAATCAATTTCGGGTTTGGTCTTAATAGATACTCGCATCGATTAACATGGTTTGGCCAAGTACAATTACAATTTAGTATTTTCCTTAATTAATCTTCTTGAATGTGGTTTGTTCGATTATGTACGGTTACTGGAAGTTGATTAACTATATGCAACATTTATTTAAGTTTCCTTTTGTAATGGAAAGGTAAGCAAAATCTTTATCCAAAGAAATCCTTATTTAGGTGGCTCGAATTCCATTGAAGAAAGCTCTATCGTAGGTCCCGACTCCCTCGAAGGAGCCTCTTCCCATCTCCTCTTCTTTTATGTTTTATTTTAATTAGGTACGTATCAATTGCCCTCTTCGGAATTCAAACCCTTGAAGTGGTATTGGCTCTGATACCAAATGTTACGTGACTGACCATTATTCCAAAAGCACCAGGACTATTGAAAATCAAGTTTGTAACTATTTAGGCACATAACATGATACATGATTATATAAAATAAGATATAAAAAAGAGAGATGCAAATCCTAAGAGGCTCTTTTGAGGGAGCCAGGGCCTCTTGGCGGCTTGATTCGAGGGATGCCAAACCTCCAAAAGCATACAATGCCTAATAAACTTCTTGCTTATCATTCATTATACAATCCCACAATATAAATACAAGAGTCCAACCAACATTACTACCTCAACCACCAATAACTACACAAAACTATCCATAACTACCCAACTATCCACTTCCTCATTACCTCCCATCAAACACCACACATCATAATTGGTCGGAACTGAATACGATTCATTGATCCAAACTGGGTGCAATGGGCGGCTATGAGCGGGACACTTCATTCTGGTTGACCGCTCCGGCTATAGACATTTCTGGCTAAATAGTGTTTTCCAAGAAAAGAATTGTATCTTTGATGAGAGATAAAAGAGAGAAGTTGAGATGGTGATGTGGAATTTGATTTGTTTAGATGTTTTGTTATTAACATTTTATATTTAAGTGATACTAAAACTAAAGGTTAATTTTTTGGGAGAGTTAGTGGTCGGTCCCCCATAAGAAAGCCTTTTTAGCCTCCAGGATATCCAAAAGTTTGTTTGAGTTGGGATCCCTCTGCAAAGAATGAGACACCGCCAACTATATTTAACTATCATATTATTTTAAAGACCCATTGATACCCTTCTGATTTTGCGCAAATTACAAAGCTTGCTATCAATAGAAATCCGAAATATATAAACACTGTAGCAACCGTCACTATTTATTTATGGAATTTATTATTTGATACAGTGAAATCACTGAAGAAAATATTTTTTTTAGAAAAATCGATATTAAAATTTATATTTTTTGCTACAGTGAAATTAATATAGCAAATGTTACTCTTTATACGGAAATGTTACTCTTTATAAAGAGTAATATTTCGAATAATAAAGAGTAACATTTGCTATAATGAAATCACTGTAGCATTTTTTTTAATAATTTTTTTTTAAAATAGAAAAATTATATACATCGAAATCATTGTAGCAAATGTTACTCTTCATTACCGAAATGTTACTCTTTATATAGAGTAACATTTCGATAATGAAGAGTAACATTTGGTACAGTGAAATCACTGTAGTATTTTTTTTTTTTGATAAATCTTGTTTAAAAAATTAAAAAAAAAACCAACAGTGAATCACTGTTGCACTTTTTTTTGGACGGTACATGCAATCCTTCACAAAAAGAAGGAAAAAATAAAAGAGGTTGTGATGCAGCACGATTGTGGCAACAACATATGGGAGCAGATGGAAGGGCGAAGGGAGTTGTCAGTCTTACAACGACGATACTCCGGCCTTATGCCGGCGAGCCTTTCGCTCTTCGATCCTCTCTCAAGAATACAGTATGAAACCTCTCAAAGAAATCTACAATAAAATATTGCCATTTTATTATCATCATTCAATCCCATTACAATGGAGGCTTTCATGCCGTTTTAAACAGAAAACAAAAAGATAAAGATGACAATTTTTAAAGAGATAAAGGTCTCTCCTAATAACTTTCAAAAATAATGAGAAAAAGATGATAACCACTGATGAGATAAAGATCTCACCTAATTAACTTCCTAATCCATCATATCCCTATCTTTAAAATTACCCATAAATAAAGATAACTACTGCCAAATTTAAAAGACATAAATCTATCCTAATATTTCCTAAAAGATATTTTTAAAACTACCATATTTAGTAAATCTGAAAAAAAACGTATTTTTGGAGTAAATAATAGTTTCAGAAAAAAATAATTAGCTTATTCTGAATTTTATAGTTTATTTTGAAAATACTATTTCTAAGAATTATTAAATCCGAAAATAATTATATTATTCTTATTCAAGCCTCAAGATGCATGCAAGTCTCGAAACACGTGCTTGTCAAATCTGCTCATGTATAAAATTACTCGCCTACAAAAGAACTCGATCTCGAGTTCTGTGAAGTTGTAGTAGCATGTAACTACGTCTGAATCACTAGGATTATTGAAGGACTGTCTCGAAATCGCAACTGGTGATGGAGGCCTAATTGGTGCAGCCGCACTGCAATATAGTCACCTCCTGGGTCCCACGAGAAAGTGTAGTTGTCGTCGATCATGGACCAAGAGTCAGGGAAGAGCTTGTGCATGATGAAGGAAACAACCATTGTGGCAAGAGGACGCCCAGAAGCGACAATGCCCAAATATTGCCGGTGAAAGGGTAAAGAAACTAATGGTTGGTCTACTCTGTTGAGGCGGGGGATTCACTAACGGGAATGCAAACTCCTCTGCAAGTGGTGTTGGTGGCGAAGGTGGAACCGGCGGGGCACCGTAGGTGGTGGCACGAGCGGTGGAGAATACTCCTTTGGTGGTGGTGACTCCACGACAGGCTCTGGTGCAGGTGGAGGCATCGGAGCGGGAGAGTCCGTAGGAGACATGGACTTCATACTGGATAAAGAGTGGAAGAACTCGGTTTGACTCCAACATCTGACAAATTCCTCGTTCTACAGTCGTCGTCGAGCCAACTCATTCTCTATGTCGTCGAGAACAGAATGTGTCTCGATCTCTGGTTACAAGTGCATACGTAAAGCTCAGTCAGTAAATGGTTTCTTCGAAAGACTGAGAGAGATAGCTCGTTCTCCAACGAGGGAATGAGTGGTGAACTCCAAATTGGATGATAGAGGGCGAAAGTAAATAAGCGGATATTTTTGGAGTTGTTAGACGAAATGTTTGTAGACTTCAGTCTTAGTTGTATAAAGAGAATGGAGGGACTTATTGGCATGGTTAAATCAAGTATGGGGGGATCGATCATGATGATAGGATGTCATGATGGGGCTCTGATACCAAATCTGATGTAGCATAATCATGGCAACAACATAGGGGAGGGGATATGAAGGGCAAAGGGAGTTGTTGGCCTCACACCGATGATACTCCGACCTTACGCCGGCGAGCCTCTCACTCTTCGATCCTCTCTCAGGAACGCAGTATGAAATCTCTCACAGGAATTTACAGCAAAAGATTGCTATTTTTTTTATCATCATTCAATCCCATTACAATGGAAGTTTTCATGCCTTTTTAAAGAGAAAACAAAAAAATAAAGATGACAACTTATAAAGAGATAAAGATCTCTCCTAACAACTTCCAAAATGAAAGAGATAACGATGATTACCGCTGATGAGATAAAGATCTCACCTAATTAACTTCCTAATCCATCACATCTCTATGTTTAAAATTATCCATAAATAAAGATAATTAGTGCCAAATTTAAAAGATCTAAATCTATCCAAATCTTTCCCAAAAGATATTTTTAAAACTACCATATTTAGTAAATCCAAAAATAACCTATTTTCGGAGTAAATAATAATTTCAGAATAAATAATTATTTTATTTCAAAATTTATATTTTATTTTGAAAATACTATTTTTAAGAATTATTAAATCCAAAATTGATTATATTATTCTTATTCAAGACAAGAGATACGTGCAAGTCTCGAAACATGTGCTTGTCAAATCTGCTCACGCTTCAGGTTGTTTTGGTCTTTTTCAAGAGTTTGTTATACGTCACAAGCTCTGATTCGCTACAGATGCCCCACGTGCTTTGTGAAATGACTAAACATTATTAAACTCATAATCATAGGGACCACAGCTACAACCAACAGTTTCAGTGTCCCTACACTAAACCGGTCTATTTTATAAAGACCTTAGTCATATTACCAGCAATTTTTTTCTCACTTTCAGTATTATATTTGGAATTTGATTTGGTATTTATGCCAAACAAGAGCCGATGGGATGCAACAAGGAGAGGGGACGGCAATGGAGGCATCTACATTGGAGGAATGCAAAGATTTTATGAAGAGATAAGTGGCTAGTGAAGCATCTGGACCATTCCCTAATGTGCATGGGAGTGTGGGAGCAATTTGATTGTATGTAAGAAGGGTATGAGTGAGATGCACAAGTCGTGGCTGTGTGTAAATTACAGAGCGGGCGACACTCTATTCTTCCATGAATGGTACAGATGCGTCACTGAGCATCTGGATCATCCCCCGTTGGAGCAAAAACATTTCCTGAAACAGGTGAGTTCATATTAAAGCCATCTACTTGCTGAGCTAGGAACGGACTCAAGTCAACAACCACTCGGCCTAGATGTTGAGGGCCTAAATATAATTTTATGTCACGTTTAGTTGGATCTGAATAGTATGCTCGTGCCGATTGACAAGAAATTTTCAACCTATTGGCAATCTGACGCCAAACCTTTTAATATTGGTGTTGAAAACTTGACCAAACAAACTTGCAAGACGGGGGAATGCTAAGAAAACCAATAGGCTAGTTGGCAAATAGGGAGACCTACATAGTGGGTTAAGGTCATGCAAACTGGACCAGTTTGATTATTTCATTGTGTAGAGGTCACAATCTAAAACAGATTCATTCAGGTGTGCTAATGATCCATAGGATTTGGAGATTAAGAGAATTGAATGACGAATGAAAATATCTTAATTTCTATAAGTATTTATTAATAGGATTTGTTGAATATAAAAAAAAAACAAGCTGTATGGAATCCCTCTTTTCTTTGGTGAGTTTAGGGGATGTGCATTATTGGTGAAGAGAAAGAAGAAAATTATGATTGATCGTGATAGATTTGAATGAAATTTCGATTAGTTAGGCTCATAGGAGCGATAATGAGGTAGCTTTTCCATTAAAAAATACTTGACACGGGATCCTAGACCATTCTTTTTTTTTTGGATAGACCGGCAGGCTATCCGAGGACAAGGCGCTAGAGTAAGAGCTCAAAGAGATCCGAAGATCAAAACGAGAGGAGGCAAGAGGGAAGCACCGCAACATTCTTGAGATGATGACACATGCTCTTCTTCTCCCCCCGCTTTCGTTCCTCCCACCTTCTGGGTTGAGGTCATTCTGACCTCAGTCAACCTCGTCAACATCACCAAATCATTACTAACATGACTAGTGCTCTCTCGGGATTCCTAGCAGACTCGTAATCCCACTTGTGGTGTCATTTCTATCCGCAGTTCCAATACTTCCCAATGGTCTTGCCTTGTGGAGGTCTGGATCTGCTATTGGACTTCGACTTACTACAAATTCGATCTGACTTCTTTTTTGTTCTACCTCTTTGAACAAAATGGTAAGTTATGAGGGTTCGAGAAAGATTCCACAAACCTAGACAAATATTAGGGTTTATAAAAATGGATTTTTGGATGGGCTTAAGTGAAATCGGGTAGCAATCAGCCTTCACCTAGCCTATTCTAAATTTGGTTCAATACTTAAGCTAGTTCAGTTAGGTGGGACATCCCCGCACCAGGATTAATACATAATGGCTGTCCGGGTGTTCGATCGGACCCTGGAGATAGGCGTTGGAAAGATAAAATAAAGACGAAACAAGTGAAATAACTGTTACCTCAAAATTATACAAGGTTAATATAGTAATTTGTCCAAAAAGGTAAAACGGTCATTTTGCTCAGCTGAATGGCATCGAACTACATATCAAGGCTATACTTAGGATGAGCAAGCAACAGATAGACGGCTCCAAACAGTAGAATCTCTAAACACTGGCACCACATGCCTCACAAAAAGCAGCCCATAAGATAAGACACAGACACATATGGCCAAGTAATAACTCATGAGGTAGAAGAGCTCTTGTAGATGCTCCTACAAGAGCTTTGAAGTCGAGATTTAGCCTTCTGTGTCTTTTGCTTTGGCTTCTTCTCTTGGGTAAGTCTCGCAAGCTTCGCAAGAGATTTAGTCCATCACATTTACCATGGATGAGGGGGTGTCCAACCCAGAAAATAAATGGGGAAATAAGACTTTCACCGTCAATTGTGCCACATTCTTCGTGGTCTGGTCTGTCGATCTGTAGCCCCCAACACACCATTTTTAACCTCCAAGATCTTATCGACGATCCCATCCACAAAACCGAAGTAAGCAGCTCTCCACGGCTTTCTGATCGATATCACCGCATATACTCCTAAAAGTCCCACTGCGAACCCCAAACCAACACTCAGGTAGTACCACTTGTCCTCGGAGGCATCGTCATCCTCACCATTGTCATTGATATCAGCTTTAGTATCCTCACAGTTAACTGCATGCGGAGTCACACAGAGGTACAGGTTTCCATAGTACGCTGATGCATCGAAGGTAGAAAGCTGGCCTGAGATTGGGATCCTGCCGGAGAAATTGTTGTTCGACAAGTTGAGATGACTCAGGAAGGTCATGGATGACATACTGGGAGGAATGCGTCCCGAGAAGAGATTGTTCGAAAGATCCAAAGATAACATTTCACTAATATTGCCGATGTTGTCTGGAATCCCCCCTGTCAAACGATTGTCTGAGAGGTCTAGAACAAGCAATCCGAAAAGACCCGCCAACGATTCGGGGATTTCTCCCGTTAGCTTATTTCCCGAGAGATCGATGCTTGTTACAAGCGAAAGAGTCTTGGTGTACAACAATTGCCTATTGCTCACATCCATTGACAATCTCTCTTCATAGTAATTCCCTCTGTACGATCCATACCGAAGATAGCGGTTCACCCTTCGCACATTGTACATGGCTTTGAGGTCTCCGAGACTGCGAGGTATGGCGCCCACTAGTTGGTTTCCAGCGAGATCAAGCACCTGCAAGGAGCTTAAGTTTGAGAGCTGAGGCGGAATTTGTGCCGAGAAACTGTTTGATCTCAATCGAAGAATTCTGAGGACCGGGAAGCTTCCTCCAATCCAAGAAGGAATGCCACCGTCCAAATCGTTGGTGCCGAGATCGAGAGTTTCCAAACTAGAGCAATTCTGCAAGGTTGGGGTGATCACTCCCGATAGCATGTTTTCGCTGAGGTGCAATGTCTGAAGCTGTTCCAAGCCCCCCAGAGAAGGAATGGCACCGGAGAGATTGTTGTGGTCAAGGCCAAGAGCCTTCAGATAAGAGCAGTTCTGCAAGCTTGGTGGAATGACACCCATCAAATTGTTTCTTGAAAGGTCGAGGACTTGTAGTCCCTGCATCGTACCAATCGATGCAGGAATCGTGCCAGTTATATTGTTATCGGAGAGCGACAAGAAGATCAGGTAGGGCTGCAATTCGCCGATGTTGGGTGGGATGAGACCGGTGAACTGGTTGTCGGAGAGGTCTAGTAGCTCAACTCCATTAGCAAAGATCGGTATGGGGCCACTCAAGAGGTTCGATCTCATATCGATATCAGCGAAAGCAGCAACCTTCAGTGGGTTCTGTAACTGGCCTTCGATCTGATTGAAGGAAATGTTCAGAAGAGAGAGATTGGAGGACAAATTCCAGAACCATGTTGGTACCTTTCCAGAAATGCTGGCATTTGAGAAATCCAGATACATGAGCTCCGTCTGGCCCTCAAGCCAGAAAGGAAACTGGGGACCCAATTGACAGGACCCCATACCTAGATTCCGAACTCGAAATGGAGGGATCCAACCAGAGGTTATATTGATGATCAAGGAGTTGGAAGACATGGATAGGATCTTCAGGTTCCTCAGTTTTGATAAATGAGATTCTGTGACAGTGCCCGTCAATTGGTTCGAAGAGACATCGAAGTTAACCAGTTCGGTAAGCCCTCCGAGCGCCGGCGGAAGAGTCCCATTTAGTTCATTTCCTTCGAGGCTCAAATCGGTGAGATGTGACAAACTCTGCAGAGATGGAGGAATTGGACCCCGAATCGAGTTGAAACCGAGATCAAGGACTAGTAGGTTTCGAAGCTCACCCAACCAGTGTGGTAAAGTCCCAGCTAACTGATTGTTAGCTAGACTCAAATATGCTAAGCTAGGCAAACTACCTTCAGACATACAACCATTGGCCTTCTCAAGAGATTCAGGCAGTCCAAGGCTCAGATTGTTGCCAGCTAAATTCAGTGTTTTTAAATTGCAGAGCTTTCCGATGGAGCTCGGGATCCCACCTTCCACCCCATTGTAGAAGAGGTCGAGCTCCACGAGGGAGGTGATGTTTCCGATAGAAGCAGGAAGGAATCCATACATCCGATTTGAACCCAGCCTGAGACTCTCGATTTGCCTCCATCTTCCTCCTAGTAGTACTGAACAATCGGAGGTAAGATTATCATTTAGTTCTATATCTAAGTACCTCAAATTGGGAAGTTCAGAGAGTTCAACAGGGATCAAGCCATGGAAACCGGCGCTGGTGAGGTCCACATGAACAAGGCTGCTGAGGTTGAGAAACCACTTGGGGATTGTAGAATTGAAGCTGTTGGACGCGAGATCCATGACAGCGAGGGAGGTGAGATTGACCCATGGAAGAGATTGGGACATCCCCGAAATGCCGCAGGCTGTTAAATGCAACTCTCTCAGAGATGAAAGCCTATTGAGTGTGTGAATCCAATCGGATCCTATCGTCGAAAGGTCCACGCCATCCATCGTGAGGTGAATCAGGGAAGAAAGACCAGATACCCATTGGAAGTCACCAGCCTTCAATGGCGGGAAACTCGAAGAAAGATCCAGATACTGTAACATGGATAGGTTTCCTAATCGAGCTGGAATGGCCCCAGCAAATCCAGCTTTGGAGAGGTTCAAGTATCGCAATCGACTGAGGTTTCCGATGAATTCTGGTATCGGGATGGCTTCGAATGCATTGCCGCTCAAATCCAAATTAGTCAAGGACTTGAGCTGAAGCAATGAAGGATCAATCCTCCCACTCAAGTGCCAGGAACCATTTTTGTTAGTACTAGAAGAACCAAGACCATTAGGATATGGATTGTGGAGATCAAGACTCGTAACGAATCCGGTTTGGTTGTCGCAACTTACCCCACTCCATCGACAGCATTCGCGGCCTTGCCATGAGGAGAGACGGTTTTCGGGATCAACGAGGCCTTTCTTGAATCGAACAAGAGCTTTCCAATCTGAATCCACACACAAAGCATTGATGCAGATGAGACTTTGTCCACCCAAGAAGCAGGTAAGCAGCAAGTAGTGAGCAGCAACAAGACATCCAAATGAAGAACTCATCATGGCATTTGCAACAGAAGGGATGGATCTTTTATTTGTTGATGAAACTGGGAAAAAGGAGTGGAGGTGTTTGGACTCAAAAGGCAATGTTAGTATCTGATTAGAGGGCCAGAGTGGGAAGCCATGAAGCTGATGTCAATGGAAAACTTGAAAGACTGAACTACCTTTTAAAATGTTATTCACCAACTTATCTGATGGCATATGTATGTGATGGTCAACCTTGAGGATAAGTTAGGGCTCCAATTATAAAGAAGGAACCATGTGATTTCACTCTCTGACTTGACTTCAATGGCAAAATGAATTGGCTCCTTCTCAAAAAAAAAAAAAAAATTGAATTGGCTCCATTTGGGTTTTCTAACAAGAAATACTGAGATCATTCTTATTACTTTTATGAGATTTTTGCATATACCCCTCTGAAAATTAGATTAATTGTATATTAACCTTTGGAAACTCTATATTTATATATTGATTTATGTAAACTAGATTGCTTGTGCAAATCGACCCCTAGGGTTAACTGACGCCTATTTGGGGGGGTGGGGGGTATCGCTTGACTTGGTTCAAACGGCTATTTTATTGGGATGATTTTACTCTTAGTTTTTTTTTTTTTTGGTATAACAGATAGGCGGATCATGACATTATGACCCTTAGGTCCTCCAACATGAGGGCAGTGATTTTACCCTTAGTTGGACACGGAGAATTGCACAAAAAGCCCCTAAATCAGGACACATAAAGAGCATATATGGTTGGATAAAATGCTTATTTAAAACCTCGGGTAAAAGGCATACCATGGTTAATGTCAACTCAATAATGGTGGGTGATGGTAAACCGCTCCCCAATATATACGTCAGTTAACCTAAGGGGTCGATTTGCATACATAATATATTTTCAAGGTTGCTGTGTAAACATAAAGTTTGATATACAATTAGCCTAGTTTTTTAGGGGTGTATATACAAAAAATCCCTATTGCATTACCTTCAGAGCTGGCCCCAACTTGGACCACTTAGAATCTTTGATGATTTTTTGGCATCAAGGAACTTTGAAGAGAGCCCACCAGCTATGGACTCATTTGCCAACTTTTGTTGCCGACTTATAGTGATGTGGGACTGCTGGCAGCTCCTCATTGCTGCGAGCATTTTCTAGGGGCCATGGGATGGGAAAATATTGGGTTCAGATCTCCTCCAATCAGTTGACCCGGTTGGTGGGCCCGATTTATGTCACCGTTGTAGAATGATTGACGACCCAAAAGTGAACGCAGTCCAGCGACGATGCTCTGAGTGCTAGGGGCCACTACCCCCATGTGCTGGGGCCTGTGACCCATGTCTCTGGAATCATAGTGGGCCATCAGGTTGGCGACCTAGCATTTTCCAAAAGGGTTATCGTAGAGCATCTCCAACGGCCTTCGAAGAGAGCTTTGAAGGAGGGCGTGGCTCTTTGAGCGGACTGATGGCGCTCCAACCGGCTCTGTTTGGTGCTCTAAAGGCTGACGTGGCGTCCCACATGAGCCATATTTGCTCGGAGCCTCCGAACGGCTCCACATACAACAGAGGTCCTTTGGAGCCTCCGAACGATTTAATTAATATATTTTTTACAAAAATCCTCTCATCTTTTTAGAAATAATCTTTTCTATGTCCAACGATGCATGCACCGTCCAACGGTTATTTTTACCTGTTTGATGTAAATTTGGAGGGTTTAGATAAGTTACAAATTTGGAGGGGTTTGGTGTAAAATGGCAAGGATATACCAGTTCGGAGGCCGTTGGAGGGGACCTTCTCTCAACTAGGATATTTTGATGAGGTGGCTGCCAGAATGGGGCCCACAGTGCTTAGGAGGTCCTCCTAGTTCGGAGGTCATTAGAGATGCTCTTAGGTTGAGTGACAAGCGGTCGAAAATTCTTATCAATCATCCTTATCTTTTGCTTACATTCCCACTCAACTATTGCTTGCAATGAAAGTTAGCCTCTAACATTTAATAAGCCAAATTTGTCAAAAATAAAAAAAATTTGATGAATCAACTCGGTCAAAACTTGGGGATCAAGGTTTTGATTTCAAAACTTGTTAATTATTGCAAACTAGTGTGGAGAAAGTGTCATCCTCCTTTGGGTTTGCAAAGACAAGAAAGGATATTTGGGAGGCTTTGTGAAAACTGTTTAAGGAGATACTTTTAAGCTCTAGCCCTGACAACATATTCATTTAAGCTTAACCCCCTTCCGAAAAGATAATTTTATATTAAACCATTATTAACCTTTTAGCTCTTATCAAATGACAAAAATGCTCTTTCCATTAACCTACATGTAGCAAAGAAGAAATAGTGTTTGTACGGTGATTGCTATAGTGATTTTACTGTAGCAATGTTTTAATTGATTGCTATAGTGATTCACCGTAGCACACTACAAGAAAAGATAATTTCTGCAACACACCAGAGCATCACCAAAAGTAGTCATATTCATTACGAAATATCTTTTACGACGTTTGAAACTACGTCGCCAAGACGTCACCTATTCCCCGTCTGAGAATACTTTTGGTGACGCGATCAAATTGCGTTGCCGAAAGCTTAACCAACCGCGACGCAATAAGCGCCGCCGATTAAAACAAAAAATATCGCTAAAATGACCTCCAACGTCGCAAAAACAACTAACTTAAGCTTATATATAGAATATTTAGTGACACACCGTATGTATCGCCGAAAATAAAAACATTTGGCGACGTATATAATAGTGTCGCTAATAACTTCTAGCAAATAAATAATAACATCGCAGAATGCATACTTTGTCGTCGCATAATGTATACTTTTAGTGACTCAATAATTACGTCGTCAAATAGCTATTTATCGACATTTTATTGTGTCGTCAAATAGCTATTTATCGTCTGTAACATCCGCCCCAAACACACAAGATATTATCTGCTTTGCCCATCCCCGCACGAGAACTTCCCAGGGGGTCACCCATCTACTACTCTCACCCGAGTACGCTTAACTACGGAGTTCGAAATCCGTAGCGACGCACGGTTTTAAAACGCGTCTTCTATGTTTGGGAGGGGAAATTATATAACTAGCTCAGGATCTCCTTCTCTCCAGGTGATGTGGGGCTAACTCATGGCCTTGTACACCTCACCTCACCTCACCTCATCCATCTTGGCATCCCAACGTCGCAAAAACAACTAACTTAAGCTTATATATAGAATATTTAGCGACACACCGTATGTATCGCCGAAAATAAAAACATTTGGCGATGTATATAATAGTGTCGCTAATAACTTCTAGCAAATAAATAATAGCATCGCAGAATGCATACTTTGTCGTCGCATAATGTATACTTTTAGTGACTCAATAATTACGTCGTCAAATAGCTATTTATCGACATCTTATTATGTCGTCAAATAGCTATTTATCGTCTGTAACATCCGCCCCAAACACACAAGATATTATCTGCTTTGCCCATCCCCGCACGAGAACTTCCCAGGGGGTCACCCATCTACTACTCTCACCCGAGTACGCTTAACTACGGAGTTCTTACGAAATCCGTAGCGACGCACGGTTTTAAAATGCGTCTTCTATGTTTGGGAGGAAAAATTATATAACTAGCTCATGATCTCCTTCTCTCCAGGTGATGTGGGGCTAACTCATGGCCTTGTACACCTCATCTCACCTCATCCATCTTGACATCCCAGCCTCAGGAGTCTTGGCTCTTGGTTATTGGATCTTGGTCGTCACAATCCACTCCCCTTAGGGCTACACATCCTCGTGTAGGGTTAGACCCCCCCCCCCCATCCCGAGGAGAACCAGCTCTGATACCATTTTGTAACATCCACCCCAAACACACAAGTTATTATTCGCTTTGCTCATGCCCGCACGAGAACTTCCCAGGGGGTCACCCATCCTAGTACTACTCTTGCCTGAGCACGCTTAACTATGGAGTTCTTACGAAATCTGTAGCAGTGCACGGTTTTAAAACGCGTATTCTATGTTTTTTTTTTTTTGGTACTACCAATTAGACTAGTTAAGATCTTACAAAGGGGGTCCCATGAGGTCCCTGTTACATAGGTCAATGACCTCCCGACTAAAACTACTAGATGAAATACATGGCCTAGTTAAAACTCTAGCCCCTTTGGCCAGCAAGTCAGCCACTTGGTTGCCCTCTCGGAATATATGAGTTACCCGAAACGTGTTGAATTTCCTAACTTTGCGGATGCAATCCTGCACCAAAGGTTGGTCTGAGTCATTTGTACACAAGGCCCGAATAATCTGATCTGCATCACCTTCAACCCAAAGCTGTCCCCTCCACCCCGAGTCTTCAACACATCTGATGCCTTCCCATAAAACCCTGGCCTCTGTCACAAGAGCCGAGTGAGTGTAGCACGGGCACTCCCCGGTGTAGAGGATACCACCACTGCTGTTCCGAAGGATGAACCCCGCTCCCGCCTTCTCCAGTTTGCTGGTCCAAGCCCCATCAAAGTTGAGTTTGAGCTCTTCCCCCACTGGTGGTTCCCATTTGACTTCGACTTGATGATTTGATAACGCTGGTTCCTGGGTAATAAAATGAAAATATGTGTTAGTTTGTGTGAATTCCTCAAGACTAAGGATGACATTATGTGCCACTTGTTTGGGCTCTTCCCTGATTCCTCTGAATAGTTCGTGGTTACGTGCGTTTCAGATGGCCCACACCCCAGCTATAAGTA
Organism: Chamaelirium japonicum; assembly: GCA_947650365.1. Classification (NCBI taxonomy): domain Eukaryota; kingdom Viridiplantae; phylum Streptophyta; class Magnoliopsida; order Liliales; family Melanthiaceae; genus Chamaelirium; species Chamaelirium japonicum. The sequence goes on from OX393549.1 coordinate 83,428,878, forward strand.
TTCCACCCCTTAGCCGGGCCCTGTTGCCGGATCCCAGTTCTTCGACCCACTCACGCCAGGAGTTTGGCTTCCACATTCCTCCAGTCAGAGATGCAAGAAGTCCCCACGTAGCAGCAGCTCCTGCACAACCAAAGATCGCATGAGATGCATTTTCATCCTCTGTAGCACACCGGCTACAGAGGGGAAGAAGGTCAAGGCCTCTCCAGGTGATGTGGGGCTAACTCATGGCCTTGTACACCTCACCTTATCCATCTTGGAATTCCAGCCTCAGGAGTCTTGACTCTTGGCTATTGGATCTTGGTCATCACATCGTCGCCAAAAAAGTCCCCTTATAGACGCAAAATTTTTATTTTGCGGAATGATTCTACGACGCACGTACAACGTCGTTATAAAAAATTAAGAATCTGTGATGTCATAAATAAGAATTTCACGATGCACAATTATGTCACCAATTGTAACTTGCAGTGCACTTAGTCCCGTCGCCAAAATTTTTAAATTTTTGTGACATAATTTATTTCATCGCTAAACATAAATAATTTAGCGACGTCTAACTGCGTCGCCAAATAGCCATTTATCATCACCAAAAAATTTTATTCGACATTCTAGCACGAACTCAATTATGCTAGAAAACCTTTAGCGACACGATTTTGCGACGAATAAGATATTGCGTTGCGAAAAGGCAACTTTTGGCGACAGAAAATGATCTACGTCGTCATAAACAATGTTTCCAAAAAATAAGAAATTTTGTGACGCATAACTATGTCGCCGATTGCAACTAGCTGCATACTTAGTCTCATCGCCAAAACTTTTAATTTTTCGCGACTAAATTTATTTCGTCGCAAAAAGTAAATAATTTAGCGACATCTTATTGTGTCACCAAATAGCCATTTATCGTCGCCAAAAAAGTCCCCTTATAGGCGCAAAATTTTTATTTTACGGAACAATTCTGTGACGCACGTACAACATCGTTATAAAAAATTAAGAATTTGCGATGTCATTGTGGGCATCGAAATTAGCCCATGGGTCGAACCCGATTTTTACACAAAAAAATAGGCCCGCACCCGACGGCCTTCGGGTCAAACCCGATTTTTACACGAAAAATGGGCTTGCACTCGATGACCTTCGGGTCGAACACAACGGCCCGCATGCGAAACTTGGGCCCGCACACAACGGCCCACATGCGAAATTAGGCCCGCACACAACGGCCCGCATGCAAACTTGGGCCCGCACACAACGGCCCGCATGCGAAACCCGGCCCGCACACAACGGCCCGCATGCGAAACCCGGCCCGCACACAATGGCCCGTACGCGAAACCCGGCCCGCACACAACGGCCCACATGCGAAACTCGGCCCGCACACAACGGCCCGCATGCGAAACTCGGCCCGCACACAACGGCCCGTATGCGAAACTCGGCCGCGCACAACGGCCCGCGTGCGAACTCGGCCCACGTGCGAACTCAATTTGCGTGCCATGGCCCGACCCAAAGCAAATGGGTCCCACCGGACCCGCAACTCGGACACAAAGAGGGGGGCCCACCGGCCCCCCCTTCTTGAAAACCGTGCCCCCTTCCTCATGGAGAGGTGGGGCCGGCCATAAAGGAAAAGAAAAAGAAAAAGAAAAAAAAAGGAAAAGAAAAGAAAAAGAAAAGAAAAGGAAAAGAAAAGAAAAAGTCAAAACCGCCTTGATGCGGGGGGAGGTGGCGTGGACGTCTACACAACCGTAGATCCGCGACGATCCCTCGATCCAACGGACAAGATGACGTTGTGTCGCCATCCGATCCAAAAGTGCAACAAAAATAACAACTCGATCTTTAAAAGATCGAGTCACATCTAGCCCATAACCACTCCAACTAAAAAGGAGGAAATCGGGTTTGTTTCCCCAAATAAAGGAACAACATCTCGATGGTTATGAGGGGAGATATTGGAGGAAACAAAAAGATTTCAGCAATATCTCCCCCAACCGCCCCCCTTTGCCTATAAATAGAAGGGGTCGGGGAAGGCATCAAGGGTCCGAAAGCCGAAGACGAAAGAGCTTCGCAAGAGAAGCTCCAACGCTCGAAGACCGAAGGCTTCACGAGGCACGGCAAGCATATCCTACGGGAGTCCTTGGCCCTTCAAGTCCTCATCAACGTGAAGACCTTGCACTCGGAGATCAAAGCTTCGACTCCTCGCACGAAGAAGAAAGCGTGGAGAAGAAGACCCGGAGCCGTCATCGCCCGATTGCTCTAACGATCTTCATCAGCTCCGAAGACGCCATAAGCAAAGGCCGGAGAAGAAGATCGAAGCCGACAATACTCGTCGTCTTCAATCAAGGCATCGACTCCTCGCACGAAGAAGAAAGCCGGGAGAAGAAGGCCTGAAGCCGGTGCTACCCCTGCCGCCTTCGTCAACCAAAAGCCGACGCTACAACCGTCGTGCTAAAGCCGGTGCCACACCCGCCGTCTTCATCAACAAAAGCCGACGCTACAACCGTCGCACGAAGATCGGTGCTACACCCGCCGTCTTCATCAACGAAAGTCGACGCCACAACCGTCGCACAAGCATCGGTGCTACCCCCGCCGAAAAGCCAAAACCGACGCCACAACCGTCGAGGAAGCCGGAAGAGTAAAGAAGCCTTGAAGAGGTAACGCCAGTCGTTCGAGAAGAAGATCGAGTCGAAGCTAAAGTCAAAGCCGACGCAAGAAGCCAAAGCAAACGCACCGGTAAAGCCCGCGCTAAAGCAACGCACGTGCCAAAGCCAAGCAACTACGACGGTCACGAGCAAAGCACCGCACGTTCTAGCCGATACGACACGAAGTCCGGAAGAACTAAAGCATCGCAAGTCTCTACCCGTCTACGTTCAAGCGCAAGCGCCAAAGCAAAGCAAAAGCCAGAGCCACGCCAAAGCTACGCCAAAGCCGAAAGCTAAAGCCAAAGCTGACGCCAAAAACACGATCGACGCCGCGAACCGACGATCAAGGACGTCGAGGTCAAGCAAGGATCGAGGAAGACACGAAGACCGAGGAACGAAGCCCAAAGCCTCTCTAGCCGAGAAAGCGCGAAGCACGGACGGGACAAAATCAACGGCGGAAACTCCTTAGCCTCTCAAAAACCCTCACCCTGTAAAGACCTCTGTCCTGGGCAACCCCTTCAGAGCTCTCGCACGAACACCACGTGGAGACGCGGATCAAAGGGACCCTCCAGAGGATCTCTCCCACAATCTCCTGATCAAAGAAAATTTGTAATCTCGTGTGATCCGCAATAAAGACGACCCGAATCTTTTTCTGCGACCACAGATTTCTGGCACGCCCGGTGGGACCTCCTCTCCTTTCATCCGTACGTTTGAAGGAGTTGCTTCAAGTTCGCCATGGCCGGAACGAACGACGATACGTTTGCTCCAACAAGCCTCTCACCTATCGCTGAGTCTCCACTACTCCAACAAGGCGATCCAGAAAACCCGGTGGATGACATTCCCCCGGTAGTACGCGTTTACACTCGGCGTACTCAAACTCTTGCGGACTTCTTCACGCCAGAAACTGCTGCTGAAGGTGCTCGCCAAATCACCAATGAGGCCTTGGTGCATGAAGAAACAAGCCTCAATCCTGGAACATCTGTCCAGAAATTTGGGGAGGACCAGCCCCAACCCCGAACCCGTTCGGATTCTCCAGCGGACTTTGCACCTCCCTTGCCGGGGGCAAACATCCGTCATCAAGCAGAAGCAAGTCAGCGTAACTACGTCTCCGACGACGATGGCGAGGGTGCAGGAGTACAACATCGAGATGTCCTGCAGCATCATCCTCCTTCCGCTCTCCAGCTCCAAGTCATGCAAATGGGTGAACACATGGCTCAGCTCACCCGACTAATGGAAGAGAAAGATCGTCACATCAACACCTTGCTTCAGAGGCTGAGTACCAGGGATGTCGCAACATTCGGTCAACCTCCTGCTTCTCCAGTAGCTGCTCCAGCCCCGTCTCCAACTCCCACTCTTGCAGAAGTTGGCCCGGCAACACTAGCAACTGCTCCTGCACTTTCCTCGGCTCCCTTGCCGGTCTCGATGGCCGCGCAACCTTCAGTAGCAGCAACGATGAATGCCCAGCAAATACAAGCACTAGTGGCTGACATGATGCGTTCCCACGGCGGCAACCTACCTCCGATCACGGCGGCATATTCGAAGCCTTACACTACAAGGATCCAGCAGCTGCGCTTCCCTACCGGGTTCCAGCCACCAAAGTTCCAACACTTCGACGGAAAGGGGAACCCAAGGCAACACATTGCCCACTTCGTCGAAACTTGCAATAACGCCGGCACATACGGCGAGGAGATGGTGAAGCAGTTCGTTCGCACACTCAAAGGTAATGCTTTTGACTGGTATGTTGATCTTCCTCCAGGATCCATTGACAGTTGGGATCAAATGGAAAGAGAATTCCTCAACCGCTTCTACAGTACTCGGCGCATCGTTAGCATGACCGAGCTTACTGCCGTCAAGCAAAGGAAGGACGAATCAGTAATCGACTACATCGATCGATGGAGGAATCTCGCCCTGAATTCACGAGACCGTTTGTCGGAAGACTCGGCTATCGAGATGTGCACCCAAGGCATGCACTGGGGCTTACTCTACATCCTCAAAGGGATCAAGCCTCGGTCCTTTGAAGAACTTGCAACTCGAGCCCATGACATGGAGCTCAGCTTAGCAAATCGCGGGGACTCAAAGACCAAAGACTTCCTGAAGGTGGAAAAGAAAGACAAACCGCCGGCACCCAAATCAAAGCAAGTTAATGTCGCCGACATCGCCTCGGCCTCCAAGCCACTCAAAATCAGCGGTAAGTCAGATCAAGAAAAGGGAGCTGCCATACCACCGCCTCCATCTCAAAGGCAGTCGAAGATGACTCTAGAAGAACTTGAGGCCAAAGAGTATCCCTTTCCAGACTCAGAAGTCTCCTCCATGTTCGATCAACTGCTACAAGAAAAGATGATCGAGCTTCCTCCTTCAAAAAGGCCCGAACAGATGCATCGGGTCAACGATCCGCTCTTCTGCAAATACCACCGGCTGGTCAGCCATCCTATTGAGAAGTGTTTCGTCTTCAAAGAGAAGATCATGGCACTCGCAAAGCAAGGAAAAATCGAGATCGACTCCAGCGACGTTGCAACAGCAAACATGACATCCATCACCTTCGGTTCGTTTCAACCGGTACTCGTTGCTACCCACCAGAGAAGGCCCAAGTTGCGCATCAATCGCCAAAGGCCAATTGCGAAGTTAGCTCCGCAATGGAAGATCTCAAGATGACAACAGTACGCTCCTAAGCTCGCTGAGAAAGAAACGTCACTGCCCTGGGGGCAACCGTCGCCTACATCGACGTCTCTCTCAAACAAAGCTATGTCCCAATGGAATCTCCAGACAAGGTACGAGCAAGGAGACCCGGAGGTCGGTCTGTTAGGCCAGCCTTCAGGTAAATTCGACTACTACGTCCTCTACTCCAGACCTTCGCCTGTCTCACTAGAAGAAATCGAGCCCACCGGCTGGGGGTCAGAAGGCGAACCACCAAGGTCCCCAGAGGAGCAAGGCTCCCCAACTCATGGAGAACCTACAAATCTCCGGACAAGGTACGAGCAAGGAGACCCGGAGGTCGGTCTGTTAGGCCAGCCTTCAGGTAAATTCGACTACTACGTCCTCTACTCCAGACCTTCGCCTGTCTCAATAGAAGAAATCAAGCCCACCGGCTGGGAGTCAGAAGGCGAACCACCAAGGTCTCCAGAGGAGCAGGTCTCCCCGACCCATGAAGGACCTACCACTCCCACTCCAGAGCTTCACCTTGATAACGAAGAATCCACTGATGAAGATGCATGGGTCGTGTTGCCTCACAGACGAAGGCCATGGACGCCAAGAAGTCACAAGTTCGATCGGGTAACAAGAAAGCTTCCGGAACGAAGAACTTACAAAAAGAAAAGCAAAGCTCCAGGAAGGAAGGCATTCAAAGTACCGCCAGCAGATCCTGATGATCTCCTCCTGCAAAACCCTCCAGAACCGACAACATTGTAAGAGTTCTTCCCCGATTACTTCCTCCCAGCTAATCAGCAGCATGAAGCCTCCTGTTGCATGGTTGAGATTCACATAGCGCCAGAAGAAGAAGATAGGATCAAGCCTTCTGAAGAAAGCAACACCGACAACGAGGAGGATGATTCCGACAAAGACAGTACTGCTGCTTACGACGAGGCAATTCTGCACTTGCCACTCATAGAAGCACTACACCTCCCAGAGAAAGCTCGTCTAGCAATGGCCGAGGCTTTGACAGACCCAGACAGCTACAAAAGAAAGAAGAAAGATACCGAGAAGGACAAAACTATTGTCTCATGTAACGCAGCAATAACTTTCTCGGACGAAGATCTGCAGCTCGGAGCACGACTGCACAATCGACCTGTCTATGTCTCGGGATACATCAACGAGAAGCCGGTAAACCGAATCCTGCTGGACTGCGGCTCCGCCGTCAACATCATGCCTATCCAAACAATGCGCCAGCTTGGCATCACCACCGACCAGCTCTCGCAAAGCCAGCTGGTCATTCAAGGGTTCAACCAAGGAGGACAGTCCACCATAGGGATCATTCGTCTAAAACTCTCTATCAGTCAGCTTGACACGACGGTTCTTTTCCACGTCATTGACTGTCAAACATCATACCACCTTTTGCTGGGAAGACCGTGGCTGCACGAAAACGGTGTCGTAGTTTCTACTTGGCACCAATGCCTCAAGTACTACGAGGAAGGTCTGGAAAAGTGCATTGTTGCAGATGACAAGCCATTCAATGAGGCTGAAGCACACCTCGCCGATGCCAAATTTTACCAAGCAAGGGACCTTGTCGCAGAAGTCCTTCCCGCTAAAGCTCCTCGAACTCAGAAAACTGAAAGAGTGGAGCAGGACGAAGCTCTGCTAACTCCAAATCCAGTACCACCATCTAAGGCGATACACGAAGTCAAAGGAGTGCTAGCGCCAAGACGAAGAATGCGTATCAGCTCCAAGCCAAGATCCATGAAGCATACTCCATTACCTGTCCAAGCTACGACAGTCTTACGCCTCACGCCTCAGTGGCTTCGCAAAGATAAATCACCACCTTTTGCCTCGCCAAAAGGGATAGTCCAGCCGCTATCGGAAGCTAACGTCATCACTCTGCAAGAGATGACACTGCCACTACCCAGCCTGGGGCAAGCTTCAAGCTTGCCAAGATCCATCAATTCCTTCGAATCCAGCCAACTCACATTCAAGCCAAAAGGAAGCTGGGGGCAAAATGCCGCCAAGCTGTTGTTCAAAGCCGGCTACGACAAAGACAGTGCTGCACATATGAGTACGCTCCTGCCGGCTCCAATACCACACGGGATGACTAAGACTCAAGCCCATTTACTCCAGGGTGGCGAGCAGATCCCACCAAATCGGAGAGGCATCGGCTCCCGTCAAACCCCGATGGTCATCAA